>OU974076.1:0-642500 GCA_918843875.1 Diadumene lineata | reverse complement strand
TGATTCTAGCTGTTATTGAGTTTAAGAACAAGACACAAGAATGTCACAGTTGGCAGAAATTCAAAATAATACTTTTAATCCTAGTCAAAATGTATAGGTCAAATGCATTTTAATTTTGGGTCTCACTACAGGAAGTCCAAGCTCTGTGTAGACTCCCATAAAAAGCTTAGTATTATTATTAATTATAACAGCTTAAAATATTGACTCGCACAGAGCTTGGGTCTCATGACAAATGAAATTTCGTTACCTCACCAAGATCTGTGTTTAGAAATATTGTCTTCTAATTTATCCCATTTTCACCTAGGTTGCTCTTAAATTTTCCCATAATTTTTGGAGCAAGAAGACCAGTGGTGCTGATTTCTTTGGTCGTGTTCCATCTTCTCACACAGATAGAGGTAGCTGTGCCATTTTCTATGATCTCAGTAAAAATGTGAGTATTAATGATTTAATTATACTTACTGTTTACTAAAAATTAATTCAGTCTTCATCTACAAACAACAACAACTTCAACAACAGTTGTTGAAAAAAATTGAAATTGAGTACATAATTTTCACAGTTTAAAGCACAGCACATATATTATTTTGTAACAAATGATTCATCTAGACCTGACCAGTTAATGCGTTGCTATAAACGTCTCCACTCAATTCAGACCATCTGGAAGTAAGTTACATTATTTGTTGTATTTTGATTTGATTCTCATGCAGTTAAATCATTGCAGACACACAGTCAGTTCCATACATTGCAACATACTAGCCATAAGATATATTAGATTAAACAGTGTGACAAAACATGTTTACAAAAAGCCTTGTATCATATCTACCGTATTATTCAATTCTTCACAGCTAATCTATACACTATTAACTAGTATTTTTTTATTGATTTAGCCAAGCAATAAGCAGAGCCATGTTCTAATGACTGTTTTAAGTGGTGATCTAGCCATCAAAGCTACCACTATGACTGACGTACAAATAGTACAACATGTAGTGGACACATTACAAGGGTTGTTTCCTAATGAGGTTTGTATGACTGTATAGTTACATAGTTTTAGTGGTGAGCTAAGGAACAGTTTAATGTGCATTTGTAATTTCAACACCAGTTTGGGAAAATGAAGTTTGTGAATTTGTCCTTCATTGCAGCAAGTGCTTGAAAATGCCAGCTTCCTCAACATTATTTCAATAGTGCCTTTAGAATTTTACACATTTTCATCTGTTATTCTACTCAGGCTTTCTTTTTGGGCTTCCTTTTTCTCTTTGGGCTTCCTTTATCTTTTGTGTTCCTTTTCTTTTTGGGGCTTTCTTTTCTATTTCCGGCTTCCTTTATTTCTCTTTTTGGCTTAATTTTTCTCTTTTGGTCTTCCTCCTTTCCCTTTTTTCCTAGCTAAAATCCCAAACGAGGTCCAAAGCAAAAAAAGGTAACCAAGAGTTGTCGCTTAATGATGATAGTTACAATTCCATATTCTACTATTCAGCGGTCTAATGTAAAAAGTACTTTTAGCTGGGAAACATTGATACTGAAATTGCTTTACAAATATATTGATGAATTACCATTGGTTGTAGACAATCCCTAAGCCTGATAAGTACTTGGTAAGTCGATGGGCTAGTGACCCATATGCTGGCATGGCCTATTCATTTGTACCAGTAGGAGCATCAGGACAAGACTATGATGATCTGGCTAAGACTGTTGATAATAAACTGTACTTTGCTGGGGAGGTAAGGCGATAGTGATGGTGGTATGGTGATATTGATAGTCTTGATAGATTGTATGCCACATAAGTGTGAAACAAAGGTTGTTACACACTAGGCAACAGGTCGCAGCGACTTGTCCCCACGACAGGTCGCAGCAACAATTCCAGAATTTTGTCCCAGCAACTTGCCGCATGAAATCCAACTGGTTGGATTGTTGGACCAGTGCACACTGAGGCGACATGTCACAGGGACAAGGCGACTTGTCGTCTGGTGTGTACCAACCTTAACTTTTTATTGCTACTAGTATCTAGTTTGAAACTAACTAAGAATCGCCACTATAATAGTTGCATATTATTATAAAAGCAGTAAACAAAGGAAGTACAATGAAAATAAATGACGTCTGGATTAATTTGTCATAGTATCTGTGCTTTGGTGAATTCTTAGTTCACTGTGCAAAGTTATTAGGGGCTCAATAGTTACGATTTGTTTTACACTTCTGTGGCGTGCACTCTATAATGATAATGAGATAAACGCAATGGCTAAAAAACTAGAACCCTTGATGTAGTTGCACTACTTTTACTTTTCATTTTTAATTGGCTACCAACAGAATATTTGCACGAAACCTGAATTAAGTTATCCACTCCACAGAATTTATTTAAAATTTATCCGGTGGATAGGGATTTATCCGGTGGATAGGGATTTATCCGGTGGATAGCGATTTATCCGGTGGATAGCGATTGATCCGGTGGATAGCGCTATTCGGTCCTATTTGGGTTTCGTGCAACCGGCTCCAGAATTTTTTGATTTAATCTAGTTATTGTAGTTAGTTATTTCTTTTTCTTTTCTTTCTCAATAGGCTACAAACAGACAGTTTCCTCAGACTGTAACAGGAGCCTATCTAAGTGGTGTACGAGAAGCTGAAAAAATAATAGTAAAATTACTTAGTGAAGATCAGGACAAAAATAGCTAGAAGATAACATTATATATTTAACTTTTGTAATCGGCTCGCGTTGTGTATGTATGTCTGTTTTTATGTGTGTCGGAGGGGAGGGGAGGGGAGGGGAGGGGTGGACTCCTATAAATAAGAGGACAAAATCAGCTTCAAGACTTCAACGACTTTGCAGTTACTTTTTGGGGTAGTTTTTTGCGACGCAAACTGCATCAAATCGTTGTTTTTAAACAGAGAGCTAGTGATTTTGAGTTTGTGCCTTTTAGATGTACAAATTATTTATTAGCACACCCACCTGAAAAAGACATGTTTTTTTGTTTGTTTTTTTTTTTTGTTTTTTGTTTTTGTTTTTTTTTTTAAGGAGGGAAGGCAAAATTTACGACGATCTTCACAGCCAACTTACTTAAAGGAGTCCACACCCGAGTACACCCACCCTCCCGGACACGTAAACTACAACGCACTGAGCTTGATTGGAGCATCAATGACCATAGTCTTTTGAAATGTTACAGTTCTTGCAAAATCAGTTGATAGTTGAATAGTTCATTGTGGAAAATTGCACGAAAACACTGTTTAACTGATGCTGTTTTTTTTTCTTTCTTTTTTTTTTTTGTAACGTAAAATTACAGTTACAGTTCTTGAAAATCAGATGAGAGTTGAATGAGTTGTCACGGTTTGTCGTGAAATATTCATGAAAGGTTGATGATGAAAATATGATTATTGATGAGAAGTTGTACAATGGATATATTATATAAAGTCTTGAAAATAAGCATAAATTGATGAGCATTTATAGAGTGATGTACAAATGAGAAGTCAATTTTCATAACAAAAAATAAACTTTAAAATCTTTGTAAGAATAAAGCAATGTGATATAGTACAAATATAAATTAAGTTTCTCTCTCCCCATATCTCCGTACATATGTCGTCCATGTGCTTGGGGCCGATTTTCGCGATGCAACTTGTCACGGTCGAGTTGAAGTTTATGACAAGTCGTAATGCTTATTACTATGTAACTTATGTATAGATCGTAGGTAATTATTTATCTGAAAAAAGCTCTACCAACACCCTGGGGTGGGTGGGGGGGGGGGGGGGTTAGGTGGATTCCAGGAGTAATCGATCGTGGATGCCCTTCGTATCTTTTTGGGGTAAAAATCAGCGATTTTGTCTCGATCTTTTAGGGTTTAAGTGAGATTTGTCAAATCCTTACTTTTTGGTATTTTGTAGGTGTTGAACCTATATCTATACTTAGCATTGAAACTCATAACTTTTCGAGATGAAAAATTTATAAAGCCACGCCCTTTTTAAAACCGTTTGGTATATTTTAGGGGTATTTTTTTAAATTCCGACGAGCACCCCCGGCCCGGATTCACAAATTCACCCAAAATGTTTTTATAACCCGTATTACATGTAATCTAGAAAAAGAAGTTTAATAGCCCCCAAACGCCCTTGGAATATTATTTAGCACATATCGACATATAATAATATCGGGGAAAAAGGCCGTTTAGATTAAACTGTTTCTTAGGAGCAAATTTGGTCTCATTTTCTATGGATTTTGAGATATCATCCCGCCCTCGCTGCGAGATAAAAATTGACATCTAGTGAATTTTAGGGCAAAACGTCACATAAAGCTAGAAATCGGTTGAATAAATAACTACCAAGTTATTGTTTTGCAAAAAAGTTAATGTTGTAGACTAAAAATTATGTTGTCAACCTTAACAAATTTTCGAATATTCATTTCATATGAACAGAGTTAACTCTGGTATGAATTAATCCCAATAAATAAACAAATATGTGCCTTGAGAAATAAGGGTTGATCCGCACTAGCGACAAAATTACTAGATTGCTCAGCAAGTTCGTAAAATGCTGCATATGTAACCTGATAGTTGGAATGCCAAATACAATTTTGATCCGCACTAGATTCGAGCAAGTGCTATGTATCTGTCAATCATACACTAAAACGTAACATGTTTTGTGTGATCGGGTTTCTCTACTGATAGTCATGGACGATCTACAGCGTGGCATAATTTTCGCTGCTTTCTTCCTCTTAAACATGTTTAATTGGCAGAACAACTTTCAACTACAATTGGCCTTGCTTTCTTGCTGTGTTTATCAGTTCAATGAGCTCCAAAACAGGACTCTTATTTTGGGAGAAATGTTACAGCAGCGCAGGATATGGCGAAGACAGCATCCATATTACTATGCTCTTCCTCGGCCTCGAGATCCACTATTATGATCATAACATCCCAGGAACACATTTTAGAAAGCAGCTACGTCTCGGCAGGCAAACATTTGAGTCCTTCATCTGTCAAAATCCTGTCAGATTAGCACAATTTGCTTCGAAAAGTTTGGTCCAGGGGCACGCCGACGGAGCCTTTGATGTTTAATTGTCGCGACAAAATCTTGTCGTGTCACGAAAACACATCCGCACTGAAATTTTTTTTTGCTTGTCAAAAAATGCCAATCAATTTGGGGATTAAGCAAAATGTGTCCCTAGTGCGGATCAACCCTAAAACTACAATATTCAATAGGGCTGCGCGGCCGTTCTAAAAATAAATGTCACGCCATTAGACCCCCCGCCTGACTCAGACAACATTTAGGTCAACTCTCTGAGTAAATGTATGGAAGATTACTGATACGGTCGCTATTTTTCTTTAATTTCGCGTTCGATACGTACAATATGGTTAGCACAAAACATTGCTGTTGGGGGCAATTTAAAAGAGATTCAATTCAAGATATTCAGATAGATTGCCGAAATCTTTACAAGAAATGGTGAAATTAGGACAAAACGTTTTCATACCGTACGTTTTAGACCTCGAGCTTTGTAACAGATGGATTAGGGCTTGCTCTCGTAAGCATTTTACGGCGGTATTACCGTGGAGAATATCACTTTTTGTCTGTTACTTAATGTACAAAACATGAAATATGTATTTCTTAATTTTTTATTGCAAACGGTCTACATATATACAAAACATCGAAATAGCAATATGTACAATAGCAAGAGTGCTACATGTGCTGCACATTTTTCTTTAATAATATGCTTCATTATTTTATAAACTGGAACAGAGAGAAAGGGAAATGGTAAAAAATATAAATATCTGAAATATTATTATGAATATAAAGTTTCTATAATGCATATCTGCATGGATTATTATCAAACTTATATGTATCATAGTTAGTATAACTAACTATGTATGTATTCACAAAAATATTTGCAAAAAGAATAGACATTAAATGCTAAGAAACAAGGCCTTCACATGGATGCACAGGATGCACAAATAACTGCAGCAATATGGACTGATAATGTTATTTCAACATTGTGTCGCAAATCAGTTTCCATAGAAGGCCAAACGTGAGCGCGAACAAAATAATAATCTTCGGTATTGTTATCCGAGACCGGTCGTGTACAAATCCAGAGTCTACATATTTTCGTCCATTCTTGCTCAGCTTGTCTGTCACATGTCCAAGTCTTTTTACTTCTTCTATATTAGAAAATGTTTCTGAGTTCAAATAATTCATATAATCAGGATACGATGGAAGTGATTCTACTGCGTATAGTATATGTAACCGTAGTTAATCTGCGCCGGTTTATGGTAAGATGACCATGATTTCCAGCCAGAATTCAGTATATTTGGAACTTTACTTGAACAACTTGAAGACGTTAGTTTGCTAGAATCATCTTTTCTTGTTTCTTTCTGAATTTTAAGATCGAGCCATTTTACACCATCAATACTTGGGTCAAGAATTCGATGGTTTCCTGACGCTATACAATCACGAACACGCTCGACAAGATCGGGCCGTTTTCATGAGAGATTTTGGCCTCTACATTTTAACCAGCGTTTCAATTGATCGACAGTATAATTATTTGGGGCTCCCTCTAGCTGACAACCAGCAACTCTCAACATTTTCTGTTAAAAAACAACCTTTTTGTAGCTCATTTAGAGACAGCATGCTAATTCCACCCATACATTTCTTTAGTAACAAGGTCACAAGTTTGTCTGAGTCACGGTAGGGGGTCTTTTCCCGTGACGTCATGGCCGCGCAGCCCTATTGAATATCAATATTCAAAAGGCCCGACAAAATTAATCATTTACATCAAAATTATGCGTGACAATTGTTTTTTTAGAACAAAGCTATGTTTTTTTATATTTCCGATGAAAATAATAGCTTTTCAAAATACAAGCAGACCGAACAAAGTAAACATAACAAATCTCTTAAGAATACGAACAAACAAACAGACTACCAAACAGCCAATCAAAACGAACAAGGAAGTCCGGTCCTGGAATAATCGAAGACTGCATGACTGACCTTTTGAAAATAAATAGCTTTGACTGGCATTCACGTCTTCGGCTGGAGTATTAGAGCAACACGTCATTTTCTCGCAAAACAGCGAACAATGCTAGAGTTTTTTGCTTAAAAATATAACGAAAATGACCGAAAATTACGAGGATGAGAGTTTGCTAAGTGTGGAAAACGAAACGGAGCTCATAGAGTTGCTGAAAAAACGCTATCAAAATGGAAATCAATTTGTACGTTACAAGAGTCCTGTTGTGTTTTATATTAATGGATTTAGATATGTTTTTGTGTATGTGTTTTCAGAGCTTTATTGACGATATTGCTGTCTTTGTTAATCCTTGCAAAACCCTAAACAAAGAAGATCCAAAGGTAAGTTTCAAGAAGCAAGCTAAAAGTAGAATTTTAAAACGAGCTTTTCGGATGCAGACAATACAATGAGACGCTAAGCAAACAACACACGTTCTAAAATCAAGCTCTCGCTTAAAATGCATCATTTTGCGAGAATGATGTTTATTTTCGTGCAAGTTTTTGGAGTAATTTGCGATGTTTGTTTTGGGAGAAAACTGATGATCTTTTATCCCGGAAGTTCAGCGTAAAATGTTGGACGGCTTATGTTACGGAGTGTAATGATAATAGACATAATAGTCAGACACAAAAGATATGATAGAAACCAAAGAAATCATTGAAATATAGAAATATTTTAGATGTATAATAGAAATATAAGAACACTAGAAATGACGGCAGAAGTAATACTTTCGATACTATTATATTCTGTCTTTGAGTAAAAATAATGATTTGTTCATGGGAGTCAATTTTGTTGTGACAAGAGAATCAACTGTAATTTTCTTCAAATAGGATAATTTATATCAAAACGTTGCGAAATCATCTCTTCACCATTTGAGATGCCACACGAAGAATCAGTGTATCTTATTATGCGGAGAGAGTGGCGCGGGTAAGACAGAATTAGCCAATCAGCTGATAGCATTTATTACCAAGACAACCAGCTCCTCAGATCAAGAACTTGCAGATTATATCATAAAGGTGACAAAAAATTCATTTTCGTTCAATTCTTTATCTATGTATTTATTCTTTTATGCGTGCCGTACAACCTTGCCTTTTTCCATCCTCCCATCCTTCCTTCCATCCATCTTTCCTTCTATTCTTCATTCATGAATCAACTCGTACATACATGCCTGTGAATCATTCTTGTACTAGTTTATTCAATCAATACAATCACTCCGCTTTTTTAGTTATTTTGTTCATTACTCTCTCTCCATAATTTACTGTGTCTTATGCATTCGTCCATCTGATTTTTCCTTACTTCATATATTTGCTTATCTATTTGAACTAATAGGCGGGAAAATTACTAGAGTCATTTGGAAATGCAAGTACCGCAACTTCTAGCAATGCAAGTCGATTCGTCAAACTCACAGAACTTTTTTTCACGGAAAATATTCAACTAAGAGGAGGTACTTTTAAAAAACAAGTGATCGTAAATATGAAATATAATGAATATTTTTTTGAATATGAATATTTTTTGAAAAACTTTTATTATTCACTGTTGAATATTTTATTTTCATCTTCAGTTTACTTTCATCATTATCTTTTGGAAAAATCAAGATTGGTACGCTGTGAAAAGGTAAAATAGACACAAGAAAAGTGCGCGAAAAAAAGGCAGGAGCGCACGCGTTAAGTGTTTTGGCGCCAAAACAAAAATGGTAGAAGCGTATTTAAATAAAGTATGTACTTATATAGCGCACATATCAAAGAAGGTCTCATGGCGCTTTACAGGTGAAAAACGCCACAATTTATAGGTATATACGTGTATACGGACCACTATTTAAGGCGAATTTTGCCGTCACGCAGCTTATAATGACGAGGAGTTAGTAGACCTGTCCACACAGTTAATTTTGGAATTCATTTTGTTTTCTGAACTGTTTTAAAACGCATTGCTTTATACATATCCAATTTGCGTGATATTTAAAAGTAAAAGTCGCGAGTTTAAAGTGAAAATGTTCGGTGGATTTTCAATTTTTTTTGTCTTGACAGGGAGAGAAAAACTTTCATATTTTCTACCAGTTTCTTGGTGGCTCCTCAGAAGAAAACTTGCAAAAATATAATATACTGACCTCTGTCTACCACAGGTAACTCATTTAAAAGTACTTTTAAAAAAGCCCCATTCTGATATTATATTAAGAAAACTATGTAACCAAAAAAGGTAGGTGAAGAATAATATCACTGAGACCAAAATTGCTAATTATTGAATAGAATTTGAAAAAAAATGTTTCGATTCATGCATTTAATTGTAGACAGAAGGCGTAACCGGTTAAATTTAAAAGTTCAGTTCATGTTCATGAAATAATCGATTTTAATTCATTGTAGATGTGTTGGTCGTGACATCGCTGAGTCACAAGATAAAGAAAAGTATCAAGAAGAGCTGAACTATGTCGAGGAGTGCTTAAAGGCTCTAGGGTTTAGCCAAGATGTTAGTAGATAACGTTATCCTCACTTTATATTGCATCTTTCTTTCTTCTCTTCCTTCCTCCTTCCTTCCTTCTTTGCTTGCTTGCTTTATATTGCATCTTCCTTCAATCTTTGCTTCCTTCCTTCCTTCCTTCCTTCTTTGCTTGCTTGCTACTGCTTTCCATGTATATCACTATTTCTGTGTTTTTCAGAATGTAGAGACAATCTATCGCATCATTGCTGCCATCGTTCACATTGCTGATCTTAGAGTCATAGCTAATCCTAAATCAAAGGCTGTCCAAATTGGTGACTTTGAAACTTTACAGCAAGGTTTGTGCTGGTCGTGTTGATTGTCCACCGTCAGCATGATTATCTGATCAACATCATATCATCATTGCCATCAATGTCATCATTGTTATTTCATCATATCTCTTCGTTGTCTGCTGTATTTATCTCTTTAGCCAGTTCTCTACTTGGAGTAACACCAGAAAGGCTTCAGTTTGCATTTGTAACAGAAATGACATATGTTAAAGGTACGAGTACTATATATAGCTCAATCAATCAATCAATCAATCAATCAATCAATCACTTGAATTCACTCTTCATCTCAATGATCTATACATTCTGTTGCGCAACTGCATTTTCCCTCTGCCCTCTATTATCACCGTGTCGTCACGTCACCCAATCTCCCCACCACATTTACATGGGAGATTGCATGATGCGTGACGACAAATACAGGGCTGTAAAAGTGGCTATTTCCATTCTTGTTTGTCTTTTTTTTTGTGGTGACAGGTCGCATTGCCCGTCGAGCAAGAAGAGAAAATGAAGTCTGTCATGCTAGAGACATGTTAGTCATGGCTTTATATACGCGCCTGTTTGCATGGATTGTGTGGAATATCAACCAGTATTTATCACCATACAGTAACACAGCAAGGTATTGCATTACATCCATTTGTGCCTTCGTTCGTCCTTTTTAATTTTATAAATGTTCGGATACGATTTCGGTGTCTTGATATCTATTAACTATTCATCCATCTATCCATCCATTCATTCGATCGTTCATGTCAATATATTCAAAATAATCGAATATAATCAAACCATCAATTAAAAAAAAAAAATAATAATCATAAAGTATTAAAGTTATAATAATAAAAGCTCAATATTACAATCTAAACTGTTCATTCATTCGTTCATTCATTCATTCCTCATTTTTTATTGATTAATTTATTAGTTCATTCATTCTGTCTAATTAACTTTTTGTTCATTTTCACCAGCAACACTGCAGTGTCAATTCTAGACCCATTTGGCTTTGAACGACTGGGTTCCAACAGTTTTGAACAGCTCTGTATCAACACGACAAATGAACATCTAAAATTCCTGTACAACCAGGTTGTCTTTGCTTGGGAACTGGTAAGCCACAGGATGAAGAGGAGCTAGGGGCGTCAATTTCACCTTACAGCTTTTTTTTTCATAGTTCAAGTAACCCTAGCGCCTATCACTTGCTGCTCCGCAGAAAGCCCTTAAAAGAACAGGAATGAGGCTTAGTTTATTGCAAATTTATAGTTTGTGTGTGTGTGTTTGTTCGCAGGCAGACCAAGAAACGGAGGGCATTCTTATTCAAAAACTTGACTTTACGAACAATAGCAAAATCATTGACTACCTGATGGAGGTAAACGTGATAAAAGTGATGATGGTAATGGCGGTGATGATAATGATTAAATGTCGATGATGATGATAATGATGCTGACGGTAATGATGATGATGATGGTGATGCTCTTGGATGATGATGATAGTGATGATGATGGTGATGATAGTGATGATGATGATGGTGATGATAATGATGCTGACGGTAATGATGATGGTGATGGTGATGCTCTTGGATGATGATGATAGTGATGATGATGATGGTGATGATAGTGATGATGATGATGGTGATGATAATGATGCTGACGGTAATGATGATGGTGATGGTGATGCTCTTGGATGATGATGATAGTGATGATGATGGTGATGATATTGATGATGATGATGATGATGATTACGATGATGATTATGATGACGATGATGATGTAGATTCTGATAATAGTATATTATGCTGACAGTAGCGGTGGTGTTAATGATGGTGATAGTAAACATAGTAATTATGATATCTTGCTCTTGTTCTTCTTAGAGACCTGATGGTATTTTCTCTTTGATCGAGCAAGAATCCAAGTCACTCAAAGGCACTGATGTTGGTCTGGTTAAGAAGATCACTAACAAACATCGTAAAAACGTTTGTTACAGCGACTCACCTAGCTGTCCTTATCCTGTTTTCTGTATAAACCATTATGCCGGAAAGGTAATTGTTTTACATCTTTTTTTTAAAAAAATGACTAAACTCTCAATAGAACCAAAAAGAATAGCATTAATGTACGAAGAAGTGAATGAATAAGATATACAAGGTACGCACTTGAATTACGAAGTTATGAATGGATAGATGGATGGATAGATGGATGGATGGATGGATGGATGGATGGATGGATGGATGGATGGATGAATGGATGGATGGATGGATGGATGGATGAATAAATGAATGAATGGTGCAATAAGTTGTTAAATTAATTCATAAACAAATTAGCAAAAAATTGATTGAACGTAAAAATGGAAGATTGCTAGATATCACAGCAATATTATACCGATCCATGTATTGCAGGTAATGTACGACGCTGTTGACATCCTGAATAAAAACAAAGACATGCTGGGGGGCAGTTTGATCACGTGTATGCAAGGTAGGTCACGCGTCGATTTTATATCACCCCCACATGACGTATTAGCCTGCGTAGCCCGGCTCTTGGGGTGGGAGGATGGGAGAAGGGAGCCGGGCTACGCAGGCTAATGACGTATAAAAAATGATAATAGTAGCATGTGGTTAGAGTGATTTTCTAAAATTCGTGATTTTTTTCTTTTGCACTTAATTACACTTAATTACACTTTATTACACTTAATTACACTTTATTACACTTTATTACACTTTATTACACTTTATTACACTTTATTACACTTTATTACACTTTATTATACTTTATTACGGTTTTTCTGAAAACCACTTTATTTGTCTATTTGTCTTTAGAGAGTGAAGATGATCTCATCTATCGTTTATTCATGGTAAAACTATCGCCCACAGGAGCTGTACTCCGTGCTGATCGACAAAGGTAAAACTACGCAATCGGTCATATTCATTTATGTAGTTTCCTGCCATGTGAAAGTATCAGCCATTGTACACATTTAACTGTTTGTAATGTAGTAAAATGCCGGCCAGTCAGCGTTTATATTTTCCTTTCTTTTTTTTATCAGTACTACCAATGTACCATCCATGCCACGTAAAGCAGAAATGAAGAAGATGTAAGTACTTACATAATATAAACAGTGAGAGAAACTGAATACCAACTAAAACTGAAGATTGAAATCCCATTCCCGCCATGCAATGGCAATTGATATTTTATTTATTACTTCTATCTATAATCCTAAGGTCCTTTATCTATATCTCCGATACCAAAATGAAATGCAGTTTGTGAATCTCGTTTTGTTTTCAGGCGACCAACCGTACGGCGTCAAGCTGAAATGTAAGTTTATTTTAAGGAGTTGTTTCGATGCTAATGTTTTCCAGCAACTTTTCCACACACAATTTGCAGTTATTTTGATTGCTATTCTTTTTGTTCGAATAATCCAGTCGCTTTATACTGAGAGCTATTGCACACTTTTAGTGTTTGTACTCTATATTGATGTACATCTATTTTTTGCTAGTTCCCAGGCAACTCCTTTTTTATGGGCTTCCTAGTCCTGTTCGGTCAAATTCCAAAGGGAACTCATATATAATAGATTTTAACACATGCGAAGAAACATTTCGGCAGCTAAGGTGTTTTGATGTTCCATCTGTAGGATCGGCAATATACATGGTTTAAAAACCAAGAATAAGGTCGACAAGAAAAAGCTGATACAAGAACAAGCGTATTTTACATTGACGTCACAGTTCAGAGTAAGTATGGACAACACTGGTGTTCTGTCGTACTTTGCTTGCTTACTCAATCAATCCGTACCTTTAAGCTCGGTTTCACTATCGACGCAAGTACAAGAACCAGAGCAAGCACAAGGATGGAAACATTTTGATCCTTGTGTTTGTGCTTGTGTTGGCAAAGGTTCTTAATATTTTTTCCTTGTCGTTTATGCTTGTGCTTGCATCGCTAGTTAAAACCAGGCTTTGCTTATTTCTTCTTCATTTTTCATAGAATTCGCTGTCAGACCTAATGCAGAGGAATTTGAACAGTGAGCTGCATTTCATATGCTGTCTTCGTCCCAATAAAGACCTTACTCCGAATCACTTTGATGATGACCTTGTGACTGCACAACTACGTCACAGCGGTATGATGGACACAGTGACCATGCGTCAAGATGGCTATCCAATACGACTGTCATTCAAAATATTCATTGAAAGGTAGTAATATTATGTAATTTTTTTATGCGATGTGATGTGATGTAATGTGATGTGATGTGATGTGATGTGATGCGATGTGATGCGATGCGATGCGATGTGATGTGATGCAATGTATATGGTGTGATGTGATTCGATGTGATGCAATTTATATGGTGTGATGTGATGCGATGCGATGCCATGTAATGTAATATGGTATGATGTGATATGAATTTCAAAAAGTGAGTTCATGTTTTGTATTACTAAGTAATTATGCGAAGGATTTAATGGACAGTAATCTTACTTTATAAGGTGTCATTTGAGTAACTTGTAGTAGCTGTATATACCCGTGAAG
Source organism: Diadumene lineata (assembly GCA_918843875.1). Classification (NCBI taxonomy): domain Eukaryota; kingdom Metazoa; phylum Cnidaria; class Anthozoa; order Actiniaria; family Diadumenidae; genus Diadumene; species Diadumene lineata. The sequence goes on along the minus strand of OU974076.1, from coordinate 628,311 downwards.
GGAGTACAGTATTGGCAGCAAATGAGCGCGTTGTTGGCACATAAATCACTGTTACGAGTTACTGACATAAGGTGGCCTTACATTTTCAGTGATTGTTCGTTTTTGATCAGGTACAAGATGCTATCACATCGACTGACAGCAGAATTGAAATACAATGAAAGCACCTGTGAGAAGATACTGTCACATGTCGATGGACTGGGATGGAAGATGGGAAAAACGAGGGTAGGAATATATTATTGGCTATATCATCAGTATCATGATCACCAAGCACCACTGCTATTGTCACTGGTAGTCTCATCATCATCATCATCATCGTTATCAGCAGTGTTTTATTTCACTGTTGTCATCACCATCATGATCACTGTTAACTATTTAACATTATCACCATTATCATCACCATCACCATGATCATCATCATCATCATTAACATCATCATCACCATCGTCATCATAATTATCATTATCAGCATCCTCAACACCACCGTCATCTTCATCATCATCATCACAAAAACATCATCATTAATTATCACCATTCTTATATATTTATTGTTGATAACATTCATTATCGTAAATGTGTTTATTACAAGGTGTTTTCTGACAGGTTTTTATGAAGAGTCGCTGTATGAAACAGTTGGATGATCTTCTCGATGCTGCACTTCAAGCCGTCGTCATTGTACAGAAATGTAATGACTTTGAAAATGCCATATTCATTTAGCTGTTGCTTTAGTCATTCTTTTATCCATCCACTAGCTAATCGTTAATTCATTTCTGTTTTTCATTCATTTGTGAAGACAAAGATCGAATCGGATTCTTGGTCCACTTTATTCTTGGTCCACTTTATTCTTGGTCCACATTATTCTTGGCTACTTTTGGCTACAATCAAAGGATTCTCTGAATCAACTCCGCTAACTCACGTAGTCTATTTATTTTATCGTCCATTTGCTCATTCGTTTGTTCACACATTTTGATGATATTTCCCAATTATCGAGTCCTTTTGTACATATCTTATCCGCATATGGTGTTATTCTATAGATAGGAGCTCACATTCCACTATTCCCGCATTAACTATAACATCACACACCGCTTCTCACATGTTGATTTAGTCTTTTCTTTTTCACTAGTGTTTCGGGGCAGGCAAAGTAGAAGAATCTTTAAGCTTTTGAAAATCCAGCACCAAAGAGACAAAGACGATATGGTGGAGTTCATTACTCAGGTAGTAGTGGAACTCTTCGTTGTATCACAGCCCGCCGTTTCAAAACTTTTTCATTTGGTCTTTCTCCGCCCTATAAAATTGATTGACGGTTCAGAAAAGACCAAAATGAAAACAAAGTTTTGAAATGAATTTTTGGTGTAGCTCCAAGTCTCTTCCCGTCATAATAATAATATGCATGTTCTTATATAGCGCATTATAAAATCTCAATGCGCTGTAGGGGACCCAAGAAGTTCTGATAATATCCTTTGTTCCCAATTGATAAACATCTCGCTGTTTAAATGATGTTCCCTTAAACTCCAATACTGATCCAAATTTCCCTTAAAGTAATTGAGTTGAAGATAGTTGTGTTCCCTTGTTCCCTCAAACCCCTGTAAGAGCCTCAACTATTTCGGCCATTTACATAGCGCACATCTCAACGAATAGCTCCCTTAACCTGTCAATAAAATCATTCGATCTTCAATGTAAATAAGCGTCAGATTTTTGAATGCCTGTGTATTTTAATAAAGTTTCATTCATTGTTTTATTTTGTTTTGATTAGGCACATGGCAATATTGATAGAATGCACGATCATTTACAAAACCAAGTCATCGAGGAAGACGCGAGAGCATTGTACAATATCAAACAGGTAAATAATCAAGCGGCGACGCAGCACAGTGAATGAAGAACAGAAAGTTTCATCTGATTTTCGTGTGTCGTTTTTAGGTTCTTGTCGGTATGTGTTTTAAAAGTGTTTGATTTGGGTTGTCTCGTGTCAATACATTCTAAAGCCCCATTTACACGGTGCGATTCGCAGTGCGATGTGTAGCCGATACAAATAGTCGTGAGATTCAAAACGTTCTAAAACTAGTTGTAGGACATTCTAAAACACGTTTCAGAACGAATGTGACTAATTTTAGAAGATAGATAGTCGTATACTACAAATCGCGCGCTACAAATCGCGCCATGTAAATCGGGCTTAAAACACGTTTCACTGTATTTGAAGCAAACTTAATCAAATCACAAAAATGAAACTTTTTTCGGGCTAAATTTAAGGCAAGTCAAGCCTTAGCGTACCTGAGTAGAGTGTGTGTGACTTGTTTTAGAAGGCGCTTTTATTCAATGAACATGGTATGAATTTAAGGTAATTCCGTAGTTTTGCACTGCGCATAGTTCTGCACATGTTTTAAGATTTTTGGTTTCAGGACTTTTATCATGTAATCTAGTCAAATTATGTCTGTAAAGTGCTAACATAAAAAAATCCGAAGAATTGCGATATTTTCGAGCGAGAAAACGCGATAATTTTATAACTCGACCCAGTCCTCTCTTAGAAAACCTGTTTTTTTTGACAATAAAATGACGATATTTTTCACAATATTTCGCAAACTAGCACGGTGACATATGTTTTTTATTTGATAAAATTATTTTTTATAATATAACATCAAATATATCTAAAATTGAGCATAGGTTATCGGGCTAAATTTTGAGAAATTTCCAAAATACTTTCAGCTTAGGACTTTTTCGAATGAATTAACAGCTCGTGCGCACGTTGGTATTTCGTCAAGATCACGTATTTTTTATACATCTGTTCATATTTTTTAAATAAAATAAAGCGCAGACATTTGAACAAAACACTTAAAAGACAAATTGCTGTGTTTTTGCTCCCTTTCTCTACGGTTTTTGATCTTTTTACTTTACGTTCTTTAGTTACCAAAATGCATGAACTTTGACGTCATATTGCGCAAAAACAAAGTCGGTGACCCCCCATTTTTATTGTATTTTCTGAAAGTGTTTCTTAAAATTGTTTGTTAGAACGAGTATAAAAAAATTTCATCGGGCAGTTTTATTTCCACTCATCAGGGTTTTAATAAATGAATATTCATGACTATCGTTTGCGCAGCAGCTGCTTTCAATAAATCCCTGAAGAGTGAAGCGATTCATGAAACAGGCTTGTAGGGCAAATGTAGTCGCGTCTTTTCCTTTATATAACTTTTTTTTTTTTTTTGAAGTCTCAAGAAGATATCAAAGAAAAAGCATTACAGATCTTGGATGGAAGCAAACCGAGACAAAGAAAACTAACCAATCCACTATCATCATCAAAGTAGGTTTGCTAATCACTCCTGAAAATTAATCCATGCAATTTGGTCTGGGACATTTTGTTGCACGGTTTCATGCTCCAAAATATTAGACTAATTAGCATAATTTTGACACCATATTTGGTCAATATTTGTACTCAAAGCTTGATTCAAAATGGCCGCAGTGATGCTGTAACTCAAACATTATCGAAATTTCATATTTTCATGTTAATATGTGTAGTTTACTTACTTAAAGGTATGATTTTATTTGAGAAAGGCTTTTCAACGAAGAAATCGAATATTCCGGAGCATGGAACCAAAACAACGTAGTTTCGCTACAATCAGTGGGAGCAATCCTCTTGATCAACATATTAAAAAAACAGCATATTTTTCATTTGATTAAAATCTATTTCCGTGGAATTCTTTTTACTGATTTCACCTTTTGACTCCTGATAACCACGATTACTGTGGTTCAGTAGCCTCACCTTTTGACTCCTGATAACCACGATTACCGTTTAGGTCATTGAGATGAGCAGCTGATCAGGCTGGTCATGCGCAAATAAGAGTAAAAAAAGCGCGCGAAGATGATGTAATCACTCCAAAAACTGCAGAACTCAGCAAATCCACCTCGCACCGATGGCACCGATTGGTGCTTGTGGCTTTGAACTGTCAGTGATATACTACTCATTTACGAGTCTATCTGTTCACCTTCAATATTAATTGTTCAATTCGTTTACTCAGGGGTATGTCATCACCAGCAGGAGAATCATCGACACGTTCTCCTCAAAACCAGCATGCAACACCTTCTTCTTCTTCCATGACAGAAAAAGACAACAAAATGGATGAGAACCAAAATGATATAAAAGAACATACACCACAAGCTCAGCCACTTCTGTCCATAACGGATATGTTCGGTCCTGTAGGAGAAATGGTCGCCTCTTCGGAAGCAACAACCTCTGATAATTCTGAGAAAATCCGAAACAATAACGACGAATTATCGATCGAGAACCAGCTTTCCGTTATGGATGTCTTCAGCAATGAGAGATCTGTTAACGATTCTCAGTCGGAAGATCGATTAAACGATGAAAAAGAACCGACTTCCGAGGAACTATCGATCACGGATCTTTTTGATAACAGCAAAGCGTCCACATATTCCGAAGAAACCAGCGAAGAGATATCGATCACAGATGTATTCAGTACTAGTCGTGACAAAGACTTGGAAACTAGTGCCCATGTTTCCATAAGTGACATAATGTCTCGTCCAAGTATGGACGACGTTGACGCGCCAGATGATTTAATGACGTCACCTGAGCGTCCACCTCTGGTTGGTCGGGAGTCTAATCTCTCTACCTTTTCCTTTGACAACGCTTTGTCACCGGTAAGTAGACACAGGAAACCCAACGCCTTAAAGTAGAACAAACGACAAGGGAAAAAGCTAAAAACGTTATATAAGTAAAAAAATTAAAGAAAAGAAAAATAGGAGAAAAAGATGAAAAGAAAGAAAGTATGAATAAGATTTGTTTTTCGTCAGTTTTCTCTGCTCCCTTTTCGTTTACCTAACACGGGTCAATTCTATAGACACTTTAGACACTGACAAATGAACTCCGACTGCTTGACTTTTCGTCTCCTTTTTAAGGATGACGACATACATGAAGTTGGCAAGGGAACACCTGGTATTTGGTGTGTGATCTCGTGTTATGAGCGTGATCAGTCACGTGGTGAGTTCCAGGTTGACAGGTCTGTCATCATAGTGGATGGCTCGAGCAATGCCTTTGACGTCACTAGGTATGCAATATTTAACCTTTTTTTCTCATTCATTCATTCATTCATTCATTCATTCATTCATTCATTCATTCATTCATTCATTCATTCATTCATTCATTCATTCATTCATTCATTCATTCATTCCTTCATTCATTCATTCATTCATCCGTCCATTTGTTCATTCATATTGTCTAGCCTCATTTATTGGACGTTAATTACATTCATTCGCGATCTAATTCACGCGGTATTAATCGCCTAATCGAATTTTTTTCGTTTATTCGTTGTCTTTTTCTTTATTTGTGCAGGATTGGTATTGGTTCGTTGCCAATGAATCCAGCTGATGAACAAGTCGACAAAGTACGACGCTGTATCGGAAAGGTATTCCTAGAACTTTAACGAGAAGTAATGCTTGTGTTTCACACGTTACTATACTTAACAATTATATAAATGAACATGCTTTCCTTTGTATTCCCAGGGTATTAAATTAACCATCGATGTCGATGGTGATGTCTGGGTCAAAAGAAGCAGTAAGAACAAGGTCTATGTAAAGGTAAAATTTGTTTGATTGTTTGTTTGCTTGTGTTTCAGTGTTAGTTTGCTTTTGAGCGCATTTTGTTTTCTTGCCCACAGGGATGTTTCGTATCTTCAGAAATCAAGGAAACGAGCGGTGAACTACCCAAAGAAAAACTCATCAAAGTATGACATGAAACTTGAGATTATTATCATTTTATTATCGTCGTCACCATATTCTCAACACCACCATCATAATCATCATCATCATCACCACCTTCATCATTTTCACTATCGTAATGACCACCATCATAAACAACAAGTTCTTCATCGTCATGACAACCATTCCTATCAAATCATTTGTCATTTCGCTTGTTAGGTGTTTGACTTCGAAGCTTTCTCTGATCATCTGAAACATGAATGTGACCCAATGCGATACGAACCAGGGAGGGGTGATGCATTATTGTCAAGCACCAAGGTGTACTTCTCGTTTGTCAAGGATGCTGTGGATGATATAGATACGCCATGTTGGATCGAAGTCACCATAGCAGAACCATATCGCATCGCTGAAGGTAAACCCTCCCCTATTGGCAGTAGTCTCACCAAGTGTATATAAGGGATTTGATCATACCAACCAACACGAGATTGCAGGCTGCAATGAGTTGGCTGTAGGCAAGCGATCTCTCTTGCATACCTTTATTCGGCGCAATCTGCGTGTCCGGCCTATAGTTTGTTTCACCCACTCTCCCACCCTTTATTCATCTGCGTCGTTCATTCCGGATTCGCGATTGCAGACTCATTCACATCTAGCTGGGGAAATCGTTTAGAATAGGTTATTATACCTAAACTGCGAACGCATTGCTGTAAACGTTTCCACACAATTCAAACCATCCTGGAGGTAGTTTTAGTTGTTCGTTGTATTTTAATTTCATGTTCACGCCTTCGTGTACATGTATTGCCTTTTATTGTCAGTTTCAAGTACCTCAAGCGTTTTTATTGGGACAAGGGCAACGTTGTTTTTGGGTTTTACGTATCACCAATGTTTTTTTTGGACAAGGTAGATGTTCCGGGATTGTCGTGGTAAGACTGATTTACATGGCAGGATTTGTCGCATGCGATTTGTAGTATACGACTAGTCGTGAGGTTCAAAACCGTCTAAAACTAGACGTTGGACATTCTAAAACAAGTTTTAGAGCGCGTGCGACTAGTTTTAGAAGTTACGAGTAGCCGTATACTACACATCGCATGCGACGAATCGCACTGCGTAAATCGGGCTTTAGAGTGCAAAACATAGACAATGGTTGGCTGCGCATTCTGATCTGAAATTTCTATCCGCAGTTTCTCTGGACATGGCAAAGGATCGACGAAGACAAGCACGAGAAAGGCGTGGCGAACGCACTCCGCCAATCCTCCGAGCAAAGATCGGAAAATCCCGACAAGTAATCGCTGTAGGCGCATGGGAAAAACAAGTTCGTCCCAATCGCTATATCGACTCGTTCAAATTCGGACGTCGAGACTGGGCACGAAAGAAGGTGTCATTCAATCCTTTTGAATATGGAGAGCAGGGTTGCTTCTCACCTCGTGATAACGAGGCCAGAGTTCGAAGTAAATCATCACCTGTGCAATTGAACACTGATGGTGGGATGAGAGATGAACCACTACAGGACGAGGTTTTTGAGAGTAATTGTGACTCTGTTGCCAAGAAGAACAGTGCACGTGAGAAAGATGTCCGTAAAGAATCGTCCAGTAGTTCAACGGGGAAGGTTTGGGCTAAAGTGAAGTTAAAGGCAAAGGAGGAACAAAAGCTTAAATCAAGAGCACGGGCTAAAACCGCTACTGACTGAAAACGTACCAACGTACCGTGAAAATTTGTTTGGACAGAAAGTGTTTGTGACCAAGGGTGTGTGACCTCAGCCCCTATCCAACCCTACCCCTCCCCCTTCAGTAGAGTTGACAGCACAATTGATCCTTGGTACTCGCCAACCCATTAGCGCTGCCAGACACACACACGCACAAACACACAAAAAAAAAATAATTAGGAATTAGAGGGGATTTAGGTGTTTTTCTTTGTTGGTCCTTACACTTGTGTCTGTTAGTTGTAAGGAACAGACTTAATTATGGAACAAAACCCAATTTCTTTCTGTTTATTCAATTGGAAAATACATCTACTATCACACAAACTTTACGTCAAGGCCATTTAATTGGAAATTAATGCACAACTTCTTACAAGAAGAACAAGGTGTATTACACTAGAAACAGAACAGGTACTATATTATGCTAATACAAAGAATTCTTGTAGGACCAGTCAATCACTAATGTTGGAACAGTTAATGAGATTGGATACAACAACAAAGGCAGCCTGGCAAACATTGTCTACACATGAATTATCTCATTTGTTTGTAATCAGTCCTTGTTATTTTGTCCAGTCCCAGACATCGTTCTACAAGTAGTGGTTTACCACCTAGATGTCAGGAAGTTAGTTTAACTCAATCAACTACAAGCTACAGCTTCCATATATTTGCATTAGAAAGATTGATACAGTTTACCATATAACAGAATTATTTATTTGCATTCCTTTGTTTCAAATTCCATTTTTTTCTAATTGTTTTTTTATATTTTTCCCTTTTCTTATAAATGTTTGTAGAAAAAATTATAAATTGGTAATATTTGTAATTTGATAGTTGTCGTTATCAAATACAGGTGTTGTTTGTGTGTATCATTTTAATATTGACCACTGCTGCGTGAACTGTTGAGCTTCCTGTGGTGGACCAACTGAGAAATAGGGGAACCTTCAGCTGGAACCATCTCTTTCCTTGCAATTCCGTCTGGAATTCCTCTCTAATTTGAATTTGTTCCCAATCTTTCATGGTCAAATTAGTATAAAGGAAACCCAACTCATTTGCATCAGTGATAACTGCTGTTAGGTTGGTACCTTGTGTCTGTCACACCAAGTGTATTTTTGAGATACTATGCTAATATATTATTTGATATGGGACACTATTAAACTTGATGTGACAGCACACTGAGTACTGTTCTGGAAATCAACAGCATATGAGAACCTGCATTTTGATATTCTCTCTAACAACATTTTTTAAAAGGTGTATGTGATTATTTTGTAGTAATCCATATGAATAAATAATAAATTTAAGTAATTCGAGCCAATTGCAGTTAAATATAGCGTGCTGAATAAGAAAATTAGCATAATGATTTTGAAGTCAATTAATTTGCTTTTGTACAAAGAAAAACTTTCACAAGAAGTTTTTAAACATCAGAGCCTGGCATATCCAGGGCTGTTTGTAGGGGGGTGTACAAGCACAAAAACAAAAATAAACTGGATCACAGAGGATATCTTGAAAACATTAATGCGAAAACAAGCCTTTGAGTTTTTCCAGTAGTTGTGCACCCCCCTGCACTTCAAAGATGAATCTGCCAATGAACATATATTGATTTGCTTGCCAAGGTTATGTAATTTGAATGAAATTTGTAATGTAATTTCTCCATCACCCAATATCCAAAAGATGATGTAATTTTTGATGAAATTCATCTTAAGATTTTTCAATTACATAATGTGTGTTGCGTGAATTACAATGTTTCGGTGTCATTTGGACATCATTGTTAATTAATGACACCAAAACGTATTATGTACAATAATTTTTTATCAAACAAGATTGTTATTGATGAGGATAATTTGATTTCTTGTTTAGCACAGATCCAAGAGTGGATGAAATTTCTTCTGTAGATTCACCTTCAGGTTTTTAAGATTACATACATGTGTGTCATGTGATCTTCCTTGTAACATCCGACACATGAAGTTATGTCGACAGGATTGTGTGATACAAGGACCACTGTGAGTGTCATCGGGGGCTGATTTCCAGAAATACCTAAAGAAAGAATACATCATAGCTTAGGATTTGTTCAAACAACACACTTTAGTTAACAAACAGAGCTATTGATGACTGGTGTTTTTCAAGACTTGTTTGTTTACTTACTTATATGCAAGGTTAAGAAGATTGTCATCTTTAGCCATTCTTGTTACCAAGGCATCCCATTCTTTAGGAAGCAATGATGACATCTTGTAGGCATCCTGTTAACCAATAAACCAATCAATCAATCAATCAATCAGCCAATCAACTAATCAGTCAATCGATCAATCAGTCAATCAACCAATCAGTCAATCAACTAATCAGTCAATCAATCAATCCGTCAATCAACTAATCAGTCAATCGATCAATCAATCAATCAGTCAATCAACCAATCAGTCAATCAACTAATCAGTCAATCAATCAATCAGTCAATCACTTAATCAATCGATCAATAAGCTAATCATTCAGTGAAATGTAAAGATAAACCATGCTTAATCTACAGCCAATCAATCAAACCATCCATCACAGCATTGTGCAAGTTAAGCAACTTGATGAACCTCACAATCCATCAAAAAATGGTATTCATTATTATTATGATTCTACCTTAGCTTTGTACTCCAGTTCCCATTTCACATCGCCTTTATTGGCTTTGGTTAAATCAAGAATGTATGTCTCGTGATCCAACACAACCTGCACAAAACAAGATGAAATGTCTTAGTGTGTTAAGCACTCACCCAGATGAACACAACACATCAGTAACACTTGCACACCATTTCAGACCCTTTTTAGTGTTACTATTAACACTAGGTTGCTTACCCTGGTACTATTTGCATAGTCGCCATCAATAGTATATACTCTATACCCAGGATTATGAGCTTGGTATGGAGTAACACTTGGACCAAGATATGCAACACTGTAACAAGAACAAGTCAGATAATCAACCATCCTATCAAAACTAGTACATTACTTGTAAGTGTTCACGGAACATGGTACAAGAACAAGTCAGATAATCTACCATCCTATTAAAACTAGTACATTACTTGTAAGTGTTCACGGAACATGGTACAAGAACAAGTCAGATAATCAGTACCATGCTATTAAAACTAGTACATTACTTGTAAGCATTCACGGAACATGGTAAAACGCAGGTAAACTACCGGTATGTTACACTTTAGCTGAATTTGAGATTGTTCAAGTACTACATTGCACACACCTTAAAGGAACAGTAGAAGTCTCTTCATCATAGAAGACTTCAAACTCGTCATTGTGAGTATGTCCAAAGAACTGTGCTGTGACAGTACTTTGATATCTGTTTATGATACTATAATAGTTCCAGCTCCATGGTTTCAGACAGTCAGAACTACCAGGGGGGATATGGCCTATGATGTGCACCTACAACAACAACATTGAATTAACTAGATCCTTGTCATTCTAAGCATCTGTATGAAAATGTTGATTAGGTTGTATATTATAAACTATGAGCAAGAGATCTTTATAAGACACATTCAAAGATATGCCTTCATAGTAGTGATTGTGCAATGTTTTAATCAATTTTATAAAGAGATTTATAGGAAATCATTTCGATGGATCCAGAATACAAAGAAGGGGGAGGTGAAGACAAAACCTTTTTTCAGCCCAATGTATTTTTACTAAGCAAAAGGGTTAAAATAGAGGGGCTCCACCTAACCCATCCCTAGATCTGCCTTTGTAAGAGGAGACAGATAAGCCACTGTTAGCCACTTAAATATGAGATGCAAATATTGCATGTAATTTTAAATGTTCAGCGTCAAGTTTGTTTTACACGTTTAACATCAAGATTACTTACTTTCTCTCCATTGTCCTCAGCTTCTTGTAATGTATCAACCAACCATTGTAACTGATGTGCAGGGTCTACGCTGTTCAGCAATAACCACCTACAAACATGCACAATGAGACAAGACGTTATAATAATAATAATAATTAATAATTAATAATAATAATGTTTACAGTGCCAAGCTCATTACCATACTCAGTAGACAATTTTTTAAATGCAGTTTTCTCACTTTTTGATGACAGGACAACATCAAATTTTAGAAACTGCTATAACAGTTACTGTGTTTAACTTGAGGTAGCTCTGCCAATCCACCAGAAAAGTAAACAAAATGTGTTCAAAAAATAAATTTAAAATCTTGGAAGCACTCTGATTGTAAAGGGAGACAATGAGGACTCGATAGGGTTTCAAAGTCAGCATAATATGTTCCAGTCATTGCCAGTCCATTTGCATGTTGCAAATTTGGTATTTTTTTAAGTTGCATATAGGCATCAGGAGGAAATGCAACTTACCAATTCATATTATTGCAGTAATTCATGTTGATAGAGACAATCCGTAATCCTTTAGATACTAAGACAGTATAGTAGGCACCTCTGGAAACAAAAACAAAATATCAACATTAACAATGCTTACTTTAAGATGAACCTCCTACCAGCATTCAGTCTGTGAACACTGATGGAAAATTTACAATCTTGCATTTATCAAATCATTCTATTTACAGGTTCTACAATAGATCTTCTCCGCTTTTGCTTGACTGGTTACTAAACACTAGATTTACATCGAGGTTGGAGTGTTTAAAATACAGAGAATGTATGTAATATATACAATATGAGCGGCCAATCTGTATAGAATATACAATTTTATATTCCATACAGATCAGACGCGAATATTGTATATTACTTATGAAATGTCTAGGTTAATGCTGCTATTTTACATTGACATTTTTGAAATTAGATTTAATTTGGCGGAGATATTTCAAGATAAACCTTATGCAAATCAGGACGTTTTCTGTATCAAATATACAGATGCCGTCATGGTAGTGATTTTTCATTGTTCTGGGTTCATTAATTATTCATGAATTTTATAAGGATTTATATACTCAAGCCTTGGTATGAATCTATTGTTTTGTGGCCAGTCAAGCAAATGCAGGGAAGGTCTATTGTAGATGTGTAAACTTACAATAAATACTGACAGTAAACATTGCTAACAAGATAAGAAGCTGTTGCTGTCAATTTCACTAGCTTACTTTTTAATGGTAGACATAGTGTACTCTGGCAGCCAGTGAGACCAGTGTGCGGCTAGCGAATCACGTAACCATTGGTTAGAATCAGGACCAGTAATAGATGGTGGTGGAAAACTGAAGAAAAAAAATAAAGAACACAACTTACAACCAGTAATATATGTTTTATTTGTTTTGAGGATTTGTGCTCCAGGCACTGGTGTACTAACAATAGGACATACACATCCCCTACAACGCTAGTACACCATGGACCTCCGGCTTAACGTCCTTATCCAAGAAGACACAAAATTCTAACTATTTGCAGATGTAATTAAAAAGGCAGCAATTAATAATCAATTGTTATCCATTATTGATTAGTTAGAATAACGTCTCACCTATTGACTGGAGCACTCTCATGGTTACCAAGGGCTGGAAATATCACCTTATTAGGAAGATACTTTAGCAGTAGACTAACTGCTGCATCAATAGAATGTAACTGAAGATATAAACAAGTACATTAGCCAAAAAAATAATTATGACAAAAGTAATAAGATGAACTGGCTTTGTAACAAAAAAAAGCTGTGCTATAGCGATACTTTATGTTTATAAACAAATGAATTGTTATGCTAATGTGCCAACCAGAACTACAATAGTTTCTATTGAAATAACGGCCAATCACTGTATGGTTGGCACATGAATAACAAAAGATTATGTCATCTCAAGTATCGCTATATAACAAATCAAGGGTACTTTACTAACAGACTGTATACTGACCTGGTCAGACCTGGTTTGATTCCAGACATTGTGAGCTGGTATATCTCCAGTCCAAAGTATGTAGTCAATCTGAAAAACAAAGCAAACACTGCGTGTCACTGACTCATTTCTTCATCTGATCAACCCTTAAATTGACACCAAGAAAATTGTATTTGGTAAGTTGGTGACAATGATAATCTATTATTTGCTGCTAACACCAATTTAACCCCAAGATTTTATTATAGAAAATATGTTCATTTGATGTCCTTGATTTTATGACACACCACTTTTCTGCGAGAGAAAAATAGTAATTACAGCCCTGCCAATTTATTTGGGACTGTGTGTTGCTCATCAGCCAATAACCTTTGTAATTGATTGGCTGAAAAGGGCACAAGGTTGAAATGTCTTGTACTAAAGTGCAAACATGATTGCCTTAAATACATGATGAATTACCAGCAATGTAACAAATGAACTTTATTTTACATAGTGTCATTTCCAGGCAACCGTGTCTACTTAGTAGTACGGAACAAATTGTAATTCATCCATTTTTGCCCTGAAGATGCTGGATTAGCGCGAAAGCTTGGCTATCTAAATAAAACGTGGACAAAAAACAACTGATTGACTATATAACTATGTCCACGTACCAACCAATTTTAGACATGTCTACCTCAGTCTCTCTAACCCATACAGAGTCCACATTGATCAATCAGCACTCACCTCATGTGTATCATTGATGTGTTTCAACATACTTTCTAGTGTTATAAGAGGCGTATCACAGCTGTAATCGCCATATTTTCCAGCACCTTTACCAGGACCAAGGATTGGATCATTCTTACGACAACAAAGTGGCTCACCACATTTATTTGTTGCACCTTCTTTGTATAAGGGATCCAGGTGAATGTCTGAGATTTGAAGGACTCTTATCACTGGCGAACCAGGCTGGAAATATATTAAAAATAATAAATTGAGAACTGCTTGTTTTTAAATTGGTTTGTTTGTTTATTCATTCATATATTTATATGTATTTATTAAACTGTTTTTTATTTATTTGTTGTACTTGTTTAGCAAATGGTATAATTGTTTTCTTTTTTAGCGCTTTGAGGTATTCAGCGAAATATGCGCTATATAAGCACTACATTACATTCGTATGTTTTGTTTGTCTTCTGTGTGCTTAATATGTAACTGTCAATTTGCTTGCTTATTTGTTAGTTCATGGTAGCAGCTGGGTGATAGGTTGGTAGGAGAAACAAATATTTTGGTCCACAAAATTCCTGGAATATTAATTCGAATCCCGCTTTATCGTTTATCTATTTGTTTAATTCCCACTAACTTATTTAGTTTGCTTGCCCGTGTGATATTTGGCAACTCCCAAACAAACTCGATATTTGTACATAGCACATGCCATGGCCTGATGTGTCATGTGATTGAATGTAATCGGTTTCAACTGTTACAAAACAATGTACTATCAAATATCGTAAGATCTGCGCAATAATAAATACAAAATCTGCAAATTAACCCATTTATTAATATGAACATCAAGAAACTTAAAAATGAGATTTTGATGATATTAATTAAAATCGATGAACTCATTTCATAGAAATGTTGCAGAAACAACAAAACAAAAAGAAAAAATTCGCTTACGTTATTCACGTTATTGAGATTTTTGAAGTTAAATTATGGAATATTTTTTCAGGAATATATATGGAAAATATTTACCTTTGGATCAGGAATAGGACGAACTGGCGGTTTTGGTGTTTTAGGGAAAGTTACATTCCAGAAAACATCGGGATTTGGTTTCTTTGCGCAACTTGCCCCGTAAAGCGAACCACAAATTTCACTTGAACTGATGAAATAATCATCAAAAACTGTCAAAACTTCCCCTTGAAATTCCTTGATAATCCCATCACAGACTCTTTTATCCTCGATCTTCATCTTGATGCATACTTTCGTAAGAAATGAGGCAATTTCGTCCTCAGTTGGTTTGGATTTGAAAGCGACATGAGCGATGTCCACAAACGCTTTGCAAGCGTCGCACTCTGCCACGGATTTGAAATGCGATGTGAAATGATGAAGGCGATCTAAGAAAGTCTGCCTCATGGAGAAATTGTGAGGCTTTGCTGTTGTGTCCAAGGCTTGAAAGAGGAGAATAAAGCTTAGGAAAATTGTGTGTAACGCCATCACTCCTCTGCCGGCCATCGCTATTACGAATGTATTGAACACTCCTCCACACGACCTTTTTGTTTTGCTCCAGTGGGACGTTCACTTACGCGTCTGGGCCCCTAAAAGATTCTTGCGCAAAAGCTCCTTTTTTTCCCTAGAAAAAAATACAATTTCAACTTTCAACATTTTATTCAACTCTTGTCAATTCTTTAAACAATTTTAGTGATTTTCTGTGATGTGTATATAATTGTTGTTGCTACAAGTGGAAATGTTGGTGATGTGGCTATTACGTGGGTTTCCTGTGGTACGGTACATGCGTGTAAACAACCTCCCAAAAACTAACATGGCGACTATCATGAGGTGAACTCTAGCCAATAATGAAATACGATCTTGTGGCGTTTTTCTCCCAGGAAATTCATCTTAACAACGCAGCTATCGTGCACCCAGGTTTATTACAGCATTAATAACTCATTGATCGCTCGTAGAAGTGGAAAAAAACGCAAGATTTGCGTCACACAATCAAAGTTTGCTTGTTTGTCTGGAAGTGGAGTCTACCATGTGATTTGCGTGGTCATTGTTGTTGTTTACAAGTTGTCTCATAATGGAGAGTGATGGTGGTGATAAACAAAGTAAAATGAACACAGACGGCAGCTTTTCAGGAAGGACAAGCAATGATCAGCCGACCGGCAGTAGTGTGTGGAATTTGTGTTCAATTCCTAGTGATATCCATGCTGTTGACCTACGAGACATCACACCATCCCTCAGTCCCGTGTTTACTGAAGATCAAGTTCGCGAACTCAGTGGACAAACTGGTGATTTAGATGTCTTAGGTGACAATTTTCTTCATCATGATACGTTCAAGCGAATTACTGAAGTTTTGTCACCAGAGCAAACCAATATGTTGATAAGCACGTGTAGTTCGCTTTGCAACGAGTCTGGCGTAATGAGTTATACGGAACCCATCGGTCATTTTTCGTCCCAACATGTTTCATTATTAAACACTCCCCATGAGAAAACCCCGGCAATGGATGCGCTTAACTCTGACACTGGTAAAACAGAGCTAGACGGTAAACAAGAGTCAAAAGGAACGAAATCGCGCGAGCCTTCAAAAGAAAGCGGCTCTGTAGTCAATACAGCGAAAAGTGCCAGTAAAAATGCCAATAAAAATGCCGAAAGTCCAGCTAAAGAAAAGGAGGATTCCACCGCAAATGATTGCAAAACTAAAACAGGGCAAGTTAAGTCGAGTTATAGTCTAAGAAGTTCACCGCGAAAAGCGGCTAAAGAGGAAAAACCAAAAGCTGAAACCCCGACAAGAACAACACGTCAAAAAAAGAAAGAACAAACTCCCCATGAAACAGAAAGACGAAAAAGTCCACGAGGACAAAAACAAACCCCAGAGAAAGAAGAAACTGCTAATGCTGTTAGTGACACTAAACCACAGGGAAGAAGAGGAAAGCAGAAACAAGAGCAAAAACAACCTGATCAGCTGAAAAAAGAAGTCGAGGAGGAGGAAGAAGAAGAAGAAAAGAAAGACGAAGGACGAATGAATTTACGAAGGTTAGAATTAATTGCACTAAAATATAACTTCTCATTAACCTAGTTTATCTATTGATCATATTGATGTGAAGTGTTTTTGTGCATTGTTGTTTGAATTTGTTTGTTATTATGGCCGAGAAATTTCGGGAATTTTTATCAGGTTAAATTTAGAAGGTAGGCGGAATTTACTTAGGGACTGATCGTTTATTACGTCTCAGGGGGGGGCGGTGTTTTTTTATGGGGGGTACAATTTTAAAAACTCGCTTTTGAAGGGGGGTATATTTTGTAAATCTTTTCACATCGGGGGTACAAAATTTCACATGAGATTTCGAATAAATTTTCAAAACATTAAAAATGCCAAGCAGGAAAAAAGCGAAAAAAAAAATTGGAATGGGCTACCTGTGTCAAGTGCTTGGGTTTCCTGTGCCCGTTGGTTACCAGGAATACTAAAGATTCCAAGATGGCCGACAATGTAAGCATTGACTACGATAAGTTGGCTGCTGCGATCCTGCGACTGCAGGAAACTGCCTCAAAAGACAAAGGTAACTCTTAATTTACAATAAATCTAGTCAGTTGAGGTATTAAAATGCCTTTGTGCACCCAATTTCCGTCTTTTTATTCTATTGTCTTCAATTAATTGAGCAGCCTTTCTTTTTGCAGCGCGTCTTACTTTTTCAACAGCACTCTTATCCTCTTTCTCAAGCAGGGTTTCCACATAATGGAGTCTCTCTTTGTATCGTTCTTTTGACTCTTCCAAATCTTTGACTCTTTTTTCTGGCCAGACATCTCGTTTCTTCTCCAACAAGTTATTTAACTCAAGTAATGTACTTTTCGTTTTCTCCTTCTTGCTCAAGAGATTCAAACGCACCATGTCCTCACCTGCTGCAAATGCATTCTCACATTCCTTGGCAACTTCAACCATGTTTTCAACTCGTCGTTTAGCTGTTGCTGGGTCAATACCAAGCTCACTCAATTCTGAACGACTATGAAATAGGGCTAGCACAGTTCTTAGCACATTCTTATCATACTCGCTGTCCATAGTATTGATCAAAACTGTTAACGTTTCTCTATCTAAGATATCTTGGCTCTCGTTTTCGAAATTTAACTGGCCTTCCATACTATCAGTGAAGTCAGAGAAAAAATGCTCTAAATGCTCAGTTTTCTTTAAGACAACAAATATATTCTTTGTCACTGGATTAGTAATTATGTAAACTGGTAATCCATGGATGGGATCTAGCAATTTATCTCTAAAGGATTGATTATCTGTACAGGAAAACTCACTGAAAGATGTGTAGATATGATGCGCTTCATTGAAGTCGATGTAGCCACAACCAAACATTAAATGTTCCTGTACGGCTCTCATACCTCTGGCTTTGCTGCTTAAGCTATGTTTATCTTTTGCTGTTTCTATAATTGACTGTAGTCTACAAATAACATCTTCATTATTAAGGCTTTGTAGAGAAGATCTAACATATGTTCCCTTAGCAGAGTTTTTGCGTACTTCTGCTCTATTTTGTTGCCAATTTAAGTTTATATCTTCGGTCTCATTATTATCTGTCTCATCTAGTTTTGTTGCTGCCATATTGGAAACTATGTAGCCAAGCCATCATTCCGACCCAGGCCATTTACACAAACTATGACACAGGGAGTCCATAACATATCTTTTAATACTCTATTCAATACTCTCCTTTTTCATTTTTTATTTTTTTGGGGGGGTACAATATTTTTAAAGCAAGGTCGTGTAGGGGGTATATTTTAAATTGATGTTAAAATTGGGGGGGTATGTTTCAGAAGTAGCGCCTGTCCTGAAAAAAACACCGCCCCCCCGTGAGACGTAATAAACGATCAGTCCCTTACGTGAATTTAAATGCCCACTCAAATGTCAATAATATCAATTTACTGGAATAAGTGAAGCATACATCGGGGGAAAGATTCGGTCGTTTGTTTATTTGTTGGTGTCTGAATATTTTAATTTAATTAACTTTACAAGAAATGAATAATGAATAGTTTATTTTTTAATTGATACTAACTAATATTAAAAGAAAAAAATGTGAAAATTGTGCCCCAACGAACAGAGGTATAAGAAGTCTAAGTGATGATAATTCTTAAAGAATCTTGTAGACTTGTGCAGATGTTAACATGAAGTGATCTATATTTGTATATCATCTTATTGATTTATTGATTTATGTATTTGTTTATTTGTTTATTCATTCATTCACTCATTCATTCATTAATTCATTCACTCATGCATTCATTCATTCATTCATTCATTCATTCATTCATTCATTTACCATTGTTTGATCACCAATAAGTGTTTTGCTATTATTTTGTTTGTAGATCATCTAGAATTCACAAACCAGAGCCTAGCCCAGCTAAGAAGCCCAAGACACCATCACCAAAGAAAGGACGTGGAGGCAGAAAGAAAGCAACAGCCGAAACAGACGAAAATGAAGATAAAACTGATGATAACAAAGAGAAAGACAAAGAAGAAATGGACGAAGAAGTAGAGAAAGAAGATGTAAAAGTAGATGAAAAAGAAAAAGTGGAAACAAAGCCTAAAGGGAGGAAAGGCAAAAAGAAAAAAGAAGAAAAGATAGAAGAAAAAGAAAAAAGTGCTAATTTGGAAGAGGCAAGTAACGACGAAGTTAAAGAAACTGAGGAAACATCAATTCAAGATGAAAAAAAGGAATTGGAATCAAAGGAGTCTACAATGTCAAAAAGCAACAAAGCTGTCAAAATACAAGCTGATAAGGAGGACAAAACACTCCTAACAGGGGATGCGACAGTAAAGAGTAATCTCAACACTCCAGAGAATACTATAAACATTACCCCACCTGAAGTGGAGAGAGTACACACTAATTTTATCCCAACTGGAGTAGGGACAGTAGGTGGTAACTTCATGCCTTCCAACTTGACCAATGCCATCCCATCAGGAGTAGGGACAATAGATACCAATATTGTACCAACAAGAGTGGTGACAGTAGTTTCAAATGTTCTTCCAACAGGAGTAGGGACTGTAGTAACAAATGTTCTCCCAACAGGAGAAGGGACAGTAGTTTCAAATGTGTTACCAGCAGGTGTGGGGACAGTAGGTGTAAATGTTTTACCTACAGGAGTGGGGACAGTAGATACAAATCTACCCACAGGCGTGGGGACAGTTGAAAATATTCTCCCTCCAGGAGTAGGGACAGTAGATTTACCTCTTCTCCCCACAGGAGTAGAGACAGAAACTGGAGATCTACTCCCAATGGGGGTAGGGAGTGTAGGTGATATTTTCTCAGTCCAGAATGACATTTTGGAGATCATTGAAAAAGAGATCAATCAACCCCAGAAAGACATTCATTTTGATGTTGGCAATGTGGATATATTTGATAAGAAAGTTGAAGAAGTAAAACCAGAAGAAACAAAAATGGACAAGACTGACGAGGAAGTTGAAAAACCTGAACAAAGTAAACAAACTACTCCAAAAAGAAAAAGTGGAGGTAAAAAGGATCTACAGCCCTCTAGACGAAGTAATCGCATCAGTGAAAGCATTCAGAAAAAGGAGATAGAAGCAGCCGTTAAAAAAGCACAAGAAGAAATGTTGAAAGAACGGGAAGAACAGGAGCGAATAGAAAGGGAAGAGGAAGAACGGAAGAGGAAAGAAGAACTACAGAAGATAAAAGAAGAGGAAGAGAAAATGAAAGCAGAGGAAAGTGCAAAGAACGAGGAAGAGAAAAAAGACAAGAAGAAAGAAAATGAGACAGAAACTACAGAAAAAGAGACACTCAAAAAGAAAGCCACCAAAGTCACCAAAAAAACTGAAAAGAACAAAGAAACAAAAACAAAAGAAACCAAGAAAAGCAAAGAACTTGAAAAGACGGAAACCAAAGCAAAAGCTGATTCCAGTCACAAAACACCAGAAAAAGTCTCACATAATGAAGACGATACTCCTAATAGAAAACATTCAACTGACAAACCTGAGAGAAAACGAACCAAGTCGGAGAGTGACCCTAGTAACCTATTCGCAGTTGGTCTTGATCATGAGGTCTACTCTAAAGTAAAGCATAAAAAATCGTCATCAGAACAAGATCAAGAAAAGGAAAAACACGATGAAACTTCGTCGGAAGAGGAGGGTGGCTGTGACGAAGAGATGATTGATGAGGATGATTCTGATTATGACCCAGAGTACGATCCTGAGAGACTTTGGTGTATTTGCCGCAAACCACATGGAAATAGGTAAAGTTGACGATGATGATGGTGGAGATGATGATGATGGAGATGGTGATGATGGTGGAGATGATCACGATGATGATGATGAAGATGATGATGGTGGAGATGATCACGATGATGATGATGAAGATGGTGATGGTGGAGATGATGATGGTGATGATGGTGGTGATGATCATGATTGTCACTCAACTAGAACATTACTAATTCGTTTGTCTGGGTATTGTATTCTGGTTGAGTGTTAGCCAAATAGTTACTAAAGAGCTTCTATTTGTTACTTTAGTTTGTTTTTATTTCATGGTTTTCCTGTGTTTTCTCTAGTTATTAATCTATCTAATTGTTGTTTTGTAGGTTTATGATTTGCTGTGATAATTGTGAAGAGTGGATGCATGGGGACTGTGTGTCCATCACCAAGGAGATTGGTAAAGAGATGGAAAAGAACGGAATAGAATATATATGCCCAAGGTGTATGATGGGTAAGTTATTATTATCATTAGCATGTTATTATTATTTTTGTCTGTCAGTATCAACATATTAATATTACATTGAATTTTTGAAGTTGCCATTTATTCACCATTAAAATAATCCCAATATACATTCACTTGTTTTACGTTTAGAGAGGAAAGCCTGGTGTGTACATTTGCACTTATGATTGAATTTCTGTGAATTGTTAAAAAAAGCACAAGTGTTAATGCAAGACTTAAGGTATCAGGGGACCTTAGAAACCGATGTCCACAAAACGCCTTATAGCGAGCAAACTATTATAGTTACTACTACATAAGTATACATTTTCTTAAAGCTAAATAAATGGAGATTACAATGGTAGAAAAAGTATTTTAATGTGATCCATTGATTATTTTTAATTGAGTGTTTTATGATTTTTGACCGCCTCTTTTCGTGGAG
This sequence comes from Diadumene lineata, assembly GCA_918843875.1. Lineage (NCBI taxonomy): Eukaryota > Metazoa > Cnidaria > Anthozoa > Actiniaria > Diadumenidae > Diadumene > Diadumene lineata. The sequence goes on along the minus strand of OU974076.1, from coordinate 606,321 downwards.
TTCCAGGAACACAGGATTACTTCACATAAACTAACAAAGTTCATTATCGTTTAGAGGAATGTCCGATCTCAAAAACGGTGTCTCATTTTTTTGATTAACGTGGTCTTTCCAAAAATATTCGCTGTTAAAGTTGAAAAGTGTCATGTTTACCATTTTTTGGCATTATTCGGTAATAATTCACAAACGCGGCAAGATATCAAAAAACTGAGACACCGTTATTGTATCGACATCTAAAGCTACATCGATGCAAAATTTAAACACAATCGATTAAAATCCCGTGTTCCTGGAACTTAGGGAAAAGAGGCGGTCGAGAATCACAAAACACTTATTGAAGAAAATAAAAATCAATTTTATCAAAATACTTTTTATACCATTGTAATCTCCATTTATTCAGCTTTAAGAAAATGTATATTTTTATAGTAGTAACTATAATAGTTCGCGCGCCATAAGGTGTTTTGTGCACATCGATTTTTAGGGTCTCCTGATACCTTAAATTTGCATTGAATGTGCATTTGTGTTGCTTGTGTGAACAGAGACAAAATAATATATGACTTTAGTGGGAATTGAAATCACCTCTTTGGTAATCTAGTTGGATGTGTTAACCACAAGTTATGTAATTATTGTTTGATGAGATTATTTTAGTAAACTTAATGTTGCTTGTTTTTCAGCTAAAAAGAAACTAAAGGAGCAGGGAATAGAGAGTCAGGTTGATGAACAAAGTAAAGTGAAAAGACCTAGAAGACACAGGAGACTGAAAATACCTGGTGAAAAACATCACAAACATTCTGCTGACTCTACAACTAAGGTACATCTAAAAGTGTGGGTAAAGTTAAGGGACAGTATAGTACGGTTTTAAAGGGTAAAGTACATATTCTTATGGTAAAGAACAGATTTAAATGGTTAAGTAATTACTGTTGGTACATATCCATATGGTAATGCAGAGTCGCTCATGATTCCTGACAAGAAAAAGAGAGGCTCTGCCAACTCAAGGCTGGATTTCTTATCGCGCACACTCTTCAGTATCCAAGCAACTAGAATGCATGTGATGTAGTGGCATCAAATATCCTGAAGTGATGCTACCTTATTAGGCAACTGATCGGCTTATTTCCAGTCAAACTGGATATCAAACTGGTTTTATTCGTCCACAGTTCTTGACGGCAGCGTATCAAAAAAAGCTTCTTGAGTCGGCAGAGTCTCTCTTTTTCATGTCAGGATTCACAAACGTGAGCGACTAGCAGGGAAGTAAAGTACAGATTTAAAGGGGACAATTTTAATGTCAATTTTGCATGAGTGTAAAACTGTACAATTACGATATAGATAACCTGATTGCTTTCTTGGAAATTACTGTTAAGATAAAAGCACTGGTCAGAAATTAGATGAAATCGATGTCTTCCACACAGGCTCATCTTAGTAACTCTCTTAGATATACTACATCATTTTGATTAATGTTCGCTTGACAGCCTGAGAAGAAAAGGAAAAGAGACAGAGAAGGACATGATAAGAAGTCAAAAGATGAAAACCGTAAAGACCATCACGATAGTGAGAACAAGAAGAAGGGAATGGATAGTACATCTTTCTACAAGATACCAAAGAAAGTAAGCACCAACAATTCAAGATATGTTCTATAATTATGTAATAACAAAAAGCATTTGTTAGCCCTCAGTTGTTAAAGGTATATAGCTGCTCATGGTCATTAGAGGGTAAGGTATAGGTCCCATGTTTTGGCAGTGAGGGCAGCCTGCCATGTACATGTTTTTTTCATGGAATATGACTGGATATATTTCAAAGTTCAAATGTATTTTTCCAAGTCCCAATGTGACATCCAATGTTACACACAAAAACATCTAATGAGTTATTTGTTACACAACATATAAAAAAGAAGCTTTTTTGTCCAAGAATAAAATACAAATGTTTAGCAAAGGATTTTTAAAGAGCAAATGTTTTTAAGTCAAGGAGTGCATGCATTCAACTGGTGTATTTTTCTACTGTGAAATATGGCTTTCAAAGGTTTTAATATGGCTGGGTATTTGCTCTCCACTATGACCATACATGGTAAAATGATCTAAGGTTGTATATAAAGTACATATTATTTCCATCTCAGGTTCGCACAACACCTACACCAGCTTCTCATTCTAATCGTGTCCAGAGAATATGTATCAACACTGGCTGTGACAACCATGCCGAAACCCTGTCCGTCTACTGCAGTGATTCCTGCCTATCAAAGTAAGTTTCATTTGAATAGCCGACATTGTTTACACTAGTTATAATTTTTTTGTCTGGTATTTTTTTCAGACATGCTCAAGAAGCACTTAATCTCCTCCATGAAGAAAGAAAGAAAAGATCACCGAGCTCACACAAACCAACCACAGTACACTCAGTAAGTCTGTCATTATCAACCACAGTACACTCAGTAAGTCTGTCATTATCACCATCACAGTACACTCAGTAAGTCTGTCATTACCAACCACAGTACACTCAGTAAGTCTGTCATTACCAACCACAGTACACTCAGTAAGTCTGTCATTATCATCATCACAGTCATTACCAACCACAGTACACTCAGTAAGTCTGTCATTACCAACCACAGTACACTCAGTAAGTCTGTCATTATCATCATCACAGTACACTCAGTAAGTCTGTCATTATCAACCACAGTACTCTCAGTAAGTCTGTCATTATCATCATCACAGTACACTCAGTAAGTCTGTCATTATCAACCACAGTACACTCAGTAAGTCTGTCATTACCAACCACAGTACACTCAGTAAGTCTGTCATTATCATCATCGCAATCATTACCAACCACAGTACACTCTGTAAGTCTGTCATTATCATCATCGCAATCATTACCAACCACAGTACACTCAGTAAGTCTGTCATTATCATCATTGCAATCATTACCAACCACAGTACACTCAGTAAGTCTGTCATTACCAACCACAGTACACTCAGTAAGTCTGTCATTATCATCATCACAGTACACTCAGTAAGTCTGTCATTATCAACCACAGTACTCTCAGTAAGTCTGTCATTATCATCATCACAGTACACTCAGTAAGTCTGTCATTATCAACCACAGTACACTCAGTAAGTCTGTCATTACCAACCACAGTACACTCAGTAAGTCTGTCATTATCATCATCGCAATCATTACCAACCACAGTACACTCTGTAAGTCTGTCATTATCATCATCGCAATCATTACCAACCACAGTACACTCAGTAAGTCTGTCATTATCATCATTGCAATCATTACCAACCACAGTACACTCAGTAAGTCTGTCATTATCATCATCAAAGTCATTACCACCACCATCATTACTACTATCATCATCATCATTACTACCATCATCATCATCATCATTACTACCATCAACATCATCATCATTACTACTATCATCATCATTACTACCATCATCATCATCATCATCATTACTATCATCAACATCATTACCACCATCATCATCATCATCATTACTACCATCAACATCATCATCACTACTACTATCATCATCATTACTACCATCATCATCATCATCATTACTACCATCATCATTACTACCATCAACATCATCATCATTACTACTATCATCATCATTACTACCATCATCATCATCATCATTACTACCATCATCATCATTACCACCATCATCATCATCATCATTACCACCATCATCATCATCATTGCTACTATCATCATCATTACCACCATCATCATCATCATTACTACTATCATCATCATTACCACCATCATCATCATCATTACTACTATCATCATCATTACCACCACCATGTTCATCATTGCTACCATCGTCATCATAACCTTCAACATCATTATCACCATAATCATCATCACCACCATCATCATCATCATTACCACCACCATCATCATCATTGCTACCATCGTCATCATCATTACTACCACCATCATCATTACTACCACCATCATTACACCCTATTGACTATGATTTCTATTGTTTCCAGTCAAGCATCAATGTGCCCATGCCATGGGACACACATCAAGCTAAAACACCATCATCATCTCAAGTCAAGGAACGAGTTGCTGTCATTGAGAGAGCAACAGGACGATTTATTGCTGGTGTTGCTGCACCGGCTGAACAGGACTTGATAGACTGGCTACGACGACATCCCACATTTGAAGTGATTAAACCATCAGGTGAGTAGTTGTGATCATGGTGATAGTGATGATGATGATGATGATGTAGTGATGATGATGGTAATAGTGGTGGTGATGATGATGATAGTGATGGTGATGGTAGTGATGATGGTAATAGTGGTGGTGATGATGATGTTAGTGATGGTGATGGTAGTGATGATGGTAATAGTGGTGATGATGATGGTAGTGGTGGTGATGGTAGTGATGATGATGGTAATAGTGGTGATGATGGTGATGGTGATGGTAGTGGTGGTGATAATGATGTTAGCAACAACAATTATGGTGGTGACGATGATTGTAGTAGTCATTGTTACTAATAGTTGTCTCTTTTTAGTGAGTAAAGAAGTGAAAAAGAATGACAAAAGAGAAGAGGAGAAAACAATCAGAGAGAATGTGAAAAGATCGTTAAAAGACATCCTATCAACCAGGTAATAATTCTGAAATATTCCCACAAAACATTTGCTTGTAAGTCTTCAATTTCATGATTTTTAGAAAATTGCAAAAATTCAGAATTTCATTTTTGTTTCTCATTTTTGTGATTCTTGATTTTTGCAATTTTCAACAAAAATTGTGAAATTAAAGACCAGCAAGCAAAAGGTTGGTAAAAATTTTTGCAAAAATTGAAAACAATTTAGCAAATGTTTTGCCTGCTAACATGTTCTGATTGGCTGAGCTCTGGGATGTCTTGTCATGATTAAAGTCAGGCATTTAATGATAAAAATGACTTCTGATATATCTTTATATTTTAAGCTTTTATTACCAGACCATCTTTCTCATATGAGAGAAGAATAGCAGTTCATATTTATTGTTGTTTTGTACAACAGAGTAAAAGAAGCTCCCGAGTTAAAGCTAACACCTGATGACATATCAAAGATTTCAATCAACATAGAAGAAGATCTGTACAAACTGTTTGGCGAAGCAGGGCCAAGATATAAGAGCAAGTATCGTAGTCTTGCATTTAACCTCAAAGACTTAAGAAACAAGGTAGGAAAAATGCAGTATATTTACAGTAAGCTTGAATGAACCAATTTGATATTTGTCTTTGGGTTGTGCTACTAGGTGAAATAGTAGAAGAGTTAAGACAAGATCAGACCATTTCTATTGTTTGTGGATGATAGCATTTTCAAAGGACAAACTGTCACAAAAACCATAATGAAGATTATGCTCCTGGCACTCATTCTGTCATTTGTTGGCTTTCCCATTCATCCATTCATTCACTCAGTCATTCATCCATTCATTCATTCAATCATTCATCCATCCATTCATTCAATCATTCATCCATTCACTCAGTCATTCAGTAATTCATTCATTCATTCATCCATTCATGGAGTCATTCATTTATTCATTCATTCATCCATTCACTCTTTCATTCATTCATGTATTTATCTATCTATTTATTCAGTCAGTTAGTAGTCAGTTTATTAATCCTACCATTCAGTCATCATTAATTTATTTGTTAATAAAATGTGTTAGGTTTTGTTCCATCATGTGTTGAGTGGTGAGATACCGACAGACAAACTAGTTGGCATGACGGCAGAACAGCTTGCTAACCAGGAACTGGCCAGATGGAGAGAAAGAGAAACTAAACATGTAAGCACCTTGAGCATAGGATTTGTGCACTATATTATTGTTATTAACGCCGGTAGCGCGGGTAGTTGAGCAGTGAGAGTGCCAGTCTTTCAACCTGTGACCCAGGTTCAATTCACAGATCAGTCTGGGTGATATGTGAACTGAGTTTGTTTATAGTTTGTCATTTTTCTCTCATGCTACGAGGGTTTTTCTCCAGGTTCTTCTGTTTTCCTCCCTCAGTAAATATCAACTGTGAGTAACATTGAATGAGGTGAAAAATAAATGTAGAGGTAGTGAGTTTGAGAGTGCAGATGAAGAATGTTAAAATGGGAATATTATGGCTAATGCACAATGATGTCGTATCAAAACAATCTAATGTTTAAATACAAAGGATCAAGGGCAGGTTGTCAGAAGGGGGTAAACAAAAAATTACTTTGGATTGAAAATTACTCTTGATTGAAAATTACTCTTTAGCTAAGCTATGGTAGACTAAGCAGTATTGATGAAAACCCATTAACAGTAAAATGGTGATGACAAAAAACAATAATTATTGAAATTGTTATTTACTGTAGACAATTGAGATGATTAAACAGAATCAACTAGACATTAATGCAACTAAAGGACATATCAAGAAAACACACAAGGTTAGTGAATTAAACATGCCCAGTGAAATAATTTGAATTTCCAATTTGTTTTCTTTCACAGGGAGGAATTGCATGGGAAATTGTCCCATTTTTTGTTGGTCCAGCAATGGATTTTATACCACTTTCCCAACGATAGTCCAAAACTCAGACTCAGACTCATTGTGGGAATCACAAGGCCATGGGCGACATGGATGCTACTGAAATATTAATAATATTTAATAATAATATTTAATATTTATAAGGCACGTTTTTCATGGCAAGATGATCAATTTTGTTATTACTTTTGATATCTGAGTCTTTACTTGTTTTATTGGATTGATTTTTCAGTTGGTGTGTGATAATGGTATTGGCAGTGAGTTGAGTTTACCATTGCCGATTGTTTTTATATTTAGTTTAAGTCAAAGGTGACTTCAAAACTTTGTTATTGTGTCACAATAATGAAATTGAATTAATAAAAGTACATTATAACGTCAAGGTTTTGTTGGTTTTCCGCAGGGTGAAGTTGTACTTGATGATGAAGATTTAAGCACACTTGAGGTAAAAATATGATATCACTAACCTTCACAGCTCTGGTACTAAGTCATTCATATTAACTTTTAATAATGGCATACTCACAATCAATCGCCAAATTGGAAAATGGTGTACAATCTCAAGAATAAAGCAAGTCAGTCCTATACGTGTATAGTTCATCTTCTGGCTTTGTTGAAAAATGGTACAAAACTCATGGAAACCACTCTATTTGAAGTTAAACTACAATATAAGGATCAATACAAAGCACTGTTGATGTGTAATGACTGACTAGCCTTGTTTCTGTGATCTTGCTCCAGTACATAACCACGTCGTACGCCATATTTTGATTCTGTGTATAGTAACTAACAAAGGTCTACTATACAACAGATCATTCAAACCTTCTCTCAAATTTGATTCTGTGTATAGTAACTAACAAAGGTCTACTATACAACAGATCATTCAAACCTTCTCTCAATTTTGATTCTGTGTATAGTAACTAACAAAGGTCTACTATACAACAGATCATTCAAACCTTCTCTCAATTTTGTTTTCAGTCTCATGATCTTAATAAAGAGAAAGAAAAGTCAGAAGTAGCAGAACCAGACAGTAACACATCACCAGGACCTCTCCTAGTAGACACTACTGATCAACATCGTGTACATCTATTTGACCTTAACTGTAGGATATGTACGGGTAAAATACAGCCCCCTGGGGAACCCCCACGAAATGATGACACCATGATGCTGGTCTCTACTACCACACCGTAAGTCGCATATGTACAGTAATCATCATCATCAAAATAATAATCATCACTGTCATCATAATTATTATTATCATCATAATCATCACCATCATCTCCATTACCATCATCTTCATCATCACCACATTAATCACCACCATCATCTCCATTACCATCATCACAATCATCTCCATTACCTTTCTCGCTATCATCATCATAATCATCACCGTAGTGTTGGTCATGCTGGAAAAAATGCAAATGTAAATCTCCAGTATCATTCTTTTGTTGTGAATAGAATCCAGGCCATGGCTGAGAGCTCTGTTCCTTCTCCTCCCCCTGTCAGTCTTGAAGTTCCATCAGTAAGGTAATCAGTTCTCTGTTTCCTTAGTTACAGCAGCACACCATTTTGTCTGCCTATCAGCGCTCTTCAGTCACTCATCTATTTATGCACTTTACTCAGTTATTTTATTCATTTATTCTTGTTTGTTTCTTGATTTATGAATTGATTGATTGATTGATTGATTCAGTTAGTCTTTATTTATTCAGTCCTGCATTTTATCAATAGATTATTTGTACATTTGTTCATTTTATTATTTGATCATCCTTTTTTTCACTCAGTCATTCATCCATTCACTCAGTCAATCATTCATTCAATCATTTATTCATTCATTCATTCACTCGTTTACTCATTCATTCATCCATTAATTTCCTCACTCATCCCGTATCCAATTATTTGATCATTCATTTCTTCGTTCACTCGATCGTCTATACATCCTGTCAGCTATCCATTTATTCATTCATTCTTTGTCTTGCCCACTTATTTATTCCATTCTTCCATCTGTGTGTTTCAGTTCAACAGAGGAATCATTCGACATCGGTTCCGACTCTCCTCCGGCACCCATCAAACCAGTCAGACGAGATAAACCGGTTTGGAAGGGTTACGTCATGATGCAGAGCGTTTCTAAATTTAGTACTAACGCGTTTAAAGTATCTGGCCCATGCGACGATCTGTTGCAGCTTTTACCTGATACTATTCACTTACAAGGGCGTATCAAGTACTCACAAGTATGGGATTATATACGACAGTTACGGCACTCCACATCTAGGGTAGGTGAAGTGATTTGTTGTTTGCAGTGCTGTCTTGGTCATTGGTCTTTCTGATGGGATGTGATTCGTTGTGCTTTGCTGTACTGTGATATAATGCGATGTAATTCAATATGAGAAGAAGTGATGTGATGCGATGTGATGTGATGCGATGTGATGCTATGTGCTGCAATGCATTTTGATGCGATATGATGAATTCTGCTTTGCTGTACTATGATGTAATGCCGATTTAATGCATTATGAAAAGTGGTGATGTGATGCGATGCGATGTGATGCAATGCGATGTGATGCGATGCGATGTGATGTAATGGGATGCGATACGATTTGATGTGTAGCTGCTGTTGCTGCACATGTTTCTTTTTATTCGTTCTTGCCATAATTCTAACCATCTCTGTCATCTCTCTTACAGGATGTATCTGTGATTCGGTTCGAGGTGTCCGCAGATGACGAAAAGACTGGCTATGTGTCCATGTATTCGTATTTCTTTAGCCGTAAACGATGTGGTGTGGTCAGTAATTGTTATAGTGGTGTTAAGGACATGTACTTGGTTCCATTAGCATCTCATTCGCCTATTCCTGGTGAATTACTACCTTTTGACGGACCAGGTAGGAGTAACTGTCTCTAAAAGGTTGATTTACACAGTGCGATTTGTCGTGTGCTAAAGCCGATTGACACGGTGCTATTTGTCGTGTGCTAAGGCTGATTCACACGGTGCGATTTGTCGTGTGCTAAGGCTGATTTACACGGTGCGATTTGTCGTGTGCTAAGGCCGATTGATACGGTGCGATTTGTTGTGTGCTAAGGCTGATTGACACGGTGCGATTTGTCGTGTGCTAAGGCTGATTTACACGGTGCGATTTGTCGTGTGCTAAGGCTGATTTACACGGTGCGATTTGTCGTGTGCTAAGGCCGATTGATACGGTGCGATTTGTCGTGTGCTAAGGCTGATTTACACGGTGCGATTTGTCGTGTGCTAAGGCCGATTGATATGGTGCGATTTGTCGTGTGCTAAGGCCGATTTACACGGTGCGATTTGTCATGTGCTAAGGCTGATTTACACGGTGCGATTTGTCGTGTGGTAAGGCTGATTTACACGGTGCGATTTGTCGTGTGCGTTTTGTAGTATATGACCAGTCATGTTATTCAAAAACTTATAAAACTAGTCGTAGGACATTCTAAATCACGTTTTAGAGCGCGTGCGACTAGTTTTAGAAGTTTCGACTAGTCGTATACTACACATCGCATGCGAGAAATCGCATCGAGTAAATCGGCCTTTAGACTTTCCATCAGTTTGTATGTTCATATGTTCAAACATTCGTTTCGTAAACTTTTTCATCCTTCCTTCCTGCAGGTCTAGAAGAACCGCGACCTCACATGTTACTTGGTATCATAGTACGAACCAAAGCACACTTCAAACGACCACGTCCTGTCCACCACCGTTCCTCTGGCTCTTCACCAACCGCAAAACGACGACATGGCAGCAGTCGAAGTAGCGAGGAAAGTCCACATAAAAGCTCTCCTTCACAAATCGAAGACATCGTGTTCTACAACAAGCGAACGTCAGTAGAGAATAAAACCGCGCTGTCCCCATCCTCAGGATCGTCTGAGCACTCGAGTACTGTTAGTTCGCCATCTATGACGGCGGCTAGTGCGACGGCCGCGTCTGAGACGGCGGAGAAGACGACGTTGTCAACGAAAGAGGAGTTACAGGATTTGGAAGAAAGAGCGAAACTGTATATTGCATCTAGTGAGTACCCTGACCGAGTGTTTGTGGGAGTAAATTCATAAATGAATACGTAGACAGAGAGATGGCATGCTTTTTCTTACTTATTCTCACATGCATTAACACATATCTCTACAGCTCTCCAAGCAAAGGGAAAGGTTGAGCAGAAAGAACAGATGGAAGAACCCAAAGATGATGACGAAGACAAGCCATACGACCCAGAGGAAGATTTCGACCTTGATTTAGAACTAGAAAAACCTATTGACGATAAGAAAGTCACTAAAACAACCCCAGACGTCAGTTCGTCGCAGGATGCATTTTCTACTAAAAATATCGAAAACCAAATGCAAAAACCGACGGAAAAGATGGAGACGAGTTTATCAGCACAAGTGCCCCACACCACCCTAAAGGGTGGTGGTATTCCATCAACTCTCCCCACCCCCCAGGGGAGTGGTATTCCGTCGACTCTCCCCACCCCTCAGGGGAGTGGTATTCCATCGACTTTCTCCACCCCCCAAAGGAGTGGTATTCCATTGTTAGGAGCAGCGTCATCGTCGACTCCACCAGTGACGTCACTTCCATTGTCAATACTGATGCCTATAAGTACCGGGGCTACCACAAGCTCTAGTGCTGTACAGTCGTTACCTGTTGCTAAAATACCACAGCTCCCTATACCATCGTCTGAGCTGGCTGGGATTGTCAAGCTACTACAAGCGGTAAGGAATTATTAATAGTTCATGGTGGATAGTTATAGAACCGACAGACCATATATAGATGCTCACACGTCATGAGTGCTGTATACAATTAATCACTAACCATTAAACTCGTGGGGTTCCATCGATGTTTTTAAGGAATACTATACAAAAGTGTGGTCACCTTATAATACTATTTTATTTTTGCAGTTATTTTTGTCCGGTTTCAAAATAACAGAAAGGAATTTCATCCCAACAGATTGGGTGTTTATTTTTTTTTTTTATCAGCCATTTAATTTTTCATTCAGACACTTATGTATTCTATCATTCATTCATTCATTCGTTCGTTTATTCGTCCATTCATTCATTCATTCATACATGCTTTCATCCATTCGTCTATTCATTTATTCAATTCAGTAATGTTTCTCTTCATGTTTTACAGCAATCTAACACAGCTACTCAACCCTCGCCTCAAATCCAGGCAAACACCCAAAAAGCCCCATCATCCACCGCTGCCACATCCAACACATCGACAAAAGAAACTGGGGATCAAAACATTACCCATCGACCTTCAGGAGATGAGCGACGTCCAGTTGACATATCACGACGCAGTAGCAGTGGAAGTGGCAGCAGTACGGAGACAGACAGACAACGCATTGATCGAGAACGGTTACAATGGAGGGAACGTCGACTGTCTAGAGAAAGTTCAAGAGAACGTGGGCCACCAAGGGACCATGTGCCTCCAAGGGACCATGGACCACCAAGAGACCATGTGCCTCCAAGGGACCATGGGCCACCAAGAGACCATGTGCCTCCAAGGGACCATGGGCCACCAAGAGACCATGGGCCTCCAAGGGACCGCGGTCCAGAAAGAGATCATAGACCACCAAGAGACCATGGAGCAGCACACGATGACCGGTGGAGGGACCAGAGAGATCCACGTGATCCCCTAGTCAGAAGGCCATCTGATGATCGATATCACGGTGATTACCGGGGACCACACGGACCTACCGGAGATCGTGGCAGATATCAACCGTATCACCGAGATGATCGTAGAGGGGATCGTAGAGGTGATCGGCGCGACGACCCAAGATGGAAGGAAAGGTGGCGGCGTTAAAACCTGTTGTACATAGAAGATAGAAAAAGTATTACTGAAAAACCTGCTCGAGAATTAGTTTGTAGTTTATCTGGTTACTTATAACGGTAAACGTGACGTTGTATAGAGAGTTTGCGTAACGCAATCATGAAAAAAACTTAAATCTAAACGCGACACAGGGGACGAAATTGTTATGACGTGTTGTCCTCGTTGTGTTCATTTAGCATAGGAGCAGACAACGTACGTAGGCTGGTACTCTGTAGTTTGCTGCTCAGTTCTTTTCGCAACTATCTGATCAATACGAGTCTATGTATGTGGTCATTGTGCTTATGCATCTGTCACATGCGAGGACTAGACACTTCTGGCTGTGTTGCGTTACCTACACCAATGGGTGGCTGCGTACCAGTAAACGTGATGTTTGCGTGATATTTGTAACAAGTGACATTTTTCGCGTCACACGATAATTGAAAAAAAAAAAACCGTTTCGCAAAAAGTCAAATATATGTTTGTACTGATATTCTCGTTATGTTTTACGGTTAGCGATATTAATACCTAAGATTAATTGGGTACAAAATAGCATAAATCCTAGAGATTCACTATGTCTCTGTCTCCTCCACCAAGCAAGAGCCCTGTAATAAAGTTGGGACGCCCCAACAGTTGTCATTTGACGTTTTTTAATTTTCAAAAAAAAGTTATTGCTGTTTTCGTTATCACCAAGTATTAAATTTTAAATTGTTGTGAGTACGAAACAGTTTCCCAATTTTTTTGGGGGAGAAGTTGTAAAATCACTCTTGCATTCCATACTACTCGTAACAAAACCTAGAACGAAATAGCAAATTAAAGTTTGACGCATTTCACGTACAAAATATTTTTACTCTGATAAACATTTATAGAGTCGTTTTCAAAAACCCTCGAAACACAACCTCGATAGCTAAAGTGTGATAAGGCGCAAACTAAGTGCAATACACCGGAAAAAAGAAGAAATTCAAAAAGTAAAGTGTAAAATGCTAAAGTGGGTTCCTCGCGGGTTTTTGGAACTCGCTCTAAAACTTAATATCTACGAAGAGGAGCGTAAAGCGTGTTTTAGTTTTAGTCTGTTTTTACCAAAGAAATGTGAATAATGATGTCAAATGTGTTGACGTAGTTATTAAAATACACCGTGTTAAGATCGATGTACGTTGAAATTGTATTTGGAATTCCGCGTCTTTCGGATCTCAGAGGCGGATCTAGGGGAGGGCCAGTGGGGCTGGTGCCTTCTTCATTCCAGTGGGAAAACGATTAATTTTTTTATAGATATTACTTTTAATTTTTGGTTGATAATCAATCATTTTTTTATTAATGCAACCCCCCTCCCCCTTCAAAATATCTGGATCCGTCCCAGGGTTTAAGCCTTTTTTCATTGTCCTCGCAGGTGATACTGTGAAGTTCATTTTGGAGTTCAAAATGTGAGCTTCTAAAAATACTTTGCAGCGTCGGCCGGCATTTTCACGGTGACTTGCGCGCTTCGTTGCCAGTTCTCTCTCGTTTGACTTAATTCAAGATGGCGGACAAAAGAGTAGCTTTGGTGACTGGTGCTTCACGCCGAATAGGGGCAGCTATCGCTCGATATTTACATCAAATGAACTTTAATATCGTTGTGCATTACCACAAGTCAGAAAGTGAGGCATTTGAACTTGTACAAGAGCTGAATGGGTAAACTATATTAATATGTACACAATCCGTAACATTGCTAAATTTAGTTTGTCGTGTTTTTTATTACAGATTATTTTTACTTTTTACCACAAGAAAGGAAAATAAAATACAACGAAAGCAAGTTGAGCGTGAATCTCAAGTAACGCTCGCTGTCGGTAAAAATGAAACAGTTTTACAGCGTATTCCACCGTCACGTGTCTGCATTCCTGCGATTGAAAACTCTCGTTTTTCAGTCTTTTAGAGCATTTGAAATGCAAAAACGTAACGAGACAAAATAATTCATCCGCAGGAAATAACGATAAGAGGTTGTGTCTATATATTGTCCTTTTGTTGTGTGACATGACTTAAGTATTTATAATTTGCATATAATGTCGCTGGTCGATCTCAGGAATGTAGACACGTGACGTCAGGAATGGGATGTAAAACTATGTGGTTTTTACTAACAGACAATTTGAGATTTGAAATTCACGCTCTGTTTTCTCACTATGTAGTTCCAGGAAGTATCACAGAAGCTAAATATGTAATACATTTTGATATTGGTTGCTAAGTCAACTTAATAATCTTAAAACACAATATCCGTATGGTCAGTTAATGGCTATGATACTTTTTCTAGAATTTGCTCTGACTCGGCTATCAGCATTCAAGGAGATTTAATCACAAATATACATAGCACAGCTGAGAAGCTGATACAGCAGGCTCAAGACAAGTGGAGGCGTTTAGATGTATTAGTAAATAATGCATCTATATTTGAATCAACCACTGTGGGAGAAATCAGTGAACGTACTTGGGATAGTATTATGGAAACAAACCTTAAATCACCTTTCTTTATGAGTCAGGTAAGTATAATGTAAGACATCTAACAAACGGTCTTGCCTACACATATCCAGATGATCACAACACATCAACATCACTTAAGGTCGGCACACACTAGGCGACAAGTCGCAGCGACTTGTCCCTGCGACAAGTCGATTCAGTGTACACTGGTTCAATAATCTAACCGGTTGGATTTCATGCGGCAAGTCACAGCGACAAAATTCTGTCGCAGAGACAACAATTTTCGTCAAAAATACTAAGTACACACGGGGCGAAATTGTCGCTGCGACCTGTCGCGGGGACTAGTTGCAGCGACTTGTCGCCTAGTGTGTACCGACCTTTACACCCAGGTACAACCCATTTAAACATCAGACACTAACACCAACAGTCTTTCTCAAGACTACAAAAGATCACAACATACTGTATCAACATTACCCACACATGGGTACAAAACATTCAAACATCAGACACTAATACCAACAGTCTTTCTCAAGACTTCACACATCCTGATGATCACAGCACATTCCTGCACCTAGGTTCAAACCATTAGAGCATCCGACACTAACACCAAGTCTCTCTTAAGAATACACTAACACAGATGATCACAGCACATTCCTACACCTGGACATACATCTGCCAGGGTTCAGACAGTTCAAACATCAGACCCAGCTATTGCCAACAGTCTTTCATTAAAACTCCCCTCACTCAGATGATCACATTCAATGAAATGATTCTGTCTTGTGTTTTTCTAGGCAGCATTCCCTTTTCTAAAAGCTCACAATGGCTCGATTGTCAACATATTAGATATTAATGCATATCGACCAATGACTAACTTCTCCGCCTACTGCATCTCAAAAGCTGGCCTGCACGCAGCAACATTGGCTCTCGCCAAAGACTTTGCTCCACATGTCAGAGTAAATGGAATAGCACCTGGTGCAATTTTATGGCCTGAAGGTGCAAGCGAATATGACCCTAAATTTAAGGACAACATTGTCAATAAAATTCCAATGAGGAAGGTTGGGGATCCCAATGATTTGGCAGGAGGTGTTGGTTATCTGGTTAACGCAGGGTACGTTACGGGACAGATCATTAATGTTGATGGGGGATGGACTCTAAACCAGTGATAAAGACTTGTTTAAATCAATTGTGATGCCGCAGGAACATCAATTTGCAGAAATTTTACAGTGAGGACACTCGAACCGTGAACACTGGTCTTTATTTGGTTTTCATTTTCTGAGTTTTCTACTGCTTTAAATCCCATAAAAAGTAGACTTAAACTCAAATACACCGAGTTATCAAAAAGAAAACGTTTTCAGAACGATTCACTCAAAGGAAGCATGTTAAAAAAGGTATAAAAAAAGCACCGAGTGTTCACGGTTTGAGTGTCCTCACTGTAAAAGGGGCACTAATCAAAAAATGATACTGAAATGTTGAAGGGGGGGGGCACTAATCAACAAATTACTGATTATGAATCAAAAATTAAAAGAATTATTATCTCCATACCTGACAAAATTTAATATTTTACACCGCGATGACCAAGTGCGACTTGGGATGGTTATATCAAATAAGTACATATAAAAACATTTGGAAGTGTTTCCTTGTTTATTGATAGTGTGAATTTTATACAAGTGCTATGATACACATATATCCTATTTCAAAGTCAAATAATCGAATTTGTGGCATATTTTAATTATTTATAACTAGGTATTTTATTATTATTATTATAGTTTTAACATTGATATGCAAACATGAGAGTTAGTATAGTAATGTACAAATTATTATTCAAGGCAGTTGAAAGAATATTACATCCAATGAGAACACACTCTACAACCTGTTCACATTAGTACCTTACCCCTTTAGTCAGTAGGGACTTAGTCTACACTGTCTGCTGGTCTAGGTGTGCCTTAAGTAAAGTGAACAAGCCTTTATCACTTGAATTTTGTGCGAGACCAGATTGCGTTTTGTTAAGCTCGATTTAAACGTTGCGATTTGTTACATGCAATTTGTAGTACATGACTAGTCTTAACTTTTAAAACTATAAG
This sequence comes from Diadumene lineata, assembly GCA_918843875.1. Classification (NCBI taxonomy): domain Eukaryota; kingdom Metazoa; phylum Cnidaria; class Anthozoa; order Actiniaria; family Diadumenidae; genus Diadumene; species Diadumene lineata. The sequence continues at coordinate 589,521 of OU974076.1, read as the reverse complement.
TCACACTCGCTGCAAAACATGTTTTAGAATCATGATGTCCTACGAGTAGTTTTAGAAAATTTTGTATCTCACAACTAGTTGTATACTACCTACAAATCACATACAACAAACCACATTTTTACCTTTTTGCTGACGACACTAATTTGTTCTTCTCAAGCAAGTCTCTAATAGACATAGAAACCACAGTCAGTCAGGAACTCCAAACAGTTTATAATTGGTTATGTTGTAACCATCTTTCCCTTAACATTGAAAAATCAAATTTTGTTATCTTCCATGCTCCACAAAAGAAAATTACATACCAAATTAATCTATCATTAAACAACTGCATATTAAAAAAAGCCACTGCAACTAAATATTTGGGTATTATGATTGATGAAAATCTTAATTGGAAAAATCATGTTTCTCACACTGAGAACAAGATTAAGCGTGGGGTTGGCATAATTTGTAGATTACGCCACACTGTTAATAGATCTATACTATTAAATCTATACTATTCTCTTATATATCCATATCTAACTTATGGACTAGTGGCCTGGGGTAACACTTATGAGTCTACCTTGTCTAACTTATTTAATATTCAAAAAAAAGTTGTCCGTCTCATTTCATACAGTGAATATAGAGCACATACCAATCCTCTATTTCATAATCTAAAGATTCTAAAAATGAAAGATCTGGTGAAATTTCAAACATGTATTTTTATGCATGACTTTAGTCATAATAATCTACCTGATGTTTTCAAAATGTATTTCACACAAGTTAGCACTAAACATAAATATAACACAAGATTTTCCAGTAAAGATAATTACTCTTATCCAACTGTGAGAACCAATTATGGTAAATTCAATGTGAGATTTGCTGGTGCAGCATTGTGGAATTCTTTGGATGAAAGTTTAAAACATGAAACAAAAGCAAATTTCAAACATAAGTTATTCTTAAACATAGTTAAAAGCTATACCTCCATATAAACTGTAAACTGTAGATAATTAGTTATGTGTTGCCTTTTTTTCTCGTTTTTCTTTTCTTTTGTCTTTCTTTTTCTAGTCTAAGTCTTATTTATAGTTTGTTATATTTTTTTCCTTAGTATCGTGTTCTTCCTGATCGAAATATTGTAAATAAAAAAGCGGCTAATTGAATTTTTCAGGTTTCTGTTCCAATTAGCCAATGCCTAAAAATTCGGATATATAATACATATATAGATATACAAACTGTAAATACGGCATTAATTTATTAAAATCTTGAATCTTGAATCTTGAATCTTTTGAGCGAAACGTCTTATGTAGCAGTGGTGCATTGTGGTAAATGGTTGACCAGTATGCTTTGCAAGAGCAAAGTTTTATTTACAGTGTCTTTTAAAGTAGTAAAGTTGGTTTTTTTACATGTAAAAAACATCTATTTTGCAATCTGACTTACACAAAAAACAAGCACCAAGCCACAAATAGTATTTATAAGACATATATTTAATTAGTGCCTATATTGTTAGAGCAAATGCATGAAAACCATGAAATAAAAACAAACTAAATACTAACAAATAGTAGCTATTTAGCACTGAACCAGAAAACAATACCAAGACTAAAAAAATAGTATTTACTTGAGTGCTAATGACAAATAACTACTAAATAGCTACTATTTATTACAATGTAGTTTGTTTATATTTCATGGTTTTACCGTGTTTGCTCTACGCTGACATTTGTGATAAGTATTTATAATACAATGGTATGGACCAAACAATTATACCTAACCTAAACCTAAGAACATGAGGAAAAATGTCTGTAAAGTTTTTCTTTGCCATGCATCCATTTGCAATGGTTCAAGTCTGCCATGTGTTTCAAGGAACATATTCAAAAAACTGACAGACTGACCTGTAATCATTCCAGACATGCTTTGTAGCAGAATGTCCATTGATATCTTGAATTACCATAATGTTATAAACTTGCACTACCAATTATTAATGAAGCATACAACAAAATTATCCTTTTCTTCATTAAAGTGAAAACATTGCAAGTTTTGTTGTGCTAGTTTTCTGCTATTTTTTCTTTCCATATTTTGGGCTTCTTCACAACAATGTCTCAAATGCAATGCATTGAATATATATATATAGATAGAATGACAATGAATATAGATAGATATATATTAATGATTAAATTTTCAAATGTATTCCCTTTTCTACAGCATGACAATCAATGTCGATAAATGTGAAAATTAATCTAACAAAACTGCACATTAAACAATCCTATTAACAATATAAAACAATATTTTGTCAATAAAATAAACAAAACACAAAAATAATAGTCTCGACATTGCACAGTGTGATTTTTATCTTTGTGCACTATCATGAATTTGATTGTATATCATCTTGCATACTGATTCATCAACATTTAATTACTGCTATTCTTGCAATGAGACTTTGGTGTCTTAGTATCCTCCTAAATAGCTTTTCAATGATCTTGCTGTAACCATGTGGCAATAATTCTTGTTATGCAACTTTTTCTTTCTCTGTAAACATACTAATCCTTACTGAATGAATGTCCTTGCAATAAGATGTCTTTCTTTCTCACTAACCTACCATGTTCTTTTCTCAAGTAACAATATCCTTGCAACTTGGCATAACTTAGTTTAGAGCATTTCCAGCAAAAGTAATGCTTGGCAAGCAAGTTGCAGTTGTAGTCTGCAAGCATTTTAAATTTTGAGCATCCTACTTCAAGCATTAGATAAATTCCTATGAAATTGAAAATAAAACCTCTATTGAAAAACGGCAAACGAAATATTTTTTGTCCCATTTTGTACATAATTTAGATTTTAGAATCCTCATCTGTGTCTTTATGATGCACTGAAAGAAGAAAATGAAATGAAAATAAATACAATGTTTACACAAATGTACATGACTACTTTGGTTCATTTCTCCATACATGCATGGATGAGTGTTTCACATTTTATTTTCTTAGATTACAGATACAAAATACTATTATATAATGCAGTCTAATTCTAGAATATCATTGTAACTATTGATTGAATTAATACATCTTCAGTTGACAGTAGAGATTCTAGAATTATATTGCTTCTGATCAAACATTCTATTTGAATGCACATTTTATATTGGTTTAACTTACATTGGTTGCATTTGCATTCTTGAGGATTTAGTTGGTGGATGATACGCTGAATAACTGTCAAATCCTCCAATATAGTCAACTGCAGAGTAAATCAACAGCAAACCATCCATCAATAGGAGGAAATCGTGTGTGAAAATTCACTCAAAATATACCAAGAATGATATTGATTATTTTATTGATATTTATTATTATCTAGATACTGTTGTTTATGATGGTGATGATAGTGTTGGTATAGTGATGTTGGTAATAATGATAACGTTTGGATGGTAGTTGTGATGATGGTAATGAAAATGTTGGTGATGATGATAATGATGGTTGTCATGATAATGGTTGATGTGATGATGACAGTGATGGTGGTCATGATGATAATGGTTGATGTGATGATGACAGTGATGGTGGTCATGATGATAATGGTTGATGTGATGATGACAGTGATGGTGGTCATGATGATAATGGTTGATGTGATGATGACAGTGATGGTGGTTGTGATGATAATGATGATAACGGTTGATGCGATGATGACAGTGATGGTGGTCATGATGATAATGCTTGATGTGATGATTACAGTGATGGTCACTTTACTTACAATGGTCGTCATCTTCGTGATATGTCCTTACAAACCAGCAGCCAAGCCAAAATCCTATGAACTAACAACATATTGATATGTTTAAACATGTATACTATACCACTTGCTAATTATCATATATAGTTATTGAATTGCTGCAAGCTATGTAGTTAAGCCTTGTTGAATGTCGATAGATCATAAAAACATAATCTTTGATAATCCAATATGGCATTCAAAATCATTGATGAAATGCTATTGTAAGAAAACATTGATGTGATACAACTTGCATCATCTTTAATCCTTGATAAATCAGCTGTTATCTTTGATGATCTGACAATATGACATCCAAATATCCTGCCTGATTACAAGACTGCTGACATGTTATTCAAGTGGGATTATTTATGTCAAGTCATGGAAAGGGATTTAGATATAATCAGAGTATCAGGCACTGCCCCAGTCCCCCTTAGAAGGCATTATAATCAAGCTGTTGAGATATTACTAGTACAAGTAAATACTTACAGCAAGAATGCACTCAGCTCCACATTGAATGGATTCCACAAACTAAAGAATTCAAATTACAAAACATTAGGACCAAAATAAATACAATCATGAAGTACCAGTATATATAAATGATTTGGAATGGAAATTGCTTGTGGTTGATAATATAGGCAATCAAAATAATAAATACAAAGTCATTTTGTATGATAAGATCACATTTTTTAAATTACAATATTTAATCAATTATCATTCATGACTAGACAGCATTTCTCAAACTCATGAATCAATTATTCATAAGGTTATTCAGATCTTTAAATAATAAAGTAAAAGTAAAAAAAGTGATTGACTATGTTTAGTTTCCCATCTCCCTTCAACTTCTGCAAATACAGGTCTATCATGGAGTGGACAATATATATATATATATATATATATGTTGTATACTTAGTACGCGGATACCCATTTATACACCTGGGTGGAGAGAGGCACTGAGAGAGTAAAATATTTCACCTAAGGACACATTTATTAGCATTGAACTCAGGTTGTTGGACTGGAAGTCTGATGTTGCAAACTGCAGGTTACTATTTGATGCTTACCTCGTACTTGAGAATACATCCATCAGGAGATTTGACAGATGATGATGTTATATTAGACGAAGAGCTACCACAACCAAAGCCATGCTTTGACCACCAACTTTTATGATTTGTCTTCAGACTCAACCAATCATCTTTCTAATAGTCAAACAACAAAATAATCACTATCAGTACTTCAAGATAAAAACAATTTTGCAATGTACACTAGCAAACACATTTCATCCAGGTCCCAATATCTAGGTCCATACCTATTGTCAAACTATTGTCCCTGAGAAAGTCAATGAACAATACTTACATGTGAAAGAACTCCAATTTCAAGGTACAATGCAATAATAGTAAGATTAATAGCAAACCATAGCAGATTCCAAACTGAATACTGAAACAGATAAACAACAGTAAACTATAAGCACTAACAGACAAAACAATAATATGATTATTTCTCAAGTAAAGAGACTGGCACATTGTGAGCATATACATATGGAATATGCGCCCTATAAATATTAAATGATTATGAATCATTATTTGTGCTCTTATTATGTGATTATTTCTAAAGAGTATGTGGTAGACATGTAAGTCACACACTGTAAAAAGAAGAGAGTACTTACTGACATTTCAGACATTAGTCCTTTGTCGGAGTAAATATTCACAATAAAAAGATATTTAAAAAGAGTAAACTTACAGTTTAAAGTACAGTCTAAAACTGGGAACTGGTTTGAAAATATGACCTGTACAATAGTAAGTTCTAGAAAATTCTAAACAATAAAAATATATGCAAACACAAAAGCAAAATATGACTTGAGACACTTTATTTCTCACAAATAAAAAAAATTAACGTAGTCATGAATTTAAACCCCCTTAATCATGTCAATATTATATTTGATTGATTTTTGATTGGGAATGATTGATAATTTATTTGTTGATTGATTTCTTTGTCTGTCTAGCTGCTAATTAGATTCAATCACTTATTTATTCATGTTACTGTTTTTATTGACTTTATTTACTTATCCTTCTTCAAATCAGTCAATCTGTTACACCCATGTTAATTAATTGCATTCAGTTGATTGTCCACAACTCTACTGGACTCAACCTATTGTTTACATATAAAAATGCTAAGAGTTGTCACCTTTTGTAAAGGGATTAGCTTGATCACAGACAATGGATTTCTCATCAAAACCTTAAAACACAGCTCCTTTTAAATAGCAATAAATATCTTCACTTTCCAGGGGAAAAATATATATAATTTTTTATCAAATATTTAGAATTCTTTCATGAGATAAGACACGAATTAAATACTTCAATAAAACACCACCGTCTAATTTCTTTTAACTTTAACCAAAAATATACTAGATTGGTCTATGAAAGGCAATTTTGCTAAATTGAAATTCACCCAATAAATTAAATGACAGGCATTCGAATATAGCGTAGCTGTCCAACTGTATATTTTTCACAAATGACAACTTGTCAAATTGTGGCGGATTTTTTTTCAAAATTAGTATTTTTATTCCAAGTTTCAGAAAGTTAAAATTTCAGCCGTTAACACCTGCTGTTTCGCTGGCAATGTAATATATTCTCGGATCCTTTTGACAAAATTTTCTCAACCACAACAAGAGAATGGTTTGTCGTCGAAATTCATTATGGTCAGATAGAAATCTAAATTAAACTTAAAAAACTGTCGAGTTAATAATGGAAATAATTTCTACCCATAGTAATCTAACATTAATTCTAGCAATGATATGAGCTGTGTAGTTTTTTACTCGAAACAGCGCCAGTTTTCGAGTAGTTGTACGCTTGTTTTTTGACAAGAAAAATACGAAGCGTATGTTACTCACCGTTACTACATATGGAGATCTGTATTGATGTACGCCAAAAATCCCAACAATAACAAAAGCGATGTGGATGAAATTGCAGATGATAGGAGCCCACATGAAGCCAAGAAAATCGAACACTAATCTCTCAACCACCAACAGCTAAAAAACAACAATAAAGACAAAAGTTTCAATGCGAGATTGAGTTGAGGAGATTGAGTAGTAGTCGATGAAAAATTTCGAACACTAGAAAACAAGCACAAAAAAATGCATAATCTATCTAAAATGAAGCGTTTTCTGAGGATTTTGAATAACACAGCTACAAGATGTTGCTATGAAAATTTAAATGGCTCACTTCAAAACAAATATTTTCCACAACAAAAACCTACCAACTGTAGAATTAGAATCGCGAACAGAATATTCCTTGATTTACAACAACCCATTCTAGCTAACTTCCCAAACGATAATGAAGTCCTTTCTGATTAACATTCAAGTGTAAAGCTTTCTTCAAACCGAACTACATTCCAAAACAGCGAGAAATTCTTATACTCTTTCTTGACCAGTGCTTAATCTGTCCTCTTGAAAAAATCTGTGATATTTCTTTTTGGGAGGCGACTTAGCAGGGACCACGAGGGACTAAAGCGGCCTTCAAGGGACGTTGTGAGGTATTTCGTTTGCGCACATGCGTGTAAATTGACATTTTCCAAGATGGCGGCTTCTCGTGCAGTTCTTTCTCGTCTACGTGTTTTTTCCAGTCAAGTATCCTTCACCAGAATGATGGCAAGTGAAATGGGTAGTGGCTCTGGAAAAGTAAGTATTTTTCATTATTTTTACAGTAATTTTTTCTGTAATTGTGTATCTTTTCTTGATGAAAATTTGTACTAAATGTGTACACATTTGTACACATTCTCATTGAAATTGCGTTATCGACCAAAATGGCTTTCATAGCCTAGTTGCATAACAATTTATCTTTAAAATATCAATAATGATGTTGTAACTAAATGTTTAAACTTTGGTTTTTGTGTAAGCTTCATAATGATAAAATTGTGAAATAATTTCAAAATTCCTTACCCTCCTAATTTTTGCGTTGTGCGTGTGTGTTTACAAACATCAAAATAATGATGTTTTTGATATGTCTTTGATAGTTTTTGTATTATTTGTTTACAGGGAGGTGGCGGAGGTGGCACAATTAGGTGAGTATAAAGATAGCTTTTGTCAGGTGGTTTGTATTTAATTATCAATGAATTTAGTTGTGTCCCCAATTAGTCCAATCAGGCTAAATAGATACTTTAATAAAGTTATTGTTATTATATTGGAGGGTAATACACATTTTGTTTCACAGGAAATTTGATTTGAAATTTCACATTGTATATTGTACAAAATTTGCTGTTCACAATTTGCAAAAGAAAACGTACACAATGTGTGTAGCATATCATATAACTTAATTTATTATATAACATACAGTGTTTCTCTCATGTGATAAAAATCCTATCAACACGTGTTCATTGGGGATATTCCTATTTATCAATTTGGATTTTTGTTCGGCCAATCACAAAACAAGATTTACGCTGCGCTCACTTGTGAGATATTGAGTTGAACACTCGAAGATAAATTTCATATCTCCGCGTGCCCATGTATTATTCTCTATTAATCTCATTTATATCCAGAAACTACAGAAACAGAATTAGTCTCTTACTGATATACACCAAATCAGAGTCTTGGAGACCAACTCTTGTTTATCACATTTCTCATGATCGATTCAAACCATGTTTCACAGCCACAATGCCATTTTTCATTACTACAGCTAGGCAAGTTGTTTCTACTTTTTCATTTAAATATGTTCAGCGTGGCTCAATCACAATGGAAGTACATTCAAACCTAGATTTTCCAGCAGACTCCACGGCAAATAAATAAGAAGGCCCAATTCTTGGGTTGCAACCATGTGACCAAGAATCCCTTGAGGAATAAAGAACAAAGCTGTTGCCGCCATGTTGGATGAACAAACAAGAGAAACTAATGAGGAATGCTTTGTTATCGTCATCCAACATGGCGGCTATGATGTAACATGCAACCCAAGAATAGTAGAATTGGTGAATGTGAATGAGGCATGAGTGATACAAAGTTTAAAGGGCAAAGCCAAGCATGTGAAAATGTGCAAATAACAATAAAAATTCCAATCTTTTATAAGATGTTGACCTTTCCACCAGAGAATCATTCCACCGGAGGTAAAGTTGACGCAATATAGAATGATATTGATGAAGATTATTTTATATAGTGCTTTTTCCATTAGTCCAAAAGCCCAATAATTGATTACTAAATTTGCATCCACTAATGATCCCTAATGGAAAAGTAGCTGTTTTGACAGGAATTCTTACTACAAATGTCTTACTTTGCAGAGAAGCAGGTGGTGCGTTTGGTAAAATGGAGCATGCTCATGAAGAACAGTATTTTAGACAACTGGTATGTATCTGTCAATCCAGTCTGTTATTCAAGCAACCATTTATCCACTCCCTTTGACATTTATTTATCCAATCATTCATTAATTATAAGAATAAAAGTAATGTGCATAAATTATTACAGGTGATTACAGATATTCTTTTGTGAATTCACACATCTATCCAGTCAGACGTTATTTTATTCATTCATTCATCCATCAATTCATTCATTTATTCATCCATCAGTTGCTGTCAAGCACTATGACGTCATGGCTTGTTTACATGAATAAAAATGCATCTAGTTCTGGCAAAATATTTTTCCTTTAATACATTTGGCATTGTACTTATACTTATTATTTATTCCAATATTCTAAATTAACTTTTACCCTATTTTTTTCATTGATTTTAAGATGTCAAATCCCCTCTTTTGCCCATGATTCTTAGCATTAAAACAATAGATTTGTTTACGTGTGACGTCATAGTGCTTGTGGTTAATTCATTCATTCATTCATCCGTAAATTTATTCATTCATTTGTTCATCAATTCAGTCATTTATTCATGAATCCAATTGTGCATTCATTCATTTTTACACAAATGTATCCACACAGTACAATCAGAATATTTCACTCTTTCTCTTACTATTTAACAGAGAGATCAGCAGCTTAAAGCTATACGCGAGCAGCATAAACACATGGTAGAAATGTGTGAAAAAGACATCAAACATCATGAAGAACAAATTAAACAGAACAAAGAACAAATCAAGAAGTACAAGGAACAGATGAAGAAAGATGCCCATGATTCTGATTAAATTACATCTCAGTAATGTTTTGTGTAATTTTGATATCTGACACATCAAGATGTTGTTTTCCATTTCACCGATGGGGTTAAATGCTTTGATTACAATGTTGGTTCATTAATGACTTAAATATTGTATCGAGACAGTGTTGTAATTTCTCTTGTGACGTGAGTGTTGAATTTTTTGTGAAAAATAAAATGCAATTAAAAATGGTTTCATGTTGTGAATTTTTTAAAGTTGTTACACATAGAGTGCACGCACTAAAAACATTAAAGTGTGCAACATAAATACCACTAAATAGTGCTATTTTATGATAATTCTATTGTTTTCTTTTGTTTAATTAGTGCTATTTGCTACTTAATAATGACAACTGTTGCACACTTTTAGTGTTTGCACTCTTGGATATATTACAATAACATTTCAGAATAGAATTTTGTAACAAATACAGAGATTTTAAATATAATTAACCCTAACTACTTCATGCTAAGGAAACTGGCATTTCATTTTAATCCTGTTTGATTTGTATTTATATACAAATATAATAAAAATATTTTTCACAAATTTATTGCATAAAATGGCCAGGTTTCTTGTGGGAGAGCTAACATCACAGTTTGTTGTCACTTGTGGGTGTATATATCACAGTGAGGTTTAAAAAAAAAATATTGGTAATTTAGGTTGTAGTTAGTGGACTTTCCTGCCGTTGACCACAGCTGGACAGTGTAGTGACGGTAGTATGGACAAGAAAAAAATCGAATTCCCATTAAAGTCTCCATGTGAAATGTTCCCATTCGGGGGAATTATGGGTAAATTTGAACCCAATGTTGGGTTTTGTAGCACTTTCCCAACGATCATTCAATATAAACCTATTGCGGTAATCAGATTCTGTTCCCGTGATGTTTTCCCGAAATATTTCAACCACTAATGTCGGAGAGCCTCTGGTTTTGGTGTTGTTGTATAGCTCATGGTGGTTCATTTTGACTTTTAAAAGTGTTTCTCTGTTTAAAGAATTAAGATTTTTTTTCTAATTGTTTTTGACATGATCAGTTCGGATGCTGTTTTCCGCCCCCTGAAGGAGTTTGTCTGCTGATTTATGATTATTTATCGACATCGATTCTCCAACTCACGTCATGTTTTTCCCCCAGCCAAATAAAAATTAAGATTAGCGGTTTTTCTTTTTAATTCATTACTCTTAGGTCAGCAAAACCCACATTTCATAACTAATCGCTTTTATTTTCGAGAAAATGTGGCTGGACGCTTAGTAATTGACTTGAAACCACGTTTTTGGTGTATTTGCACATGTAGTGACGTCAATATATACGCATGACGTCACATCTCCCATCAACCCCTGTTCTTATATGCCTGATTTGAAGAAGACGAACGAGTTCGTCATCGTAGTTAGCATATGTTCTTCAAATTTGGAGTGTTTTTCTTCATCTACAGCACTTTCATTAACTCACTAAGTAAGTATACATTATATATTTCTATACCAGCGTATTTTATGTTGAAACGACATCGTTTTTAGTCGAAAAATTGAACATCTTAATTATAGTTTTTGTAGATCTCCCCGCTTTTCGCAAACTCGTCAATTTTGACAGTTTATTTTCGCTTGAAGAAAAGGTGTTCTGCATGTCGTAATTCTTTTTCTCTGAAGTACTTCGATTTTATCCATTTGCCAATCTTTTTGATATTTAAACTTGATATTCAAGTTGAAAATCGGCCTCAAAATGGGTGTAATGACAATAGCTTCGATGTGTTGTCGTTTTGTTGCCGTCGTCAAGTCACGATGTAAAACATTGTTTATCCACATTTTGTCGTTGAAAAAGCACAAATTTTCAAGTACATAAATTATCTTAAAAAAATTTGCTTTTGTTTATGGTTTTTATCTACGGGAATTTGAGTTTGTGTCAGTTTTAGGTGGTAAACAACGAACTAAAATGACTAGTGTCAGGCTTCTCAATATTCATATGTCACTGGTGACAAGCGACCCAAATTGTACAATATCATGAAGACATTTTATAATTGTGAATATCTAATATGATTTGGTGTTGGTTATATATTTTAAACGAACTCCTGTAAAATTTCTTCTTTCTCGTAATATTCATGTATTTTTTTATAAATTCGATATTAGTTTTATATAATTTTCTGTGTATTTTTGTTCTGTGTGTCTGCTTTTGTATGTGTTCGGAGAAAACCAGTACATTATGCAGCTATTAAAACCACAAAAAAAGAGAGTTTCATGCAAGCTAAGGTCAAGTTCGCACAACTTCTTTCTGTGCTTTTATTTGCTACTGCCCTCAACCGTATAACCACAACATTTGATATAAATAAAGTTATCCCTGTTTGATATCCATATGTGTGTGAATGATAGTTACAATATTTTTAGTAATTAATGTTTGAAAAATGTTTTGTCTTTTTTGTTGTTGTAAATTGCTCCATAGTCACGAGGTTAATTCACAATCCACATTACACTTTCAACCACAGTAATATGCATTTGAACAACCTATTAAAAGCATTGTCAAACTTGTTACCAAGAATAGAATGAACCATGAAAATTGCCTTAACTTTATTCACACAGACCCATCAATAAATAACTAAAGTATTTCTTTGTGCTTCCCTCAGATTATCACCACCTAGCTCTCTTTAACGATGGCTGAAGTTGATGTTGAAATTCAAAGCTTTGTCAGAACTGGTCGAACAGGACGGCGCAATGCAATGCCAGATGTATTATCACAGAAACATGCCCATGTAACTACAGCAGGACTTGCAGAGGTCCTTGATAGCATAAACTTTGGTGCTTCAACATCAGGACAGTCTAGTTGTCAAAGTAATAATAATTGTGAAAATAATACCCAAGAAGGTTCAAGCCAAACATAGACTTTTTATGATGCTCTATTGACACTAGAACAAATTTTATTACACATTGACATCTACAGTGGTTTTGCTGCAGTTGTCAGTTATAGGAGTACAGCTTCTCCATCAGGATATGTTGACTGCAACCATCTTGGCTAAGTCAGAGAAGCTGTGAAAATAACATACAGATTTGAATGCCATGTGCAGACATTGATATCCATCTTGAAGTACTGACTGCCAGTAAATTGAAGACATTGGTTGAATTTTGGACTGCAGACCGGCTAATGTGCATGTTGAACTAGTCATAGTAAGAATTTTAGCAAGAATTTACTTAGTAGTGGATCTTAGACATTATTCAAATTGCAAGGTGCATGATCAGCAGTGCTCTTTTACTACCTATGCCAATGCATTATTACAAGAGGTATTAGCAAATTTGCTTGAAGAAATATTCTGTGCTGGAGTCAAGAAAGCCATACTCTGTGCGCAGAGCCATTTTTCTCCCCCGCCGAAAAGCGAAGAGAAAAATATTTCACTTCGCTTTTTGGAGGGGGAGAAAAGTGGCTCTACACGCAAAGTGAGAAAGCCATGACAAAGAAACAAATACTATGATGGTGCAACTTAAAGTGTCATTAGTGGAAAGTGAAAACTCCAATTGGAAACTACTGTACATCATTATTAAATTCTCTAACTTGGCTGGTTATAGTATTGTCAGATTGGTTGTAAGGAAACTCAGCAATCAATGCAATACTACAACCAACGAGCCACCCTTGAAGAAGCCAACCTACAATCTTTAGCAAAAATGGTCTACAGTTGAAACATTTTGACAATTTCATACATGTTCAATTAACAAAGAAAAATCTTCCCACAAATCAATGCTGTTGTGAAATGTGGGCTGAAACACAGACAAGTCATCGTTCATACAGAATTCTAATGGAGACGTTTTCGCATGAGTGGAAAACAGTACCGCACCATATGGTAACCATAGTTTCTAAGAAAACATTTGAATTATCTACTGTATTGTAGCAGCATCATAACTGTACCATTTCTCACTCATGCGGCAACAACTCTATAAACTATCATTAACAACATTGAACAATGGACATGGAAGTTGCTTCAGGAAAAGAGGATTTTACTGTTTTTGCCAAGGATTGTACACAATCTCTTAATCTGGACAATTTTTACAAAACTGTTGATATATTTATCAAAGATACGATGTATAATGATCCTGTATAACTTGTATAATATTAAAAAAACAACATGTATTTAACTTATAAATAGAAAACGTTGATATCGAGTTTCAAATATATTACTAAAAGAAAGTGTTTTCTCATTATTTTGTTCACATTGTTTTATGAGTCAATACTTGTTCGAATTCTAATGTAAGTGATGTTTTGTGATTGGGTAGTGTAGTGACAAAGACTTGCTTTACTAGTAGTGGTTTGAACCCTGGTGTAAGTGATGTTTTGTAAATTAAGAGTTGTCAAAACTTTAGACTCCACTAGAAAACGAAAATTCTGAATGCAACGCATGATAGACCGCACAGACAGTCTTTCTCAAGACTACTCTCACGTGGATTAAGCTACTTCATCAACTATGTTGCCAGATAGAAGTTCCTTGACGGCTGGGCGCGTGTAGCGGTGATAAACCTTTAGTGCCCATGGACACTAGATAATCTCGTTTAAATAAGTTACGTCTCGAATTACAGTATTCGGATAGTTGAGATCGACCTCAGAGGGCGCAAATTCAAGGTTGAAAACATATCCATTATATTTTCAACTTCGATGAGTTGATTCTGATTTCTGTCTAAAGTACAGCCAGTATAGGAATACTTGGGAGATTTTCTGCTGAAACTCGTATCACAAAATGCCAGATAAGAGCTCAGGGGTATCACGAATAGATTCCAAACAACAACCAAGCAATAAAGTTGGAATTGCGCTTGTTGTAGCAGCTATGATTACAGCCTTCTGTCTTGGCGTACTGATTGGTTCGTTTGCCGTAAGAAATACACAAGATAGTCACATAGATTCGCAAGAAAATTCGGGTATGTGAGATCACAAGTGCGTTTGGGCATAATATTTTGATGACTCAAATCTATACGTCATTCAGATATCAATCACGCAATGCACCAGCAGAAGATCAGAATATGGCCTTTATTCGTGACGATTACAAAATATAAATTAGGTATACGGACCATTAGAAAAGTGAAGGGGGGGGGGGGGTTATTTTTTCGGACTACTTATTATGCATGTTTTTCCTTGGGTCAAGGCCTTTTTTGTATGTTTTTTTTCCTTTTGGTTGCATGTATTTTATCTATTTATTTATTTTTATTTATTTATTTTTTTCATTCTCAAACCATGTTGGGATTTTTTTTCCACCACCACCCGCCTCCCTTTCACTTTTCTAATGTTCCGCCCTTACATAACTTATGTTCATATCGTGACGCTTGATTCTCCTTTTTAAATGGTAACATTTTGTCAAAAATATAAGGTTACTCGGCTACTGATTTGATTTGACTAGCCGTTAAATTAAGGTTGATATAGGCTGATTAGGGTTTGGACAATTGGAAGATTAAACATTAGGATTGTTTGCATTTTGGCTGATGGTAAATGAGCATTAAGGCTTGACTATTGTGAGGATCTGATAACCATAGTTTTGCGATTACGACAAATATAATCCTGTAAACTAACAGCGGAATATAGACTGTGGGATTTTTGTATTTTAGAGCGTGTATCACGTGATCGACGTGACGTCACTACCAGTCAAACCCTGACCATCGATGATGTACGACTTGCCGTGAAGCTGTACCTACAGCAGATTACAGCTAGGGATATATGCAAACCCACAGATACCGTTTGTATACCAGGTATGTACCAAAGTGCTACCATGGTTACGTCACGAAACAGATGACGTATGCGTGGTTGATTAGAGACAAAAGATGAGTGTCATTATTTGATCATGTTCATCCTGTTGAACCTCGTCATCACTGTTATCTTAATTACTTTAGGTCCTAAAGGTGAACCAGGTTTCAAGGGTGACTCGGGACCACGAGGACCATCGGGCAAACAGGGCTTCAAAGGAGACACCGGCGAAGAAGGACGTCCTGGACAACAGGGCTTCCCCGGCTCTGTAGGAGCTCCTGGTAGAGAAGGAAGACAAGGCCGTCCAGGAAAACCCGGTGTTATCGGACAACCCGGGACAAATGGAATCCCTGGTGTACCCGGTAGCCCGGGTGTACAGGGTTTTAAAGGTGATCGAGGAATAAGAGGAAGACGGGGATATGCAGGCGAGAAGGGTGTGGTTGGACGCCGGGGCGTACCGGGGAAAATGGGGATAAAAGGAGATGTTGGAATACCGGGTGTACCGGGAAGAATGGGTGCTACGGGAATCAAAGGACAAAAAGGAGCGAGGGGTAGAACAGGAAAATGTACATGTAAATTTGGCTAACGACAACAAACTGTACTTTTTGTTAAAGATTCAGGGGAGGGGCCAGTCGGTGCCCCCATCCCACTTTTGAAAAAACTCTGTATTTTATAGATCTTTTTTTTTCTTTTTTTTCATTTCGATGGGTCATTTTTGGAGGTCTGCCCCCCTTCAAAATTTTCTGGATCTGCCCCTGTAAGATAGGTGCAAAAATTCCTTAAAGCTTAAGGTTGACTGATTTCAGTCCAAGCCGCTTCGTCAGTGATCATCTGTGTTTACGTGTGTTATTTCAAATGTTGCAGTGGAAAACAGTCACCCATGATCAGTGAGTGATTGCTATGTGAAACTGATTAAGGCTTGAATCCAGCTCTAAGTGATGATTAATCATTTCGACAACCTATAACGATGTTGTTAATTGTTGTTTGTCATAATGAAAGGAGGTGTTCACGGTCAGTGAATAAGTAATAAAGTTAAGTCAATATCGCTCAACCAACTCAAAGTGTATTATGATAGTTTAACGTTATAAACTTGAGGACTACTGCACTGTCAAGCAGTTGGTAAACACTTGGTGGTAGTGGCTGGTATAGGATGATGATAATGATTTTAAGTGATGATCGATGGTTGTGATTATAATGTAAAGTGGTGATCGACGATGGTTGTGATTATAATGTAAAGTGATGATCGATGGTTGTGATTATAATGTAAAGTGATGATCGATGGTTGTGATTATAATGTAAAGTGGTGATCGACGATGGTTGTGATTATAATGTAAAGTGATGATCGATGGTTGTGATTATAATGTAAAGTGATGATCGACGATGGTTGTGATTATAATGTAAAGTGATGATCGATGGTTGTGATTATAATGTAAAGTGATGATCGATGGTTGTGATTATAATGTAAAGTGGTGATCGACGATGGTTGTGATTATAATGTAAAGTGATGATCGATGGTTGTGATTATAATGTAAAGTGGTGATCGACGATGGTTGTGATTATAATGTAAAGTGATGATCGATGGTTGTGATTATAATGTAAAGTGATGATCGACGATGGTTGTGATTATAATGTAAAGTGATGATCGATGGTTGTGATTATAATGTAAAGTGATGATCGATGATGGTTGTGATTATGATGTAAAGTGATGATGATGATGGAAGTGATGATCGATGATGGCTGTGATGATGATGCTGATGATGGGTGATGGTAATGATGATGATGTGAAGTGATGATCGATGATAATTGAGATGATGGTAATGATAATCATGATGATGATGATAATTATGATAATGATCATAATGTTGCTGATGGTTAATGATGGTAGTGATAATAGTGAGAGAGAATGATAATGATGCATGATGCCAATGATAATGATGAATCACATTGATACGGATGATAACAGTGGTCGTGATAATGATCATAGTGTTGTTGATGGTGCATGCATTTTGATAACGATAACAGTAATACTGAGAGTGAATCTATTAATGGCAATGCCATAGATAAACACTGGACAAGTCGATAACGAACGAAAGTGATAACGTCAATAATTATGATTGACCTCAACAAGAAACTATGAACAAGCCAACCGTCAATACAACGACTTGAGGGAAGTTGCCTATCGCATGGGTACATTCCTTGGTTTTCTGCAAATCCTTCTTTCTCTCTCTCTCTTGTTCCAATCGCTGATATTTTTCCTAATATTTGTAGTTTGCCAATAAAGCTAATGTTGAAAACAAGACTGATCACATAAAATATGTTCAATGTCAGATTCACCGGAATCATTTGTATACATTTTTTACACTTCAGTCATTTACTCGGAGTGTTACCATTTTAACATGAAGTTCCGTCAAAAACAGGACACTTTTAAATGGAGAGCAAATAAAAAACGAGAACGAAAGTCACCGTAAACCAACATTCACTCTCTCTACGTCTCTGACAAAACAAACCTCTCTTAAACGAAAACGACAATGAATTAGATGAATAATGACATATCGGCGATGTTCAATTAAACTTGAGATCAAGGTTGGTAAATAATCGTGTTAGTTTTCAAATTAGATTTACTCAGGTGCAATCATCCGGTTAAATAGGTTTTCTGGTTAGTTTTATTGTTTGGTACTATCGTAGGAAAGTGCTGTTGATAAGCTTAATGAAAGTGACACTTGGAACTGATTACATCTGCGCCAACTTTTCCATATTTTATCTCGAGTATTTCGATTATTGTAGCTCTTCTCTGGCTGTTTGTTGAGAAGCCTGTTTACGTTTTGTTATCTAATTCAACTAAACTCTGAACAAGAATTTGTTGTGAATTTTTCAGCTTCTACCAAGCGAACTGATTATCTATTAAGAAAGGCACTAAGAAGATCTCTCAGATCAGTCTTTGTCGAACACCATCTTCATGAAAATATCCGCATAATTCTAAAAAGGCAATTCAGAGTGAGATATTGTTTGTATGAATGCAACGTTTGGATACATTTGGTGCATAAAACACAAGGTACCTATTGAGAGATTCAATGTATCAAATTGATGATCAAGAAGCAGTAACGAATCTTTCAGTTAAAGTTTGCTTTTCATCCTTAAAGTAGTTGGATAAAGATTTGAGAAGTACGTTATGTTAATTTATTAAGTGGATGTGACATCAGTCGCAAGCCAAGAGCTAGCAGAAATACCGGCCAACACTTACTACCGCAGACTATAACCGTATAACAATTCGAAGCGATAATTTTACATATTGATTCACTATATTTGACTAATACTCATGCGATTTTGAGAGCATGTCATATTTGTTTGGTTAACAATACGAAATGTGACATTTTCCAGCGGAGAAACTAGACATTTACAACCGACTCAATCTATACGACACCTAGATCTCCAGTGGCTGGTGTTCTCTTACTTTCGGCTGGGCAACTCTGATTCGCTTGCGTAGGAGGGCATTGACACTTTCCAATAAAGTCTATATCTTTATCATGAAAGTAAGTACAAAGTTGTGACAGCTTTTTGTAGTTGAAGCTTAGCGGAATAATAACAGGAAAGAGAAGAAGATTAAGAGAGGCTGAATACAAATAGGGGGAAAAAAGGAAATACCCAGAAGACGAATAAGTAGGAAATCTGAAAAAAAGAAGAAGGAGAACAAAAGGAAACTTGCCATCAACATCAATACTCACATAGATAAATACTTCCATCATCTACATTTTCAAGTTAACAAAGTGTATAGCTACTCTACAATTCTAGCAGTATTGCTGAGAAATATCACGGATATCGGGACTCAAAATCACGGATATCAATGGGGACTAAACTAACATTTTCATCATAAAAAGTATGCTAAATGCCAGCCAGTTTTCTTGGAACAAAAGAAGAAAAAACATTAACTTGGTTGAAAAAGGGTTAAAAAGACAACTGAACCTTAAAACTTGCTAAAAATGACATCCAATTTGGAAATTTAAACTGCGAAAAAAAAACCCAGAGGAACAGCACACTAAAGACTCGTTCACCTAATAAAAGCGGCAAACTTTACCATCGCTGAAAAATGCCTGGTTTTGAGAACGATGCTTTGAACTCAAGTTTCGCTTACAACTCTGATAATGATGATGGTGGTGATCTGTGGAGGGCGCGCAAGATTAATACACCTGGAAATATTGCGCTTATAATCGCCTACTTCTTTGTAATTGTCGTCGGGTTGATCGGCAATTCAATGGTAATTCATGCCGTAAGAATAAATCGTAGTATGCATACATCTACAAATTACCTTATTGCAAACATCGCGGTTGCAGATTTAACAACTATGGTAATCTGTGTGCCTTTCACTATCTTGAAATTCTTCAAACATCCCAGTGGAAAATTTGGCAGATTTTTATGTACTTTAATTACGAAAAACAACATTTCCACTATAACGTTATCCGTATCTATTTTTACTTTATGTATTTTAGCAGTCGAAAGGTACAATGCTTTGGTCAAGCCATTGCAGCATCATTTACGAATGACGAAGCGAGCGACAATGACCGCCATTTTGATAACTTGGGGTTTGGCGCTGTTATCAGCCCTTCCTCTTCTGATATTTACCAACTTTAACGAAAAGACTAATTACTGTTACTTCAGCTTCACGACTCATTTATACTGGATAGGAGTTGGAGCAGTGACTTTTATTGTTTTGGTTGTAATTTGCTATTGTTATTTCAAAGTCCTGAGGGAAATTTATCGAAAAAGATTGTTGGTGGTTGGGAACTGCGCGCCACAATGGCAGAACAACGAAACCACACGAAGTAAAAGAAAACTAACAAATCTATTGCTAATTTTAACACTTGCTTTTGTACTCTTTTATGTTCCTCGAATGATTTATTTATTCTTCTCACCGTATATGAAGAATGGTGTAGGTTTGTCAGCGTTTAAGAGGATTTCTTTCTTTCTGATTATCTGCAATTCGAGTGCGAATCCAATCATTTGTGGGTTTCAAAGTGACAACTATAGAAAAGCGTTTGTCGCCATGTTCAGAAGAAGAAACGAAAATGTGGAGCCATCACGTGATGTGATGTCAAGACGTGATTGGAGGAATACATCGAGACAGAGAGAGTCGCACTTTTAACTTGGCATCTCGAACCATCTGTACTCAGTGGAAATAAAAGAAGCCATGTTGGATAGACACAATAAACAGTAGCTATCTAGACCCTGATGAAGATTAGCTCAAGCTTATTGCCATAATGCGTGGATTTTGCGCTTGAAAATTTCATTTTTTTTTTTTTGTTTTGTTTTTGTTTGTTTCTTTTTCACTACTTGGACTGCAAGTTTCAGAAGAACAGAGAAAATATAGTTTGGCGTCTTTTTCATAATTTGTAATTTGTAAATGCGCACTTTTTGTAATGTATCTATCCAATTGTTTTCTTCTTCCATGCAAATTCAAAACAAATCTTTCAAACACCAGGTGGCAAAAAAGATGATCTGGGAAATTGGTCTTGCATAAAAAATGCTAAGTGAATTAACTTCAGAAAAGACACACAAACAACAGGTCATAAAAACAAAACTCTTATAATTTCATCACAGTATAAGCAGCAGTAATTTAGTGCATTTTGAGCATTTTGCTCGGATTTCTTGGAGTACTTCAACCAGTATTTTAACTAAAAGAACATTTCAACAAGTAAGTGAGCAGTCTGCAGGCTAGTTTTAGTTGCAAACTGTGAAAATAATATCAGCGTTACAGGTGTTAAGATGTAAACAAACGCGCCAATAATAGTCCTTATGGTCAGCTGTCCTGAGCCTTTCTTGCACAAAAGTTCAGTGTCTTAATTTGTCTGCAAAGTTGGAGTCTTTCCATTCTGCTTTTATAACTAAAAGTTTTAATTTATAATATTGATTTATTTCCTTCAAACTATCAACTCGATTTTCCTCAATTATTTGTAACTATATTGTAGTTCTCAGTTGATAAATGTTTCTTGCTTTGATTCACATTGTTTGATGTTTACAATTTTACACTTTTATTTTTTTGTTGATACGTGTTTCTAGGAAGGTGTCAGTCGAAAGTTTAATTTTATCTAATGCTTTGAGAAATGTGGACGCACTGCACGCGCGCGCGTGTCGGAGTAGACAAATTTTTCGCGCGCTTTTCACAAAAGCATAATTTCAGTTACAAGACATTTACTCTACTTCGTATATCAATTTATTTTTAATTATGTAGCATTTTTCATTAAGTTTTATTGATTTTATAATCAAATATATTTACTTTGTATTTGTCGTTGTTTAGACTTCTTTATTAATTTTTCACATCAAATTTACTGTGCAAGTTTATTCTAAATATATTTATATCTACAAATATATCTAATCTAAAATTCACCTGTTTTGAAGAGATTTCTAAAACGACGTGTTTACTTTTCTGTCGACGAATATGCGCGAGCTGACGCCACAAAACGTCAAACGATTTTAATATATTTTCGTCCAAATTCTTGGACGGGATCGATTGGATCGTCCCAGTAAAGTGGGACATCAGACACGGAGACTCGTGGATGGAGAGGTGGATACGAGGACGTGGCAAATAAACTGCAGATGATATGAGCCTTTAGAATAATCAAAACATTAAACAACACTAGGTGAAAAATAACACAAAGAAATCAGATAGACTGATTGTTTGATGTTCCTTGTTCCTTAGTTTGCCTCTCTCAGCAAAAATCGGAAATTTGAGCAGGATTGTGTCCTGTAAATATATATTGAAGTAGTTTTACTCCACACGTACGTCCATAAGTCTCAGCTATTCTATCGTCACTTGCTCTAGGATGATTCTAATAACTTCACCTATATTTCAGTAATTTGAAACATTCTTTCATGTGTTTTTCTTTCCGTAGCTTTCTTATATTTTCCCTCCCTCCCCCCTCTCTTTTTGTCGTCCATCCTACAGCGTTTTACCTTCCTTTTTCTTTTAGTAAATGCTTTTTCAATTTTTCTTATTAACTCTCAGATCGTCTTTCGCTCTTTTCATCAAAATTATAACACATTATATCTTGTTCGCTTCATCCTCAGCAAAGCCAAAATGTCCAACAAACTTGTGGATGCCTTCTGTAGTCTCTTATGGGGAATTATTTGGATAATAATTCTCCTTTTTCTCGCATTACCAATTGGATGTATCGCTGCATTGCTCTATGTGTTTATATCGCCACTTAATGTGTGTTGTGACTGCACGAAATCACTTACAGACTTTTTGATGAAGGGAATCAACTTGCCCTATACTGCAGCCAGCAATGCTGTCAATGGCAAAAAAGGATGTTAGACACACAACAAACTGAACAACTTACAAATGATAAACGAATCACTATAAAAGGAAAAATTAAACCAACAAAGGATCAACTAACCATGCAGGAACATACAAGAAAGCAAGTACAGTACGAACTGACTACACAACAAAGAAATAAAAATGTTAAATTGAAGGACAAGAAAATAGACCAACAAAACAACTAATACAGAACTGAATAAATGAAAATAATGGAAAGCATGAACGCAATTAAGCAAACAAAGAAGTGGACTGACTAGCAAACAAATGACTTGAAGACACATAATCAAAATAAGCAAATAAATTAAAATGGATTAAGCGATAATTACATAAATCTACAGGATTAATAAAAGAATTAGTGTATCAATTAACGAAGAAGAAAAAAATAAATCGATAAAACCTGATTGAACAAAAACGCAAAAAATATCAATTCGTCAAAATTAAATCAAACAACAAATGTGGAATGACATTATTCACAGTTCCATGTCTTTATTAATATTTTACAATTATTCAAAGAACCACATAACTTCTATTTTATTGCACCTTTAGTATAGCCTGCGTGCAATCTGTTTATAGCGCTAACATAAGAAACAAAACCAAAACAGATGGGCTCCCTGTGGAATTGGAAACATAAAGAGGATGAGGGCTGTTTTAAAAGACGCTGAACAATTCAGGGGTTTTAATTTTTCCTATCAACACTGCACTAATTCCAAACTGGAACCAAAGGAATTTTAAACTAGTGTTTTTAACATATTACACAAACTTGATAGCAGCATTTTTTTGATATAATAGTAACTGAATGCAGCTTCCCAAACTATTTTGTCACACTGAGAAAATGTTTTCCTATTTCAATTAGTATGGATGTCAGCTATCAGTTTAACCTCAGAGAACAAAAGCTCTTTAGTTAAAATAAACTAAAGCCAAACTTATATTAAATTATAGCTAATTATGAATGGCAACTTGCACCAAGAGGTCACATTACCTCATCTTCCCCTAAATCATAAAAAAATGAGACCAAGAGATGAGAAGATTATTCTAAAACTTGCAGTCAAATTAACTGAAGCATTAACAAATAAAGATCATTAAATGTTTCATTGATAGAAAATTAAATTGATTATTCGATGCCAATAAACAAGTCCTTGAAATTCAGGATTACATATTTCTAAAAAGATCCAAAATGAACAAGAAAACTTTTCTCTTTTGTTAAGAAATGCATTTCTGCTTGAGATTTTCAAAAAAAAAAAAAAAAAAAAAAATTATGCCTCAAATGTTGACTTCTTCTTTTGAATGTTTAAGATGTTGATTTCAAAACTGAATATTCAAATCAAATAATCAAATCAATTTTCAAAGAATGAAGTCATTAATAAGTTGTATGTGTTCACGATTCAGATTTTGGCTGTAACACACACACACACACACACACACACACACACACACACACACACACACACACACTCAAAAACCCCAGAAATAGCACTGATTACAAACTGGACTTCTGGGCTTCCTTTTCTATAAAGCTGCTTTATTCAGTTATATGATCTCCTAGTTCAAGTTGCTCATTACATAAAATTTATCATCTTCCAAACTATTCCCTCCATAACAGAACACTGCGAGGCTATCTGTCTATCAAATAAATCTTCATCAAATCAACAGTCTTCATTTCATCAACAATCTTTTTCTTTTAAAAAGTAAGTCAGTCAGCAATATCTGGTTGTTAGTAGATCATCTTATCTTTAGGCTTTTCTTTCTCTGCTGATTTATACTGCCTTCCTTTGCCACCAAAAACATTTTCGTCATAGTAACGGTCTGTCCTGCGTAGAGTTCCATGAAACTTGTCAAAGATCAGTGAGTTGAAACCAAAATTGCAGTGGAAGTATCTATGGATTAATCAAAGCTTAATAGTTACAGTGGGTTGGTCAATTCTATGAATATAGTCATAATGTATTTTCATATTTATGTCTACATTTCTACCAATCAACATAGTGTTTACATTGCAGCTCAATAGACCAGTTTCAAGTTCTTCATTGCTCAGGCTAAGCCTCAATTGTAAGTATATCAACAAAACAGTCCAGACAAAACCATTGATATTTATATTGTTTTTGGATTTGTGTATTCCCATGGGATGTACCTCATACAAAAGAATATATCACATACTATCGAGGCTTAGGCTGAGCAATGAAGAACATGAAACTGGACTATAATGCTGGTTAGCTGAAATGGACATTTAGTGCTGTAGTGCATGCTTTTATAATACAAATCCAAAACAGAAAGAGCTCTCAATGGATAGCCGACTTGTTTCTTCCTACTCAGTGTTGATATATGTAGCTTTACAGTGTAGACGGAGTAACTGGACACACTTCAACAAAACCAATCACAAATAAACAACAGACCACTTCTAACTCCTTGAAACTTTGTAAAATATCTCAGCTCAGTTCTTAATGATGATTTGTTTAATTAACTTTTATTGTAAATTGATCGTCTGTCAATATTGTTTGTGTGGCAAGCCCAGGGAGTACGTCCACACTGTAAACACAAGAGCTACAATCTTGAGCAAAAACAGCTGACAAATGTCTGTAGTCAAATTTACAAGCATTTGATGGTTGTTGGTTAGAAAATTTGCATGTTTATCACTACAATATACATATTTCATGGTTAACCCCATTGAGCTTTTTTTTTAACAAGATGTCATTTTAATTAATCATAATTGTACTATTCTATAGATTCCTTTAGCATTAGTCTCTGTTTTCTTACTTGTGATGGTCATCATGGAACATTACAGGTGGTTGCCATGGCAACATTGAGTATAGGTTTATTCCGGAATGATCAATCATGCCGAAGTAGTATAGGTACATGAGTATACCAATGTAGACGCCAGCATTAATTGGGAACACAAACACTGTCAAACAACAAAGCCATCATTTAGAATACAACCACTGTCAAACAGCAAAACCGTGATTGGGAATACAACCACTGTCAAACAAGAAAACATTGACTGGGAATACAAATACTGTCAAAGATAAATAAGTAGACAACTAAGAAGATGACTGAATGATTGAATATATGAACAGAATAAATGAATGAATAAATAGACAAATAGATACCTGAATACATGATCAAATAAATGGACAAATAAATAAATATACAAAATACTGAATGGATAAATGGTGTATTGAAATAAATGAACAAAATGGCAAACAAATACAGGAATGAATGAATGAATGAATAAATGAATGAATGAATGAATGAATGAACGAATGAATGAATGAATGAATGAATGAATGAATGAATGAATGAATGAATGAATGAATGAATGAATAAACAATTAGAAGCCATGACTGATTTAATGAATAATAATTACCAGGTAAAACAATAAACACTTGGAAACCCAAAAACTCCACAGGATGCATAGCAGTTGAACTGAAACATGTTGGTGCCTTGTAACGATGGTGCATCTTATGAAACTTTTTGTAAAAGAAAGGCCAGTGGAGCATACGGTGGTAGTAGTATGCACAAGCATCTTCAAACAGAAACAGCAATATTGCAGATGTGATAAGGTAGATCCATCCTCTTTCTAGAGGTTCATAGTAGACAGATGTATATCCACCATTGCCAATGTAACATGAAATGACTCCAAAGACTCCAGCTCCCATGATCATGTTGATAGCACCAAGGGCAACTTCGTGCAGTTCATCTTCACGGGAAAGAAATCTGAAAAAATGACCATGACAATTGTTAGTGCTTGATCCATGGGAGGAGCCAGGGGGACTGGCATCCATCTCCACTTTTGGGAAGAACTTCTTTACTTTTATAGATCATTTTTTTAAAAGTTTGATTAGTCATTGTTGGGGTTGTGCAACCACCCCCTCCCCCTAACCCTTCTTCAAAGTTGTCTGCATGCAACCCTGTTATTCTAGTAGTAAAAAGAGAGAACATGATTGGAGAGAATTGAAAAAGAAGGAAAACAAAGGAAAGAGATAAGTATGGAAAATAATAAAGAGGAAATAAAATAAGGGAATAGAAGTGAAAGGAAATGTAATACAAGAGAGGACAAGGGAACAGAAACAAACCAAAATGGATAAGTAATATGAGATCAAATAAAAAAAGGAATAGAATGCAATAAAATGGAATAGGATGGAATAGAATGGAATAAAAAAATGATTTACTCTACCTTCTTGGCTGACATTTCCACTTCTCCGGCTCATTCTTTTGTCTCACATAGTAATACCAGTGTAGAAATCCTCCCAGAGTGAAGTATATCGCTGTTGAGCTTATAATGTTTATCAGAACATACCATCGGACATCTTTCAGACCAATTGATTCCAAAAACCCAGGTTCTATGGCACCAGTCGTTTCCGTAGCTGGGAGTTTGATACCAAGTTGCTTACAAGCAAGAACGAGAACTAGAGTCCACTCACCTAAAATCCAAATAACACTACACCATCTTAATCTGTACTAAAAAAGATTGTGTGACAGAGATATCCAGCCAATGAGAACATGTTATTTAAACAAACAAAGTTGATTGGCTGAACATTGGGTTGTACCTGTCACGCAATTCTATTAAATAGCCACTTTTCATTTCTGGACATTTATAATTCAGGCACATATTTTGCTTTTATCTTTTTTATCAATTTTCCATTTAATGGCCACTTGTATTAACTTATTAATAAATAATGTTCTCTTGTGGGCGAGCGCTATTCACAATATTAAAAGCTAAGCTGTGCTTACACATCCAAACAAACAAAATTATACGAAAAAAAGCATAAAACTCAATCCATTAAATATTTGTAAAAGCACTGTGTATTTAAAAATATGAAGATGATTTTTCGAGAATAAATATTTCATCACTAGGAAAGAGTAAAATGATAAATTGCTAAATAGAAAAGTTTTTACGTAATCCTACCTCGGAGAGCGCTACCCAAGATCATCGTTATAACTCCAGCGACCACAATCCCCACAGTACTGGGCATGTAACGCCAAACTATAGAAAACTTATCCACAAACGCATTGGCAATAGCCTCTGATCTAGGTATTCCACCTTGTGAAGGCATTTTGACCAAGAAAACACAGCGATTTTCAACCTAAATCAAAATATTGTTGTTGATTTCTGATCTCGGTATTTCAAAGTTCTTTCTTCGTTCTATTACACTGAAAATCCTTGAATCCAAAGCATGAAAACGAAAAAAAACTTTTAAAGAATATTATATGTCGCTGTTAAGTTAGAAAGGAATCAAAAATTCCGAATGCAATTCGGCTTATCTGACTGACACCAAGACAAAATAGTTCTCTGGAAATCAAATTTTGTACGTTGGGGGAGGTAGTAAATCTCAAATTTCTCTCTAATTATCTTTTTATAATTTTGATTGCAAATACACCTAAGAACCACCCAGAAATATGAAAAAAATAATTGCAAAATACTTTGTCTTTTAATTTTAAAATTGACTAAATTATTTTCATAAGAGAGAGTTTTAATATGTTGATAACCCACCTCTCCCCTCCCCCTTTTTTCAAAGTTCTCGTTGCCATGCAGCCACCCCTTATTTCAAAATGGCGGAACAAAGGTCGTTTTTCGAATGGCTCGTAACATTTAGAAATCCTGCAGAAATATGGGACAAGCAACCAACATTTTTACTTTGCGAGATTGTCTTTTTGCTTATGGCAGCTTTGACTTTTATTCATGGTAAGAAAAGTGGATGCCAAATTGGCCAAATGATTTTCAATGTCAAAAATCTGCAAAGTAGTCAGTTCAATTTTCCAAACAAGATCTTCAATCTTTTTGCTTAAGTTTTTCTGTTGAATATTTTATGTTATGATAATGCGGATAATAACAGAATTATCTTAACTTTTAATTTCAAACTCGCAAATTTATTTCCATTAACATTTTTTTCGCGCATTTGATTTGCGTAACCCATTTGACAAGGT
Source organism: Diadumene lineata (assembly GCA_918843875.1). NCBI lineage: Eukaryota > Metazoa > Cnidaria > Anthozoa > Actiniaria > Diadumenidae > Diadumene > Diadumene lineata. Next base: position 560,792 of record OU974076.1, on the reverse strand, counting down.
CGCTCAAGGTCACGCAGTAAAAAAATCCACTGACCGTAAAATTCCAGTTTTTTTACTGTCCCTTGATTAAATAATACACTTTTAGAATATAAACTTAAAGCAATGATGTTGGTTTGAATGTGTACTTGAAAGTATGCAGAAATTCTTGTAAAGGTTATTCAAGGTCAGTTTCCTAGATGAACAATTCCTCTTTCCGGATTTCAAAAAGGGAATGGGACCAAGTTGAAGTAATGCTCAAATTTAAAAGATATTAACCCTAGAATAAAATTGTACTATTTTTAGTAATTCAGCATGTATGGATAGAAACGTTATTACTGACACTGGAAAAAATTACAAAAAACTAAGTGTGTTTATTTACCTGATTTTGCAATATTCAAATAAATAAACATGGAAAAAGTCATTTATTTTGGAAAATCTCAGAAAAAATGACTTTTTTCCATGTTAAGTTATTTGGATATTGCAAAATCAGGTAAATAAACACACTTGGTTTTTTGTAATTTTTTCCAGTGTATGTCTGGTGAGTCACAAAAACAAGAGACTGTATGGAGTTTGAAGACAGAAGGCCTTGACCCAAGGAAGAAAAAAAAACTTGCATAATAGGCAAGCCAAAAAAGTATACAAGGTTGAAACTTCCCCAGCCCTCTCCCTTCACTTTTCTAATGGTCCATTCCTAATATTGAAGATGTCGTAACAACTCAATCACTATTTGTTTAAACTTTCTGAAACAAGGCAAACTTTACTTTTTTTAGAACATTCATCCAGATCCAGGATTTTTCCCAGGGGGCGGGGTTGCAAAGACATTACTTGACAACAATGCATGTATTGACAATGTTTATCATTGTTGTTATATATAAAGCTGTACGTCATGGTGGCTGCTACATATTGCTATGGATAGGAACTCTTCTTCATGGCCTGACAACAGAATGTGTCTCATACTTTCTGCCTGATATTGATAACTTCTGGCATTCACAGTCAACTATCATGCTTGTGGAACAAAGGCTTCCTTTACACATATTTCTATTCTGTAAGTCCAACGTCAAAGTGAGCAATTTTTAATGCTAAAAAATGATTGTGTTTATCAACCAGTTTGTAGTCTCAGACTTTATTTCAGTGTGCATGTTGTTCCATCTGGAACTTTCTTATTTCCTTTGTTTCACCCTGTTTTGTTTTTCATAAAACAAAATTTAGTGAAGAATTTTGAATGAAATTGCAATATTCTCGGTCTCAACGCTTCCATGTTGCATATTTATTTGATATTTGAGATTTTTCAGTCTCAAACAAGTTACAATACTTCATCCGATTCAGTAGAATTAACATCACATTTAATTTTTGTCTCGTAGATCCAGCTACCATCTACACAGCTTCAATAGCAGTATCAAAGCAAAGACTTCCATTTCTTGCTGAGCCATTTGCTGTAGGACTTGCCGATGTCTTGTTAGATTTTCCCTTTGACATCATGGGCATCAAGCTTTTGTGGTGGACATGGCATGATACAGATCCTAGCATCTTTGATCGCCATTATCATGTTCCTTGGACTAGTTATATTTTCCACATGTCGTTTGCATTTAGTGTTACTTTTATCTTCCATGGGACAAGAAGAATGTTTATTGGTGTGCAGAAATATCAACCATCAAATAGGTACTTTGTGCCATTTTTATAGCATTTACCATTTTTGTACCATGGTCATTTTACTATTTATACCATAATTTTTATCAATTTTTGGGGTCCATATTCAATAACAATTATTGTTCCATGCTTCCTTCCTTCCTTCCTTCCTTCCTTCCTTCCTTCCTTCCTTCCTTCCTTCCTTCCTTCCTTCCTTCCTTCCTTCCTTCCTTCCTTCCTTCCTTCCTTCCTTCCTTCCTTCATTCCTTCATTCCTTCCTTCCTTCCTTATTCATGTGTACATTGAATCCTTGTTTTTGTTATCCATTTATTTTAGATGGATCAGAGAAATTATCTGTGTCATTCTCACTGGACTGTTCTCAATGCCATTCGCGGTCATCCAGTTTTTGTTCTTTTATCACCTCCCACATGACTTCTATGGCATCCATACTGAGATAGTTGTGTGCATAATGGCAATGGTGTATGGGTTGGTTGTTTGGAGAGCAGATAGAAACACACAGATTCATTCTAGAAGTGAAGCTGAGGCTGCCTCTACAAACACAAGAGAGCAAAAAGGTAATCCCAGCAAGCCATTCACTCATTATCATTATTCACTGGCCCATTAATGGCCAGCGGATGGAGGTGCTTCAGATAGAGTATGGTCTATAAAACAGTAATAATAGCAGTATCTATTGTTTATGCTGTACATGTTCTATGTTCAGTACAATCACAAGTATAGCCAGGTTTTCACTAGTGATGCAAGCGCAAGCACAGGGAAAAAATAATAATAAGCTTAACAACGCAAAAACACAAGCACAAGGATGGAAGCATTTTGATCCTTGTGCTTGCGTAGGCAAAGTTCTTAATATTTTTGTTTTGTTTTTGTGCTTGCATCACTAATGAAAACTGTGGCTTAAGATGTTTTGTTCATCCTTGTGAGATATTAAAAGGGAAAGACTCCAATGGTGCAAATCTCAACTGTGTTAATTAAGCAACCTTTTTCGTACCCTAAGTGAAATGCAAAGGCAATATATGCTCACAGCTTGTCCACTGTGTGTACCCTGCTTGTCAAAGATTTCAAAAACAATCCTCTGCAAAGATGTAGTTACTGTTTTCACAATTGATCACCATCCTGACCAAATGTTTAGATGAAAAGAATAGCATGGTATGGCATTTTGTGGCGTTATCTCACACATGCTCAATGAAATGGTAAACATAGCCTATCCCATTTATAAAGCTGCAGGTCTGGGCCTGGTTGATGATATATTGTTTGATTTGCAGATCCTCAAGTAAAGAAACAGTCTGGCAAATTAGATGAGATAAGCTTTAATGTGATTCTACACTTTACCTTCTATGTCTTGTTGGTTATCTTTGCTAAACCACAAAATGAGATTGCTACTGGTCTTCATCAGCAAGTTGGTGATTGTGGTCATAAAACTCCTGTTCACACTCCATTAGGCCAGGTAATATTGTATTTTTTCAGTTTTGGTAAATATATACATTGATTTTAGTTTCCTTTCTTTCACTCATTGCAAATTTCATTCTTTCTTTTTGGTTTGGTTTAATCTCTGTTTTTTTCTTTCCTTCAACCCATCCTTTCATTGGTATGATCATCCTTCCATCCTTCCTTCAATCTATCCAACGTTTTATTTCTCCTCTACTCTTTCCTGTCTTCATTCCAAGTTTTCTTCTCTTCTCTTACCCCCAGGGAAGGGGGGACTGCCATATATTGGATGGCGGGGTTGCTCGTTGCACCTTTTAGGGATATTCAAAAACAAGGTCTTGATTTTACAACCATTATGGCCAATTGTTTGTATTTGAGCTGGTACCTCTTGGGTAAAAATGATGTATTGCCACACTCTTCTGGATAGAACTTTGGTACCTTTTACGGGTCATTTTCAAAAATCCCATTGAGCAACCCCATCCAAACTGAGTCCCCCCTCCCGGGCTTTTACACATTCTTGTCCATATTTCTTTCTCTTTGTCATTTTTCTTCATTCTCTCCTTGCAACTAATTTTTTTATTTTTGAAATAACCACATTAACTTGTGAACAATGTGTCTTTCATTGACAGGTGTTATACAAGAATACCTATCTATGCACTAACTATAACGAGCCCTACTTTGACTGGCATTGTACCCCCAACAGTACCCCCCCACAGTCAGGCAGTAGATGGTATACAGTCTGTGGGACTCAGTACACAAACCATGCTGAATATATACTTGTAGTTGTTGCATTCTCATTCATGGGACTGTTCATCTACTATCAGATGATACAGCACAGATATGCCAGTGAACAAAAAAGTGTTAAAAAACTGAAAGAAAACTAATCATATTTACAACTTAAATAGTTTTTCTCTTCAGTTACAAATTACTATCCAAAGATTGTATTTACATTTTCAGACACTTTTTTTCTTTTTTTTTTTCTCTTTTTTTTTTTTTTTTTTTTTTTCTCCGTTTTTTTTTTTTTTTTTCTTTTTTTTGGAGAGACGGGGGGACACTACTTGTCTCAAATGATTTTTGACTTTTTTTCAAAAAAAAACAATGAAGAATAACTCAGAAACTTGCTTATTTTATCTCTACAGCAGCTGGCTCATTAAATATCTAGTAGTTTCTCAGTTATTTCATAAAATTTTACGTCAATTTTTGTGCAAAATTAAAAAGAGAAAAATGTTTTAAATGATTCTTACATTCTTAATAAAGACTTTATAGGACTAGTTTATAAGTTTTTTTTGCACGCATTAAACTCAATTGAAACAATAGATAATTAAGCAAACTTCTTGATATCATTAAATTCAATGCATGGGAAAAACTCCATATGCACTTCCATTCATACATAATCTTTTTGTTGAGCAATGCAATAGACTCTCTGTATAAATGTGATACTTTATTTTTCATATAAATTTTACAAAGTTCAACTTTAAAATGGCTTACAAGAAGAAGAATAGCGTATAACGAAATAAATAAAATATGCTAATAAGTCTGTATGTGTGTATTGCTATTTTCTTTACTATCCAATTAAGACGTGGAGGAAACATGAAATAATCCCCTCAATATTGCTTTAAATTGCCTGAAATTCAATAGAGGTTAAGAAAATAACAATACACGAGTACAGACCTGTAGCTTGGGCTGCCTGTAATTTGATTCAATTATATCACATCTCTCATAGAGTTTGAATTGGGCTTCCTGTGATGCCCTAAATAAACATCGAAAGAACTTCTCGGAAAATGACCTTGATTGTTTGTTTTCTTTATTCGTTTAGTATATCAAATTCGTAATAGTTTTCGTCGAAGTATGTTGTTTTCTATGAGTAAGCTGAAGAAATTTAGCTTCTCTTAGTATTTGTTACTAGACCATGGCGTTAAAATGAATTTGAGCCCAAGGCTAGAACGAATAAAAAAAGCACCAGTGAAAGTTGATTAACTTCAGACGTCGTATACCTGAGGAAAAACGACCAAGAAATGGGTGATCACGATACAGACATCATTGAAGTAAGTCAATCACTCTTTAGATGTATTGATATATTTTTCATTATTAATTAATTAATTAATTACACATTTTACTTTAAATTTTAAAGCGACATCTCATGTTTTAGACGTTTTTGAACATAATAAGAAAAGGAACGATTTGGTGGATAAAGTGATCGATACAATATCTGCAATATGTTAAATGAAAATTGGCTAAATTTTGATATTGTTTGTTGTTACTGTTCTTCATGATCCAAGGATCGTTATATTCCAGGGGCGGCCAATGGCACGATCTGAATAGCGCTGTCCACCGAAGATAAATCACTCTTCAGCGAATAAATTCTGAAGAGACACTATTAGGGTGGATAGTCCGGCCCAGATGTTTTAGATTTCATACATCTCAAATTCCCTAACTGAGGCCTTGTTCTTGGGTTACTAAGTGACACTTTCTGCTTTTGGTCATCCAACGCTTCGATGTAATAAATAATGTTGGTGATGATGATGCTGATTATGTTGATATATGTACTATTTCATGTAAAGGAGCTGCGATATTTTATGTATGGCACTTATTGCTGAGGAAAATATTGTGATGAAAGCGAAGATTGACAAGCTGCTGCTTTACACACTAAAAATAACAGCAATACAATCAAATTATGCATAAAAAATGAAGAATAAAAAAATAATAAAAAAGTTTTTTTAAAAACTTATTAAACACGACAACGTAATCGTTTTTACAATGAAAATTACGGGAAGAATCCCACATCTCAATCGAAAATCGCGCGCTGATTGGCTATCGAGGAGATTAATTTAGCGTGGAATTCAACGTTACACAGGTAGCCCGTACGCTTTTCATTTCACACCTAGAAAAAAACAGTTTTGATTAAGATATGGGATTCAAGAAAAATTCAATTCCTGACTCGTGAATTCCACATTGAATTTCACTCAAAAAAACGATATCGCACTCATCGCGACGTCTTCCATTGAATTTTCCTATAGAATCATGTTTTATGTTGACGTTTCGGTGTCGCTGACACCATCATCAGGTTTAATTGAATATAATGCAAACTGCTGTTTTTGTTGTTGTTTTTTTGTGTTTTTTTTTTAACATATTCATATAGTTTCTATCATTTGTATACCTTATTCGTACTATATTCTGCTACTCGCTAATTATTGTTATCGTTATCATTATGATAATGATGATTTTTGGTGGTAATGATAATCGAAGGGGAGTAGCATGAGTATAATGGTCCGTGTCTCGAATGGATTTTTGTGCGTTAGTGCTTTTGTTTTGATTTGTTTTCTTTTCTCTTTCTTTATTGCCCACTATTAATATCATTTTAAATTAACTACTTGAGTGGCTGTCGACCCGAAAGTTTGCACTATTTCGACAGCCACACACACCTTACTATAAACTACTTCTTTTAATGTAAATTATTTACTGATATAAATATATATTTCTACCTTCTTTTTTTTATAATAGTTGTTATAAATATATAACAGTGAGTAAATAAATAAAAGTCTAAAGTCTAAGTTCTTTCTTGTTTTCTTTCTTTCTTTTTTTTTTTCGAGTCATCATTTCATTTATTTAACTTTTCCATTCCTTTGTTTCAGTATTCACCTGTATCACAAGAGTTTCGTCGTTTTGCATCCTTTACTATGCCAGTATTCCTCTTACTACAACTCTTCCGACTCGTATCCTTCGCTTTTTTCGCCATCTTTGTCGTCGACTGTACGCTCGAGAAAAAACTTACAAGCGTCGACTGCAAGAACTTCACTATTTTTAACGATCCTTACGTATGGAAAACAAACTGGTTATCCTGTTCAATCTTAACCTCGTTTATCATTCTTTTTGCCTTGTGTAAAAGATTCGTTCCCGAAATGCGCCCACAAAAAAACTTGAAAATCATCAAAGTACTATTGCGTAAACCATTCTTCTGGTCTTACTCTACACTGCTTGGTTTGGTTGTAGTCTACGATTTTCTTATAATATACCACAACGAAGACTGCAAAATTCACATCGAAGTGTTGGTTATATTGTCGAAGGTTTGCACAATGTTTGTGGTGTTCCAGCTTAACTTCAGCTACGCGCCTTCGACGCAGACGAGCTTTAAAGTAATAACGATTGCTTGCTACTATTTTACACTGTTTCTCTATGTGTTGGACAATACTTGCAAAGCAATAACCACTGCGGCTCAGGTAAAAGGATGGATGGATAAAATATGGAAGGGAATGGAAAATGGGGTGCGATTTGATGCAATGCAATGGAATCGAAAACTCTTGTCTTCCTAAAAGATGTGCGATGTGTATAGATGGATGGATGGATGGATGGATGGATGGATTGAATATGGATTAATAGACCGACGTATGAGAATGAATAAATGAAGGAAGGAGGGAAGGAATAAACTATTCTTATATTGTATAAATCAATGAACGAAAAAACGCTCTGTAGCAGTCGGACTTCGGGCTAAAATGTTAGAAATCGTGAAGTGCATTATATTGATAGGACATGTTGGAAAATAAATAACGAGGAAAAAAAATGGATGAATGGCTGAACGACTGAGTGAATGGATATGAACAATAACAATAAAATATTGAATGGCAGTGAACTTTACTGATAAAAGCAGATGGAATGTGAAAAAAATGAAATTTATATATTTTTTCTGTATTTGCAGGTCGCTTTTAAAGTGTACACAGTGCATAAAGACAGTGATGTCGATCCAATAGTTATTATCGATTTAATGTTAATGGCATCAAATGCAGCGTTGTATAACAACTATCTGCAGTTCTTCTGGCTCAAGATGTTTTTTGTGGATCGGGATATTTTAAGCGTTTATCGACAAAGCTTCACGCAAACTTTAGATGAAAATGGAGTCTAATGGAAAAAAAATATTGTTGGGTTTCCTGTATTGGTTGTGGATTCTCACTATGACATCAGCGTTTCACTCAGCCGACATTAAGTGTAGGCGGGAACGATAAAGAGGTGCTTCATTGATGGGCTTCCTGTGTTTACGTGATTCTCGTTAGGTACCCCGTAGGTACTGTAAAAGCCACACGTTCAGAGATATCTTTGCAAGTCTTTTGAATTTTAAAGTGATAAGACTGCTTTTCTCGGTAGGTTTTTTATCGATCCTCACATATTCCCTTATAAGGATTGTGCATACCATATTTGGGCATTGAAGTGATAAGACTGATTTTCTCGGTGCGTTTTCTATCGATCCTCACATATTCCCTTATAAGGATTGTACCTACCATATTTGGGCATTGGAGTAATTCAGCAATGCGAAAAAGACATTTTTCTCGAAAAATTCTTCAAATTTTTAACTTTCTTGAGTAAAAGCATACACAACAAGTCTGACATTTTTATTTCTGGTCGAAAAGAGACTGTTAAACCTAAAACAGGACCGCTGTGTATTTCACCACAGGAAGCCCAAAATCGACAACAAAAGTTTGATATGTTGACAGTGCCAGTAGTCAGGTACATAACCAAATTTTACAATATCTAAATATAACAATTTATATTATGCATTCATTAAATTGAAGTGTTTTGATAATTGATATGTATTGACAATCACAACTACATCAGGTTAGTTGACCCGGTTTATTGAGAAGCGTCATCCACTGTTCACATGAGAAATTGAACCGCGGGTGTAAAAATACGTGTAAAAATACGTACTACTAAATAGCGACAACTGTTGCACACTTTTAGTGCGTGTACTGAATCTGAATCACTTTATTTAAGTGTCAATATACTTTAGCATGAATACTAATTGGTGACACAAAGATAGAGTGCACACTAACAGTGTACAACATAAATACCTCTATTTTATGGTTTATTTAGTGCTATTTACTACTAAATAGCGACAACTGTTGCACACTTTTAGTGTTTGCACTCTATTGTTATCTTTTGTTTAATTAGTGCTATTTACTACTAAATAGCGACAACTGTTGCACACTTTTAGTGTTTGCACTCAATTGTTATCTTTTGTTTAATTAGTGCTATTTACTACTAAATAGCGACAACTGTTGCACACTTTTAGTGCGTGTACTGAATCTGAATCACTTTATTTAAGTGTCAATATACTTTAGCATGAATACTAATTGGTGACACAAAGAAAAATTGAAAATTAAAATAAAAATTCATATCAAACAATTGCTATAGGGAAAATGCTGTTCGATCGTCCATTTTGTTTAACCATATTTGGTAAATTTTACCTTATTTGGAAGTACGCTGGAACTCCTTTTTTAAAGTTAGGAGAAAACTGCCAGATATGACAGATATTGTAGAGAATCCAAAAACTCAATATGTCCGTCACATTTGATCAACTTTGCAGCCTCGGTTTCGTGAAAAAAGCCCATAATTTAAAAAACACGGGGTTCCCGCGCGAACAGCATTCAATTGTTTGATATGGTATTAAAAGTTATAGTTAATATAATAGATAGTATATAAAAATAATTTTCTTTATCTAGATGACCGCGAGGCAACTCGCTCCATGTAAACGAGACCTTACATGTTTCACTTCAAGCTTTCAAGTTAAATAAAGTATCTCTCTCTCTAGCCGCCCTGATATTTCAGAAAACAAAATTTGTATACATTTCTTATTTTCTTCCTAATACATTAATAGTGCTTCATCTTTGTACTTAATAATTGTTGTTATTGTTATATATCTATATTTGTCTATTAGTCTAGTTTTTGTGTGTATACTTGTAGTTGTAGTTGTGTTAATATATTATTTATTCTATAATATAGCTCATCATATGTAACATAAAATGACTAGTGGCTAACGCAAAACCTTTGGTTTATTTAGCCTCTATAGGCATTCAAAAACAAATAAAATTACATCATGAATCTAAATATGTACATATTTCTCAAAATTGTAATTTTATACATTTAATTTTCGAGCAAAAATTGCAATTATGATTGCACAAATAAAAATTTTATTTTATTGTATTGTATGTTGATTTTGTCTTTTATTTTCTCATAGTGCCGCACCGAGGCTTATAACGGGACCAATAGGGCAAGCTCCAACTGACCGTGAAACACAATTGCACTGAGTAATTCTTTTTCTTATAAGCATATTAGTCTTATGAGCATATTCTTTTGCTCTTTTTTTCATGTGGGGCTACACGATTGTAATAAAGGTGTTATATAAGATAAAGACAAAACAACAGGGTCAAGATGACATAATCATGTAGTAACCTGTCCCTTGCTGGTAACTCCCTGATATTCGTGCCAAGATACCAAATCATCAGTACTTAAATGAAAACACTCATCACTTTGTTATGTCATTTTGTTCCAGACCACAACAAAAACACCACCAGTATTTGGAGCAACATTTACCACGTTACGAACCTGAAGTTACTGTACTCATCTCTCAAGAACGTGAACACTTCTCTTCCCCTCACTGACAATATCAGTGAGTGTTAGTGCAAGTTTAGTCTACAGAATGAGAGAGAGAGAGACTGGAGTACTGCATCAGTTATACGGCCGCCAAGCACGAACTCCAACTAAAGATTTTTTTTTTAATTTATCGTTCGTGAAAATAGAGTTTTATGTTTATGTAAATTAAGATCAATTTGTATGACTAGTTCAGTAGTTTGTTATGAAACAACGATCGACTGTCGTAGAGATAAATTCGTCTCCATAAAGTCAACATTTTCGCCTATTTTTTCATCGTTCTAAGGTATGTCCTCAGTAACAAAACAGCAATCTACTGTCACGAGAGAAGTACAGTGTTGTTTTCCGCCATGTTACCTCGAGGGCGACCACGACCAATATAATGCAAGTTATTGTCAGGTGTTTCCGTTTCCGTCCATTCTAAACTGACTACTGATGCCATGTGACTCCAATATGTTCCTGCCCTAAAATTGTCGAGTAGTCCTCGTCTGTTTCTCGTGCTAACGCCATGTGCGTGCTGTTTCACCAGACAATTAACTTTTCCCGCCAAAATACAGAAACGTGATTCTGAAGCAGATGGTCAATGCATGAGAAACATCTGCAATAGGTTTTGTTTTTATGCTTCATCGGTTCTGCAGGTTGTCGAACTCTTTCCATTGTCGGGATGGAACGTTCGATCAATGGAATACAATGTCGGTTTCGAATGTTTCACCAGTGTCATACAATGTCGGATTGCAACTTTTCATAGATGGAAAAACAACCGAAAGAATCATTGGAGAACAACATTCAGGTCGAACTTGACATCCTTTGAAATCCACATTAAATCGAACGTTCCATCAATGAAACACCATGTCAAAATCGAACATCTCATCAATCGAACACAATAGAGCATTTACAAGTTGTTGTTTTTTTGTTCGAACAAAAAAGTTGACAACACTGACCATATGAATTTAAAGTGATCTATGAAAGACAAGACGTGTATGTATCGGTACCTGCTCGTGCAGATGTTGTGTATTTAGACGTACACCTGGGACTTGTTTCAATGAAAGATAACACAAGACACAACTAACAAGTGAATCGCACAACCTTCTGACGACCAGCTCATGAGGATAAATTAAGTTGAACTTAAAAATACTGAAGTTTATAGAGTAATAATACTGTAATTAATTTGTTGTTGTTTGTAAATATGATACACAAAAAAATGATATCAAGACTTGTGACTAGTTTGTTTTTAATAAAGTTAACAAACAACAAGCTGTTCATAAGTTGAACTAAATTGACGGAAATTAAAAGGTTTTGGTTGTAATGTTATTCAATAGTACTGTGACTCGGTAAAGGGAACGAGACAAGCTTGTAACACTAAAAGTAAATTTAAAATGTTGCGATTTTTGGAAGAGTAGATAATTGCAATATTTCTCACACTCAACCAAGAAAGGTGTGGGCTTTTTTGAAAATACTAAATAGTATTTATAATAGGCTTCATTCTCTGAAACTTTTCAATGTTTTAAACAGTACAAAATGATATGGTTCGTCATATATCGATTTGTTGCTACGCGCCTTGCATAAATTGCATCAACTATTTCATGTCAACTTAAGACACTTAACTATGTCTAAGTTAATTTCCATAATATACCTTTCAACTGGAACTAAAAGACAAACTTGTTTTTGTTTTCAAATTTGTTTATTGAAATAGAATTCTACGCAAAAATATAAATTTACTTTACTTTTCATATCAAAAATACTTTTTCACTTTGATCGCGATATTATTTACAAATTATTTAATCATAAACTATTTTAGAATTATTTGCGAATTCCCTAGATTTAAAATCAAATTCCCCCTTCTGGAGTCGTGCATAATTTGTGTGCAACGTAGGTTTTGTGTTATATTCAAGTTACTTCTATAACTAAACATTTTCAAGTTAATTAAGAATAAAAGTTCTCCGCTTATTAGTATTGTAGAGCAGAATTTAAAGTTCTGTTTCCAAGTTTCAGCCGGCAGAATTCCCAATAATTTTCGGTCTCAAAAACGTAGCTTAGAGAGTAGCAATTTAACCATTATTCTTCAAGCAAGTTCGATGTTATTTTGAGAACAAATGTTCACTGTTTTAGCTCAGTTGTTTTGCAAGAGGCCGGTTGACCAATCTCGTCTTTCCGCTTCGCCTGCCTTCGTAGCTTGTTGACTGCCGTGTTGAATACGATTCTTTAAGCGATTGAACTTTAGTTAACAGTGTTCGGTGATGTTCTGATTGTTCTTTGTGGACCTCTGTAGGTCTCGTAGCAGTTCTTTACCAGTGCAAGAAAGTCTATAATTCTTTAACCAGTGCTTAGAGAAAATAGACAAAGTTCCTTCTGCTTTTTTTATACGCATTCCTCTAGGACTGTTTGGGTTTTATCTCCAAGACGCTCTCCATACTAGCAATGTACTCCATTGCAAGCTTCAGCACATCCAAGTCGGAAACTGCTTCTTTCTCCTGTGAGAGAAACGAAAGAGCATTTCTTAGCTCTAAAAAAGCTCCTTCGACTTGCTGTTCTGATCCTGACTCAGGCACTAAATCTTGGTCATAAGATGTGGCGTTGAAATTCTGAAATTGGTGGATTCTTTGATCGACTTCCATGTTTTATCTTCTGAACAAGAACTTTGTGCGAGAGTTTGTAATATGACTTGGTAGAGTGGTCGAACGAGTTGTATAACTAGTTGCTTCAACTTGCTGTCCTTTTATACCCAACCACACAAGGTTGTTATTATTGGTCGCCATTGTTATGTAAATGTTTATTTAGATAATAGACTTGCTCTGACACTCCCGATATTTCACACACAATACTCGGCACTTGATTAGCACATACACAAGACACACCGACACCTCGCAGAATTGTTTTGATCACTTTTTGAAAGTGTAAGAAGCCCTATATGAACCTAGGGTTATAGGCTGCGCTTTTTCAGTCCAATTTTGTATGAAATAGAAGCCAAAATTTAATCAAGAAATAAATTATGCAATCTTTGATTAAACGACTCAAAACGAAAGAATATTAAGGTTGACATATGCATGCCAATGTTTATGCTGCTATGTGTTCTCGTGGTGAAAATATCGATATTTTTGTTTTATTTAAACGTCATTAACAAACCAAAATGTTCATGTATAATATACACATGAATAACGTGCAAAGTAACAGCTAGGCTTTATGTGTAGAACGACTTACGAACTTTACCTGGAGTTTGTTGACATGCACGTAAAGGAATGCATTGTGTATGCATGCATGTATAGAGGCAAACAGTATTCAATTAAACAAAAGATCACTAATGCCTAAACCGTGGGAATATACGTAGGATGAAATCCCAAGGGCTTAGCACATCGGATATAGTCTTTTAAAAATATAAAACATTCAGGTAGTAGTTGTGAATTTTACTGATCTAGAGATAAGAACTTGAAAAAAACTCGATGAGCAATTACTGCCGAAAACACTGAAAGATAATTGAAAAGCAGATCATTGCTTGGCGTTTTTTACTGTTATCAGAACATGAAAAACAACTTTTTTCGTGATTTGTTCTTCCTCTTTTTGGCTCTTTTTGTATTCTATTTTTTTCTTGTCTATCTTCTAGGTAAATTATTTGGGATCGTTCTTGTCGATATTTCTATTTTCTAACTGCTCTTCTAGCAAAATACCAAAGATATTTTACTTTCCATTATAATTAGTTTGACATTTTGTAAACCAGCTGTTCAAACAAGCTGTCAACGTCTTTCAACAAGCGTCAACAATACCTTTTGTGATGTGAACACAATGCACTTGCATAGTTCACACAACACAATTGCTGAAGCAAAAGGCCAAGGACGCCGTGGCTTGCATACCTGCAGCAGAACAGACGCTATCATGAACAGCTGCACTGGTACTCAAATAATCAAACATGCACAACGGCAATGCTGTTTCGACTTGGCTGTACTTGTATGCCACGAGTGCAGTGAGAATTTCGCTAGGTGATGACCGCTTGACTAATATCATGAAGGCGGTCGTGTTCAAATGACTGTGGAATTCGATCTTGTTATCATAGTTCTTCCTTCTTATAAGTTCATTATTTATTTATGTGTTGTATTTATTTATTTTTTGCACAGTGGTCTTTTTGTTATTCATCGCGTTCTCAATAGTTCCTTCTTGTTGTTCCGATCCCGTCTGATGGTTTAATAAGATTAAAACAATGATTTCATCCAATAACTTGCTGTTTTTAGAGCAATTCTGAAGCAGTTAAAAAAGTAATGATTATTCTAGTGAACGTTTTTACGGCTTTTTATTTTTCAGTTTTGAATTGGAAGTATGTTCTTCAATGGCAAACTCTAAAACAGTCAGTTATTTTTAAATCAATTGTAACTGAATCTATTTGTAATGCGAACACTGTAAAGTGATAATGACAATACACTAGTACTTTTTTATATCATATAAGTCTTGTAAGTCATTATATTCCTTGTATTTATTGATTTTCATTTTGATCACCTTCGAAAACAACCCTTACGGTCCATTAAAGACGCTGTCTTAACATCCTTAATTACAGGTAAACATGAGTTGAAGGTTCAGAAATATGGATAACACAAAATCAGAGACAAGTGCGTTTAAGAGCACATCAACTAGGTAGGGTGGACTGCGTCAGTGTTATTAAGAAAGTATAGTATAGATATAGGACAATGATTTGTTTTTCTTTTTACAAATAATTTATGGAAAGAAAAGTAAGTCGAAGTTCATTTTTTAGGAAAACGAGTTAGTTAAAGTTTACCATAACTAACGGCTATTAAAGTAATTGCTGTGAGGATCACAAATTGAGTAAAGAGATTGTGAATAACGGTTTTTAAAATTAGTGTATAAATTGCGTCGGCGTTTCTAAGGAGACAACTACAAACAAACAATTCACTATTTCTGCATTCCTATGGACCAAGACACAATGTAAGTTGGCCTCTCTGATGTCACCGCCGATAGGCAAATACAGCCAATTTACCGCTAAGAAATTAAAAAAAGAACAGCATCATACAATAAAGAACAAAAGTTAAATCATTTACTGACGATTGCGGAAGTTTGATCTTTTTGTGACTAAAGAAATCGTGCTTTGTACCCAGGTGTAATCGACGTCGTTGTGTTGTGTTAATTTGGATGGGTGTGTAGTCTTCAGAAATACTCGTGGTCTTTGAATGTTTGAACCCGGATGCAAACAATGTGAACGACAGCTAAATGGCTTGACGTTTTTGGCAACCATAAAGCGGAAATAATCTTCACAACAAAAAGAAAAGAGTTTTGTTTTTCAACTGTGACTAAACCTTACGCATTTCATAGCACACTGTAAAACAGAAAGAGCTGATTTGACCCAAAAAAAAGGGCCAAAACGGTGAGTTAAATATGGTACCATGTGAAAGGGCTAATTTAGCCCCCATTTTTAGGGCTATTTTGGTCCCATGTTTTGGGGTCAAAAAGACCCTAAAAAGGGGCTAAAACAAATCCAGTGTTAGTCTGTTTTGCAAAACAGTGGGGCTGATTTGGAAAATAGCAGGGCTGAATTGTGTTTATAATGGGCTAAAATGACCCTTATTTGTGGCAGTTTTAGCCCTTCAAAATGGATCAAAATAATCAAAATGGGGCTGTTTTAGTGATTTCAAAAAACTGAAATGACCCTAATATTATGACTGATCCAGCCCATTATATTTTGGTCCCATGTTTTGGGGTCAAAAAGACCCTAAAAAGGGGCCAAAACAAATCCAGTGTTAGTCTGTTTTGCAAAACAGTGGGGCTGATTTGGAAAATAGCAGGGCTGAATTGTGTTTATAATGGGCTAAAATGACCCTTATTTGTGGCAGTTTTAGCCCTTCAAAATGGATCAAAATAATCAAAATGGGGCTGTTTTAGTGATTTCAAAAAACTGAAATGACCCTAATATTATGACTGATCCAGCCCTTATACCTGGGTAAAAATAATCAAATTGGGACTGTTTTAGTGATTTTGAATAACTAAAATGACCCCAAAATTATGACTGATAAAGCCCCTACATTTGGGTCAAAATAATGAAATTGGGACTGTTTTAGTGATTTTGAATAACTGAAATGACCCTAATATTATGACTGATAAAGCCCCTACACTTGGGTCAAAATAATCAAATTGGGACTGTTTTAGTGATTTTGAATAACTGAAATGACCTCAACATTATGACTATTTAAGCCCCTACATCTTGGTACAAATAACAAAAAAAAGTATGCTGTTGCTAGAAAACAGTGATGCTAAATATTATAAGCATAAAAAATCAGAAAACACATTTTTTGCATTCCTTCAATAAATTTTAATATCTTGATGCCACTTCTTCATACAAGTGCACTA
The DNA here is from genome assembly GCA_918843875.1 of Diadumene lineata. NCBI lineage: Eukaryota > Metazoa > Cnidaria > Anthozoa > Actiniaria > Diadumenidae > Diadumene > Diadumene lineata. The sequence continues at coordinate 543,986 of OU974076.1, read as the reverse complement.
AATAATAAATTTTGTGATGTGTTCAATTTTACATGTTTCAAAATAAGTGATGATTTGTGATTGCTAAATATGAACCGCCTCTGTCAGAAGAGAGCTGGCTTAGTAGTCACAAGAAACTGCCATGACAATTTTTTAACATTACTTGAGTAAAGAACTATCAATTCAGTCCTCTGATCCCTCACTTACTGTCTGATGGTTGGAATTATGTAAGTTAACTAGCAGGTACAAAAGTTCCTTTGTAAGTCATCATTTTAAACTTTTTATCTTTAAACATTTTAGCATGTGTATTTTGGTTTTATCTGATAATGTAAATTTTCTAAAAATTCAATATCAATGAGGATGTATGAATTGACTGTACTTTACCACAACTTGGATTGTAAGTAAGGGACCAAAGGACCAGGTTCCCTCTTCAAGCATTTTCCAGAGAATTAAAATATGCCTGACAATCCTAGCAATGCTTCATCAAGAAAGGAAAGACCACTGATATCATTCTTGTAGTCTCTATTACAAATGTGATATTAGTCAAGCATTGCCAGGATTGCATCTGTTATTGTATTGTAGCCAATGGTGCTCCAAATACTTCCTTCACATACTAGTAACATACATATGTTATTTACATCGAACAACTCCCCAACAGCTACTATTTGAGGCTGCTTAATGTTGGCCAAGTTAGTATCGATATCACTATCACTCTGAAACGAAAATAACAATGCTGTAATCAGCTGAAATATAACGGTAAATTTCCAACAGTACAATTTATTAAATAAACTATATGTTTACAAGGACTTATTTCACTAATGATTGAGATGTAAAAACATAACCATGCATAGAAAATGTGTGAACATAAATTTGTATGGTATATTACCTGAACATGCTGTTTAACAAATTACTGTTGTTTGCATTGCTATTTATATGGTATATTACATGAACATGCTGTTTAACAAATTACTGTTGTTTGCATTGCTATGTGGCCACACCAGACAAAAATCAGGACTTGAAATTAGACTGCCATCTATCAAACACTAGACACTGGTGTTTTTAAAAACACCTTTGAGCTGGCAAACTTAGTTTTTCAATCAAATTTTAGACTTATAAATATATATTGAAATGCATTGAGTTTGAGTACATCCAAGTAAAATACTGTTAAACAAAAACAGCTGGCTAATATAATCTGTGATATGTTGTTTTACTTTATTCTAGAACTTTTAATGTATTGCTGACATTGTTGCTAAATCTTCATTTAAAATTCTAAATGCTGCTTTTAGACTGTAATTAATCTCTGTAAAGCACACAAACAAACAAGAGAATGTGACTAACTTAGTTGAAAATAAAAGTTATAGAACAAAAAAGGTATTTTCAAATATGAAAAATGCTAATAGTTATACAGAATTCATCTTGATTTGCATAAGGTTTCAATGTGAAATATCTCCAAATTACATTTGTGAATATTGCTCAACATCAGATCTGTATGTTCAGAACTGGCATTCTATTACATTACTTCAACTCTTGTTTTGCACACTGTTTTTGCTAATCCATCATTGTATTAGGACAAATGTTGAATTAAATGAATTTTGAATCCCCATATTTTTGGCCTCTTGTTCTTTACAGATCTAATAAATTTAATGCTATGTTTTTTTGCTTTTTTACATCTAGCTTTTCTTCGCTTTTTCTTACCGACTGATACACTTTCCTGAAGAGTGAATTCCTATTAGTGATGTGAACAGTGCTGGTATTGGTTAGATTTTGATTTATTGCATAGATGCCTATGTTTCACATGTAATAGTCATAGTTTCACCATATCAAATCCTTGCCATAATAGGGAAAGACAGAATATTTCATTAGACCAAATCTATATCATCCTTTCAATGATAGTATGTTGTGTCTTGACTATTGCATTTAAACACAGTTGCCTAATTTGAAAACCAAGCAATGCATATGTTGTGATAAGATACCAAGACATTAAGTCCTGCACTCATCATGCACATACCTCGGTATCAAAAATAAGCAACTAAACATTTGAACAATGAAGGTTAAACCCATAACCAAGCAATACATATGTAACAATGTGATACCAAAACACACAGTTTTGCACACATTATGTATATACCTTGATTACAAATAAAAACCTCAATGAAGAAATGATTGTGTGAGAAAAGACAATAGTAACTACCAGCAGCCATACTATGGCGGACAAGCCAAACAAATCAATAAAATTCTAATTGTTATAATTGATAAAAACTGCAAGCATGATTCGATTTTTTTCAAGCTTATTATCTGGCTTAATATCAGCTTCATCATTTCTACAAACGTTTCTTAGTAAACTTAATCCTCGGTCAAATAGGCTAAATTGAAAGGAACCAAACGCTACACTACTCATTTACGAAATTCAACTAGATTCGGCAAAGCAAAAGTGAAACGTTCTATTAAAAGTGCTAACAAAACTACCAGTTTCGTTACATACTCACATTATTCATGATTATTCTGAACAACAGTGTAAGAAGGGCTGACTGATTTTGGATTCCCAATAAGTCAGTTTCTGTCCTCGATTTGGTCTGCTAAAAAGAAACAAAAATCAACGTTCAATAAATCTAAGGTGCATATCACCATTATCAAGCAATAGAAATTAAAAAGAGGAGTATTTAAGCTAGATTTGTCCCTGCTAAATGAGTTTAAATACACAGTTCTCATGCATCGAACTCAGTCCTGAAGTAACGGAATTTGTACTTTTACCGCCTAAATGTATGCGCATGTGTGGTGGTGATACCGCTGGTCATCTGAATCGAAGTCACACAAATCATGACGCCGACCGCAGAATATGTGCACGAAAAAGGGTGAAAAAACAATGAATGACATCGGTTTTTTTTAATAAAAAAATCATAGTTTTCAAATACGACTCTTCTTTTTTAGGTTGACTACCAAAACGGGCTTCCTTTGACATTACAAAGTTTTTTTCCCGCGTAAATGACATTTCACTGTCGGACCACTAATTAACCACTTACCGAGCATTTTCTTAAAACTTCTCCAACAGGTTCTTCCAATTTCATTCTGTCAGTCTTAAACAGCGGGGCAAAATAATCGTAGTGTACTGCTTCATCCTTACATAGACGGGGCTGTAAGTATCGGTTTATCGAACGACAACTAGCTAGCTCCACCGATGGTCGCCGCCCTGAATGCGGTTTTGCAATCAGTTCCACCTTCTCAAATTCCGGTGTGAATTTATTGATTTCAAAAATACTTTAGCCATTTTGAGTTGTACCGAAATGGCTCATTTGAGCCAAATTAGCCATATGACAGGGCTCATTTGAACCAAATTGAACATATGATACGGCCAATTTGGTTATAGGGGCTAAATCGACCCAAATATTTAGAGCCATTACCTGATGGGCCAAAATGGCCCTTTTCACCAAAACGACATTTGTGATTGGGCCAATTTGGAAATGTATGGGGCTGAATCAGAAATTGTAAGTGCTAAATTAGCTTTTTATGGGGCTGTTTCAGCCACATTTGTTCAAAATGACCCCAAAGGGGCCAAAACAGCTCTTGGCACTTTTGGGGCTGATTTGATTTTTGGGGCTGAATCAGCTCTTTCCGTTTTACAGTGCAGTATTGCGAGTAACCAACTCTGCGGAACTCGCTGTCTCTGAAACAGTTCAGTCAAAAGTCATAGTTAATCGACGGAGAGAAATGTTTTGCCAATTATCCTTTATTCTTATTCTTTCTACAAATTCATCTCTATGCATCTCATCTGTAAAATAAACGGTCTGTCACTGAGCAAGTATAGTACAGGACAGTTGCTGACATAAACATGAGGTTGCTATTCTTCGCGGTCTGTCTGCTTCTGCAGGTTGTGGGTTTACAACTCACTAATAAACAGGTGCATTGATTTGCTGCTCATTTGATGGTTTACTCGACATCACTCAACAACATAACAGCCGTTGAAAAAAAACACTAACAAAAAATATACTCCCGGGTAGAACGGCTAATAGTTAAATTAAGTTAATTCATTATCATTTAATAGAAAGATGGAACAGATGGAATTGGGTAACTAGCGATGTATCTAGTGTGAGCTGTGTCGGTATTTCTATTCAAACAGTTGTTGTAAAAATGTAAGTTGTGCACTGTAAAAGTAAGAAAAAAATTACTGATAGTCCTTTATCGGTTTAAATAATTTCTCTTGAAGTTTACTTTGAGTAAGATAGCGGCTTTTTTGACTCCTTCCTCTAGTTTTTAACAATCTTTCCTTTTTCACATTATACAAGCTTAAATTTCTAACTTATAATTTACTTTTTCAAAAACAATGAGCTAACACATTTATTCAGGTGATCATGCGAATTTTTTTTTGTGAAGAAGTGCCCGTGGTGCAATGTCAAGATCCAGCGGTCACCATATTGTCACCTTCTTCTTGTTCAGTTAAGCGTGAAAATGCAGCTGCACTTTTGGTTGCGTTGTTGTTGTTTAAATGGCATCAAATTGCCTTTGTTTATGCTTGCAATGCAGACGTGATGCTGGTTTCTAGAAACTAATTTGTTTGCAGAATCCTTAAGCCGTGGGAAAATGCACAGAAACTTTGATGTTTTCAACATATGGTAAAAAAATACGTTCAAATATGTTTTTCCTATTGACTAATTGTTTGTTTCAGTTGTTACGAAAACTAAGGCTAATTTTTCAAAGTATTTGAAATAAATCCTCCGTGTTAGAACTCACGTTAGTTTGAACTCAATCAGTGAAGCTTGCGGCTTAGCCTTTGTTTGCGGGAAAAAGGGAATTCGGAGATGTAAATTTCACGACCGAAATGTTTTGTGGGCGTCCAAGAATGATAAGCGATAATCAGGGGTAATGTTCAAATCAGCGTCATTTTCTCAATTTGAAGATCTCCAATGGTCGATAAAATGGTATATATTTATCTTCTGTAGATATTCATTAACAATTCAATATTAAATACTTATTTTGTTACTTATTAAGGTTGATGTGGATATGTTAACCATAAACCTTTTCATCCCCAGACTGGTAGCCGTCATTCTCACCGACAATGTATTTTGAAATAGGTGTTTGTAGTCAAAGCGCTAGTATTTGTAGTCAAAAGTTTCTTTCTTTTGAAAATACACAGGAAAAAACTTGAGATTCCCACAATGGGTTTATTTTGGGTTATCATTGAAAAATGAGGGGGGGGGGGGGGGGGACTCCGGTGGAAAACGATTAAAATTTGAGATTTGCAAATCCTCACTTTTTTTGGTATCTTTTAGGGATGAGTAACACTAAAACTCATGCTTTTGGTATCTTTTAGAGCTTAAAAATGTACCTTTTAGAGGTATTTTTGAAAAATTCCGACGAGCATACCCGATCGTTTATCCCCGGATTCCCCCCTCCCCCGGGTGTAGTATGCTGTTGATCGGCGGTCTTTTGCATTAGCTGGTTCGCTGTGTCTGTAGCACAGTAAAGTCTAAAAGCATCAACGACATTGGGGTTGCTTGAGTTGGAATGTTTTTCTACGTTGCTCAGTAGCTCATCTAACGAATCCGTAAAAATTGTTAAATCCGCCATATTGCATTGGATAGCCCGCGTTATTCTGTCCAGCGGCTATTTAACGCGACTCGTCCCCAGTGTGAATATTTTATCATAATGATCGAGCCCTGTGACAAATGGTACAGCGGTACAAGATAACACGAAACAGAAGAATTGTACATTGTACAAGAAGCCACTTGAGTGTTGTACCTTGCTTTGTGATTGGATTAAATTCCCCTTTTTGCGTGTTGTGATTGGCCATATTTTTCACGTGTGAAAAATGCTATACGCCATTCTGATTGGACGTATTGCTTTCTCACATGTGAAAATATAGCATACAGAGTTTTATTCATGGCCTTTATGCAATGAAAGTCTCGTTATATACATATGATAAATACATATCTCTATCACAAATAAAACTGAAAATTTTAAATTAAATGCTGGAAAGTTCACAAAAAAGTTATAATAAATATGATCCCCCCTGACCATGCGCAAGATGACTGATGTTTGTACAACCTGCATTGCTTCCCACATTTGAAACAGCTCTTGAAAGTTCCATGAACAGCCTTTCGGGTTTATAGCTATTTCAAATAACGTTGTCATCACCAAAAGACAATAATGGGTCCTTCCAAAACTGATAGGAACTATATGGGTATTAAATATTACTGTCATAATTATTGCACCAGTGACGAGAAATCCATGCTATTTAGTTTTATCTGTTCGCTCCATAGATTAAAAGGTCAATATTCGTCTTTTTGGCTGTCCAAGATGCCATTCTACATTCATTCTGTCATGACTTTTACCCATCATTCCTAGAGGTCTTGGAATGACCTATTGCCTTTTGGTGATGACAACGTTATTTCAAATTGCTATATACAGTTTTGGTCTCTTGGACCATTTTGGTCACATGTTTAATGTTGAGAGCTAGGTTGCTTTGTACCTTGCAAAGTGATCTCAGTGGTAGTTGCTATAGATACACGTATCTTTACATAAAGATACTCCTATATGGTATAACAAGACATTATTACAATAAAAAATATCTAGATATCAATTAGAAATCTTTCTATTTATTACATAAATTTATTATTGTACATTTGTAAAGGTGGCCTTAAGTTGTTTAATGCTTAAAGTTTGTATGCATGATGTGTGCAAGTTCGGCAACAATAAGGGGCGTGGGAGCAACGCCCTGATCGAACAGCTGTTGAGCCTGTCATGAACCAAACAATGAACTGCTTAATATTGAGGCTCACTTAATGATATGGGCTTCAAAATAATATACAACAATAACATGTTCAATACGTCCAAATTTGCTTTACATTTACTGAATTAATTGAAAGATTAATTACATCAGTGGTAAAAATGGATAAAACACTGTTTCCTTGTCAGTTGGAATTGACAGTTTATCTTTTCTCAATTTTAGGAGAAATAAGCTCGCATCGCGGTGCATAAAATTCACGAAGTACCCCTCTCCTCTACCAAAAGCAAAGTGGCTCTATCTGTCTTGCTGATACTGAAGTATGAGCTTGGTAGAGTTACAACTGACTATATGCTTAACTTTGAAACATATCTGATTCATTTTCATTGATGCTAAGTGCTTTTAAACCTGCTGACATGTGACGTGATTTTATGTAATTTAAAATGATAAGTTGACCATCAGAAATGCCTTCAGAAAGTGTATAAAGAGCCACTGCTTTAGCATCGACAACATTGAAAAATGATTTATACAGTAATGGGTTTTAATCTTTCATTCATTCATTCATTCAATCAATCATAATTGATTAAGTGATTCATTTTATTTGTTCGTTCACTTCTTCTATTATTCATTCATTTATTCACTTACATTCGGTTATAAGGCATTCATTATCTTATTAGCTTGCGGGAGTCCTGTACGATCTGCGCCCGCTGTCATTGAAAGAAAACCGCAAAATGGAAAATGGCGGACAAAAACAATATAACTTTGTCAATCTAGCATAATTGAATTTTTGCCAAACTAAAAATGATAGAAACGATAAATTAAGCTAAAATAGGTTTAACAGCAAAAGTAGCATTTTGTTTAGTTATTTTTGAAACATGAATACGATAAAACATATGCAAAGAATTCACATTTTTCGGAGACACCTAGCTAGTTTAGCTACTTCTACGAGACGTTTTTCAGTTGGAACAAAAGGTAAATTTGCTTGCTAATTAATTTCTTATGACACTAATAGTACTAAAATGGGTTATTTTTTATGTGGCTGTTTAGTTTTTATTTCCATCGTCACTGGTGAATGTAGCTGCATTACAACTTGAGGAATCGCCATATCGATCTTACATAACAGTTGTGTGAATCAAGTTTCTAATGGATTTATATTAAATTAATTTATATTATTTCTGCCAGGATATGATTATGACTTGATTGTCATCGGAGGAGGTTCTGGTGGTCTGGCTTGCTCAAAAGAAGGTAAATAAAGATACTGATCTGAAAATGAATATGATTTTTTTAAATAAAAATAAGAAGTGGAAGCTAATCCCAGTCCACAAATCAACTGAATCAATCATAAACCAGTCATACTGTAAATGTGATTTATTTATGAATACCTCTATGTTCTGTTTATTTTGTAGCTGCAGGATTTGGAAAGAAAGTTGCTGTCCTTGATTATGTTGATCCTACCCCACATGGTGAGTGTTAATGGATGATATGAGCACAGCAAGGAAACAATCCAATGTCATCGTCATGGGAACAATCCAACGTCATTGTCATGGGAACAATCCAACATCCCAACATCATCGTCTTGGGAACAATCTAATGTCATTGTCATGGGAACAATCTCATGTCATCGTCATAGGAACAATCTAATGTCATTGTCATGGGAACAATCCAACATCATTGTCATAAGAACAATCAAATGTCATTGTCGTGACAGGACTTTCAATAATAGGCGGCTGCCAGCGTTATAGTGCCACCTATTTTACCTCTTATTTCCACCAGTTGTTTTGTGTCTTACTTAATAAATATGCCCCCAGACTTCCTAGCAAATGTTTGGACACAGATACCTACTTCAATTACTCAGACGCTTATTTAAAAAAACAATGGAACCCTTACATGGGAACGGTGCAACATTGTGGGAAGAATCCAGCTTCATATTGTGATGGGAACAAGGGCCACTTTGGTCTGCACCATATCAACCTTACATATCTTGGTGTTTTTCTACCATTTTAAAATCACAAACACAAACACAAACCTGTAGAATACACTCAAAACTGAGATGTCCTATACAAAACATTTTGCTATTTTGTACTGAGTTTTTGTTTTTAATTTTCAGGTACTACCTGGGGCTTAGGTGGGACATGTGTAAATGTTGGATGTATTCCTAAAAAACTAATGCACCATGCTTCATTGCTGGGAGAAGCAATCAAAGTGAGTTGCATGTGAATAGCATTTAAAAGCTGTTGCACCTCAAGACTGGTGTATTGAGCTACTTGGAAATGGCTTTCCAGGCTTTCTTACCCTTATCATGTACACAGAATATCAAACTGCAGAAACAGTCTCATAAGAATACACAAGATTATTGTGAAACAAACATTCTTTTGCAAGACTAACTACACTCAAGACTAAATATTTTGTTTCTCAAGACTAAGCAAATAACAGTCTGTGCTGCAATAATTATAATAATTTCTTTTTTTCTCAGGATTCTGAAAAGTATGGGTGGAGTGTGCCAGACAGAGTCCCATTTAACTGGTTAGTAATATATCAAAAACATGTTAGAGTACACACACTAAAAGTGTGCAACATAAATACCACTAAATAGTGCTATTTTATGCTAATTCTATTGTTTTCTTTTGTTTAGTTAGTGCTATTCAATACTAAATAGTGACAACTGTTGCACACTTTTAGTGCGTGCACTGTATCATGATTATGGTAATTGAAAGCAATAGTTTTGTATCTTGGTGTGTAACTTCCATATGAACCATAAACACTCATTGAGGTGAGGTGAACTTTCTTCCAAAACCCCTTGAGCTTTGGATAAGACACTCTATAAGTATGTTATTATCATTGTTAGAATTGTATTCAACACTTTTTATATTATACATAACTAGATCTAATTGGCATAAATGAACAAAGTTGTTTGATAGCAATGGACTGTGATCAAAAGCCCACTGTCATCAAGCATTGATGGTAGATCACTGAAAATAGACAGAAACATTAAATGGTTTATTAAATTGATATATATTATTAATTATTAAAATTGGACTATCAGTACATTGTTACTAACTTGCTTGTAGCTGTACATTGTGTGCATACCATTGTCTTTGCTAATATGTGAAAAACGTGTTTGTGCCTTGAAGGGAAGTGCTAATGACAGGAGTTCAGAATCATGTCAAGTCTCTTAACTGGGGTCACCGTGTACAATTACACGACAAGTAAGTCCAGCTGTCTGTTTTTTTTTGTCTGTTTTTATTAAAAAGGGAAAACTGCAGAGTGCGAGAAAAACCCTTGCAACATTTCAAACAAAGTCATCCTGCCATAGCCAATATGTAAACAAAACCAAGGATCAGACACAGTTACTACTCAGCACTGCCCAGCTTAAGAAGATCATTAATAAAAAAAACAAGATTGTTCCTATTCTAAATTTAGAGACAATTCCGTATAGGGAATAGGATAACATCATTTCGTACCCTTTATTGGTTTTGCAACCCACTCATACAAAACTGATGTTATGCTTAATCTACAGTATTGCTTATTCAACCAGGACCACATTTTGTTTATGAACCAACTGATGACTTTGTAATTTGATTGGCTGATAAGGAACCAAAGTGCAACGTGATTGACTTATGAACACAATGTTTTTCAGGAAAGTGAAATATCTTCCAGCCCTGGGTTCATTTGTTGACTCTCATACCATTAAAGCTGTCACAAAGAATGGACAAGAGGTGAGAACTGTCTTGAGAAAAGCATCAATCTTAATTCATAAACAGAAGAATACTTTGACAGCCATGAAAGTGCCCCTGTAGCATGGAAGACCACCCTGCTTTGATTTCAACATACATGTAGCCTGAATTCCATTTGTGAAAATGTTGATTGAATGAAACCTTTTTGCTGTTGTATGTTACAGGAGATGTTGACAGCAGAGAACATAGTGATTGCCGTGGGTGGACGACCAAGATACCCTGATGTAAGTATTATCCATATATACCATAGTCCTGCCATATCCATACCTTTCCTTACCATACCCTATCCTTACCATAGCATACCCTGCAATGGGTGGATGACCAAGATACCCTGATGTAAGTATTATCCATATATACCATAGTCCTGTCATATCCATACCCTATCCTTACCATACCCTATCCTTACCATACCATATCCTTACCATACCCTATCCTTACCATACCATACCTATCCTTACCTTACCATATCCTTACCATACCCTATCCTTACCATACCCTATCCTTACCATAGTATACCCTGCAATGGGTGGATGACCAAGATACCCTGATGTAAGTATTATCCATATATACCATAGTCCTGTCATATCCATACCATATCCTTACCTTACCCTATCCTTACTTTACCATATCCTTACCATAGCATACCCTGCAATGGGGGATGACCAAGATACCCTGATGTAAGTATTATCCATATATATAGTTGTAGATCTACCATATCCATACCATATCCTTACCATCCCCATACCTTTACTACACCACATCACACTGCAGGATGAGAAACAGCACTTTAAAAAACTCTACTCACAAATAATTCAGCTTCCAAGCTGTGGGGCTCAAACCTGGACCATAGCAGGGAGAGGCAAGAGGCATACCCACCCGTCACCCATGCTACCATACTAGACAGTCTCATGTTTCTTTGTGTGTTTATAAAGGTACCAGGAGTCAGACAATACTGTATCACAAGTGATGACCTCTTCTCTCTGAGACAAGAACCTGGTAAAACGTAAGTGTTCTCACACAAACAACTGTCAGCAAAGTTACCAACAACTTTCATGCTTTTTAGTACTTTGATTGTTGGGAAAAGATAAAGTCAGGTTAAAATTAAATTCACCTTATTAAAGTCTTGATGTATTTAGCTTTGAATACAAAAAAAAGGATAAATGATTAGTGTAAATGAAATATGCATAGAAATCCCAACTGGCTAGGAGACAAGCCTGTTGGCTATTTACAAAACATAGTTGACAAGCTGTACGACCAAACTTGAACATAGTGAAATAAGTGAAATTTAGATTATAGTGTTGAGAGTGGGGCTGAAGCCTGGCAACAGTGAGTTGCCAAAAAATCTCTAACCATTCCATCATGTTGCTATTTTGTTTTGTCCTGTTTGTTTCATACTTTCTCTCTTTTTCCTTTTCACTTTTCCTCCTTTTTTTCCATAACTGTTTTCATTTTTAGTTTTGTTCCTTTTCTTTCTTTCATCTTTACCATAATTTATTATTATTCTTTTTTCTTTCCTTCTGTTAATTGTATTAATTTGCTTGATTTTATTATCTATTTTCTTAGGCTTGTGATTGGTGCATCTTGTATCCTTTTAAACTAAACCTGAATTTCTCAAATTGTACTTGTTGGCTTTTATGTAGATACTGGAATAGGTTCCGTTGGAGTCAGTATTTCAGTTTCCTGGCTTCTGGTGAGTGAGTGAGACTAGTGTTGGAAGTACAAACCTTGACCTGCACTGACTACATTTTGCTAACACTGCAGCTTTGGATTGTCAATGTAGATAATTTATTCTTTTGTGACATTTGTTTTGGTTCTGTTTGTCTTTGTTGCGGTAAATATATGCAAGTTGGTCTTTAGATGCAATATTTGAAGAGGAAATTGGGTGATGTTGAAATATCTTCAAAATCCTAGTGTTTGTTTATATTTTAATTATTGTATATAATATAGTTGTATTATTCCTTGATGTGTCTGTAAGATGTTGCCCTAGAGTGTGCTGGTTTTCTAACTGGACTGGGCTATGATTCATCTGTAATGATGAGATCCATACCTCTAAGAGGGTTTGATCAGGTAATTGCCACTCTTATCATCAACACTGATAACACTGTCATCATCATCATCATCATCACCGTCAACATAATCACCATTATCATCACCATCATTATCATCATCATTATCATTACCACCACTATCATCATCACCAATATCATCAGCATCTTTATCGTTATCATCGCTATTATCAACATCAATGCATAATCAGCACCATCATCATCACCATCATCAACATTATTATTATCATTATCATCAACCCCATCTTTATCATCATTACGATCACCATCATTGTCATCACAATCACCAACATTATCACCACCTCCACCATTGTCATCATCACCATCATTGTCATCACCACCATCATTGTCATCATCACCATCATTGTCATCATCACCATCATTGTCATCACCACCATCATTGTCATCATCACCATCATTGACATCATCACCATCATTGTCATCATCATCCTCACTATAATCATCACTAACATCGCTACCGACATCACCTCAATCACGGCCATGCTGGCGGTCTGTCCCAACTTCACCATTACCCTTTTTGCAGCAAATGGCTGACCTAGTAGTTTCATACATGGAGCGTCATGGCACGAGGTTTATTCGGCAATCGGTACCAGTCTCTGTTGAGAAGACAACAGCGGGAAAATTAAATGTCATGTGGAAGAACGTGTCATCAGGAGAGGAGAGTGGTGAAGAGTTTGATACGGTTCTGATGGCAGTGGGTGAGTTACAGTGAAAACATTTTAAGTTTTTAAAATTGTTTGGTACGTAAGCATTTATAATTATATTAACAATTTGGTTTCCTCCCTGTTTTGATTTAAACAAGCCAAGCTTTCGCGCATCTTTAGGGCAAAAATGAAAGTATTTACAGTTTGTTCCGTATGTACAATTTTTATCAACACGTTTGCAATTGAACGAATATAATGACTGGAGAGATGAGTAACATGTAGTAAAACGAGCTATAATAATGAAGCTTGTTTTTAAAGTAACCAAGAAAAGCCAGGAGAGCCCATGATTTCAATGCTAATTCCACTTATTTCATATAACGTGTTGCAACACTGTAAAGATCAGTCATGTATATGCTCTGGTAGCTTCAAATGATTTGAGAATGAATCCACTTTAAACCATTCTACCCCAGTCGGTCCAATAATTTAGTTCTCCTTCATTAACATCCAAAGTGTTCTTTTTTAAACAGTATCAATCTTAATATCATAAACGGTTCACTGTGCTGTCATTTAATATAGGACGAGATCCATTGACCAAGAACCTTGGTCTTGACAAAGCTGGTGTGAAGGTTAACCCTGAGACGAACTACATTATCGGTGTAGACGGTGAACAGACGTCCATGTCAAATATATATGCTATAGGAGATGTACTACAGGTTAGGGTTAATGGTTTATCATCGCTGTCATCATCATCATCGTTGTCATCATCATCATCGTTGCCATCATAACAATACCAACTTCTCAAATAGCTCTTTGTTGGTTGTTGTGATGTTCATTGTAGTTTGTTTTATCAACCATTAATTCAATATTAAATGTTTTGTCCTCGGTCATCACAATCACTAATACCAACATAGTACGTCATCGCAGTTACTTTAAGCCAGCGTTATTTATTGCCATCATTATCATCATTGCAAGATCATCGTTATCAGTTAGAGTCGTTTTCGTATGAGTGTGAAACAGCATCGCCTTGTAACTGTAAAGGCCGGTACACACTAGGCGACAAGTCGCAGCGACTTGTCGTCACGACATGTCGCCTCAGTGTGCATTGGTTCAATATTTGTCGCCAATACATCTGATTCTGTCGCTGCGACAATTTCCGCCAAAAATACCTAGTACACACGGGGGGAAATTGTCGCTACGACCTATCGCGGGGACAAGTCGCTGCGACTTGTCGCCTAGTGTGTACCGGCCTTAACTTCTAAGAAAAGAATCGAATTGTCTGTCGAATAGACCTTTCCCGCATTCGCTTGACTGGCCACAAAACAATAGATTTACATCAAGGCTGGAGTGTATAAATACAGAGAATGTATGGATTTATACGCTCCATCCTCGATGTCAATCTGCCAGTCTGTTGGAATGTCTATCGTAGTGGCATCGTAACCGTATCGTTTTCCACTCGTGCACAATCAAATCGAAAACTATTGTCAACATCATCATTACAATTGCAATCTGCACAGAGTAAAATAAGTCAAAACAAGAATGTGCTCTCACGTTCTCCGAGAGGCTCCTGTGGATTTCCTTTCTAGAATTTTACGGAGAAGGACTTCCAAAGAAAGCCCAAACCTAACAAAGTTGCTTGTGAATCCTTGTGAAGATAGCCTGCGTTGCATCCGGAAAAATTGTTATTATATCCGAGAGAAAATACCGAATGTAACGCAGACTATGTGAAGACGGCTAAATGTCTCTGTTAATGGCGTTCATGACATTTCGCCCAAATGCTGTGCACTAAGGGGCTAAATTTGTCTTGTTTTCCGAGTGCAATGTATCGCGTACTTCCAATGAACCGCCATTTTGAAAGGAAGACAAGTAGATTGCTTGGGCTGCCTGTGGTTTTCCGAGTGCAATGTATCGCGTACTTCCAATGAACCGCCATTTTGAAAGGAAGACAAGTAGATTGCTTGGGCTGCCTGTGGTTTTCCGAGTGCAATGTATCATTTCCTTTCTGCTGCGAAAGAAAGCATTCAAGTTTGTATGTGTTTGTTTACTAGGATCGTCCCGAGCTGACACCTGTGGCGATAATGGCGGGCAGACTACTGGCAAGAAGAATAGTCAACCAGTCTGACGTACACATGGATTATGACAATGTAAGAATGTCTGCATCACATCGTGGTTACATAGATCATATGATATACAAGAACACATGACATCGCATCACATCGCGTTAGTCATATCGCAGCATACCTACATTATAGATTACACCACATTGCATCATACTGGATCGTTCCACTGAATATCGCATAACCTCATATTGCATCACATCACATATTATCTTGCATCGCATCGCATCGCATGAAATTGCATCATATCACATCGTATCACATTGCATCGCATGACATCATATCGCATCGCATGACCTCATTTTTACATCGCATGACATTGCATCATCGCATCATCGCATCGCATGACATCATATCACATCGCATGACATTGCATCATCGCATCACATGACATTGAATCATATCGCATCGCATGACATCATATCGCATCACAACACGTTGCATCATATCGCATCGCATCTCATGTCATCCCATCACACCAAATTGCGTCATCATATATACTTTGTCGTGACGTCCTAGTATATAACGATAATACTTTATAAACAGCGCAAAACAACATTCAATACAATGTTCATATTTCTCAAGTGTGACGTCATTGCTATTGTTGTAGGTTCCTACTACGGTGTTTACTCCTCTTGAATACAGCACTGTTGGTCTAGCAGAAGAAAAAGCTATAGCGTTACATGGGGAAGACAATTTAGAGGTGAGTGCGTGACACTGTCACATAACTTCTACGTGACAATACCTTGTTGTTGTGTGTATTGGGATCTAGGATGCGCGCGTGAAATTTCTTAATGGTTAAAGTTTTGATAAGAAGGCAAGTGATCGGTGCGTGACACTTGTGTCACGCCATTCCTTTAACAATTCTTGGTCGTCAGGTATACACCGTTACGTCTCTCTCAGCTTTTGTACAGCTCGGATCAATCTTTTAATACAGGATGCGTTATAACCTTTGAACTTGCTTCTGTGTAAAATACACCAGTCCTTGCAGCAACATACACAAACATACCTGGGTTTGTTGATGTCTTGAGTCTCTTAGAATCAAAGAATCATATCAAGTTTCATGACAGACTCAAGATCATTATCAAATATGTCCTGAATCATCTTTGTTCGATGTCAACAATGTCGACTACTTCTTGAGATTTTTTTAGATTTTTTAAATTGATGTATAAATGTCAAGAAATGAGCCCTCGGATGTTTTTTCGTTTTACTTTTACTAGGATCTCTGGACTCAAGATTTTTACACCGGGATCTAAGATCCGATATCTATTCAACAAAACTAGCACCTCTTTTATAACTAAATTTATAATGAAAAGTGTGCAACAGTTGTCATTATTTAGTAGTAAATAGCACTAATTAAACAGAAGAAAACAATAGAATTAGCATAAAATAGAACTATTTAGTGGTATTTATGTTGCACACTTTTAGTGCGTGCACACTAATACATCGAATTGACTTAAATTCTTTTATTAAGTTTTACACAATGGACGTTGTTCTATAATAACAAGAAAGTGCATCGTTCTCTTTTTTATTACTTTTACAAATTTCATTAAATCATATGTGAAAAGCTAACAAACTGCTGCTCAAAGTATGTGATCACTCCTGGCGGGGAGGGGGACTCGCGGATAAACGATCTGGGATGCTTGTCCGAATTTTTCAAAAATACCCATAAAAGATAAAACAGGCATCCCCGACACCCCCCCCCCCTCCTCCTCGGGGCAAGAATATTTCTTGCATGGCATCTGCAATCGTCCAAACTGATCTATGGTTTTCATTGTAGTTGTTTGATAGCTGTTTTACGCAGTGATGGTCACGTGACCTCAGCTGATGTCCATCTGGTTGAGCATATTAGCATTGCGTGACGTTACAGACTCTGAAACTACTTAGTTAGTGACACTGTTATCAATATATTTTGACAACTTTAGTACCCTGCGGTGTTTTATAGCACTCCACGGTTTTGAAAGTTTTTTACTCTAAAGGGATTGTTAGAATTGACGAGGTCGTAGTTTCATTTCACTGAATTTGAAAGACAACAACCTGCTTTTATATGATTTTTGCCATTCTAAACCACCAAATTTCACCGTGTTTCCTAGATATTTACCGTTAAGATTAGAATCAGCACAGTTATCATACCACCATGCACCAGTACGGTCATTAGCACAATGACCACTACTTCTATCGTTATCTCTATCCTTTGTACTAAATGCCATACTGTCATGATATGATAACGAGTCACCAGCGTCACCTGAATATGAACCTACACTAAGTCTGTAATTATCTGATTCTGCACTAACACTAAAATTACCATATTTGGCATGAATCTTATTTCCGTCCCAGTCTTCTAGGTCCACGCGAAGGCTCATGGGTACTGTTGCTTGAAATCGATAGATGTGGTCGTTACCCAACCAAAACTCGCCATTCAGGTTTCCAAAACCTGTTTTGTAGTGTTGCCAGTTGCGATAGAAGTCAACTGATCCGTCTTGTCTTCTTTGGAACACAGTCCACCCCCCACCGTCAGTTGTCATGTCACAGTAGACTTGAAAGGCCCCTTGGTTGTCAGGTTGTATTGTGTACATACCGTTACGTCTCTCTCCACTTTTGTACAGCTCGGAACAATCTCTTAGAGATTGTATTATTACCCTTGATCTTGCTTCTGTATAGAACACACCAGCACTTGTAGCAACACGCACAAACACTCCTGAGTCTGCTGATGCCAAGTCTCTTAGAATCAAAGATCCGTTTCTTATTTCATGTCTTCCTGCAGGAAGGACGCCATTTTCTTTCCTCCAGCTGATGACTGGCTGAGGATCACCTTTAGCACTACAGTTTAAAACAATAGATTGTCCATAGATCCCAGAGTAATTAGGAGGTGGTTTAGTAACAAACTTTGGCAGTTCAACAACAATAAGAATTGTTCCTTTCATAATAGACCCAAGTGGGTTGTCTGCTGTACACAAATACGTCCCAGAATCATCTTTAATAGATCTCATCAATGTCAACTGTCCATCTTTGATAACAGTACGATTGGTTGGTAACAAACCAACAGACTTTGACCACGTGACCTTTGGTCTAGGATGTCCTGTCACGAGACAGGTCGGTAGAGTGACGTCAATTCCTATCTTTGTGTAGATTGGTCCCTTGTTCAAGGTCAGTCTTGAAGCAAAGTTTACCTCGATTGTTGCCGTGTTGTGATCTTTACCAAGAATATTACTAGCGTGACATTGATAGGTTCCTGAGTCACCTGGCGTGACAGACTTTAGTTCAAGTTCACCACTACTATCAACAATTGTTCTGTCTGTTGCTAAGGAACCATTGACTTTAGTCCACACAATGACAGGTCGTGGATAACCACTTGCTGAACAATGCAAGATGGCGGACTGGCTTTCATTGACGATCACGTGACTTTAATACTTTAATACTTTAATACTTTAATGGGTATACTCCTAAAACAGTAAAGACTATACTAGGAGTTTGATACAATATAAGTAAAATTTGAAAAAAAAAATATTTGGAATTAAAATGAAAAATAAATATGTTATTATAAAACTATTAAGGATAAATATTAAATATAATACAATAGCTATACACAAGATAGAAGATATGATATATACATAAATAAAATAATGAATAAAATTATATATATAAGCTACATTGTAGGTATAAAATTGTCATCAATAAAATTCAAAAACTAATCATATTAGTTGGTATAGGCTTTATAATGAAGGGACACTGGCCTTGAACTTAGCTAATGAATCAGGAATTGCTGATAAAGGTATACTGTTCCAAGTTCTGATAGTTCTTGGATAGAAAGAGTATTTGTACGTATCATTCAATGTTACTAGTTGTTGAAAAGGTGCACAATTGGGTTGTCTAGAGACTCTTGTAATAGGCGTTACTTCAGGTGGTAGAGAGATACCAACAATGCCATTGTAAATTTTGTAAAACATACATGCTTGATTTGTTAACCTGCGTTGTTCTAAGGACTCCCATCCCAGTGAATTAATCATAAAAGAAACACTGTTATAGCATGAGTAATCGTTGTAAACAAATCTTGCTGCACGTCGTTGAACCATCTCTATTTTGTCAATGTTACATTGTGTATACGGATTCCATGCACTACTTGCATACTCTAATTTGGGACGAACAAGCGTTCTATAGGCAGTGTTCTTTACTTCAGGAGTACAACCAGATAAGATACGTTTCAGGAGGCCAAGGGTGGAATTAGCCTTTTTACAGATGTTATCGCAGTGTTCATTCCATGACAGGTTATCAGTGATGGTTACACCCAAATAAGGGGTAGAAGATGTTTGAGTTATATATTTACCATCCATGGCATAAATGAATTTAACAGGGATTCTCTTACGAGTAATTCCCAGGTGGTAACATTTGGAAACATTAAATTTAAGCTGCCAAGTTTTTGACCATAAAAATAAACGGTCGAGATCTTTTTGTAGAGCTTGACAGTCCTGTGGAGTAGCTATCTCTCTATAGAGTACACAGTCGTCTGCGAAGAGTCGAAGTTTAGATTGAATTGATGTTGAAATGTCATTTATAAACAGTAGAAATAAGACCGGTCCCAAGACGGATCCCTGAGGCACTCCGGATACAACAGACATAGATGAAGAAAAAATACCATTGACTGAAACACTTTGCTTGCGATTTGTTAAGAATGCTTTGATCCAATTGAGCATATTTCCTCTAATTCCATAAAAATCGAGTTTGACAAGCAGTCTCTCGTGTGGGACGGAATCAAAAGCCTTTGAGAAATCTAATAATAAGACATCAGTTTGGCCACGGAAGTTGATACTTTTTGCCCAGTCATGAATAGCAGAGATAAGTTGAGTTTCACAGGAAAATTTTTCCCTGAATCCATGTTGTTGGTTGATGAGGATATTATGAGAGGATAAATGTTTAGCCATATGGCTGAGAATAATGTGTTCCATTATTTTGCAGCAGATGGATGTTAATGAAATGGGCCGATAGTTGGCTGGCTCAGATTTATTACCCTTCTTAAAAATTGCTGTGACTAAAGCATTTGACTAATCAGATGGAATTTTGTTGCATTCAAAAGATTGTTGAAAAATGAATGCTAGCCAATTTGATATTGATTGGGAAACTTCTTTCAGGACTTTTGCAGGGATTTCGTCAGGCCCGCATGCCTTCTTGGGGTTTAATTCGGATAACTGGTTGTAGACCCCTTCGGGTGATATGTTTAGATCTGGAACCGAGGAATAAGGTGATTTTCCAAGGTCAGGTATTGGTAATTGTTCTTGGGTGAAAACAGAGTGAAAGTAATCATTAAGAGATTCGGCTTTATCCTTGTCTGTCACAGATATGGAAGAGTCATTATTCTTTAACGGAGGAATACCAATGGACTCTGATTTACTGTTCCTTACATAAGACCAAAACTTTTTTAGGATTATCTTTTAGGCTATGGCCTACAATGTTGTTAAGATAATCACTATGAGAGTCTTTGATGAGCTTAGAAACCAGATTACGTTGACGCTTGAATGTTTCCCAGTGCTGGTGATTTTTGGTATTGATGGCTCTTTTATGCATACGATCTTTCTTGCGCATTTCTCTTTTGATGTTGGCATTAATCCATGGTAGTTTGTATTTTGGACGTGAAGATTTTTGTGGAATAAACTGAGACATTCCAGTAGTCAAAGAGGTTTTAAACATGTCCCAATTCTCATCAACTGTTCTCTTTTCCGGATTTGACGAGAAAAAAGAAGATGATGAATCAGACATATATTTACACAAACCAGGAAAGTTAGCTTTCTTGTACTGATACACCTTGTGAGGAGGTTTTAGTGATCTAGAAGGCTTTAGGTTGACCTCAAAGATGACAGCAAGATGATCAATTAGGCCAGTAACAGTACAAGGGTCAAGGATGACATTTGGATATGTAGTTAACAGCAGGTCCAAAGTTTTACCAGATGATGGTCTTGTGGTAGTTTTAAGTGACGAGGTGAAATCAATACAGATGGATCTGCTAATGATGGACCAGGTTCCCCCCTCGGTCCCGGCATACCTCGCGGACCAGGTAGACCATTGATACCAGGGTTACCATGAAGACCAAGTGGACCTTGTTTACCTCTTCTTCCTTGTCTACCTCGAGGACCACGCGGTCCAGGTGGGCCGGGAGGTCCTTGGATTGAGACCCAGCTCCTCGAAGTGTGTAGCTTTGTGAAAGCACGACCAATTTCCTTGTGAATTGTTTTTGTGATTTGTTCTTTTAATGTTTCTTTTGTTTTGTTCGCATTCAGATTATGCCTTTTCTCTCTTGATATTGAGTTGGGTTTTTCATATCTCTGCTGATCGTCTTTGTTTTCTTTCAAATCTGCACGTTCCACAATGGCCGCTGTATTTCTTTGCTTGTAGACGAACATCTTGCTCTCCAACTTTCTCAGTCGTTCATTGAACATCACCTTCATACGTATAACGTCTTCATTCAGTTTTAAAATAGCAACGTTATCATTGTATGTCGCCTTGATGTTGTTGTGTGTCGTCTTGGTCGTCTCTAACTTGTTCAATCTTGTGTTTTGTTCATGTAACACAACTTCAATGTGAACAAACTCTCCACAGCACAACAACACTGCCATTAGTGAAGCAATGATAGTCAGCTTGGATAGTGACGACACCGTGTTCACGTCTTTGTTTGTCGTCATTTTAGATCGACTGAATGTTGAACTGATAGCAATATGCTGAGATATATCAGGACAAATATGTTACGTACAATCACAGCTGAATAAAGGCAAAGACAAGAACTGGAATTGCATACTTACAGGTCAAAGGTCTCTGAGATGAAAACAAGAAAGCACAGGAAATCCATCAGTGTAGTTATAACCTAATGAAAATCTTTTGGTATAAGTTGGATTCTCACTAGAACACACATGAGAGATGTTTTTATAGGAAATGTTTATGATTTTTAGGGGGGGGGGGATTTTTTCAAAATGCGCGACTCTTTGAGCAAAAAAACAACAACAACAACAACAACAATAAAAACAAAAAACAAAAAACGAAACAAGAAAAAAATAAAGAGAATGAAGATGACGTTTAAAATCAGGTTTTGTCTGTACTGTTGCCGTTACAACAAACACAAAGACATGGAGACGTCTATTTTAGTTCATAGAACTTTCCAAATGTATGCAACAAATAAGAATGACGAATGTGTTGCAAGTTATAAAGATGTATGAATGTGAAGGAATACTATATATGAGGTGCGCTGTTTCTACAGATTATTAGAAGTCCATGATGTGTTCAGGAGACCTCAGATGTTATAATGTCTTACTCTAACCAGGATCTTTGAACATGAGATTGTTTACATGGCGATCTGAGCTCCAATATCAAGTCAACAAAACCAGCACCTCATTTGTAACTAAATTTATAATAATACATCAATTTAAAGTAAATTTTCTTTTGTTCAGTTTTTACGCAATCTTTCCTGGTTATCTTTACAAATTGCTTCAAATAAATATCATATAAAAAAATATCAAACTGCTGGTCAAAGTATTTGTCATGCATGACTAGTCTTGGGATATCTTCGATGGTCCAAACTGTATTTATGAGTTGTTTTTTAGCTGTTTTTCGCAGTGATGGTCACGTGACATCAGCTGATATGCATCTTGTTGAAAAGAAGCATTGCGTGACGTTAGGAACAATGAATCTACTGGGTTATTGACACTGTTATCAATATATTTTGCCAATCTTATATCTTGTTTCGAAAGTAACGAACAAATCACTGGATTTAACGTTTATGTTTTGATTTATACAAGCGGACAATTGGTCAGTATATTTTACTCCAAGGGAATTGTCACAATTTACGAGATCGTAGCTTCATTTCAGTGAATTTGAAAGACACGTATCTATTTTTAGCATATTCTCGCCATTCTACACCATTCCCTTCTACCGTGTTTCCTAAATATTGACTGTTAAGATTCGAAATAAAACATGAGTTATACCACCATGCACCGGTACGATCAGTAGCACAATGACCACTATATCTATCGTTATCTCTATCCTTAGTACTAAATGCCATACTGTCATGGTATGATAACGAGTCACCGGCATTACCTGAATATGAACCTACACTAAGTCTGTAATTATCTGATTCTGCACTAACACTAAAACTACCATATTTGGCATGAATCTTATTTCTGTCCCAGTCCTCTAGGTCAACGCGAAGGATCATGGGTACTCTTGCTGTCATTCGATGGATGTAGTCATTGCCCAACCAAAACTCGCCATTCAGGTTTCCAAAACCTGCTTTGTAGTGTTGCCAGTTGCGATAGAAGTCAACTGATCCGTCTTGTCTTCTTTGGAACACAGTCCACCCCCCACCGTCAGTTGTCATGTCACAGTAGACTTGAAAGGCCCCTTGGTTGTCAGGTTGTATTGTGTACACACCGTTACGTCTCTCCCCACTTTTGTAAATATCTGAGCAGTCATTTGGTTGAACTATCAATTTTGATCTTGCTTCTGTATAGAATACACTGGCACTTGTGGCAACACACACAAACACACCTGAGTCTGTTGATATCAAGTCTCTGAGAATCAAAGATCCGTTTCTTATTTCATGTCTTCCTGCAGGAAGGACGCCATTTTCTTTCCTCCAGCTGATGACTGGATGAGGATCACCTTTAGCACTGCAGTTTAAAACTATACTTCCTCCAATAAATGCAGAGTAGTTTTGAGGTGGTTTGGTGACAAACTTTGGCAGTTCAACAACAATAAGAATTGTTCCTTTCATAACAGACCCAAGTGGGTTCTCTGCTGTACACAAATAAATCCCAGAGTCATCTTTGGTCAATCTCAGTAATACCAACCGTCCATCTTTGATAACAGTACGATTGGTTTGTAACAAACCAACAGACTTTGACCACGTGACCTTTGGTCTAGAATGTCCTGTCACGTGACAGGTCGGTAGCGTGATGTCACTTCCTATCTTTGTGTAGATTGGTCCCTTGTTCAAGGTCAGTCTTGGAGCAAAGTTCACCTCGATTGTTGCCTTGTTGTGATCTTTACCAAGAATATTACTAGCTTGACATTGATAGGTTCCTGAGTCACCTGGCATGACAGAATTTAGTTCAAGTTTACCACTACTATCAACTGTTGTTCTGTCCGTTGCTAAGGAACCATTGACTTTAGTCCACACAATGACAGGTCGTGGATAACCACTTGCTGAACAATGCAGGATGGCGGACTGGCTTTCATTGACGATCACGTGAGGAGGTGAAATCAATACAGATGGATCTGCTAGTGATGGTCCAGGACCCCCCTTCGGTCCCGGCATACCTCGCCGACCAGGTAGACCATTGATACCAGGGTTACCATGGAGACCACGCGGACCTTGTTTACCTCTTCTTCCTTGTCTTCCCCGAGGACCACGTAGTCCAGGTGGACCAGGAGGGCCTATATCTCCTTTTTGTCCAGGTGGGCCGGGAGGGCCTGCAATTGGAACCCAGTTCCTTGCAGATTGTAATTTTCGCAGGTTTGTCTTTACTTCTCCAATTTCCTGATGAATTGTTTTCAATGTTATTTGACTATTCACAGTTCGTTGTGTGTTGTTATTTTGATCTGCGACAGCCCTTTTCAATCTTGATATTGTGTTTGGTATTTCATGTCTCTTGTGGTAATGGTTTTCTTTCAAAACAACACGTTCTGGAATGTCCTCTGTGTTTCTTTGCTTGTAGAAAAACATCTCGCTCTCTAACTTTCTCATTCGTTTATTAAACATGACTTTCATACGTACAACGTCTTCATTCAGTTTTGAAATAGCATCGTGATCATTGTAGGTCGTCTTCATGTTGTTGTGTGTCGTCTTGGTGGTCTCTA
The DNA here is from genome assembly GCA_918843875.1 of Diadumene lineata. NCBI lineage: Eukaryota > Metazoa > Cnidaria > Anthozoa > Actiniaria > Diadumenidae > Diadumene > Diadumene lineata. The sequence goes on along the minus strand of OU974076.1, from coordinate 518,873 downwards.
ACTTGTTCAATCTTGTGTTTTGTTCATGTAACACCACTTCAATGTGAACGAATTCTCCACAACACAACAACACTACCATTAGTGAAGCAATGATAGTCAGCTTGGATGGTGACGGCACCGTGTTCACGTCTTTGTTGGTCGTCATTTTAGATCGACTGAATGTTGAACTGATAACAATATGCTGAGATATATCAGGACGAATAGGTTACGTATAGTCACACTGAACACAGGCAAAGACAAGAACTGGAATTGTATACTCAGGTCAAATGCCTGTCTCTCAGTTATTGATTGATCGAGAACAAGGAATCACAGAAAGCCCAGCGGTGTAGTTACAGCCTAATGAATATCTTTTTTTATACGTTGAATTGTCATTAAAACACAAGTAAGTGGTGTTTTTCTGGGAAATTTTTATGTGACGTTTCTGCAAAAAATGCCCCTAAACTGCGGCAAAAAAAGAAAAGATTAAAGACAATGAAGACGACATTTAAATGAAGGTCATTTCTACACTGAGCCCTTTACAACAAGTACATTGAGACGTCCATTTTAGATCATATAATAATAATAAGAATAATAATTTATTGACTTAGAAGAAATAATATATTTTCATAGAAACTTTGTACAAAAATGCATTCAACTAATAAGAATGACGAAAATTTTAAATGTTGATAAAAATACATTAAAATGAGGTAATATTATACATGGCGTGCGCTGTTTCTCCAAATTGTTATAAAGTGTATGATGTGTTCAAGAGACCTCAGATGTTGTAGTGTCTTTCTTTGACCAGGATCTTTGCACAGGATATTTTAAAATGGCGATCTCAGCTCCAATATCAAGTCAACAAAACAGTACCTTTTTACTGAATTTATAATAATGTATCGAATTTGATTAACGTTTTTAATGTTAAGTTTTTACACAACGGACGTAGGTCATTAACAATGAAAAAGTGATGAGTTATCTTTTCTTGTTTTTTTTGTTTTTTTTTTTTTTTAATTTTAATTCACAAAAAGAAAGAACTTACAAAGAATTCAATTAAGCTATGAATATTTACAAATTAATGAGAGACACACTTAGTGTGCCGCCCTAGAATTTTTTTTGTTTGTTTGTTATCTATTTACATTAAATTATTTTTTTGTGAATTATTATCGACTATGCACTAACACACAAATGAAAAATAGATATATATAACATATAAGTCACAGTACAAAACAATAAATTACAAAAAGAAGAAAATGACAATAGGTCAACGGTACAATACTGTACAGAACAAGGGTCTCTACCTATACTTAAGCACTTATTATTTATTTTCTAAAAGTAACGATAATCTTTTCCATTTTTTTTCGTGGTATGCAATTTTATTCCGAGTTCTAGCTATTTTTCTTTCAATTTGTTCATATTTTTGTATTATGTTTGTGAAAAGTAATAATGATGGTATGTTATTTTTCTCTCTTGATCTATACAGTGAATATTTATATAACAGAATCACAAAATTAACTAGTACATCATCCACTCCTAGTAAGATGTCCAATTTATTTAATTCTGGTAAGAACACTCCAAATGACCTCAACCAATTCTTTATTTGAATATAGTAGTTTATTGCTTCTGTACATTCTATAAATAAATGATCTACAGTTTCGGGATATGAATGGCACAGAGAACACGTCGAGAATTCAATTATTTTAAAGCGGTATAAGTCAAAGTTTAAATAAAGGATATTGTTTAAAATCTTATATTGAAACATTCTCAAGTACGTATCAATTGTATTTGTGTATATTCTATTATATACATTACTCCACTCAATCCCCTCCCTATTTCCAATTCTTTTGCTCAAATTTGATTGAGCTGTAGGTGGGGTGTATTTTTGTTCAACCAACTTTTCATATATTTTTTTTGTAGTTATCTTTTTTATATCAATTAGGTCGTCTTTCAGTAAAAATTTGTTTTTGTTTTGTTTTTTAATTCCTGATATATCCTGATAATGTTGTTTGATACATTTTTTCCAATTTTGCGGAATGGAATGAATTATCCCAGCCCATTTAAGGTAATATTTTTCTGATCGTCACAAAAATCTCCTATTCTATTTATCCCTAATTCCGAAAACTCTTTGTAATATATTGATTCGTTTTGAATTAGAATATACTTATTATTCCAAATTGTTTGACTTAACAATAGTGATAGATTTTCTTCTGGATTAAAACATGTGAAATTTGCCCAAAGTGTTAATATGTGTTTATAAAAAGGTGACATTGATTCTGGTATTCTTCTGCTGTTTAAATTTGTCACTATTTGTTCTGCGCCTTCCAATTTTTCTAGAAACATAAATGGAATTCCTATATTACTTTTCAATACCATTGCTTTTTCAATCCAGTTCAACACCATACCGATTTGTTTTGCTTTAAGTTATCTTTTCTATTACTTCTACAAATTTCATCAAAGCATATCATATGAAAAACTATCAAACTGCTTTTTCAAGTATTGTCGTGCATCACTATTCTTGCATGGCATCCTCGATGGTCCAAACTGTATCTATAGTTTTCATTGTAGTTGTTTGATGACTGTTTTCCGCAGTGACAGTCACGTGACCTAATCTGATGTCCATCTGGTTGAACAGAAGTGTTGCGTGACGTTACAGACTCAAAAACTACTTAGTTAATGACACTATTATCAATATACCTTGACAACTACGTAGCCTGTGCTGTTTCATAGCATCGACAGTTTTGAAAGTATATTTTACCTAAAGCGGATTGTCAGAATTGACGAGGTCGTAGTTTCATTTCACTAAATTTGAAAGACAACCAATTATCTTTATAATTGTACCATTCTAAACCACCAAGTTTCACCGTGTTTCCTAGATATTTACCGTTAAGATTGGCATAAGCACAGCCGTAATACCACCATGCACCAGTACGAACAATAGCACAATTACCACCATATCTATCGTTACCTTTATCTTTAGTGCTAAATGCCATACTGTCATGGTATGATAACGAGTCACCAGCATCACCTGAATATGAACCTACACTAAGTCTGTAATTATCTGATTCTGCACTAACACTAAAATTACCATATTTGGCATAAATCTTATTTACGTCCCAGTCCTCTAAGTCCACGCGAAGGCTCACGGGTACTCTTGCTGTCAGTCGATGAATATAGTCGTTACCCAACCAAAACTCGCCATTCAGGTTTCCAAAACCAGTTTTGTAGTCTTTCCAGTTGCGGAAGAAGTCAACTGATCCGTCTTGTCTTCTTTGAAACACAGTCCACCCCCCACTGTCAGTTGTCATGTCACAGTAGACTTGAAAGGCGCCTTGGTCGTCAGGCTGTATTGTGTACACACCGTTACGTCTCTCCCCACTTTTGTAAATATCTGAACAGTCATTTGGTCGAACTATCAATTTTGATCTTGCTTCTGCATAGAACACATCATCACTTGTAGCAACACACACAAACACACCTGAATCTTTTGTTGTCAAGTCTGTTAAAATCAAAGATCCGTTTCTTATTTCATGTCTTCCTGCAGGAAGGATACCATTCTGTTTTCTCCAGCTGATGAATGGCTGAGGATCACCTTTAGCACTGCAGTTTAAAACAATAGATTGTCTATAGAACACAGAGTAATTAAGAGGTGGTTTAGTGATAAACTTTGGCAGTTCAACAACAATGAGAATTGTTCCTTTCATAACAGACCCAAAAAGATTTTCTGCAGTACATAAATATGTTCCAGAATCATCTTTAGTCAATCTCAACAACGTCAACTGTCCATCTTTGATAACAGTACGATTGGTTGGTAGCAAACCAACAGACTTTGACCACGTGACCTTTGGTCTAGGATGTCCTGTCACGTGACATGATGGTAGAGTGACGTCACTTCCTATCTTTGTGTAGATTGGTCCCTTGTTCAAGGTCAGTCTTGGACCAAAGTTCACCCCGATTGTTGCCGTGTTGTGATCTTTACCAAGAATATTACTAGCTTGACATTGATAGGTTCCTGAGTCACCTGGCGTGACAGACTTTAGTTCAAGTTTTCCGCTACTATCAACTGTTGTTCTGTCTGTTGCTAAGGAACCATTGACTTTAGTCCACACAATGACAGGTCGTGGATAACCACTTGCTGAACAATGCAAGATGGCGGACTGGCTTTCATTGACGATCACGTGACGAGGTGAAATCAATACAGATGGATCTGCTAATGATGGTCCAGGATCTCCCTTCGGTCCCGGCATGCCTCGCGGACCAGGTAAACCATTGATACCAGGGTTACCATAGAGACCACGTGGACCTTGTTTACCTCTTCTTCCTTGTCTACCCCGAGGACCGCGCGGTCCAGGTGGGCCAGGAGGTCCTTGGATTGGGATCCAGCTTTTCGCAGTATGCAGCTTTGTGAAAGCGCCTTCAATTTCTTTGTGAATAGTTTTTGTGATTTGTTCTCTTAATAATTCTTTTGTTTTGTTTGCATTCCAGACATCCCTTTTCTCTCTTGATATTGAGTTGGGTTTATCATGTCTATACTGATCGACTTTGTCTTTTTCCATAACAGCACGGTCCTCAATGGCCGCTGTATTTCTTTGCTTGTAAATGATCATCTTGCTCTCCAACTTTCTTAGTCGTTCATGCAACATTACTTTCATACGTATAACGTCTTGATTCAGTTTTGAAATAGCATCGTTATTATTGTTGGTCGTCTTGATAATGTTGTGTGTCGTCTTGGTCGTCTCTAACTTGTTCAATCTTGTGTTTTGTTCATGTAAAACCACTTCAATGTGAACAAACTCTCCACAGCACAACAACACTGCTATTAGTGAAGCAATGATAGTCAGTTTGGATGGTGGTGGCACCGTGTTCACGTCTTTGTTGGTCGTCATTTTAGATCGACTGAATGTTGAACTGATAGCAATATGCTGAGATATATCAGGACAAATAGGTTACGTATAATTACAGTTGAATACAGGCAAAGACAAGAACTGGAATTGTATACTTACAGGTCAAATGCCTGTCTCTCAGATATTCATTAATTGAGAACAAGGAAGCACAGAAAGCCCAGCGGTGTAGTTACAGCCTAATGAATATTTTTTTTATACGTTGAATTGTCATTAAAACACAAGTAAGTGGTGTTTTTCTGGGAAATTTTTATGTGACGTTTCTGCAAAAAATGCCCCTAAACTGCGGCAAAAAAAGAAAAGATTAAAGACAATGAAGACGACATTTAAATGAAGGTCATTTCTACACTGAGCCCTTTACAACAAGTACATTGAGACGTCCATTTTAGTTCATATAATAATATTAATAATAATAATTTATTGACTTAGAAGAAATAATATATTTTCATAGAAACTTTGTACAAAAATGCATGCAACTAATAAGAATGACGAAAATTTTTAATGTTGATAAAAATACATTAAAATGAGGTAATATTATACATGGCGTGCGCTGTTTCTCCAAATTGTTATAAAGTGTATGATGTGTTCAAGAGACCTCAGATGTTGTAGTGTCTTTCTTTGACCAGGATCTTTGCACAGGATATTTTAATATGGCGATCTCAGCTCCAATATCAAGTCAACAAAACAGTACCTTTTTACTGAATTTATAATAATGTATCGAATTTGATTCACGTTTTTAATGTTAAGTTTTTACACAATGGACGTAAGTCATTAACAATGAAAAAGTGATGAGTTATCTTTTCTATTACTTCTACAAATTACATCAAAGCATATCATATGAAAAACTAACAAACTGCTTTTTCAAGTATTGTCGTGCATCACTATTCTTGCATGGCATCCTCGATGGTCCAAACTGTATCTATAGTTTTCATTGTAGTTGTTTGATGGCTATTTTCCGCGGTGACAGTCACGTGACCTAATCTGATGTCCATCTGGTTGAACAGAAGTGTTGCGTGACGTTACAGACTCAAAAACCACTTAGTTAATGACACTATTATCAATATATTTTGACAATTTCATAACCTGTGCTGTTTCATAGCATCGACAGTTTTGAAAGTATATTTTACCTAAAGGGGATTATCAGAATTGACGAGGTCGTAGTTTCATTTCACTAAATTTGAAAGACAACCAATTATCTTTATATTTGTACCATTCTAAACCACCATTTTTCTGTTTGTTTCCTAGATATTTACCGTTAAGATTAGAATGAGCACAATTTTTATACCACCATGCACCAGTACGAACAATAGCACAATTAACTCTATCTATATCGTTATCCCTATCCTTTGTAGTAAATGCCATACTGTCATGGTATGATAACGAGTCACCAGCGTCACCTGAATATGAACCTACACTAAGTCTGTAATTATCTGATTCTGCACTAACACTAAAACTACCATATTTGGCATGAATCTTATTTCCGTCCCAGTCCTCTACGTCCACGCGAAGGCTCACGGGTAGTCTTGCGGTTAGTCGGTGGATGTAGTCATTTCCCAACCAAAACTCGCCATTCAGGTTTCCAAAACCTGTTTTGTAGTCTTGCCAGTTGCGGTAGAAGTCAACTGATCCGTCTTGTCTTCTTTGAAACACAGTCCACCCCCCACCGTCAGTTGTCATGTCACAGTAGACTTGAAAGGCGCCTTGGTCGTCAGGCTGTATTGTGTACACACCGTTACGTCTCTCTCCACTTTTGTAAATATCAGAACAGTCCTTTGGTTGAAATATCAATGTTGATCTTGCTTCTGTATAGAATACGCCAGCACTTGAAGCAACACACACAAACACACCTGAGTCTGTTGATGTCAAGTCTCTTAGAATCAAAGATCCATTTCTTATTTCATGTCTTCCTGCAGGAAGGACGCCATGTTCTTTTCTCCAGCTGATGACAGGCTGAGGATCACCTTTAGCACTGCAGTTTAAAGCAATAGATTGTCCTTTGAATCCAAAGTAATGTGGAGGTGGTTTAGTGATAAACTTTGGCAGTTCAACAACAATAAGAATTGTTCCGTTCATAACAGACCCAAGTGGGTTCTCTGCTGTACACAAATACGTCCCAGAATCATCTTTGTTCAATCTCATCAATATCAACTGTCTAGCTTTGATAACAGTACGATTGGTTGGTAGCAAACCAACGGACTTTGACCACGTGACCTTTGGTCTAGGATGTCCTTTCACGTAACAGGTCGGTAGAGTGACGTCACTTCCTATCTTTGTGTAGATTGGTCCCTTGTTCAAGGTTAGTCTTGGAGCAAAGTACACCTTGATTGTTGCCGTGTTGTGATCTTTACCAAGAATATTACTAGCGTGACATTGATAGGTTCCTGAGTCAACTGGCGTGACAGACTTGAGTTCAAGTTTACCACTGCTATCAACTGTGGTTCTGTCTGTTGCTAAGGAACCATTGAATTTACTCCACACAATGACAGGTCGTGGATAACCACTTGCTGAACAATGCAAGATGGCGGACTGGCTTTCATTGACAATCACGTGACGAGGTGAAATCAATACAAATGGATCTGCTAATGATGCACCAGGTTCCCCCCTCGGTCCCGGCATGCCTCGCGGACCAGGTAGACCATTGATACCAGGGTTACCATGAAGACCACGTGGGCCTTGTTTACCTCTTCTTCCTTGTTTACCACGAGGACCACGTAGTCCATGTGGTCCTGGAGAACCAGGAGATCCTGGATCCCCTTTTTGTCCAGGTGGACCGGGAGGTCCTTGGATTGGGACCCAGCTTCTCGCAGTCTGTAGGTTATTGAAAGCGCGTCCAATTTCCTTGTGGATAGTTTCTTTGATTTCTTCTTTGAATGTTTCTTGTGTTTTGTTCGTATTCAGGACATCCCTTTTCCCTCTTGAAATTGTCTTTTGTCGTTCATATCTCTGCTGATCGTCTTTGTTTTCTTCCAAAACTGCACGGTCCACAATGGCTGCTGTGTTTCTTTTCTTGTAGACGAACATCTTGCTCTCCAACTTTCTCAGTCGTTCATTAAACATCACCTTCATACGTATAAGGTCTTCATTCAGTTTTGAAATAGCATCGTTATCATTGTAGATCGTCTTCATGTTGTTGTGTGTCGTCGTAGTCGTCTCTAACTTGTTTAATCTTGTGTTTTGCTCATGTAACACCACTTCAATGTGAACAAAATCTCCACAGCACAACAACACTTCCATTAGTGAAGCAATGATAGTCAGATTGGATGGTGACGACACCGTGCTCACATCTTTGTTGCTCGTCATTTTAGATCGACTGAATGTTGAACTGATAACAATATGCTGAGATATATCAGGACAAAAATGTTACGTACAACCACAGTTGAATACAGGCAAAGACAAGAACTGGAATTCTATACTTACAGGTCAAATGCCTGTCTCTCAGATATTTATTAATTGAGAACAAGGAAGCACAGGAAGCCCTCACTTGGAAAAGTGTTTACGAGATAGTTTAGACTGTATATAATGTTTTTTTTTAAGTTAATAAATATGTTCCTTTGCAAGTTGAATTTCCGTCAGGACGCGCAGAAGTTTGTTTTTCTTCTGGAAATTTCCCAAATAATTAGAAATGAGCGAAAAATGTGAAGATCAAAGAACAGTAAGACAGCTAACAAACAGACAGCTAACAAAACGACAGGACAGACAGTCAACAATAATGAGAACAAAAAAAAAAAAAGAAAAAGAAAAAAGCAATGATATAAAACTGAACCACAACGAGAACAAAATACAAACATAGACTTCTTCCTTTGAAATAGGTCAAAAAAACATATAGAAAAAAAATTGAATTATACTATATGTGAATTGATTTAATTGTCGACAATTTTATTGATTCTTTACATTGTAAATGAGTGATTAGTTGTTTTATTGGTTTACTTGAACAGTCTTATTTGAATGCGTGATTCTTACATCGCGTTATCTGCTGTGATGAATGGTTTTCCAGTATGTTGTATTACACATAACACGGTTATAGCGCGCGAAATGCTAAAAAAGTATTTCCAGCGAATTTGGTTTTTGGTGGATGCCAATCAAAGCGTTTCCATTGCTATTGTTCGAAGCGGGCACTTGTAGTTGTGAGTGCAAATACTCCAGAACTAGCTGGAAAAACTGAATTTACTACGTAACATCATCTACTGTGAGCCAAAATGACTCAATCATATTCCAACAATCTACGATGGCGAGTAATACGAGGCTTTCATGCAGGCGAAAACCCGAAGGATTTGTGAGAAAGACTTCTAGCTAATAAAATCAAGCGAGACGTCGTCTAGTCGAATAATTATTCAGCTTTACCAACAGACCATACTTTGGCCATGGGTTAGAATACCTAATCTGTAAATAAATAATTATTTAAAAAATTTGAAGGAAAATTGCATGGCTTCATTGAGTCTCATACCTGTATTAAATATAATTTGCTTCCTTCCTTTGGGTTGGCGGAAGACCAAAGTAGTCTGTTGGTAAAGCCGAATCAGATTTTTCGAACAAACTCGTTCGGGTTTTCGCCTCCATGAAAGCATCGTATTTCTCTCCATCGTAGGTCATTAAGATTTAGTCATTTTGGCTCAATAGCTGATGTTACTTGGTTATAATTAAAGAACCTTGATAAAATTACTTTTAGTAAGACAATTTAATAAAAAAACCAATTGAATTAGACAACGTTTCGTTGTCATCTCGACAACATCATCAGGTCAACTGAAAAAATGCTAATAGCTAGGAACTGCTATACAAATATGATGCAATGAGTGAATTCTAACAAAGAAATAAGTACAATGAATAAAGTCAATTTTAGAAATAAATACAATGAGTGAAGTCAAGAGGAAAAGCTAAGTAACAATGGAAATAACATAAATCGATAAATATAAGAAAAAATAAGAAAAAATATATATAAGAAAAAATATATATATATATATATAATAATTAAGTGAAAATAATTAAGTGAAAACTTTCGCTCTGATAGAATCTGATTGTTTGTTAAGTTCTGGTTTCAGTTCTTTGATATAAAGCATTTCGTATATTAAACACTCTAGTTTTCCTCTGCATTTTTTTAAGACTTTGAAGTTGTTATTAAAGTCAATTATAACCAACGTACCCTGTTTCACACAGTGGACATTCAAACTTGTATACAACGCATTGTTGGTTAACCATCTTAGGCTTGGGTTCACAGAAACTTGCTAATATTGAGATTATTAGTGACATTAAACCAATTATCTTTGAATGCTTTGTCTGCGAGAATACTATTAGTTTCTTCTAGAGGAACATTAGTAAAGAGCGAAGTAACGTCATAAGATACCATAATGTCACTTTCCTTCACATTCATGCTACTGAGCTCATCAGCAAACGCAAAGGTATCTGATATAGTATTAGCATTAATTATTAAATATATATATTTTTTCTTATTTTTTCTTATATTTATCGATTTATGTTATTTCCATTGTTACTTAGCTTTTCCTCTTGACTTCACTCATTGTATTTATTTCTAAAATTGACTTTATTCATTGTACTTATTACTCGGGGTACCCCCCAAGGGGGCCCCGAGTTAAGGTTTCGGCTTCAGTCTATCTATCTATGTTTGTATCATGAAGAATTTTTGAAAATTGCAAGTTACTGCGCATGTCATTCGAGGCCGTAGAGCCCACAGGAAGCCCAAATTTACCTGAAGTAGATATCATTGGTTGACACAGGAACTAGATGTCATAAGACATTTCGCCGAAACTGAACTTGTTAAATTCTGCACAGTTCTGCACAAGATGTCGACGAAAACGAATGCAGATGATGAGGCGCTCAAATTACATGCAAATGCACACACCGTTCGCGATAGACTCACACTAAAAGATGTCAAAGAGCGTCATTTTCGAATCGACTCGTTCCGCTCAAAGCTCAAACGAAACTCAAATGAATACAAATACTGAGACTCAAACGAACTCAAACAATGAAAGCACTAGCTCTCTTGTTCACAGTTACAAGGACGCCATGTTGGAATCGCATAACTCGAAGACAAATTCGCTTCTTTGCTGGTTTGTGACAACGATGACTGTGTTTTGTTTATCAATTATTTGTACTGTTGTGCCAAGTAGTTTTAGTGCTAATATGTTCGTTTATTGTCTGTTTTTTTTTTTCGCTGTGTCATGCATAGTTGCCAACCTGCTTTTACGCCATGTTGTAGTACCATTCAACCATATCTTCGCGTCTTTAGAAAATGATTGTGATGTCTTTGAGAAAACTTTAGAAATGTTAGTTGATTCATGTTTTATTTATAATAAATATTGCACGTCCAGATTGGAATTAAGGTCACGTTATGCCAAGTTTATTTCTATAGATGATGGAACACACATCAAACTTCGAGCACTGCAACGTGATCGAGAACCAAGTAGAATTCCAGTCCGAAACAAATAACCCGTATAATGAATAAAAGCAGACAAATGAGGAAAAGAATGTGTAAATATATTGTAAAAAATATACCAATGTCATTTAAGATTCATTGTTATGTCAATAAATGTAATTTTCTATAATTTTGATAGTATTCGCCTCAAAACCCAACGAAATGTGCTCAAATTCATACACGACACTCTTAAATATATCAGCGACACAAGATAAGAGTTTTATTGAAGTTTATTGATTTTAAAGTAGAAAAAAGTTGACCTAAAAGTACCCATGCAATCCACATCAAATACCCATATATTTTTCGTCTGTCTGTCTAGCTCCAACACTGCTGCTAAACAACACCGTTAATAATCTTGGGCTACCTGTGTATAAACTACCCCCGAAAATATTTACCACAATAGTTGCCACGAATGTTCAATGACGCTAAGATGCTATTATACGAAAGATTTTTCAATGCCTCAAATTTACAAATCTCTCCTTGTTTCTTTGTTAGAATTCACTCATTGCATCATATTTGTATAGCAGTTCCTAGCTATTAGCATTTTTTCAGTTGAACTGATGATGTTGTCGAGATGACAACGAAACGTTGTCTAATTCAATTGTTTTTTTTATTAAATTAAAGAACCGTTTCTTATTTCATATCTTCTTGTAGGAAGGAAGGTAGGAAGTGCACAGTTATTCTTTTCTATTTCCACAAAATGCATCATGCATATTATGAGAAGCTATCAAGCTCCTATTCAAACTATCAGTCATGTATGACTAGTCTTGGCATATCCTTGATGATCCAAACTATATCTATGGCTTCAGTTCCTAGTAGTTTAATAGTTTTTGCCCATAGTGATGATCACGTGATGGTGAGGTAACAACAGCTGATGTCGCTGTATCTATGGCTTCAGTTTCTAGTAGTTTAATGGTTCTCGCCCACAGTGATGGTCACGTGATGGTTACGTAACAACAGTTGATGTCACTAATGAGCGATGATGTTCATTTACTATCATAATAATGACTCGTAACGTGGTGTTATTTCACTTTTGTTAGTATTAATGAGGTCGTAATTTCATTTCACTAGTTTTGAAAGACAACCAGTTGCCCCTGTAGCTGTGCCAGTTGATTCCACCAGTACTCACCTTGTTTCCTAAATATTTGCCAGTAAGATGAGAATCGTAGCACCTGCCGTACCACCAACCACCAGTAAACCTAACAGCACAATTACGACTACTATCATCATCATTTTCTCTGTCCTTTGTACTAAATTCCCTATTGTCGTGATGTGCTAACGAGTCGCCGATGTTACCACTGTGCAATCCAACCCTAAGTCTGTAATTATCGGATTCTGCATTAACACTAAACCTACCATATTTGGCATAAACCCAATTTCCGTCCCAGTCTTCTAGGTCCACACGAAGGCTCACGGGTACTCTTGCTGTCAGTCGATGGATGTAGTCATTGCCCAACCAAAACTCGCCATTCAGGTTTCCAAAACCGGCTTTGTAGTGTTGCCAGTTGCGGTAGAAGTCAACTGATCCGTCTTGTCTTCTTTGGAACACAGTCCACCCCCCACCGTCAGTTGTCATGTCACAGTAGACTTGAAAGACCCCTTGGTTGTCAGGTTGTATTGTGTACACACCGTTACGTCTCTCACCACTTTTGTAAATATCTGAACAGTCTTTAGCACGTCGAACTGTTAATTTTATTTTTACCTTTGCATCTGAGACGCCAGCACTTGTAGCAACACACACAAACACTCCTGAGTCTGCTGATGTCAAGTCTCTTAGAATCAAAGATCCGTTTCTTATTTCATGTCTTCCTGCAGGAAGGACGCCATTTTCTTTCCTCCAGCTGATGACTGGCTGAGGATCACCTTTAGCACTGCACTGCAACACAATGCCTCCTCCAATCAACTCGGAATAGTTTGGAAGTGGTTTGTTGGTAAAACGTGGCACGTCAACAACAACGAGAAATGTTCCTTTAATAACAGACCCAACAAGATTTTCTGCCTCACACAAATACGTCCCAGAGTCATCTTTGGTCGATCTCAACAATGTCAACTGTCCATCTTTCATAACAGTACGATTGGTTGGTAGCAAACCAACAGACTTTGACCACGTGACCTTTGGTCTAGGATGTCCTGTCACGTGACATGTCGGTAGCGTGACGTCACTTCCTATCTTTGTGTAGATTGGTCCCTTGTTCAAGGTCAGTCTTGGACCAAAGTTCACCTCGATTGTTGCCTTGTTGTGATCTTTACCAAGAATATTACTAGCGTGACATTGATAGGTTCCTGAGTCACCTGGCGTGACATACTTTAGTTCAAGTTCACCACTACTATCAAATGTTGTTCTGTCTGTTGCTAAGGAACCATTGACTTTACTCCAGACAATGACAGGTCGTGGATAACCACTTGCTGAACAATGCAAGATGGCGGACTGGCTTTCATTGACGATCACGTGACGAGGTGAAATCAATACAGATGGATCTGCTAATGATGGTCCAGGATCCCCCTTCGGTCCCGGCATGCCTCGCGGACCAGGTAAACCATTGATACCAGGGATACCATGGAGACCACGTGGACCTTGTTTACCTCTTCTTCCTTGTCTTCCCCGAGGACCACGTAGTCCAGGTGGGCCAGGAAGGCCTATATCTCCTTGTTGTCCAGGTGGGCCGGGAGGGCCTGCAATTGGAACCCAGTTCCTTGCAAATTGTAATTTTCGCAGATTTGTCTTGACTTCGCCAATTTCCTGATGAATTGTTTTCAATGTTATTTGATCTTTCACAGTTCGTCGTGTGTCGTTATTTTGATCTACGACAGCCCTTTTTAGTCTTGATATTGTGTTTGGTATTTCATGTCTCTTGTTGTAATAGTTTTCTTTCAAAACAACACGTTGTGCAATGGCCGCTTTATTTCTTTGCTTGTAGACGAACATCTTACTCTCCAACTTTCTCAGTCGTTCATTAAACATCACCTTCATACGTACAACGTCTTCATTCAGGTTTGAAATAGCATCGTTATCATTGTAGGTCGTCTTGATGTTGTTGTGTGTTGTTTTGGTCGTCTCTAACTTGTTCAATCTTGTGTTTTGCTCATGTAACACCACTTCAATGTGAACAAACTCTCCACAGCACAACAACACTGCCATTAGAGAAGCAATTATAGTCAGCTTGTATGGTGACGACACCGTGCTCACGTCTTTGTTGGTCGTCATTTTAGATCGACTGAATGTTGAACTGAAGCAATATGCTGAGATTTATCAGGACAAATTTGTTACGTACAATTCCAGTTGAATACAGGCAAAGACAAGAACTGGAATTGTATACTTACAGGTCAAATGTCGCTCAGATATTGAGAATTCTTCGCGTAATTGAGAACAAGGAAGCACAGGAAGCCCAGCATTGTAGTTATAACCTAATGAATAATTTCTTGTATAACTTGAATTCTCACTAGAACACACGTAAGTGATGTGAGAGGTTTTATGTTATATCCTCCACAAATAAGTAAAATGTTGGCCAAGGGTTAGGGTTAATAACTTTACCCAACAATGTATTCAACAAATATAATTGAAAAGGCTAAACGTTGATTAAATTTCATGAATTGACGTTATGCTATACAACAAGACGTGCGTGCGTTCTCCAGATTTTTTGTTAATGATTCTGTAAATTGTTTGCTAATGAGTTTTTTGTATGGGCTTACTTTACAGCATGCCTGTTTTTACCCAATTTATGATAATGTTTCACGAATTCCATCCTTTTTTCCCATCATTTTTCTATTGAAAGATGTTTAAAGTCGGCGAAACAGAGACCGACAATAAATTTTATTGAAATTTGTTGGTTATTCCATTGTACCATGAGGATGGGCGTGTCTGCCCGAAAGCTTGGTAATTAAAAGTATCATTGGTTGGAGATACTAGCTTTGTATTTAAGAAATTTGCATGTCATTTGTCAGCTAAACTTCAAGGCATTTGTCAGTAAACCCCATCCAGACCCTGTTATTTGTGTTTCTAAAGTACTTATTGGTTGTCACAGGTGTACCATGCATTTTATAAACCGCTAGAGTTTACAGTCTCACAACGGAGCGAGGACATTGGTTATATCAAGGTATGTCGTACGGTTGGAAAACAGTACTGTATCGTACCGTAACTGTTATTTTTAATGAACCAATTAAATGAATAATACGGCAGTTATGTTTTAATGTGGTTAAATGGTTCTTTCTAGGCTGTCTGTCTTAAAGAGGGTCATCAAAAGGTCCTTGGTCTTCATTATCTTGGCCCTAATGCTGGTGAGGTAATGCAAGGGTTTGCTGCTGCCATCAGGTGAGATGAAATACTTTAAAGGCCATCTTATGACGACGATGCTTTGTGTGCCGCGACTGCATTCAACCATTTTCGTGATGACCAGCGGTCATCTCCATTCATATTAACACATTTGTGTACTTTTATTAGGTAGAATGATTATCCGATAGCAATTGTAGTATTTTGAGTATTTGACAAAACAATAACAACCCGCGCAAAGCATCCCGGTCTATCAGATTGAATGATGGTCTTTGTGTGCAAAAACGACAGTGGCTGGCTGTAAATGTCTACTGTTTCAATCCAGGAGTTGTTCATATTGTTGATGTGTTGTGATCATCTACTTATGTGTAGTCTTGAGAAAGACTGTTGTCTGATCGATGTTTGAATGGTTTGAACCTTGTTTTAACCCATGTGTAAGTGAAGTTAATGTGTTGTGATCATCTAGATATGTGTAGAAAGACTGTTGTCTGATCGATGTTTGAATGGTTTGAACCTTGTTTTAACCCATGTGTAAGAGAAGTTAATGTGTTGTGATCAATGGGTCCTGACAATACATTTCGCAGTGAACGTAACACTATAGTATATGTGTCAGTTTAGTTCTACAAAAATGGTGTGGTTTATATATTTAGTAACACAACACAAATAATTCCACGTTAACTTGTTGCTGATTTTCAGATGTGGCCTAACCGTTGACCAGCTACTATCGACAGTGGGTATTCATCCCACATGTGCTGAAGAAGTCGTGAAAATGCACATCACAAAGAGGTCTGGGGACGACCCAATGGTTACAGGTTGCTGAGGTTAATGTCACCTTACCGAGCATGCGTAGACGTGTTTTAATTTTGAAGTAGTTTACGCATGCGTAGTTGGTAAGGATCTAGATCGATCAACAGCAAGTGATTTTGTTTTGCGCATGCGTGAAGTTTTAAGGGATGGTTTTAGAAATGACACTAAAAGTTAGATATGAATTATTCTGCCGATTTTATATCTTAAACGATACAAACAATTGATTTTTATCACAAACCACAAACAGGTAGTATTTTGGTCCCTAAAGGTACATCAAGTACCTCTTCCTGCTTCAACCTCGAAGCTTACTCCCAGTCCAACCCGTCCCAACAACGACAACAAGCACTTGGGTGCGTCATGTGAATTACAGTATAACGTATAACAAAGCCCACAATATCTTCGTAACATAGTGTACTTGTATACGCGCGTGCGCTTATCAAGATCTCTTGCTGTTTTTTTCAGCATATCATTCATTTGGTCTGTTTGTATGACGATAAGCTTAGAAACTGAATACTTCAGAGTAGTTTTTCCGATGATAACAGATCAACCGTCCTGTAATATATTATACACATTTCAAAACATGATTTTTCCGCAAAGAACTTTTCTTTTAGACTTCTTTGCAGTGGCCAAATAAGGAAATTAAAAGAAAGAAGTTATTTTCAGTTCTAGGAAAAATCCTGCACGACGAAGGAAACGAAAAAAATTCTAGCTAGGCGAAAATTAAATTCCCCTCACCCTTCACATTTTAAAAGTCCATTCCTTAGTAGCCTCTAACACAGCCATCCGTAATGTTCGTGGAGGGGGGGGGGGAATCATTAGCGTGACGACACTAAGAATGATGGGTCAGGGGCTAATCCCTTAAGTCTGGTTTCACATAATCGTTCACGGTCGCCGGATTGCTGAAATTACCGATGCGAGCATCGCTCACGAGCGCTGTCAATTGTTTCCACATGTTTCGATCGCTGAAAAGTGTTTCCTTATAATCGCTGACGATCGCTGACATCATTTTCAGCGATCCGGTGATCGTGAGCGATTATATGGAAACTATAGGCTTTAGTGACCTCAAGAAAATAAAAGACTTTAGTAAATAAAAAATTAAAAAATAAATGTGAGGTTCTTATATAGCGCATTTCATACATCTCAATGCGCATTACAATTTTTTTTCTATTTAAACAGGCCGCTATTTAAGGCGCAATTTTGCTGCCACGCTGCTTACAATCAGGAGGGGTTAGTAGTTAGCGTGAATTAGTATGATCAGTCCACACACACCGGGGTTCGTCGCAATCGAGTCCAAAAACGTAGAATCCAATGTTATAATCCCATGAAAGTAACTTAATAGCAAGGCCTTCAAGGCATAATCAGTGGTTTACAAAACAAAACTTCGTTTGCCGGAAAGCCTCGCTTTCACAGTAACAGCGATGAATTTTCAATTAAAATTTATTTTAAAAACGTTGATTAGTTAAATAAAGCGTTATCGATAAATGTTATTAAATTCATTTGGTGTCATTTTGCTTTAATATGTTTTTATTCAAAGGATACTGGTTTGGATTTACTCAATATCTTGTCTTTATTAATTGTCTTAAAATAATATATGGACGCCAAATGAGTGAATAAATAAAAAATAAGAAAATATGTACAACCAAATTTCCATGCGTTCCGATCGCTGAAAAGTGTTTCCATATAATCGCTGACGATCGGTGATATCATTTTCAGCGATCCGGCGATCGTGAGCGATTATATGGAAACTAGGCTTAAAAGAGTCATCGAAACTGGATTATTTGAACCTTTCGTGCATTCGTGTACTGTGTGTCCAATTGTAAAGGGTATTCACATCACGAACGCCGGCTACTTGTAATACGTGACAACGTAGCATTATACATTCGTGTTCTTCATGTGGTGCGTGACAACGTGACATTAGACAAGCGTGTTTTTCATGTGCTGCGTGACAACGTCACATTATACATGCTGACTCGTCCCCAGTCGCCTCTCTTCTCTCTTTCTTATTCTATCGCAAAGCATCATGGGGAGGGGGAAGGAGAGAAAAGAAACGTCGTCTCCTTTCTTTCCCCCTCCCCGTGATGCTTTGCGTTAAAGATGAGAGACGACTGGGGACGAGTCAGTTATACATGCATGTTTTTCATGTGCATGACCAACTGCGACCAGACATCACGTGTCAGTTGAGGGCATATTATCAAAAACCACACGTAGGTTATGCTATCTGTTGCTGTAAAGGCCGGTACACACTAGGCGACAAGTCGCAGCGACTTGTTCCCGCGATAGGTCGTAGCGACAATTTCCACCCGTGTGTACTAGGTATTTTTGGCGGAAATTGTCGCAGCGACAAAATCAGATGTATTGGCGACAAATATTGAACCAATGCACACTGAGGCGACATGTCGTGACGACAAGTCGCTGCGACTTGTCGCCTAGTGTGTACCGGCCTTAAAAGTACATGGGATAAGCATAGCGACACAAGCATAAGCACAATTGAAGACAAAGGGGCAGCAAAGAAAAACACCCTCAAAATTAATTATTTCGATAAATGTGAAAAGAAATAATTTCCATGAAATTAATCAAATCATTTGACGTGAATGCGTTTTTCAGGTATTGCATCGTGGATGCTTGTCGTATCTTTTAGGGGTAAACATTATTGATTTGGTATCTTTTAGGGTTTAAAATATGAAATTTGCCAAATTCTCACTTTTCGGTATCTTTTAGGTGTTGAATAGCACTGAAACTCCTGATTTTGGTATCTTTTAGAGATGAAAAGTTTGCGAAGCCACGCGCTTTTGAAAAACATGAGATATCATTTAGGGGTATTTTTGAAAAATTCCGACGAGCATCCCCAATCGTTTATCCCCGGAGTCACCCCCCCCCCCTCCCCGGGCAAGCAGGCCTTTTATAATGAGGGCACTCAACCGCGAACACTTCACTTTATTCAGATTTTTATTTTTTTAGCTTTCTACTGCTTCAAATCCTCTAAAAAAAGGAATGAGCCAATTCATTGAGTTATCAAAACCAAAATGTTTTCAAATTTATTGGCACTCAAAGGATGCATGTTAAAAATAGAGTCAAAAAAGCATAAAATGTTCACGGTTCGAGTGCCTTCACTGAGATAAGCATCAAGCTTTACATTTGCCTAATTAGCATCGCAGACATATTAAATATGCAAATGTGCTTCAGTACACAAAATAGTATCGATTGTACATGTAAATAAATTTTAATCATGTTCACCGCAAATGAAGACCCAATGAACATCAAAGTAATGACAAACATTCAACCTTATTGACAATCACGGATATTGAATATCTTTTACCAATATTTTCTATTTTATAGACAATGTTTTTGTCAGATCATTAATATTCAAAGTGTTTAACGTACTAGACTATCATGGAAAAATCTTATTATTTCGCTGTCTTCTGAGTCATTTGCGTGATATAATCTCTTTCCCCGAGCCTGTGTTCTCATCGGCGAAAAAGCGCATGCAAATATGCAAATAAGGTCTACTAAACTGACCAATCAGATGTTGTACTGAGATGTCTTCGTGATAGTTCTTGATAGCAATTCATGCTCGAATGATTATAAAGCATTTCGAGTTTTCTCGAATAAAGGACATTTTATTCCCTCATTGCATCTCGTTCAGGGTTGCTGTAGCTTATCTCGGTTGATAACATGACTTTGGGGACGATTTCGATGGATTCTTACAGCGGAATAACGCCGGAAAATAAAGAACAAATGGCCAAAGAAATGGCTAAAGTTAAACCAGAGAAGGTACAGCTACTGAAGGTGAGTGAAACACTGCATTCGAACACCAATCGATTAATATTTTCGAGGTAAAATTACGCTGGGATTGAGTTGGTCTTTTTAGAATTATTTTCTATTAAATATTTAGTAATTTATACAAATTTCTAGAGGTATATGTAGCGTTTTCCGATAACACTCGCTGAGGTGATGCAGTACGAATATCAATTGTTTTGGTCGATGTGTCGGTCACTAAACTATATAATTTTCATTATGATACATTTTACTTGATATACAATTTTAAAAATTTCACCAAAAAGATGAAATTTTCGGTAGCAATTAAACGAAACGTTTGCATGAATTATTTCTCGAACAGTAGGACGTTTTCTTCAAAAGTTGAGGTTTTATGCCCAGTTATTGAGAAGTTGAGTGAGTATTACTCAAAAATTCCCTGTGATTGTTATGAAATATTACACTGTTGGAGTTTGAATTATTCAATCTTTGATATTCACATTTTTTTTTTGTTTTTGTTATTTTTTGTGTGTGTGTAAACCAGTAAAAGTACTGGCTCGATCAGAATTTGGCATCGAGATTCCATTGATTCAAATCATAAAATATTCAACATTGTTTAAAGAATAAAATTCCATGCAAACAAGTCTTAAAAACTGTCTATTTCAATAAGTATATTTTTCATACTTTTCAGTATTTGAATGTCAATTGAAAAGTGTCGAGGTTCAATTTACATGGTTGATTGACCGTCAAACGCCCTTTTTACATATTCATGATTGGATTGTACACCCTTCGAAAAAAAATTGTTTAGAGCACTCATAAGCCGATCATAATACCTCAAATATTTCCATTCCAGCTGTTACAACTTGAACGGACTAAATTGTTTACAAACAAATAGCTGTCCAACCAGACCACTATATATTATATGGAAATAACAGCCAATAACTCTCTAGTTACGGCTCTCATAAACACGCGTTTTGTTTTGTCACACAATATCAACGCTTGTTTTTTGAAGAATATAAAACCCGCATCACATGGAGTAGCACAGCCTTACGTCTGTGTGCACATCACTTTACAAATTAAACTCGATACCAGATTGAAAACAAGTCAGATTGAACTGAAAAATACTTGTCATTATCAAGCAGGTTTCTTCAAACCAGACTGAAATTAATAGCTTGTAATATCGGTTGTCAGTTTTGTAGCTAATCAGTTACTGTATTCCGCAAACACACATTTACTAGTGGTTTAACCAAACCCTGCATTAACCATGTGGTTTTCTAAGGATTTCTTTACAATCACTGTTAGAGTTTCACAGATGAGCTAACAAAGAGAGGAATTAGCTACTGGCTGGATTCAGGGACATTGCTTGGTGCATACAGAAATGGAAAGATAATTCCGCATGATTTTGATGTGGATGTGTCTGTATTCGGGATCGATAACTTGAATGCTGCCCATGAAATTCTTGAAGCAATCAAACCTCCAGGATACGGTGTCAGGTATTGAATCTATATTTGATGACGTCTCTCTTTCCTTTCCTTGAATTCTTGATTTTCCTTGAATTCAGAATACATCAACAGCATTCATACTGGATGCAAACCAGGGATTAACCACTTGGGGCACCTAGCCTGGGTAGCAGCTCTCTTGCCGCTACATAGGCTAGGGGCACCCGACTCTGGGCAGTAAATGGAAAGTGTTCCAAACGCAAATAATGAAGGTTCTAGTAGGGCTCCGAAGGACAAAGAAGGATGATATTTAAACTTCCCGTGCTCTTAAAGATAAAATTAAAAGGGACGATGTTTGGAGCTACACTGATGCATCGTCCAGAATAATACCCCGTGGGGCACCAGGGCTCCAATAACCCTACCCTACCCTCCTTTGATGGCCTGATTAACACCAACAGTCTTACTCAAGACTACATACACCCAGATGATCACAACACATCAACATCACTTACACCTGGGTTCAAACCATTCAAACATTAGACACTAACACCAACAGTCTTTCTCAAGACTACACACACCCAGATGATCACAACACATCAACATCACTTACACCTTGGTCCAAACCATTCAAACATCAGATCCTATGTCTGAATCTATCTCAAGGCCACACAACCAGATGATCACAACACATCAACATCACTTAAACCTGAGTTGAAACCAAACATAAACATATATCAAACAGTCTTTACCATGACCACTCTAGCTCCATCACCGCATATCAACATTACTAAACACAGTTTGGAACTAGTCCTACACTCACACTTGGTCCATCACAACGCTGTCGCATCACGTACACTAAACCGGTTGAGACTTCCACCATTCAACCGGCCTGCAAGTATTACTATCTAAACTTTGTTAAAATCCCCCACTGTCAAAATCGATTCAGTGCTCCGCGAACTCGGAAGCTATAGATCGATTCTACCTCTGTACTTGTGCAGTCTAAATTGTGGAGATTTCTAAATAGTTGGTTTACAAACTCATCAGGGAATTGAAACATTCATCTAACGTTGTTCCATGCTCCAAAATAGTCAGATATTAGCGTAAATGATATGATCTTTTTTGAGAAAGATCAATGAAAAAATCAAATATTCCGGAGTATTGAACCAAGCGATGTGCTGGCACGTTTCAATCCCCTTGTATGAGTTTCTGGTTGGTTGTAGATGTTCTTTTGCACTAAGGATTTAAATATCTTTCGTTATATGTTTAACAGCACTGCATTCCTTCTAGAGATCTTTATGTAGTAAGGGCAGATCCAGTCAACTCTTTCAGTCAAGGGCAAAGATAATGGTACCAATATTTGATGGTGCTTCCCTCGGTACAAGAGGTCCGAAGTTGGACAAATTTCGACTCACTTGGGACTTCGAATTGTCGGTTATAACTAGTTTTTGCATGGGCTGAAATATGAGCGCCCCTGGGGATGAGTACGTAAGAAATGATTTCTACTGGTGAGTTCAGTTGAGTTGCTGTGGTTTTTGACCCGTCGTACGAATACAATCGCTTGAGCACGAGAGGGACGAGGACGACGAATTTCGACTATAGTTTCGCTGAAAATAACGTGTAATGAGTCATTTGTTTATGTCGTCGCGATCGTCACCTTTCACCTAAAGTGAGTCGAGCAAAGCAAGAGAAATGAGAGAAAAAACATACCAAATTTATTTTCAAAAGAACATTACATCGTTACCTTTTGCCAACTCATCCCTTGTATGCCATGCTGGATTTGCCCACTAATTGGTGTGATGAATGGTCAATAGGGCAAGTTTAAAATAGCAAAATAGTCCTCAACACTGATAAAGTATATAAAAGGCTAGTTTTTTTTTTTGGAAGCTGGATTTTGAGACGAAGCATTCAAACATGAGATTCAAATTTTCATACGTAGGTGTTTTGTTTTTTAGTTTGCAAGGATTGACCATTCGCTTACCATGTATGTTATTGATCTCTAATTCCCATCTTTCATCCTGTATTAACTTTTGATTTCATGTGGTATGAAGCCATCACGGAAATGATATGCAGTACTGCTGGGCCGATAAAGGTTTGGAAGCTAGAAATCCTTAGTAATTTAGTGTCGTTAGCCCAAGCTAGTCACTTGTGATGTTGTCAGTTGCATATTTTATTAGATGTATAGACTCACGAAAAATCTTTTTGCTGTACCTCTATTGTGAGGCATAGCGAGAGGGTATTTCTTGGCTCCATACACGTACTGTCAATATGGCAATTGATAACATCGCAAGTAGCTGGCTTGAGCATCTTGTTAGACAGTAAAAAAGGTGGCGTCCATGGTTTTTCATGGATTTTTAGCTGTTTCAAGTTTGTCGGTGAAGATCATTGAAGAGTTAAAAAAAACTCCTTCGCAAGTGAACAAGACGCCATCTTTTTTAGTGTGAACATTTACTAAGGTTTTTAACGTTTTGTGGTCAGATGTCCGATACTGAGTAGAGCATATTTCCATCTTCGTTGCGGGTGTATCTCTGTCGTTGGTTGTTTAATTTTTTTGCTGTAGTTCTTGGTGTAGCTGCAATCAGATTATCGTTGAGCTAGAGTTTGTGTGGTCGTTGATTATGTTCTTCACATATTTAGTTGTAATGTTGTGTGTCTTTGTTGTTTGTTGTTGACTATTGTTGTTGGTAACTGTCCTTGGTGTTCAATTTTCAATTAACCAAGTATTTAATTCTTTTCGCGCATTTTTTAACCACATGTACTCGTTTCCCTAACACTATTCTGTTCACTTTTAACTAATCCAATTGCCTGCTCCATGACTTCAGTTTGATTTCTGTTTCCGTCAATGATTTCATCTCTTCATCTTTTTTGTGCTGACATTTCAACTTGAAGTAGTCTACATGTAATGCAGACGAATAGTTCTCTTGCGAGAATACGCTGGATACATATCTCAGACTCGTCAACGATAACAAATCATTTATAAAGCTAGCTTTTCACTAGTAATCCTTGTGCTATTTCTGCTATATAGTGTGTATATACGCTTAGAACGACAAATCAACGACGCTTGTTGTATAGGTATATAAGTATAATCTTCCTAGAAAAAACAAGCTTTATATACAAGCCTCTTTCCTCTCATTAAAATATTACCTTAACCAGTTTCGTTTAAGTTGCGCACAAGGCTAAAACAACTCCCAACAAACACTTTTCTGCAGTTATCACACGGACGAACTCGTGGCCTTCACACTGTTTAAACCGCCATACAAAGCACTGACTTTTTTCAACACGTTTTTATTTTAGGAAAGGCCATCATAATCCTGATTCAGTTCAAGTCTGTCAAAAGGTTGAAATATACAAAGAACTCGAGGGTGGTTACAACTGTACTCATCCCCATGCCGTCTCCATGGATGTCTTGATGTACGAGTTCACAGATGATAACAAAGAGTGGATTAAGACCGAATACCATGGATTCAACTTGGAAAAGAACCGCTATAAAACAGAATGGCTTTTTCCTCTTGGTAATCTTCTATAATGTGCTATACGACTTTGAGAAATGTGATCTAAATTCTTACAAACTATCCGCGCTTTTAACGCGCTTGTGTTCAGACTTTGTCTGGCATGCATGTTGTAACGTTCTGTTACAGTGAGGACACTCGAACCGTGAACACTTTGTGCTTTTTTGACACTTTTTTTAACATGCATCCTTTGAGTGAATCTATTTGAAAACATTTGAATTTTGATAACTCAGTGCATTTGAGTTCAGTCCTACTTTTTCAGAGAAGTTGAAGCAGTAGAAATCTCAGAAAATAAAAAAGCTAAATAAAGACAAGTGTTCACGGTTCGAGTGTCCTCACTGTAAGTGTTATCGAATGCTTCTCTTCTCGCTGTATTTCAGTTTCTCTATTTCTTCATCCATCTGCCTGCCTGCCTGTCTTTCTATTTTTCTATTTGTGCATCTATCTGTACGTGGACTTCATTGTCTGGTTTGTCTCTTAAATGTTGCGTATTTGTCTGGTTTTAACAGGAACTATGAAGTTTGAAGGTATAACATTTTCAGTTCCCAACAACCCAGAAGCCTGGCTGACAGAACAATACGGCTACCTTGGCCCGGACTGCATGTACGACCATAACACTCATAAATACTACAAAAGACCAACTAAACAATAGAGTACAAACACTGAAACAGTTATCAACATAAATGCCACTAAATGATGCTATTTTATGCTAATTCTATTGTATTCTTTTTGTTTAAATAGTGCTATTCATTGCTAAATAGTGATGCCTATTGCACTCATTTAGTGTTTGTACTCTATTGCGTTCTTTTTGTTTAAATAGTGCTATTCACTACTAAATAGTAGTACCTAAGTATTGCACGCATTTAGTGTTTGTAATCTAGCTGCACGTGTTGGTACTGCGTTGATAACCATGATTTACACGGGACGATTTGTCGTGCGTGGTTTGTAGTCATAATTAACCAGTTTTAGGAGTTACGACTTATCGTGAACCACAGATCATACATGACAGATCGCTCTGTATAAATCGGGCTCAACGCTGCACGCACTCAGTTTCTTTTGAAATTTTACAGAAGTTCAAAGAAGGTAAACGAATTTGCACACATGCGCAAATAAAAAATATGTAAAGGCCCAGTATGGTAGGTAGTAGCCATAGCGACCATAGGTCAGCGGCAATCAGTAAGACTGTAGTGACGTATGATCTTAATGTATACCACTCGTTCAAATGAGATGTAATAAACATAAACTTGCTAGTATTTCAAACTGCACAGATGTAAACATTTGAAATAAGTAATAATAAAAGTAATTTTTTGTAGTATCCACGGTGTGGTGCATTTTATAGTACTTTAGCTAAGATGTTGAAACCAAAAATAATTTAAAATTACACAGGAACCCCAACGAACGAAAGTAATTGTTTGATATGCGAAAGGTCTTGGCATTAGTTAGACACTGGCTACACTATGCCGGATCAATTTGAAAACGCAACGTTAGAATTAGTATAAAATTGTTTCGGAATCATGCGTTTTAGTGTGGACGGAAAGACTAACCGAATAAATAAAGTTGCGTTTTCAAATTTATCCGGGTTAATGTGGACGCCACCTTAGTGGAGCCAACCATCAGTCCTATCAATCCATGGAATGCTTATACTTACGTAAGGTTATTCGTCTGTTAATCATATATTGTCCACCATCTAATAATAACTTTACAACAATGTTTTTTTAATGAAATGCTAACATATTCCAGGAAAAAGCAGATGTAAGTTATGTCTGCTTTTTTCCTGGAATATGGGTGATGTTGTAATGACCCAGAGAGGTTGATATAATATCAGCTAGCGTGTGAACTCACCAGTAAAGTACTCAGGTAACCGGAAGTGTCTACGGCTTATTCTGGGTTAGTGGACACCCCGATAAATCCCAAAAAGCCACATTTCATTCAAAGCCACGATATCAAGTTGTCGAGAAAAAATAAAATCACACAAGTCAGATGGTTTGTTATATTATTCCAAACTGCAAATCTCATCGTAGATGGTTTATAGATGTAATAAATCAACCGACCGGACGAATAGTATGTAGATTGCCCTGAATTTCAAATAGTGCGATGTGTTTTCAACCCTAGAACGGCAATACTAGCACAGGCAGCCCAGGCAATCTACTTGTCTTCTTTTCAAAATGGCGGTTCGACTGGCAAGTAGATTGCATGGGCTGCCTGTGATACTAGCAACGCGTGATCGCAAGGCCCTTATAAACCCTGCACGATCAGTCACGTTATCAGGTTTTCAAGTGTTAGTCTCAGTACCGACTGAGAACGATCTCGCTCAAATCCAACGCTAGAATTCGCTTACATTTGTACAATATGAAGGCTAATGATAAGGTTAAAGTGATTTGTGCAGGACTTCCAAAAACCGGCACAAAATCCATGGCAGCTGCTTTGAAGATTCTTGGCTTCTCTGTCTATGACTTCGATGAGCAATGGGCTTATCAAAAAGACGAATTCATCAAGGCATTTTCGACCAAAGAGATGCCCAACTTTAACGAAATGTACGCCAACTGCGATGCGATTACCGATGTACCAGCCTGCCTGTTTCATAAGGAGATTTTCCAGAGTTTCCCAGATGCAAAGGTTGTCTTGACTCTTCGTGATAACGCAGAAATGTGGAATAAAAGTATTCTCAAGACACACGAGCAGTTTAATGCTTCATTGGGTAAAACGTGGTCGAAGTTAGCAGTAATGTTTACTCCTTCTGGTCGCAAACTCGCAAAACTTTGGACATATGTCCAACAGAGACTCACTCTCGACATTTCTGATAGCCAAAAGCTACAAGAATTTTATGCTGATTACAACCGAGACGTGGAACGCTGCATACCTTCGAATCAACTTCTTGTCATGAATATTAAAGATGGATGGCAACCCCTGTGCAGTTTTCTTGGGGTTGAAGTGCCGAAAGATGTTCCATGGCCACATGAAAATATAGCTGGTAGTTACGTCGTTAAAGTGATTGATAGAGGATTAGTCGGTAATATGATGTTCAGAGAGTTGATGGTGATGGGGGTTTTATTCGTTTTGGTGTTAGCTGTCGTCTTTGCGTTTTTCGTATCCGCATAACATATACATGCTTGCTGCCGATCAGTCGAATAAACTGCAATTTGATGGCTCGTGGTGCAGAACAGGCTTTTTTAAACTTTTCAAAGCTAATCAACAAAAAGTATGACTAAAAATAGCCCAACAATCACCACTGCTA
Source organism: Diadumene lineata (assembly GCA_918843875.1). Taxonomy (NCBI): domain Eukaryota; kingdom Metazoa; phylum Cnidaria; class Anthozoa; order Actiniaria; family Diadumenidae; genus Diadumene; species Diadumene lineata. The sequence continues at coordinate 490,565 of OU974076.1, read as the reverse complement.
CTACTGATGTAACGTGTATATATATATATATATATATATATATATTTCTTGTATTGAATGTGTATAGACAATAATTAATTTATGTAATTATTCAATTCAGTCTTCAGACTGCAATGTAATTATTTTCAATAAACTATCTATCTATCTATCTTTTATGAAATGTTGTTAAAGTTAGCTGTCTTATATAAAGAGAGTATAAAAGAAGCAATGTCTGGTAGTGGTCGAATTTCTATCATACTTACTTTTTAATTATATATCTTAGTCTTCTTCCTTACACAAAGATATGCGAGAAGCATTCATTGTGGTCAAAATTATTCTGATATATATCATCCCTCATCCAAGCGGAACACCCCTACCCAGATCTGAACGAGGTAGCACCCCCCCCCCCCCCCGGCCCAGACGTTTACTCTTAAGTGTAACGTCATCGGTGTGTCACTGAAAAAAGGAAGTGAAGTGCAATATAAAATAAAATGAACTCAAAAGAAATACAATACAATAGTAGATGGGTGTAAAGCTGATCTCAGGCTTTTTTATGGCTACTGATCGACAAGGCGAGTATTCCGAACACTGATGAAAGTAGGAAAAATTGCACGAGAGTTGCTGTACACATCGAAATGCTCAAAAATATAATAATTTACTTTACAAAGTAAAGCCTGCGCCCTTTCGTTCTCGTTGAAAGGTGATTTTATTAATTTCGCTGTTATGTTCCTAGTAACTTGACGGTGCTCCTGTGTATATCAAGTCCGCGTAGTACTGCACAGAAAGGAGAGTCCCTGAAGATGGCGGCTGATGTGCAAATTCCTCCACACTTGGGAAACATTTTCAGTAAAATCAGCGATAACTTATCTGATAAGGAAAAATCTCAGGCGAACCAAATCATCAAACAACGATATGGCGAGCAGATTGATTTGGACGAGAAAGACTTTTTTAAAACCCAGAAAGAACTCTTTCGACTCGGTATTGTTAATGCCGAAGAAGGACTTTCATTTGTTTCTCGTCTAACAAAAAATGCATCAAAGAAGGAGCAGATACAAGGCTTTATCAATGAATACAAACCCGACGAGTCGAGCAAATTTCTAGGCAGAGAAAGAGATAAGGAATATATCTGTGACAAGCTTTCTAATGTAAAAACAATTATACCAGGGTTCAACTTATTTGGCCCATCGGGTGTTGGAAAAACAAAGTTAGCTCAAGAAATTGCAAAAAGTCTTTCAGGTTACAAAGCCGTCAAGATCGATTTGAAAGATATCGCTGATATTTCAAATGTCTTCTTTCATATTCTTAATGCATTTGAGCTTCAAAGTTGGGATAAAGACAAACAACGAATTCTTAGCCATTTGAAAAGCAAGCTTGAAATGGAAACGTTGTTAGTTTTGGATAACATTGAACAGTTGCTAGATGGATCTTTTAAAGAGGAATTCCAGCAATTTGTGTACGAGATGGTTTCTTCAGAAGCATGCAAAACTGGTACTTTGAAGATCTTGCTTACATCAGTTTATGAATTGCAAGATAAAAAGTTAAAAGGAAAGTATTTCTCAGATTACTCGGTTAAACGACTCAGCCAACAAGTTTCCAGAAATTTAATTTCTTCACCCAACAAACAGATCTTAAAGGAAGAAGAAGAAGTTTTGTCTGAAATTGCCAAACTGTGCAATAATCTACCTTACTTACTTAATGCAGTGAAGCAATTGATGCGCGAGGGATGTAAAGATGCATCTTATGTCCTTAAAAGATTAAAGAGCCAAATAATTGAGAAGAATGTGCCTGAGAAATATGTCTGTATTCTAGAACAGTTTGAATCCATACCCAATGACCAACTGAAACATCTTGCAGTTAAGATTTCTCTACTGCGAAGGCCTTTTTCTGTTGAGACAGCAATGAAAATAGCAGGTTTGCCACTCACACATGACAACATCTTCTATGCAACAATTGATATTGAATTGCTTTCAATTCACAAAGTCATCTCCAAGGTTGATGAAAAAGAGCCAAGATATGACATCCACTCATTGTTCCAAGAATTTGTAAAAGATTATTTGTGTCAACAGTTTGAAGATTACAGGGAAACATATTCTGAGGGAGAGAAACACTTTTTCCAGCATTTCTCAGGTCACATGATGCAAGTAGCTCATCTATTGGACAGTGATTTTGTGGAGGCGTTCAACAGATGTGAAACAGAGAAGGCTAACTTTGAGCTTGCAATTGACATTTCAAAAACTAACAATGACGTCTTTGACATTTTACTTCATTCTGATGAGCACAATGAGTTAGCTTTGGTTGGCATTCTGTTTGAGGTTTTGAAGGATTATGATGAGAGGAAAAATCTTTTCCAAAGCTGGGCAGAAATGGCTGAAAAATCAGGTATGAAATTAATCTAGATTTCAAATGTCTCTGTAGTATTGACACTTCAGCTTTTTTAAATCCAACTTTATATCCAGGTAGATGGCTTGATAGTGTTAACTTACGAAGTTGGCAAGCTATGCAAGCAGCAGACTTGGAAAGCAGAAAGAAAGCCAATCAAGCGCTTGAAATTGCAGAAAAGTCTTTGAAAAAGGCACAAGAAATAGGAGCTACCCCGGAGCAGCTTAATGCTGCTAAAAGTTTAATACTGCACAGCCAAGGAAGACTTCAATGGCAGGAGGCAACCCAAATGGCCATTTCAAGTAATAAACATCAGGACAAAAAACGTCTTGATCTCATCAGGCAAGGCTTGTCAAATCTTGAGGAAGCTTTGGAGCTGAGGAAGACAACATCTGAAGAGAGGAATACTACAATGAAAGCAAGAACTTTGAATTTGATTGGAAACTGTTACATGGAGTTGAATGAGCCTGATAAGGCTGAGGGAATTTATCAAGAAGCAATGGAAATGAAGAGACAACTAATTGGAAGTGATCTTCACTGGGAAATGCCAACATATTATAATCAGATAGCTCAGGTAATGATGACGATGGCTGCAGGGGTAAAGATAATAATGCTAGTGATGATAAGGGTAATATAATGATGATGGTAGTGTCAAAGATAATGATGGTGATGATGATTAAGTGTGTCAATGGGGTTAACTGAGTAGTGTATAAGATTGCATGTTTTTTTTCATTATTCTAAATGTGCAAATAAAAAAAATAAATGGTTAACATATAAAAGAATGTCCAATTTTTACTGTATTTGACTTTAAAACATGCAATTCATGCAAATGTCTGAGGAAAATGGTTATTATGTGATCTGTGTTTAAATAGTTTTCATAAATCACAATTCAAAGCTTGTATCATCTTTTCTCTGTCAATGTTTTTTTTTTATTGTGTGACTTTACAAGCCTGCAATGTTTGGTTACCATGGAAACAATGAAAAAAACTAGTTTTAATTACTAAGATTTTTTTCTACTGTTTACTGACTAAATTGTAGTTAATTTGCAACTGTTTACTGATTATACCACATGGACACTGTCATGATTGTGGTGATAATGATAATGATGGCAATGATGATGGTAGTGTTGATGATAATGTCTACTTGACAAGTAAATTGATATGTCGATCTTTTTCCATTTTTTAATCAGGTTCATGAAAGACGAGGGTTAAAGATAGAAAAATCTTATGGAGGCTTTTTAGATTTCTTTTTAAAAAGTAAGTACAAAGCAGAATACATCAAGTCTGTGGAATGGATGAAAAAAGCCTTAAAACTTGAAGAAGACCTTGGTGTTGGTGACACAGAACACACACAAACCTTCCAAAGAAACCTTGCTAATTCCTTGATTGGGATAGGTGAGTATGAGGAAGCCCTGGACTATGCTACCAAATGTTATGAAGCCAGGTAAGTGCTTACTTTAAACTTGTGGCTTATTATTGACACTTGTTTTTATAAAAAAAACATCAAATCTAATTTTAAAACATCTAAATATCATTTACATATGATAGAGTGAAGACACTAAAAGTGTGCAGTTGTTGCTATTTAGTAGTAAATAACACTAATTAAACAAAAGAAAACAATAGAATTAGCATAAAATAGCACTATTTAGTGGTATTTATGTTGCATAGTTTTAGTGGCTGCACTCTATCATGTCAATAAGGCCTGCATTTAAAGCTATTAACTGTAACATGTTACACTCAGTTAATAGGCTCTTAAAAAGTACTTTTAGATTCATTTCATACCTGACTTTTCAGCAATTTCTGCCCAGCTTTGGAAAAGATTTTTCCTCTCATCAGATGATGTTTCTTTATCTTTTAGTTATTATAATTAGAATTGCCTCTAATCCACTATGATGTAATATGAAAGCAATCTATTGTTTTAGGGAAAGGAATCATGGTTCTTGGAGAGGGTCAAATCAATTAATCTAAAATCTGACCTAATTCATGAAGAGAATTAAGATATCAAATATCAAGTTATCAAAATAATACACAGAATATCCAAAGCCATTTTCTAGTATAAATTGTCACTTTAGGAAAAACATTTTATCAAATTTTATCAAATTTTCTATTGGATTTGGCAATCTATCCTGCCTATAAAAACAAGCTATACCTTCATAATGCAATAAGCCAATTAATGCTAACTTACTTTAATACAGAAAAAACACTGATTGGTGTAGATCTGAGTCACCTGATAGTGGTTGATGTCAAAATGGCTGTTATTCCCACTTACTGTTTCATATTATCATTCCCTTTTGCCAGGCAAGAGCGCTACGGAGAACATCCTGAAACTGTCAACATTCTGTACTTGATTGGTATCATACATGAATATCGTAAAGATAGGAAGGCTGCCTATCAGATCTATGAACAGGCATTTGAAATGGAAGAGAAGTTACCTCATCATAACCACAGTCGCTCAAGAGAAAAGATCCGTGATAGATTACAGGAGATGTATAGAGCATTGAAAATGAAAGAAGAGGAGGTTGAATTGCAGTACAAAATTGAAGAAATCACAGGTACAATGTATTGCTGTTTTAAGATTATTGCATTCCATTCATTCATTCATTGCACATTTGTCTACTAGTTCATTTGTTGATTCATTTGCTCATTCATTTGTTCATTTGTTCATGCATTCATTCATTTATCCTTCATTTGTTCATTCATCCATTCATTCATTCATTTGTTCATTCATTCATTTATTCATCCATTCATTTATTGCATGATTAAAATACAATGATAAATAATTACTATGCTCTGAATATTTCACTATTTCCTTGTTTTTAACATTATTGGTACATTCATATTCATAAAGATCAGGAAGACAATTTTGCAAGTATCATTCCTTTTCAAGAAAAAGTTTATTTCAATGTGTAAGTTCACTTTTCAGTCACTTACTCATTTATTCATTCATTTGTTTGTTTACAACTTTCCAACCAACATTGAACTGCTTCATTTATCCATCCATCTGTCCATCTATTTTCTTGGTGATTTGGTTCATTGAGCATCAAAATTTACTCCACTTATCATTCTTTCATCTAATATTTTTCCAGAAATGAGCAGGGTGGCACCTACGACCGTTCAATCAAAGGCTTTGTTCTTTTCATTCCTGAAAACTGTGTCTTTCGGGCAACAAGAATAACATGTGACATAAATACTACACTCCCCACCCCTGCCAGTCCAATGGAGCGTCTAGTAAGCTCTGTTGTGGGCCTGAGACCAAGCACAATGCAGCTAGAGAAGCCATTAGAGATCACCATGTTGCATTGTGGGCCAGAGGTGGTTGACGGGTACGAGAATATAGTGAAAGTCTTTGATGACGAAACACAAGTATGGCAAGAAGTGAATGGTAATATTGTATATAGCTGTTTAACAGCATTATGATATCCAGTTACATTAAGTGATGCAATTTGCTGACAGTGTATAAATCTGACTACTTCCAACCGGACAATCATGACAATTTTGTTACTCCCACAAAAATTGCTTCATAAACACAGATTCTCCTGGGTTCAGACCTTTCAATGGCATTGCAATATCTGGTTTTCATGTGTACTGAGCATGCCCAATAAAGTCAAATAAAACCTTCTTCAATTCAAATGCGTAATTCAAATGACTAACACCAGTAGTCCACCTTATTAAACAAATTATAATTATACTTGATGGAATCTGTTTCATCATACTTAAATCTGACGTTTTGTTATGTTTATTTTTTCAGCAATTCAGGAAGCTAGACCACCTCCAGTAAAACTCAAAACAGATTTCATAAATGTGCAGCTGACCAAGTTGACTGCAGTAGCAGTAGTCACCAGGCTCATCACAGACACATTTGATGTAACAGTTGATGGGTGTGACATTCAATCGTCTTGGTGCAGTGATATCAAGCTTCATTTTCCTGAAGGAGCTGTAGGCAAGACTGTAACAGGACAAATGCAGGCAAGGGCATCATGAATAAATCATCATTTGTCATCATTACAAACATCATTGCAACCATCATAATTGTCATGATTTATCATGGGCTTTAGGATACCCCTTGCTTCGAGTTGTGAGAAATGTTTACTAACAAATAAATGAAATAAAAACACTTTATACTCACTTTGATGTTGCGTGCTATTATTTTTCCAAATCAGACCACATTTAGCCAGTTTACTAACCCATTTTATCGAAATCATACTGGCCGAACATCAATGGCAAATGTGAGCCTGCAATGAAATTTTTGTTTGATCAGGTTCGGTGATAAGAGGTTGTGAAATGGGATTGTAAACTAGCTAAATATTGTCTTATTTGGAAGATTAAAGCATTATCATCATTGTCAACCTTGTCATCATCTTTGACAACATTAATGTAAAGCATACATACAATCACCACTATCATCACCATTGTCATCGTTATCATCGCAATCATCATTGTTATCATCACCATCATCATTATCATCACCATTGTCATCGTTATCATCACCATCATTGTTATCATCACCATCATTATCATCACCATCATTATCATCACCATCATCCCTATCATCACCATTGTCATCACCATCATTACCATCATCATTACCATTGTCAGAATGATCATCATCATTATCATCACCATTTTCTTCATTTTCTCAGGTCCTACCTATTCCAAATCATCTAATCACTGGCCCAGAATTTGTTCCTTTTGCTGTGTTGCTTTTTCATGGTTTCAAAGACATAACCTTCAACAAACCAGTTATCATAGATCTACCAGTCACTGACAACCCTAAGAAAGAAGACATTAAGCTGTTGCGCACTCGTCTCGATGACACATCATCTTTGTCATATCAGTGGGAGGATATAACCAATACACCAGATGTCAGTCAGATTATTGTCAAGGAAAACAAAGTGCAAATACAAATAAAGAAATTTTGTGCGTAAGTAAGATTTGAAAAAAATGCTTAAAGTTGTGACACTTGAGAATAACCTTTATAATAGTCCAGTTTCAAGTTCTTCATTGCTCAGGCTAAGCCTCAACTGTAGATAAATTAACAAAAGATTCAAGACAAAACCATTGGTATTTGCATTGTTTTTGGATTGGTTCATTCCCATGGGATGTACCTCGTACAAAAAAATACATCACATACTATCGAGGCTTAGTCTGAGCAATGAAGAACATGAACCTGGACTATTCATTTCAATAGTTGTTTCTTCTTGAAGCTGTTATCCTGCGACGTTAAGAGTCTGCTTTTTTGTTGCAAGATATTTGACAACTTTGACAATGTTGAGAACTTGTGTTAAACACTTAATATTGATTGTGATAATGGTGATTATAATGATTGTGATGATGGTGGTTATAATGATTGTGATGATGGTGATTGTAATGATTGTGATGATGGTGGTTATAATGATTGTGATGATGGTGGTTATAATGATTGTGATGATGGTGGTTATAATGATTGTGATGATGGTGGTTATAATGATTGTGATGATGGTGGTTATAATGATTGTGATGATGGTGGTTATAATGATTGTGATGGTGGTGGTTATAATGTTTGTGATGATGGTGGTTATAATGATTGTGATGATGGTGGTTATAATGATTGTGATGATGGTGGTTATAATGATTGTGATGATGGTGGTTATAATGATTGTGATGATGGTGGTTATAATGATTGTGATGATGGTGGTTATAATGATTGTGATGATGGTGGTTATAATGATTGTGATGATGGTGGTTATAATGATTGTGATGATGGTGGTTATAATGATTGTGATGATGGTGGTTATAATGATTGTGATGATGGTGGTTATAATGATTGTGATGATGGTGGTTATAATGATTGTGATGATGGTGGTTATAATGATTGTGATGGTGGTTATAATGATTGTGATGATGATGGTGATTATAATGATTGTGATGATGGTGGTTATAATGATTGTGATGATGGTGGTTATAATGATTGTGATGATGGTGGTTATAATGATTGTGATGGTGGTTATAATGATTGTGATGATGGTGGTTATAATGATTGTGATGATGGTGATTATAATGATTGTGATGATGGTGGTTATAATGATTGTGATGATGGTGGTTTTAATGATTGTGATGATGGTGGTTATAATGATTGTGATAATGGTGGTTAGAATGATTGTGATGATGGTGGTTATAATGATTGTGATGATGGTGGTTATAATGATTGTGATGATGGTGGTTATAATGATTGTGATGATGGTGGTTATAATGATTGTGATGATGGTGGTTATAATGATTGTGATGATGGTGGTTATAATGATTGTGATGATGGTGGTTATAATGATTGTGATGATGGTGGTTATAATGATTGTGATGATGGTGGTTATAATGATTGTGATGATGGTGGTTATAATGATTGTGATGATGGTGGTTATAATGATTGTGATGATGGTGGTTATAATGATTGTGATGATGGTGGTTATAATGATTGTGATGATGGTGGTTATAATGATTGTGATGGTGGTGGTTTTAATGATTGTGATGATGGTGGTTATAATGATTGTGATAATGGTGGTTAGAATGATTGTGATGATGGTGGTTATAATGATTGTGATGATGGTGGTTATAATGATTGTGATGATGGTGGTTATAATGATTGTGATGATGGTGGTTATAATGATTGTGATGATGGTGGTTATAATGATTGTGATGATGGTGGTTATAATGATTGTGATGATGGTGGTTATAATGATTGTGATGATGGTGGTTATAATGATTGTGATGATGGTGGTTATAATGATTGTGATGATGGTGGTTATAATGATTGTGATGATGGTGGTTATAATGATTGTGATGATGGTGGTTATAATGATTGTGATGATGGTGGTTATAATGATTGTGATGATGGTGGTTATAATGATTGTGATGGTGGTGGTTATAATGTTTGTGATGATGGTGGTTATAATGATTGTGATGATGGTGGTTATAATGATTGTGATGATGGTGGTTATAATGATTGTGATGATGGTGGTTATAATGATTGTGATGATGGTGGTTATAATGATTGTGATGATGGTGGTTATAATGATTGTGATGATGGTGGTTATAATGATTGTGATGATGGTGGTTATAATGATTGTGATGATGGTGGTTATAATGATTGTGATGATGGTGGTTATAATGATTGTGATGATGGTGGTTATAATGATTGTGATGATGGTGGTTATAATGATTGTGATGGTGGTTATAATGATTGTGATGATGATGGTGATTATAATGATTGTGATGATGGTGGTTATAATGATTGTGATGATGGTGGTTATAATGATTGTGATGATGGTGGTTATAATGATTGTGATGGTGGTTATAATGATTGTGATGATGGTGGTTATAATGATTGTGATGATGGTGATTATAATGATTGTGATGATGGTGGTTATAATGATTGTGATGATGGTGGTTTTAATGATTGTGATGATGGTGGTTATAATGATTGTGATAATGGTGGTTAGAATGATTGTGATGATGGTGGTTATAATGATTGTGATGATGGTGGTTATAATGATTGTGATGATGGTGGTTATAATGATTGTGATGATGGTGGTTATAATGATTGTGATGATGGTGGTTATAATGATTGTGATGATGGTGGTTATAATGATTGTGATGATGGTGGTTATAATGATTGTGATGATGGTGGTTATAATGATTGTGATGATGGTGGTTATAATGATTGTGATGATGGTGGTTATAATGATTGTGATGATGGTGGTTATAATGATTGTGATGATGGTGGTTATAATGATTGTGATAATGGTGGTTAGAATGATTGTGATGATGGTGGTTATAATGATTGTGATGATGGTGATTATAATGATTGTGATGATGGTGGTTATAATGATTGTGATGATGGTGGTTATAATGATTGTGATGATGGTGGTTATAATGATTGTGATGATGGTGGTTAGAATGATTGTGATGATGGTGGTTATAATGATTGTGATGATGGTGGTTATAATGATTGTGATGATGGTGGTTATAATGATTGTGATGATGGTGGTTATAATGATTGTGATGATGGTGGTTATAATGATTGTGATGATGGTGGTTATAATGATTGTGATGGTGGTTATAATGATTGTGATGATGATGGTGATTATAATGATTGTGATGATGGTGGTTATAATGATTGTGATGATGGTGGTTATAATGATTGTGATGATGGTGGTTATAATGATTGTGATGGTGGTTATAATGATTGTGATGATGGTGGTTATAATGATTGTGATGATGGTGATTATAATGATTGTGATGATGGTGGTTATAATGATTGTGATGATGGTGGTTTTAATGATTGTGATGATGGTGGTTATAATGATTGTGATAATGGTGGTTAGAATGATTGTGATGATGGTGGTTATAATGATTGTGATGATGGTGGTTATAATGATTGTGATGATGGTGGTTATAATGATTGTGATAATGGTGGTTAGAATGATTGTGATGATGGTGGTTATAATGATTGTGATGATGGTGGTTATAATGATTGTGATGATGGTGGTTATAATGATTGTGATGATGGTGGTTATAATGATTGTGATGATGGTGGTTATAATGATTGTGATGATGGTGGTTATAATGATTGTGATGATGGTGGTTATAATGATTGTGATGATGGTGGTTATAATGATTGTGATAATGGTGGTTAGAATGATTGTGATGATGGTGGTTATAATGATTGTGATGATGGTGATTATAATGATTGTGATGATGGTGGTTATAATGATTGTGATGATGGTGGTTATAATGATTGTGATGATGGTGGTTATAATGATTGTGATGATGGTGGTTAGAATGATTGTGATGATGGTGGTTATAATGATTGTGATGATGGTGGTTATAATGATTGTGATGATGGTGGTTATAATGATTGTGATGATGGTGGTTATAATGATTGTGATGATGGTGGTTAGAATGATTGTGATGATGGTGGTTATAATGATTGTGATGATGGTGGTTATAATGATTGTGATGATGGTGGTTATAATGATTGTGATGATGGTGGTTGTAATGATTGTGATGATGGTGGTTATAATGATTGTGATGATGGTGGTTATAATGATTGTGATAATGGTGGTTATAATGATTGTGATGATGGTGGTTATAATGATTGTGATGATGGTGGTTATAATGATTGTGATAATGGTGATTATAATGATTGTGATGATGGTGATTATAATGATTGTGATGATGGTGATTATAATGATTGTGATGATGGTGGTTATAATGATTGTGATGACGGTGATTGTAATGATTGTGATGATGGTGGTTATAATGATTGTGATGATGGTGGTTATAATGATTGTGATGATGGTGGTTATAATGATTGTGATGATGGTGGTTATAATGATTGTGATGATGGTGATTATAATGATTGTGATGATGGTGGTTATAATGATTGTGATGATGGTGATTGTAATGATTGTGATGATGGTGATTGTAATGATTGTGATGATGGTGGTTATAATGATTGTGATGATGGTGGTTATAATGATTGTGATGATGGTGATTATAATGATTGTGATGATGGTGGTTATAATGATTGTGATGATGGTGATTGTAATGATTGTGATGATGGTGGTTATAATGATTGTGATGATGGTGGTTATAATGATTGTGATGATGGTGGTTATAATGATTGTGATGATGGTGGTTATAATGATTGTGATGATGGTGGTTATAATGATTGTGATGATGGTGGTTATAATGATTGTGATAATGGTGGTTATAATTATTGTGATAATGGTGGTTATAATGATTGTGATGATGGTGATTATAATGATTGTGATGATGGTGGTTATAATGATTGTGATAATGGTGGTTATAATGATTGTGATGATGGTGGTTATAATGATTGTGATGATGGTGGTTATAATGATTGTGATGATGGCGATTATAATGATTGTGATGATGGTGGTTATAATGATTGTGATGATGGTGGTTAGAATGATTGTGATGATGGTGGTTATAATGATTGTGATGATAGTGGTTATAATGATTGTGATGATGGTGATTATAATGATTGTGATGATGGTGATTATAATGATTGTGATGATGGTGGTTATAATGATTGTGATGATGGTGGTTATAATGATTGTGATGATGGTGATTATAATGATTGTGATGATGGTGGTTATAATGATTGTGATGATGGTGGTTATAATGATTGTGATGATGGTGGTTATAATGATTGTGATGATGGTGGTTATAATGATTGTGATGATGGTGGTTATATTGATTGTGATAATGGTGGTTATAATGATTGTGATGATGGTGGTTATAATGATTGTGATGATGGTGGTTATAATGATTGTGATGATGGTGGTTATAATGATTGTGATGATGGTGGTTATAATGATTGTGATGATGGTGGTTATAATGATTGTGATAATGGTGGTTATAATGATTGTGATGATGGTGGTTATAATGATTGTGATAATGGTGGTTATAATGATTGTGATGATGGTGGTTATATTGATTGTGATGATGGTGGTTATAATGATTGTGATGATGGTGGTTATAATGATTGTGATGATGGTGGTTATAATGATAGTGATAATGGTGATTGTAATGATTGTGATGATGGTGGTTGTAATGATTGTGATGATGGTGGTTATAATGATTATGATGATGGTGGTTATAATGATTGTGATGATGGTGGTTATAATGATTGTGATGATGGTGGTTATATTGATTGTGATGATGGTGATTATAATGATTGTGATGATGGTGGTTATAATGATTGTGATGATGGTGGTTATAATGTCATTGTGATGATGGTGATTAGAATGATTGTGATGATGGTGGTTATAATGATTGTGATGATGGTGGTTATAATGATTGTGATGATGGTGATTAGAATGATTGTGATGATGGTGGTTATAATGATTGTGATGATGGTGGTTATATTGATTGTGATGATGGTGATTAGAATGATTGTGATGATGGTGGTTATAATGATTGTGATGATGGTGGTTGTAATGATTGTGATGATGGTGGTTATAATGATTGTGATAATGGTGGTTATAATGATTGTGATAATGGTGGTTGTAATGATTGTGATGATGGTGGTTATAATGATTGTGATAATGGTGGTTATAATGATTGTGATAATGGTGGTTATAATGATTGTGATAATGGTGATTGTAATGATTGTGATGATGGTGGTTGTAATGATTGTGATGATGGTGGTTATAATGATTATGATGATGGTGGTTATAATGATTGTGATGATGGTGGTTATAATGATTGTGATGATGGTGGTTATATTGATTGTGATGATGGTGATTATAATGATTGTGATGATGGTGGTTATAATGATTGTGATGATGGTGGTTATAATGTCATTGTGATGATGGTGATTAGAATGATTGTGATGATGGTGGTTATAATGATTGTGATGATGGTGGTTATAATGATTGTGATGATGGTGATTAGAATGATTGTGATGATGGTGGTTATAATGATTGTGATGATGGTGGTTATATTGATTGTGATGATGGTGATTAGAATGATTGTGATGATGGTGGTTATAATGATTGTGATGATGGTGGTTATAATGATTGTGATGATGGTGATTAGAATGATTGTGATGATGGTGGTTATAATGATTGTGATGATGGTGGTTATAATGATTGTGATGATGGTGGTTATAATGATTGTGATGATGGTGGTTATAATGATTGTGATGATGGTGGTTATATTGATTGTGATGATGGTGGTTATAATGATTGTGATGATGGTGATTGTAATGATTGTGATGATGGTGGTTATAATGATTGTGATGATGGTGGTTATAATGATTGTGATGATGGTGGTTATAATGATTGTGATGATGGTGGTTACATTGATTGTGATGATGGTGGTTATAATGATTGTGATGATGGTGGTTGTAATGATTGTGATGATGGTGGTTATAATGATTGTGATGATGGTGGTTATAATGATTGTGATGATGGTGGTTATAATGATTGTGATGATGGTGGTTATATTGATTGTGATGATGGTGGTTATAATGATTGTGATGATGGTGGTTATATTGATTGTGATGATGGTGGTTATATTGATTGTGATGATGGTGGTTATAATGATTGTGATGATGGTGATTGTAATGATTGTGATGATGGTGGTTATAATGATTGTGATGATGGTGATTATAATGATTGTGATGATGGTGGTTATAATGATTGTGATGATGGTGGTTATAATGATTGTGATGATGGTGGTTATATTGATTGTGATGATGGTGGTTATATTGATTGTGATGATTGTGATTAGAATGATTGATGATGATATTTACATTTGATTCATAATGTATTGCTTCATGTTGCCCTGACAACCATGAGATGATGATGATAACGTTGATAACCTTGATATTGCACTGGTATTATGTCGTGTGTCAGTTTTGCTGCCTATCAACACAGAGAGACCAGTAACAGCTTTCAGAGGAAACTAACTTGTGTATAATAGTAATGATAACAGGTACTGATAGTGATGATAACAGGTACTGATAGTGATGATAACAGGTACTGATAGTGATGATAACAGGTACTGATAGTAATGATAACAGGTACTGATAGTGATGATAACAGGTACTGATAGTGATGATAACAGGTACTGATAGTGATGATAACAGGTACTGATAGTAATGATAACAGGTACTGATAGTAATGATAACAGGTACTGATAGTGATGATAACAGGTACTGATAGTAATGATAACAGGTACTGATAGTAATGATAACAGGTACTGATAGTGATGATAACAGGTACTGATAGTAATGATAACAGGTACTGATAGTAATGATAACAGGTACTGATAGTAATGATAACAGGTACTGATAGTGATGATAACAGGTACTGATAGTGATGATAACAGGTACTGATAGTAATGATAACAGGTACTGATAGTAATGATAACAGGTACTGATAGTAATGATAACAGGTACTGATAGTGATGATAACAGGTACTGATAGTGATGATAACAGGTACTGATAGTAATGATAACAGGTACTGATAGTAATGATAACAGGTACTGATAGTGATGATAACAGGTACTGATAGTGATGATAACAGGTACTGATAGTAATGATAACAGGTACTGATAGTAATGATAACAGGTACTGATAGTGATGATAACAGGTACTGATAGTAATGATAACAGGTACTGATAGTAATGATAACAGGTACTGATAGTGATGATAACAGGTACTGATAGTGATGATAACAGGTACTGATAGTGATGATAACAGGTACTGATAGTAATGATAACAGGTACTGATAGTGATGATAACAGGTACTGATAGTAATGATAACAGGTACTGATAGTGATGATAACAGGTACTGATAGTGATGATAACAGGTACTGATAGTGATGATAACAGGTACTGATAGTGATGATAACAGGTACTGATAGTGATGATAACAGGTACTGATAGTAATGATAACAGGTACTGATAGTGATGATAACAGGTACTGATAGTGATGATAACAGGTACTGATAGTGATGATAACAGGTACTGATAGTAATGATAACAGGTACTGATAGTAATGATAACAGGTACTGATAGTGATGATAACAGGTACTGATAGTGATGATAACAGGTACTGATAGTAATGATAACAGGTACTGATAGTGATGATAACAGGTACTGATAGTAATGATAACAGGTACTGATAGTAATGATAACAGGTACTGATAGTAATGATAACAGGTACTGATAGTAATGATAACAGGTACTGATAGTGATGATAACAGGTACTGATAGTAATGATAACAGGTACTGATAGTAATGATAACAGGTACTGATAGTGATGATAACAGGTACTGATAGTAATGATAACAGGTACTGATAGTAATGATAACAGGTACTGATAGTAATGATAACAGGTACTGATAGTAATGATAACAGGTACTGATAGTGATGATAACAGGTACTGATAGTAATGATAACAGGTACTGATAGTAATGATAACAGGTACTGATAGTGATGATAACAGGTACTGATAGTGATGATAACAGGTACTGATAGTAATGATAACAGGTACTGATAGTAATGATAACAGGTACTGATAGTAATGATAACAGGTACTGATAGTGATGATAACAGGTACTGATAGTGATGATAACAGGTACTGATAGTGATGATAACAGGTACTGATAGTAATGATAACAGGTACTGATAGTAATGATAACAGGTACTGATAGTGATGATAACAGGTACTGATAGTGATGATAACAGGTACTGATAGTGATGATAACAGGTACTGATAGTAATGATAACAGGTACTGATAGTAATGATAACAGGTACTGATAGTGATGATAACAGGTACTGATAGTGTGCACATTACATGACGGATGTGCAAACAACAAGGTATAAGTCACCTTCAAATCAATTCTTTTTCCTCTTTCAGTCTATGTCTTTGTAAATCAGTGACTGATGTTGACAGAGCAGTAAGCAGTTTGAATAAGATCATTGATAACCCACCTCGCAAGGTCAGTTTTGCTGCCTACCAACACAGGGAGCCAAGTAACAGCTCTAGCTTTCAGATGAAACTAACTTGTGTAGCAAACAATAAGCAACTGGAGCTGACCAAGGAACTAAAAAAACAAGGTACAGCTGGGGTTTACTTGGTTAGTTTAGAATGTGTTGTATGAAAGGTTTCATTCATTTTATTCGTTTAGTCAGTTATTCATTCAGTTATTTGTTCATTCATTCATTCATCCATCCATCCATTCGTTCATTTATTTATTCATCCAGCCATTTATTCATTTATTCATCCATTCATTCATTCGTTCATTCAATTATCCGTTCATTTGTGTATTTATGGAAGACAATATCTTTTCCTATTTCCCATTATTTTAGGTTATCTTCACTTGGAGGATTCAACGGCTGACTACAAGATGCGTATAGATGATAGGGCCTACATAAATGTTGTAGATATTGACCCGTCAAAATGGCGAAAAAATTTCTTTCTTCAGTGAGTACAATAAACAGAATCTTAATAGGGTTTACAAAAGTTAACCGTCAAGCAAATGCAAATACTCTTTAAAACTGTTTGAAATAAAAAACATTTTCATGTCATAACATTGACCAACAAAATAGAAGACATTTTGTTTATAATAAATTCTTAAATGTACTAGAATTCACTGTTAAAATGAGGATTTTAACAGTCACAGAGAATACCACCCAATTAAAACCCTGAATAACTTAAATAAACTGAATCTCATGATATGTTGGACTTGATTGATCACCAATACCTTTTCTTTGAAGGTTTCTTGGCGAGGAAGAGTGTAGAAAGCCATTTAAAGTAAAAACAGTCGACAAAGAAGTAGATCTTGAATTTTATCGCCAGCAAAATCTTGAAGGAGATATTCTGTGTGAGCTGCCGTTGAAGAAAGTCGAGCAAGTTAGGGTCGAAGATAACTACGAGGTATTAGCTTAGTATTCTGATGAACAATTGATGTACAGTGTGTTCAAGTGCAGTTAATAATTTAATGATCGACTCAATATTTACTAAGTTATTTTTTGTCATTTCTTCATTAGTGCAAACACTAAATGTGTGCAACAGTTGTCACTATTTAGTGGTAAATAGCACTAATTAAACAAAAGAAAACAATAGAATTAGCATAAAATAGCACTATTTAGTGGTATTTATGTTGCACACTTTTAGTGCGTGCACTCTATCATATCTTTACATCATCAACCCAAACTTCAGTACCATGTATAAAACATCATCACCATCGCTGTCATCATGATCTTCACATTATCATCACTTGTCATCATCATCATCACATCCATCATCATCATTGGTTGATTGACAGGATGTCGCGATTGATTGCTTAATCTTTATCATATTCACCACCATCTTGTACAGTAATTTATTTTTCATTCTCAGTTGACATGGGTAGAGTACTGTGGTATCGAATTCGACGCTTTGCGAGATTTGCCCGAGGGTGTGTGTTTTGCTGTACTGCCTCTATTCTCAGACCACGATAGATTACAAGACAGGATTGGTATTTGTGCAAATCCCGATAAATGGAATGATGGTGGAGTAGAGGAGGTTCTGACTTTATTGTATCGCGTATCGTTTGATGACGTGTACAAAGCATTAGACGAGATGTTTAGTACTACCGCTCCAGAAAATACCTACTTACCGTCTCTACTGAAGCTGCTTCATCATGGTGAGAGCATTCATTTGCTGATGTTGCACTTGATGGTTTTGTTTTCAATCCGAATCATTGCATCGGTTGAAGGATTTATCAATTGATTGGTTGTTTAGTTTGACTGATTGACCGACCGAATGACCGACAATCCGACCCACTGACTGGTTGACTGACTAACGGATCCATTATCAAGATAACTTACTACTTCTTCAAAATTGCTTTTGCAGGTCACAGCCTAACCAACTTACCACTAAACAATACAGACAGTGAAGTTAGAGCGACAATGGACACTATGTCCACCAAAATTTCAATGGATAGCTTTGCAACATTTGGAAGAGGTTTAGGGCTAAGTGATGAAGTCCTCGATACACACGATGCCCCGTCCAAAGTCCTTAAGTACTGGTGTGACAATTACACAGACTCTACTATTGCTGACTTGTTTAATGCGCTAAGAGCTTGTGCTGAGAGGGGGCCTGCCAAAGAGCTCGCTAAAACGATCACTAACTTGTCAAAAACAAAACAGGAAATGAAAGCACAATTAGAATCTTCGGTATGAGAAATGAATTCCGTGACGTCAGTAAATCCCTTACGGACTCTTCTAGTGGATGTTTATTTCTCTTTGACTGACCCACGAGGATGTAACTTTGCCTACTAACTAACGAGAAAGTTACCTGTTCCCGTATCGCTCTTTCAACTAGAAATAGGCTGTTGTCATGGGCTCTCGGATACAACCCTCCAACACACGCCTTCTTTGGCTCAACTAAAACACTCTCGAGAAGCATTAACTCTCGGTTCTCATAAACTCTTGAAATAATTACTACGTTAATACACAGTAGTTCACTCTGATTTCATTGTTTTGTAGTTATTCCCTATTTAATAGTAAATGATATTAGTTGTTCACGTGTTCATGAGAACTATATCAAGACAGAGACAAGTATATGAGAGATGAGAAATGAACGCCTGATCCAAAATGCCTTGCAGTACTCTCGACATACTCGGATTGAAACAAGAAGCACTGTTTATTTTAGGAGACACATACTTACAACTCTACCAAATGTTTTAACTTGATAAACTTTATCGAATTTCGATGGCGTCGACAAGATAGTCTGACCAAAATAACGCAATGCATTCTGGATAAGACAGTTGCTCTAACAATCACTTTAGATTACAATGATCATGAGATTATTAGTTCACGAAGTTTCGAGGTCATGTTGATATTCTTTATCACCACAATCATTGTAAACCACATATTTGTCAACTAAAAAAGTGTGCTATGTTGAGGCACAAAGCCATGCTGGACAGCTAGGCTCCTAACCTACCTACTGCGCATGCTCTTAACAAAATCAACGTTTATTGTAAATTATTATAATCAACACTGTTTTGACGTAATAACAAAATCTCTCTCTCCAAGAGACTAAGATGCCATTTTGTAAAAAGATGTAGAACATCTCACATTGCTTCAAAAGCAAAATGATATTGCAAATTCTACAAAGCATTTTATATCTGTCAAACAGAAAAAAACATATTTAAAGAAACGATTTTTTTACCTTTTTTATTTTATACAGATATCTTCACCATGCTCTTTGAAGATATATATTATATATATATTTATAAAGATCTATCTTTTTTACAATCCAACTTCAATAAAAAAATACACTCTAAACTCAAACCGTGTCTGTGATTAACATACACTTCACCGACAAAAGGCTAGTTATTTGGACTTTCCACAAAATGACATGGACTGTATAGTCCATTAAAACCAAAATATCACAAATTATTCGTCGCCTTCACTAATGAAAAACTTATCCGACCAAAGCGTATTTCAAGCTTTTTGCATTTGGAAAACTTGAATAGTCCAGTTTCATGTTCTTCATTGCTCAGCCTAAGCCTCGATAGTATGTGATATATTCTTTTGTAAGAGGTACATCCCGTGGGAATACACCAATCCAAAAACAATATAAATAGCAATGGTTTTGTCTGGACTCTTTTGTTAATTTACCTTAAATTGAGGCTTGGCCTGAGCAATGAACTTGAAACTGGTCTATTGTTCCTCGTTTAGATAAGCTACCGATCCATGCATTTTCGGTGAAAAACGGGCACTTTTGGTCATTTTGGTGGGCTATAATCCATGCATTTTGGTCAAAAAACGGGCATTTTTGGTCATTTTGGTGGGCTATAGTCCCTGCATTTTGCTCAAAAAACGGGCATTTTTGGTCATTTTGGTGGGTTATAGTCCATGCATTTTGGCCCAAAAACGGGCATTTTTGGTCATTTTGGTGGGCTATAGTCCATGCATTTTGGCCCAAAAACGGGCATTTTTGGTCATTTTGGTGGGCTATAGTCCATGCATTTTGGCCCAAAAACGGGCATTTTTGGTCATTTTGGTGGGTTGTAGTCCATGCATTTTGGCCCAAAAACGGGCATTTTTGGTCATTTTGGTGGGCTATAGTCCATGCATTTTGGCCCAAAAACGGGCATTTTTGGTCATTTTGGTGGGTTGTAGTCCATGCATTTTGGTCAAAAAACGGGCATTTTTGGTCATTTTGGTGGGCTATAGTCCATGCATTTTGGTCAAAAAACGGACATTTTTGGTCATTTTGGTGGGCTATAGTCCATGCATTTTGGTCAAAAAACGGGCATTTTTGGTCATTTTGGTGGGCTAGCTATAGTCCATGCGTTTTGGTCAAAAAACGGACATTTTTGGTCATTTTGGTGGGCTATAGTCCATGCATTTTGTTAAAAAAACGGGCATTTTTGGTCATTTTGGTGGGCTATAGTCCATGCGTTTTGGTCAAAAAACGGGCATTTTTGGTCATTTTGGTGGACTATTGTCCATGCATTTGGGTCAAAAAACGGGCATATTTTGGTCATTTTGTTGGGCTATAGTCCATGCATTTTGGTCAAAAAACGGGCATTTTTGGTCATTTTGGTGGGCTATAGTCCATGCGTTTTGGTCAAAAAACGGGCATTTTTGGTCATTTTGTTGGGCTATAGTCCATGCATTTTGGTCAAAAAACGGGCATTTTTGGTCATAGTCCATGCGTTTTGGTCAAAAAACGGGCATTTTTGGTCATTTTGGCTGGCTATGCATTTTGTTCAAAAAACGGCATTTTTGGTCATTTTGGTGGGCTTAGTACATGCATCTAGGTAAAAAAGGGCATTCTGTGTCTATTCTGTGGCCATTTTGTCCATGTATTTTTGGTTGAAAATTTTGGATCTTCGCTATTGTTGTGCTTTTTATTAATTTTTTTATTTTTGTTGTTTATTTTTTTGAATGTTTATTTGTGTTTTAGGTCATCTGCTCACATTAAGAAACTGTATGTTGGGAGTCGTTACAGATTTAGCCCGTGATGCCATGAGACTTACAAGGTGAATTGCGTTTCATTCAGTTCTGTTGGTTCCATGTTATAGTTACAAAGAATGATAATAAATATGAATTTGCTTTGAATTTTTCTCAGGAATAAAAGATAATACCCTGTGTTTGTCCAGGCTAGGGTTCATTTGGGAGCGTTTCTGCGGTACAACGGGGACACCCCCTTACTCCTTCAGGTTTGAGTGAAATTGTAAAACAGTTTTTAGGTTCTGTGTATAAAACGGAAAAATAGCGGTGAAATATTTCTGAATCTGTTGTTGTTGTCAGCATAATATCACCAATAGACTTAACGACTCCACTGTTTTGTTGTGTTTGCAATCTCTTCTTGATCGATATTATTATCCCAGTGTTTCTTCATCGTTGTGTTTCCTTTGTGGTTGATCATGTTCAAATGCTTGGTTCATCAATGCACCACTGCTGGTAGCCACATTCTCGTTTCCCTGAATAAGAAGAAAGTGTTCATGTTTCTATTGTTGTTTAAGTAGATTTCAATTGCCAGGTTTGCTTGACTGTCTTCGTAGTGACACTAGCCTCAACCTTACCCTAACCTCCAGGGGCTGAGCTAAGAGAGAGAGGTTTGATAGAGACAAACTTGAAATTTTCTTCTTCTTTGATGAACGACGATTACATAATGTTGCTATGAGATCGACATGTCATCCCTTTTAATATTCTTTTCAAAAAAAGTATCATAACCAGGGGAGTTTGGGTTAAAAAAAATACACAAAAAGAAAAGGAATAAACCCCTTTCTGTGAGCGGTTGATCAGCACAGCTTCGACAGGTTTGTAAACATTAAATGTTGTCTGTAAGTTTTCACATTTGACGTTGACTTACCCCAGCAAGAGCGTACATCCCTCCTACTTGATAGACAAGATCTGAAAATGTTGGTCTTTGCTTTGGATCGGGATTCCAGCATTTCCACATCAATGAATAGCTGGAATGAATAATTAAATGAAGGAATGAATGAATATATGAAGGAATGGATGAATGAATGAATAAATAAATAAATGAAGGTATGAATGGATTAATGAATGAATGAATGAACTAAATGATGAATGAATGAATGGATGGATAAATAAATGAATGAATGTATTAATCAAGGAATCAGTCAATCAATCGATGCTACTCACATGTCAGGTGATGTATCACGTGGTTTGTGTAGCCTGTAACCTTGTTTTAAATGCTCTAGTATTTCCTGACCTTGAAGCCCACCATACGGGACATTACCTGATGTCGACACAATGATTGGTTAATAGAATAAATAAATAGAACAGACAGATGGACAGACAGACAGATCGACAGACAGACAGATCGACAGACAGAGAGAGAAACAGACAGAGAGAGAAACAGAATAAAAACAAGCAAACAGCAGATAAACGGATAGATGTATGAAAAAAATATTGAACAGACATATTAATGAATAAATAAATTAATGACTGTTTGAATGAATGACTGCTTGAATGAATGAATGAATGAATGAATGAATGAGTGAATGAATGACTGTTTGAATAAATGAGTGTTCAGGAGAATGAATAAATGACTGTTTGAATGAATGAATGAATAAATGAATGGATGGATGGATGAATAAATGGATGGATGAGTGTATAGATAAAGTAATCAATTAATGTGATTACCTCCACTTTCCATTTCCCACAATAAAACTCCATATGACCACCTGGAAGTACACAACGCATAAAGATCAGAACAAGATGTTCATTGGCCGTCAAAAACTTGAATTAAACGTGACAGACTAACTTTGTTTATGTCGTACAACTAGTGTGAACCGAGATGAAATACTTACACATCGGTCTTGGAGTTGTAGGTGAAATATTTTAACGATTCAGGAGACATCCAACGAACAGGCAGAATACCCTATAAATCAAAACATATATCTAACGACTACACTCACTAAGTTTATTAGAACACAACACTAACACCAACAGTCTATATCAAGACTACACACACCCAGATAATCACAACACATCAACATCACTTACACCTGGGTTCAAACCATTCAAACATCAGACACTAGCACCAACAGTCTTTCTCAAGATTGTACACACTCAGATGATCACAACACATCAACACCATTAAACACCTGGATTAAAACCATTCCAGCATTAGGCACTTACACCCAGCCATTATAACCAGGGCTCAACTAAAGCAATACTTCAGCCGACCAAAGCATTGACCGTTGTTTCGAACTTTTGGGGTCACAGGGTTTCTGGTTGGTACACCAACATAACAATTTCAATCAAGTCCAACCTCACATCGCAAATAACGTCACCACCTACCCCGTCAGTCTGCTCGTAAACGCCCATCTCATAAATGTCACGTGACAAGCCAAAGTCAGATACCATTGCGATCATGTTCTTTCCGAGTAAAATATTGCGAGTAGCGAGATCACGATGTACGAACTGTTAATCAAAATGATTCAACATTAGTAAGTCTTTTAACTCACACTAGTTCATATTTACAGCCAAATTCGTTGAGAGAATGTTTCAGTGTCGTTAATGAACAGCAAAAGGTGTAATACCCTGCATTTTTCTAGATGCGCCATCCCTTGTGCTATCTCATAAGCAAACTTGAGTCGTTCTTTCTCATTAATAATCTTACGGAGTGGTATGTTCACTGTGTTTTCATAATCTGGTAATGGTCGGTTTTCTACGATGTAGTCCAGTAGACAACCATTAGGTGCAAACTTCACAACTAGTAAAGGGGGACCTGTGAAGACAAATGTAAATACTTGCTAAACATGGTCATTTTTTAGTTTTTTTTTCTTTCATATGTTTTCTGTTCTTAAATTTCTTCTTTCCTTTCTTGATGTGAGTTAGTTTTCACTTTCCTTGCTCTCATTTATTTTATTTTTTGTTGTTCCTTCCTTCTTTCCTTCCTTTGTTTCTGACTTTAATTTGCTCTTTTTCTTCCTTTCTAGCTTCCTCATTTTCATCTTGCTTATCGTTTTTCTCTTCACTTTACATCCTATTCTTTCTCCTTCTTTACTCTTTACATTCTTCCCATTCGTGATTTCTCTTCTCTTCTCTTCAAATCCCATCTATGATTTCGTATTTAATATTTCAGTGGTTTTGTTTGTGTCATACCATCTATAGTACAGGCTCCAATCAGACTAACGATGTTTGCATGGTCATCGATAGATGACATGGTCTTGATCTCTTTACAAAACTCCAGTAATTGTCGCTCAGTCGGATTTTCTAAATTGAAAATACATACTTCTTGGAACAAAATACATGTTATGAAAAATAAATGAATGATTCAGGAGTTATTAAAAAAATCATGACGAGTTCTGCAATCAGTTTATTGGTACAAATTTAACCCAATTTACTTGAACTTAAAACTCAAAAATAAAATTGAAAACATTCCTGAGGGTTTTTCTTCGATGAAAAATAATAAAAGTCGAGTTTAATTGTATGGCATCTGTAAATCAGATATGTAAATGACTTTTATCTATCCTCGGATTTGAGAGTAGCACAAAATATGTGGTTTGGATGGGGTTCTGGTTTACTGAGGTTAATTTTACAAGAGATATTGTTAAAAGTTGAATTCCGCACCGAAAAAAGTTGTTCGGTTTAAAGAGAATTTCGGTTTATTGAGGGTCTGGTATAGAGGGGTTTCACTGTAGTATCTCGGAGACTCATTCACACTACTTACTCCTACACTCGATATACTCTAAATACGTCTCTCCAGTCAGTTGATTTTAATGGAGGAGGAAAACCAGAGAACCTGGAGAAAAACCCTTATGACATAGGAGAGAGAAACAACACACTCTACTCACATATATTCCAGCTCCCGAGCCAGGGCTCGAACCAGGACCTTAGCGGTGAGAGGCGAGAGGCTTAACCACCCGGCCACCACTCGGCCACCACTCGGACACCACTCGGACACCACTCGGACACCACTCGGCCACCCAAATAAATATAAAATACATTCTAACAAAGTGTAAGACACACCGTGATATTACCTTTCAGCATTTTAACCGCACAGTGTAGCCCAATCTCTCTCCCGTTTTCGTCTTTCTTCTTTACAAACCCTTTGCTAACCACACCAAAAGTACCTCCACCAACTTGATGCTCTAAAGTCAACTGATCACGCGGTATCTCCCACCACGGTTTAACAACACTGATCTTAAGCAACTTGAACCAATCAACGGATAAATCGTAAGGGTTTTTTCTTAACTATGTGGAAAGAAAAGAAGTAATTATTTATTCACTAATTCTACAGAAAAATAAAATAAAAGGCAAACTTTTGAGGGATTCTGGCACAGTCAATTAACGAGGATTGTACCCACTCTTTGGATCTTCTGTTTAAGTTCTTTTTCATTTTGCTGTTTCTTTATCCACCATCTCCAGAAGACGACCCCAACAACTACCAACACGGTTGCCATGACAGCAATTGGTGCAGCGATAGCAGCAGTTGGTGTGGTTCTTGTTGTCTTACTAGAGGACATTGCTAAGAGACAAAAACACCGTTATTTCATTCATTCATTCATTCATTCACAATCCATCCATCCGTTTATTCATCTATCCATCCATCAATCCATCCATCCACCCATCCATCCACCCATCCATCCATCCAAAGATGATATTGGCTCACAATATTATTCCTTACGCCAATCTAACACTTTACAAATTCCAAGGGTTAGACAGGAACAGTTTTGCGTACACTGGTGCTAAACTATGGAACTCACTTCCAAAAGACTTGAAGGAGGAGCCCTCCATTTCCAAATTTAAAAAGAGAATCAAACGTCTTGACCTGAACATCAATTGAAATATCTCTGTTATCTACAGAAAGTTAATTGTATGTATTCCTTTTTGAACCATATGTTTATTCTCTTTTTCACAATTATATAATTTTACCATATAAGCTTCGAATGTTTTTATTAAAGCTGTACATTTTTCATACACGGCCTCTAGGTAGAGCAAAACTAGGTTTATATTTTATAATGTACTTAATACTGATAGAGCTTTCGTGTTTAAATAAAGTTATTGTATTGTATTGTATCCATCCATCCATCCATCCATCATCTATTACCATATCCAGCTATCCTTTATGTCATTGTCCATACTAACCCGTTCGAGTAGCGACGGCAATGGGCTCGCTAGGTTCTATCCCATATGCATTAACAGACAAAACTCTCATAAGATACTTCGTACCATCATCCAAATTAGCAACACTAGTCTTGTGTGTATCACCGCTGACCACTACTGCATCATAGTACTTCATACTCGTCCCAGACTTCTTGTACTGAATGGTGTAATTGAGGATGTTGAAAGGTCCGCTGTAGTCTGGGGCCGACCAGTGAAGGGTGACAGACGTATGGGTGACGTCACTTTGGGTTAGGTTCTTAGGAGGGGGAGGAGAGACTGAGGACAAAACAATGTATTTTGGTTTTCACATTAATCAAAGTGAAAGAAATAAACCATTTAAACTATATAAGGATCCGAGAAAAACTAAGAGAAACTGTGAATAGATAAATGAATGATCGAATGAACAGACAAACACATTAATCAGTAGGGTTTGTCTTATCGTTCGATCGCTCGTTTGATAAGAGTTTCTCTTGAAATTTCTGATACTTATAAAATTAATTAATTCGTTGATTAAATTGATTAATTAATTAATCAATTGATTGTTTGATTGATTAACGAATTAAATAAAAAATGGACATTTAATAAGACATAAAGTAGTAAAAGGATCGACGATACCTTTAGCATGTAGTGAAGAAAATGCCAGCCCTTTTGATTGCCTGGATTTCTCTCCCTCTACGATTCTTCCCACGATGCTTTGCGTGACTGACCATGACGTCACATTCATTAGTTCAGCAGTGATAAGAAGGTCCACACCAACGCTTCCTTGACTGGGCATAATAGAATGTATTAACGTATTTTGGTTGCATGTGCTGGTTTTCAGCTAGGATGGGTCTCAATCAGTTGTAATAATAATATTCAATGCATTTCATGGTTATTTCACTTCACCTTGTGGTTTTAGGTGGGTTTTCAGAGCAATCTTCTGTGAAGTTGTGAAAACTTAACCAACGTCAATGACCATGATCCTTTGCGTCCGTTTGAAGTGACGTAATAGGTCATAGTACAATGTGACAATACTTTTCCCTTAGATGACCAAATAGGTTGTTTAATTTATGGTGTGCTATTGTATTAGGTAAAAAAATTCAGTGTAATCTGAAATACTTACAAAAAGCGTACTACATGTATATCAAAAATGTTGTATCCCTTTGTCTTCTGAAGCAGCTTCTTGAGCTACAAATCAAAACAAAATAAAAACCAGACAAGACAACTTCAATAAGAAGAGAAGAGAAGAGAAGAGAAGAGAAGAGAAGAGAAGAGAAGAGAAGAGAAGAGAAGAGAAGAGAAGAGAAGAGAAGAGAAGAGAAGAGAAGAGAAGAGAAGAGAAGAGAAGAGAAGAGAAGAGAAGAGAAGAGAAGAGAAGAGAAGAGAAGAGACGTTTAGTGGGTAAGTCGTGTTCTCACCTTTGATTTGACCTGTTTCTCTAAACGTCGATATTTTGGCTTATTTCTAATAAGTAAGGCACGGGAGAATTTCTTGTTTTTTAGTATCACCTCTATCATTACTGCCACCGAATCTAAAGTATACAATAGAAACAATTTATTTAGTAATCAACATCTTTATCATCATTCTACCATAACCACATCTACCATCGACATCAGCATCACCAACACCGACCTTATCATTATTTATAATACCATGGCTCTGAGGGACATTAAGGATTAAATGTCCCCGAGGCTGAGGGGCATTTAAGACCTTCAAGGTTTGTCGTCATCATGGACAATAGAAAATCGCCATCTTCACCTGATACACCACAACATCACTTACACTGTGGTTTAGTTGTAACAGTAACAGTCCTACTCCATGGACCTTCATCGTGTTCGTTATACTCCAATATAGAAATATTATACACTGTCAGGGGGAGTAAGTTCTCAACTTCGTACTGCGTAACGTTATAGTTTGTGATGTTCAGCATCATATTATCGATTCTATGTCTATCTGTTTGTATTCTAAAACCTTTAGGAGTACCATGTACAAATGGGAGAGGAACAGGTCTCCATTCTATGTAGATCTTGTTGGGTCCAGTAGAAAAGGCTGTCTGTATTATAGGAGGTAAGCTGGGTCCTAAAACAGAGTTCAAATCCTTCTGGTTATAGAGTGAGAAGAACAAAAATAAAAATTTAAAATCAACGTCTATCAATACAAAGACGTGTGACCGTCTTTTGGGCCCAGTACTGGCATTCCTCCTTAACGTCCTATCGCTCTCTCTCTCTCTCCTTGGTACCTGGGTCAGGGCATATTTTGACATTGCAATATTTCTGTCAGTCAGGACCATTGGGTGTCTGTCAATTCCCCCTTTATCCCTATCGTTCTCTCTCTCTCTCTCTCTCTCTCTCTCTCTCTCTCTCTCTCTCTCTCTTAGTACCTGGGTCAGGGCATTTCTTGACATTGCAATATTTCTGTCAGTCAGGACAATTGGGTGCCTGTCAATTCCCCCTCTATCCTTATAGTCCTATCTCTCTCTCTCTCTCTCTCTTAGTACCTGGGTCAGGGCATTTCTTGACATTGCAATATTCCCATCGTCTATTTTTGTCAGTCGTATAGCACCAAGGACCATTAGGTGCCTGCCCACCGGAGTTACGACAGTAGTTTGAGGCATTAACTAGCTCAGGATATTCAGCCAATGGGTGACGATGACGATGAGGACACTGTGAAGACCATGATTGACACACTCGACCTGATATTGTCTCAGTGACGTTACCTCGGTAACCAAGTCCGTTGCCGTAGTAACATTCTTTACATCAAAGTCGAATAAAAAAAACAAAGGAAAAGGTGAAAACATAAAATAAATTATTTTATTTATTATTTTATAATTTATTATTTTATTAGTTTCCCACTTACTCGTATTTTATAATTAAATTGTTTTCTATTTAAGTTTTTATTTGTCTTCTATTATTACTATTATTTTTTATACAATGTTTTTTTTTCCCGTAGGTCTCCTATTGATAACAGAAATAGCCATTGTCTTACGTACTTACGTACTTACGTTCTACACAAATAAAAGTACTTACATACATACATATTCTGTTTCAAGTTCCTCGACCTCTTAATTAAAGGTCGATTTACCTCGTACAATAGTCCAGTTTCATGTTCTTCATTGCCCCTTCATTGCTTAGGCTAAGCCTCAATTGTAGGTAAATTAACAAAAGAGTCAAGACAAAGCCATTGGTATTTATATTGTTTTTGGATTGGTTCATTCCCACGGGATGTACCTCGTACAAAAGAATATATCACATACTATGGAGGCTTAGCCTGAGCAACGAAGAACATGAAACTGGACTATTGGTGGAGAGTGCCTTTAGTATATGACAAGCAGAGAAGCTCTTTAACTTCAGGCACTAATCGTAAAATTTTAAAAATCGTAAATTTTATTTGCTGATGAAACTCAAACGTACCTTTGGATTCCAGTTTGTCTGTTTCAGCTATAAAACAAAATATATAAATAAGATGCAATCGAGTTATTTATTGTCCATTTCTTAAAATCGGGGTTGTGTTGATTTCTTTGACAGTAACAGTATAAGAGTATATTCTCTCCTCTCCTCTCCTCTCCTCTCCTCTCCTCTCCTCTCCTCTCCTCTCCTCTCCTCTCCTCTCCTCTCCTCTCCTCTCCTCTCCTCTCCTCTCCTCTTCTCTTCTATAGTGGCATCGTACGAGTGCATACGGTTGGTACACACGTAAACACCCATCAAATCTACGATCTTTGCATTGCGTACGTGTATTTACTAATTTTCTTACTTACTGTTCAAATGTCTAGTATAGTAGCATTCAGGTGCATCCCCACCATTTCGTTTTGGTAGATCATCACACTTAAGAACATCCCAACGAATTGGATACTTAATCTCTCGTATTATCTCTTTTGCTTTTTTAGCTGCTTCAATCTCTTCACTACATATATTTATGACATTCTCACAACTCTCCTTGCAAACAGGCTGACTGAGAAGTGTGGACGTTGAAATATCACATCTTGGAAAAGAACGTCTGCAGAAAACTTCATCAATAGTAATAGAACAGCTTTTCTTAAATTTCAATTTATAAACTGTTTGGAGAAGCACTTTTAGTAATCTAAAGCGTTCAAGGACGTCTTCCTTTTGTTGCTGATTGCTTTTATCGTCATTGACATTCCATTTGATGATGTTTCTGCAGTAGCCGGAATGGGGCAGTTGGTACGGGATGCAGTACTGGGAGATGATGGAAGAATTGATGGAACCGTGTGCTGCAAAACATCTATCAAAGAATTGTAAACATAAAGCTCAAATAAATAGTGATGATGACGATAATATTGATGATGATGATGATAGTAGTGATGATGATGATCGCAGTGATAATAATAATAATAATATTGATGATGATGATAGTAGTGATGATGATGATCGTAGTGATAATGATAATAGTAATAGTGATGATGATGATAGTAGTGATGATGATGATCGTAGTGATGATGACGATAATATTGATGATGATGATAGTAGTGATGATGATGATCGTAGTGATAATGATAATAATAATATTGATGATGATGATAGTAGTGATGATGATGATCGTAGTGATAATGATAATAATAATATTGATGATGATGATAGTAGTGATGATGATGATCAAAGTGATGATGATGATCAAAGTGATGATGATAATGATAATAGTGATGATGATGATAGTAGTGATGATGATGATCGTAGTGATAATGATAATAATAATAGTGATGATGATGATAGTAGTGATGATTGTGGTGATAAATTGCAGCAAAAGGTAAAGTTAAAATTACACGACTATGTTCAATGTCCAAAGTCCCTTAGCTTCTGGAAATTCATGTATTAGTTGGTCTGCCAGGGAGAGGACAACGTATATATAAAAACAGTATGACTATATAAGCACTGAGATTAGTTGTTTTGCAAAAGGACACAACGTGATCGTCCGTGCTGGGTATGTTGATGGAGTTTGTTATGATTTGTTGTGATATGATCAGGGACGGGTCCACGATTGTTTTCAGGGGGTGCATCATATTCAGGAGGGGTGCACTACCCAGTAAACATGAAGTACTGATATTATTTTGGAAAAATATTTTCCCTAAATCCGCCAGTGTTGATGATGATCAAGATGATGATGATAGTGATGCTGATGCTGATGCATGTAATGTTGATGATGGTAGTAATGACGATAGTTATGATGATGATAATGATGAGCTATCATCCTCATCGTCATATCATCGCCATAACTCTATCATCATCACAATATCATTTATCATATAGTAGCATAAAATGTGATCATACTTTGAAGTGGTCTTGTTGACAGAAGCAAGCACATCTGGAAGAAAAACAAATAAAAAACGTTATATTAATGTCCACACGTAGAGTACCGAAAGGTCCCTGGGTCAACGCGATAAATAAACACAGACGAATTAAACAGACAGTATCCTATCTACTACTTATCAATAATGTAGCGAGTACGACTTACCTGAAGCAACAAAAGTGTACATTAAAAGTATAAGAACGATCCAGTTAGCCATGTGAAGCTTCTGAAAGTGAAACTAAGGAAAGTCAGGAAACAACTCGTAAAACTACTAATCAATAAAAACAAAAATGCAACATTACAGATCGGTACGACAGAGACTTGTTTCAAATAAAACTTTGACAAAGATGTCATACTATTGTCTTTAATGGTACAACCGTTGTGTGTGTGTTTTTGACATCTTTGCAGCGTGTTTTACATCTCTTACTTAGTATCACTTAGTGTCTTTATGATAGTTGTCTACTGATTAGTGCTATATTTTTGGTCCCTGAAATCGGCAACTTGGCATTATTAGTGTTATTTTTGTAAATCACAAACGTCACAAGCACTTAATGAACGCCTTCATTGATATTGGGTTGACAGTCTTGATTCATTTGCAACAAACCGTGAACAAAAAACACCAACGCGAACAATCAGTAGTACAAAATAATGGTCATAATTAGATCATTGTTCTTGTTCACTTGTTCTAAACAATAAATTCAGGACTTTGAAAAAATCCAAAACATCGGCTTTAGGGTTGAATAAATAAATAATAAAGATTTATTGAAAAAACCCATATCGCACCACAAAGATGAATTACAAGTGTTAAAAAAACAAATAAAAGAATAAAAGTGAATTTACATTTATTTACAAAATTGAAAGATAAGAAGAAGAATTTGCATATATAGCTTATTTATTTTTATTTTCATAAAAACACATTCCCGGGACGAAACTGATTTTATAACGTTCGTTCCTACATTTTGGTAGGCTGATGTTAGTGTTTCCGCATTTCAAG
Organism: Diadumene lineata; assembly: GCA_918843875.1. Taxonomy (NCBI): domain Eukaryota; kingdom Metazoa; phylum Cnidaria; class Anthozoa; order Actiniaria; family Diadumenidae; genus Diadumene; species Diadumene lineata. The sequence goes on along the minus strand of OU974076.1, from coordinate 457,271 downwards.
CCTTGGTTGAGTTCTTTGTGACGCCACGCACTACCAGTGTTTTTCATTTATTTATTTAATAGCACTGCTAGTGTACTAACTTATCAAAATAGCAGTACTTCATACTCGTGGTGTAGTGCATGGTGAACACATCGATCCCGCCAAGAGCATATGATAGTTTTCGTGATTTATTTACCATTACGTTTTGCTTACTTAAAAAAAATAAACAAAAACAGAAGCTGAGGGCACAAGGCTGAGACTGGGTATGCTACTTGGCTCGTATGCAGCAAATAGAAAATGTGTATTTACCATTGTTGATAAACCTATCATCTATTACTCTTTTTTATTTTTTTTATTTTTATTTTTTTGTCTGACAAAGAGTTTATGATAAATTGTGCTGAAACTTGCATTGACATTTTAAAAATCTTTTCAAGGGTTAGAGAAGTTACAATCTCCAATTAAAGCTACTGTATCATAATATACCTGTATAATTAATGAGGCGAACAAGAAGTTAATGAAATCTTTTTCAAGCTCAACAGTAGTTTGTTTGAAGAGGTTAATCGAGGAACTTTGATTTAATCAACTGACCGTCAATGATTTTATGCTGTTTGTAAAATTAAATACCTATACAGTGAATTAAATGCCTATACAGTGAATTAAATACCTATACAGTGAATTAAATACCTATACAGTGAATTAAATACCTATACAGTGAATTAAATACCTATACAGTGAATTAAATACCTTATAAGTGAATTAAATACCTATACAGTGAATTAAATACCTATACAGTGAATTAAATACCTATACAGTGAATTAAATACCTATACAGTGAATTAAATACCTATACAGTGAATTAAATACCTATACAGTGAATTAAATACCTATACAGTGAATTAAATACTTATACAGTGAATTAAATACCTATACAGTGAATTAAATACCTATACAGTGAATTAAATACCTATACAGTGAATTAAATACCTTATAAGTGAATTAAATACCTATACAGTGACAGTGAATTCCGAAGGGATCGATACCCTGCCCAAGACCAATCAGAGTAATCTATTGAAGATCCCGCTGTAATTTGCACGCACTAACGTTTTTCGGTACTCATCTTTGTTTGTTTTACAGGAATAAAAACAACACCAGCCTTAGTGTTTCACATGATAAAAACCCTAACCTCCGTCCAAAAACGTCTGCTCCCGGGTCGTTTAAAGAAACACCAGCCTTAGTGTTTCACATAATAAAAACACTAACCTCCGTCCAAAAACGTCTGCTCCCGGGTCGTTTAAAGAAACACCAGCCTTAGTGTTTCACATAATAAAAACACTAACCTCCATCCAAACTGACGTCTGCTCCCGGGTCGTTTAAAGAAAAAAATCCTGTTATACCGCCTATATACATATTCCTAGGATTCCGCAAACAAGAAACGCCAAAACAGCTTTTTCATAACGTATTCTCTTGAAGACTTCAAAATATACTTGCTGATAGACATGCGCGTGTGCTTTCAGTTTATATTCCAGCAATATGAGCAGCGAAAGACCGTTAATTGTATTGCTTTTTGCAGTTTATAGAATAACATAATGATTACTTTTAGTAATAACGTCATACAGAGTACGTCTGCTCTTGCCAAGCTAAGATGGCCTCCATGTCTGGTATGCAGGTGAAGGGGGGATTACTAGGGAGGCTGTACCCCAGATACCCCCCGAATCGACTATCCCGAGAATAAATGTATAGTTACAAAGAATGATAATAAATATGAATTTCCTTTGAATTTGCCTGAGTAAAAGATAATACCCTGTGTTTGTCCAGGCTAGGGTTCATCATTTGGGAACGTTTGTGCGGTACACCGGGGACACCCCTTTACTCCTTCAGGTTTGAGTGAAATTGTAAAACAGTTTTTAGGAGGGTTTGTGCGGTACACCGGGGACACCCCTTTACTCCTTCAGGTTTGAGTGAAATTGTAAAAGAGTTTTTAGGTTCTGGAATTTACGCTGTGTATAAAACGGAAAAATAGCGGTGAAATATTTCTGAATCTGTTGTTGTTGTCAGCATAATATCACCAATAGACTTAACGACTCCACTGTTTTGTTGTGTTTGCAATCTCTTCTTGATCGATATTATTATCCTAGTGTTTCTTCATCGTTGTGTTTTCTTTGTGGTTGATCATGTTCAAATGCTTGGTTCATCAATGCACCACTGCTGCTAACCACATTCTCGTTTCCCTGAATAAGAAGAGAGTGTTCATGTTTCTATTGTTGTTTAAGTAGATTTCAATTGCCAGGTTTGCTTGACTGTCTTCGTAGTGACACTAGCCTCAACCTTACCCTAACCTCCAGGGGCTGAGCTAAGAGAGAGAGGTTTGATAGAGACAAACTTGAAATTTTCTTCTTCTTTGATGAACGACGATTACATAATGTTGCTGAGAGACCGACATGTCATCCCTTTTAATATTCTTTTCAAAAAAGTATCATAACCAGGGGAGTTTGGGTAAAAAAAAAAAACACAAAAAGAAAAGGAATAAACCCCTTTCTGTGAGCGGTTGATCAGCACAGCTTCGACAGGTTTGTAAATATTAAATGTTGTCTGTAAGTTTTCACATTTGACGTTGACTTACCCCAGCAAGAGCGTACATCCCTCCTACTTGATAGACAAGATCTGAAAATGTTGGTCTTTGCTTTGGATCGGGATTCCAGCATTTCCACATCAATGAATAGCTGGAATGAATAATTAAATGAAAGAATGAATGAATAAATGAAGGAATGGATGAATGAATGAATAAATAAATAAATGAAGGTATGAATGGATTAATGAATGAATGAATGAACTAAATGATGAATGAATGAATGGATGGATAAATAAATGAATGAATGTATTAATAAAGGAATCAGTAAATCAATCGATGCTACTCACATGTCAGCTGATGTATCACGTGGTTTGTGTAGCCTGTAACCTTGTTTTAAATGCTCTAGTATTTCCTGACCTTGAAGCCCACCATACGGGACATTACCTGATGTCGACACAATGATTGGTTAATAGAATGAATAAATAAAACAGACAGATGGACAGACAGACAGATCGACAGACAGAGAGAGAAACAGACAGAGAGAGAAACAGAATAAAAACAAGCAAACAGCAGATAAACGGATAGATGTATGAAAAAAATATTGAACAGATATATTAATGAATAAATAAATTAATGACTGTTTGAATGAATGAATGCATGAATGAATGAATGAATGAATGAATGAATGAATGAATGAATGAATGAATGAATGAATGAATGAGTGAATGAATCACTGTTTGAATAAATGAGTGTTCAGGAGAATGAATAAATGACTGTTTGAATGAATGAATGAATAAATGAATGGATGGATGGATGAATAAATGGATGGATGAGTGTATAGATAAAGTAATCAATTAATGTGATTACCTCCACTTTCCATTTCCCACAATAAAACTCCATATGACCACCTGGAAGTACACAACGCATAAAGATCAGAACAAGATGTTCGTTGGCCGTCAAAAACTTGAATTAAACGTGACAGACTAACTTTGTTTATGTCGTACAACTAGTGTGAACCGAGATGAAATACTTACACATCGGTCTTGGAGTTGTAGGTGAAATATTTTAACGATTCAGGAGACATCCAACGAACAGGCAGAATACCCTATAAATCAAAACATATATCTAACGACTACACTCACTAAGTTTATTAGAACACAACACTAACACCAACAGTCTATATCAAGACTACACACACCCAGATAATCACAACACATCAACATCACTTACACCTGGGTTCAAACCATTCAAACATCAGACACTAACACCAACAGTCTTTCTCAAGATTGCACACACTCAGATGATCACAACACATCAACACCATTAAACACCTGGATTAAAACCATTCCAGCCATTATAACCAGGGCTCAACTAAAGCAATACTTCAGCCGACCAAAGCATTGACCGTTGTTTCGAACTTTTGGGGTCACAGGGTTTTTGGTTGGTACACCAACATAACAATTTTAATCAAGTCCAACCTCACATCGCAAATAACGTCACCACCTACCCCGTCAGTCTGCTCGTAAACGCCCATCTCATAAATGTCACGTGACAAGCCAAAGTCAGATACCATTGCGATCATGTTCTTTCCGAGTAAGATATTGCGAGTAGCGAGATCGCGATGTACGAACTGTTAATCAAAATGATTAAACATTAGTAAGTCTTTTAACTCACACTAGTTCATATTTACAGCCAAATTCGTTGAGAGAATGTTTCAGTGTCGTTAATGAACAGCAAAAGGTGTAATACCCTGCATTTTTCTAGATGCGCCATCCCTTGTGCTATCTCATAAGCAAACTTGAGTCGTTCTTTCTCAGTAATAATCTTACGGAGTGGTATGTTCACTGTGTTTTCATAATCTGGTAATGGTCGGTTTTCTACGATGTAGTCCAGTAGACAACCATTAGGTGCAAACTTCACAACTAGTAAAGGGGGACCTGTGAAGACAAATGTGAAATACTTGCTAAACATGGTCATTTTTTAGTTGTTTTTTTTTTCTTTCATATGTTTTCTATTCTTACATTTCTTCTTTCCTTTCTTGATGTGAGTTAGTTTTCACTTTCCTTGCTCTCATTTATTTTATTTTTTGTTGTTCCTTCATTCCTTCTTTCCTTCCTTTGTTTCTGACTTTATTTTTCTTCCTTTCCAGCTTCCTCATTTTCATCTTGCTTATCGTTTTTCTCTTCACTTTACATCCTCTTCTTTCTCCTTCTTTTCTCTTTACATCCTTCCCATTCGTGATTTCTCTTCTCTTCTCTTCAAATTCCATCTATGATTTCGTATTTAATATTTCAGTGGTTTTGTTTGTGTCATACCATCTATAGTACAGGCTCCAATCAGACTAACGATGTTTGCTTGGTCATCGATAGATGACATGGTCTTGATCTCTTTACAAAACTCCAGTAATTGTCGCTCAGTCGGATTTTCTAAATTGAAAATACATACTTCTTGGAACAAAATACATGTTATGAAAAATAAATGAATGATTCAGGAGTTATTAAAAAAATCATGACGAGTTCTGCAATCAGTTTATTGGTACAAATTTAACCCAATTTACTTGAACTTAAAACTCAAAAATAAAATTGAAAACATTCCTGAGGGTTTTTCTTCGATGAAAAATAATAAAAGTCGAGTTTAATTGTATGGCATCTGTAAATCAGATATGTAAAATACTTTTTTTTTTTTTTTTTTCAGTTTAAACTTTTTATTTGAGAGTATATATCACGATTGTAAGTTTCATTTTTTTTTTACAATATTTTCCATTTTTTTTACTGCCTATATAAATATATTGCCTTTGACATTGTTTATTTGTACAATATTGTACATGATTAATCATGATATAAACGTAACAAGAAAGTTTTTTTTTTTTTTTTTAGATATATATATAGATATATATTAATACTAACCAATTACCCATTATTTACATCAATGCGTGATAATTTTTACAATGTTATGTTGTTTTTGTTATCACTATCTGCCCGATTAATGTTTATAGATATATACCTTAATTTTCCTGGGTAAGCAAGTTATTAATCTTTTCATACTTTTTTAAATGTGTATTAATTTTACCTTTCTTTTCAGCTATATGACATTCAACTTTTCTATACCACAATATCTTTCCTTGAAATTCTCCCAAACCTGGTCTTCTATGCGAAAATCTGGAGTTATACAATAACCACTTCCACAGCACAAACAAAAAATTTACAAAACTATCTTCAATATAACCCAGTAAAATATTTCCTAGTGTTAATTTTGGGAAAGTAACTCCCCCTTGCTTCAACCAATTCCGACACTCAATATAAAATTCTTTTGTGTAAGGACATTCTAAGAAAAAATGAATTAACGTTTCAGGCTCTTTGGTCCGTGTACCGTCCGTCCATTCAATTTTCTAAAAAATTAAAAATTGAAAATTTGATAAAAAATGCATTTTTTGGTTTTCGAATGGTTAAATTTTAGATCGTTATTTGGATCAATCTTCGCTTCTACATATCCAAAATACGGAGATCATATTTAACTTGTCCTTTGCTTGAAATATATGAAAATGCAGCAGGTCCCACGGAAATCTCAATGTTATGAAAGACAAATCAATAAAAAAAGGGCATTTCAATTTTGTAGAAACCGATTTTCTAATTTTTGTACTTACAAAAATTGATTACAACAAAATTGACAAAGATTACCCAGCATGGGGAGGTCTAGTGTTGGATTTTGATCACTCATGCCCAGTCCACTATCTTACACATGATTAAAAATGGCGACCTTCACAAGCATGATAAACCTTTGTTGGCAAAGCTCTCCTATGAAAATGCCCAGAAATTTAAATATTTTACGAGGAAAAATGGAAATTACTAGTCAATGAGCGTTGGATTAGCTACAGCATGGATGCCCAAACATTTTAAAACTCGACACAAAGTAAGTAACAACAACGAAACATTTGTAATAATAAGTTAGTTGTCTTATTTATTATCACAATAACAATTCAATTCTAACTCGGTAGAATTACAATCAAACTTCAACTTCTAGGTAAGTCTCGTTTAGTTTTTAAATTTATCACTGAATATGTATAGGAATTGAATTGTAGTATTTATCTATTAGTTTTTTTCTGGTTAGAGTGCAAATACTTAAGTGTGAAATTAATTAACATGAGTTTAACACTAATTGAAACAAAAGAGAACAGAATTATCATAAGTTTAATAGTGCTAGATACTGCTATGTGTGTTGCACACTTTAAGTGTTTGCACTCTTTAAAATTTTATTTAGTTTTTTTTGTTGGTAAATAACACATTTCTGGTAAAAACATTTACATAATGCAATTCACCTTCTATTTTCTAACCAAATAAATTATTGTATAATTATTAATCACTCATACAATATTTATTAATAAACATTCCAATATTAAAAATGATATATAATTTGGTGTAATAACAATATGGTACTGATGTTTTATGGATCGAGACAGCATGCAAACACTGTTACTGTAACTTTTTAATCTTACAACTCAATTGAGTTTGAAGTATTTGAAATTGCTTCAAACTCAGCAAGCTGAAAAGTTAGATCTCTGAACAGCTTCACAGCATTTTGAAACAATAATGATTCACCAATAGCCAATCTCTGAAAAATAATATCATAATTTGGAAAAAACTTTTCAAAGTAATCTTGACGTTCTTGTTGTAGTGCCTCTATTGTTAAGGGATCTTCACCAAATTCTGGCCAATATGTGAGCACACCACCTTGTTCTTCATACATCTGGACTGCAGCCTCAGTGGTTGGAAGAAGACTCTGTGAAATTGTCTTTGTATTGTCATTGCTTGTTTGCAATTGTTTGGGCTCACCTTTTCCTACATTTACAGTAAAATATGGTATTAAAATAAAAGAATGATTAAAAGGAAACTGATTGGATAGTCTGATATTTCATGAAAAAAACTATTAGTCACTATATATCACTCAGTCTTAGAAACAATGATACTAACAACTAAAACAAAGTGTATTGTATTGTATTGTCTCTCCAGTTGAGATAGTAATAGTGACTCCTTTATTGCTTTTTGTCATAATATAATTGGGTAATATCATGTTCTCACAATTCCTTGCATTCAAATTTGAGTGAAAATCATTCTTTGCAAATAATTTTCCATTGACTTATTGCTCATATCTGGATAATTCTGTAAAATTTTTGAATACCTGGAACACTATGTGAATTCCATGCATCAATGACTTGAACACAGCCCACAAAACAGACTCTAAGGGATACCCAGGAAACTGAAAACTTTGTAATTGCATCATTTATGTCCAATGTCTCATTGTCAACCATTGAGTTTAGTACTCTCTTTATTGGATAATTTACTCTGAGGTTCATTTCCACCCACATTCTTTCAATTCTGTGGTTCTGAAACAGTTCACATAGATTGATTAAAAAAATCCCACAACAACCTGAGTACAAGAGTGCTTACCGTATATCCATGAAATAATTAAAATCTTAATAGGTAATTTACAATAGTTTCTATTTAGTTACCATTAGTCACCATCACTCAACTGAAACAGTCACAGTAACAATAGAGTTTGCTGTCTTTCTATTGTCTTAATAACTGTTACAGCTGAGGGATAGTGACTAATAGTAATTAAATACAAACGGTTAGTTAATAACTATTTAGATTTTATTTCATGGATATACGATAAGCACTCTATAATATTAATATGCAATGTGACAACCAATAAAATATGGTTGATTAGAGTGTCTTTACTTGTCATGTAAGGCAAAAACCAATCCAAGTAAGTTTGAATCTACATTTTATATTTTAGTCTCTTGCAGTATTTTTGTATTACAAGAAAATAGTTGACAAAGAAAAAATAAAATTTATTATATATTATATTTATAAAAAATATATAATATTACATTATACATTGTTTATTATATATTCAAGCAGTGAATGTTTATTTCATCTGCATGGTGAAATGATTGTGATTATAATGATGATAATACTAACATCGTTAGAAGTGTACTAGCTGAATGTTTTATTTACAAAGAAATAAAGATCTGACTGAATCAATGTATATATCTAAAACCTTTTTAGAAGTTGACTGAATATATGGAAGTCTTCTTGGATTTGTTCTATGCTCACTCAGTACATCTTGAATAAAAAGCATGAGGTTAAATTCCCGTCCATGGTCTGTTCTAAGCTGATCCCACATTCCATAAGACAGTACTGATTGCCTGAAATAATAATGGACGCATAGTATATTGCTTTTATACTAATAGATCTCTATATAAATGTTTAGGGTAATGCTTGAATTTTGAGTTAAAAAAATTAAACTTTTTTGGCAGAAATATTAATATTTACCCTATTATGGTATTGATTTTGCTTGTTCATGAATTTTTAATGAATTTGAAAAGTGAAATTACTGAGTTCTGTATGTTTTACTAACCTGTAAATGTGTTCATAGATTATTAGATTGTTTTTAACTGGCATTAGAGCATGACTAACAATCATCCCACTATATCCATCTACAGCACATACATGAACCACACCATACATATTGAGCTTCTCATTTTGGTCTATGTGAAGTTTATGACCAAAATATTCAGCACTGTATGGAAGAGGATTTTTTAGTTGTTCTGCTCTATTTTTTCTCTGTTTGTGAAACTTTGGAGCGACCTTTGCAAGACATCTGCCAACTTGACGTTCACCTACATAAAGTGATCTAGAACGAAGATATCCGGTTACCATTTTTCTTCCCCATGTTGGACCAACCTATTGTAAAGAATTGTATAAAAGGTTTTTTAAATTATGTATCAACATTATTTATGAGTATGATAACTCAGGGAAGGCCTTTTTTGCAAGAGGGTGGAGATGCTCATCATATTTTTAACAGGTTAAAATCAGCTACTTGAAACCTGAAGGATCTAACATTATGCATGACATCATATTCCTTGCATTCTTGTATACCCAATAACAATAAAACAAGTTTGAATTGTTTTGTTATTTTGCAACGTTAAGTCCAATTTTGTGAATTGGATGTGCACTCTATCAACATAGATCATCATTATTTTGTTATGGGGGTGGGGGATAGTGTGATCATCTAACCTCCATCAATTAACCCACTATCTATTAACTATGAATTAACTATGCTGTGATGTAAATAATGGGTATGCTTGATTATTGCTGACCATGTTTCGTTACTAGACCTTGTTTTATGTACATTTTAATACTGGTAACGTTTCATATGTTGGCACTCTGATATGCTCACCTTAGCTACTGTATCTGCGACTATATCATATAATTCCGCTTCATCAACTCCGGACCTTTTTGATATTCCAGTCTCTTTACAGTATCTTCTTACTGATCTTTCACTAAAACCTCGTTCGTTTGGGAATCTCTTCTGTAGGAGTTCACTTATCTGAATGTATGTTTTGTTCTCACGATAGACTAAATTCTCAATAAATGTTTTGGGCAAACGCTCCATTCTCGTGTTTTCGCGCCAAAATAATTATATTACGAGGACCGCAAACCAATATCAGATAGGGGTGGACCATTAAACTTTTAAGGGAGGAGGGGGGGAGGGTTTGGTAATTCGTTTTTGTCATGTTTAGTTTTTCCTTCTTAATAAATGTTCGCGATATTTGTCGTAGTTGCACGATATTGTGCTTCAGGACTTTTCTTATGTTTACGAACTTATTATCTGTCTTAAGCTATGTTTGAGATTTTTTGGGGGGATTTGCTTACCTTCCCCATCCCCTCCCCCGCTAATGTTCTCAGTGGTGCTCTCCATGCTGTGCACTTGCAATTGTCACACACATTCTTCGAATTCGATCCAAATGCGAGGGTGAGTAGACGTAGGAATGATGGCTCGTAAGTTTGATTTTCAAAGAGATGGAAAGGGACTTCGTATCTCAATTAAAGAAGACGAACTATCCGTACGTAGACTTTGTGTCGCATTTCAGGTGAGTATGAACTTTTTTGACAAATTTTTCGATCTTTGAAGCAATGGAATGTGGCTTGCGCACGTTTGACGTTGGCGCAAATTTATTTCCAGCTTGGGTTTCTCATGCTTTTCTGAGAAAAAAAAAGTATATATATTTGTATATATACAATTCCATGTTTTTGTGCGCTGAACTATACGCAGTTTTCAAATATGAACATTTTTGCATCGTGGTATACGGCCATATCGACTAATTCGCTGATCAAGGTGCACTTTGACTCCCTGTACTTGTGTACAAATTGTAAATTACTCAACGCATTAATTATTACATAAACCTGGACTTTTTGACTGACTTACAGCTGTATGTTACTTTTTGATCTTTTTATAGTAAAATAATTTAGAATTTGATTAACAAGCGCGTGCAGACACTTTCTGTCTCTGATTGTATTAAGGCCGAATTAGATTATGACACGCAGAAAAAAAAATTTTTTTCACTCCCTGATAGCTAATAATTTCAAAACGAGATTTGTATTAATTGTAAAATTTTCGAGAGAAAAAAAGGGATTTCGATGTCGGACATGAAAAGCTTCTCCCCTGATTTGGGCAGGCCTAATAAAAAGTCGCTTTCACGTGGTAAAATTCAATTCAGATTGATTATTTTATGTGACCATTTTCATGCGACAATCAAATTTTTTATAATACGTGTAAATAAATCTTCAAATATTTGTTGTTTTTGTGAATACGTCAGCGGACGATTTGGTTTTTCTGAGACGTCAATAAAAACACGTAAGCCGATCATATTTAAAAGATTTTAAAATTTAGTCTTTTCTTAGTGAAACTTCAAAACAGTTTATTTTATGATTATTGAAAACAAAGTTCCAGAAAAGTTCCATTACCATCGAACACCGGGAATTGAATCAAAGCTTTTTGTATAAAATCCATCTTTTTGAAAGAAATATGCGAGATAAGGAATTGGTCATAATTATGGGAAGTAATGTGACAAATTTCTCCCAAGTGTCCCCCCCCCCAAAGGGACACAAGCACGAACATGGTGTAGGCCAATTTTTGTTGAGATTTTCCTAGCTGAGGGACTATACTCGGCCCATATTTTGGATTCCTGAAACAGATTCCCTGTTTATGACAATATAGTCGGGGAGGGGGGTGACTCTGGGGGTAAACCCACGGGTATGCTTGTCATATCTTATAGGGGTAAAAATCAGCATTTTGGTATCTTTTAGGGTCTAAATTTTTCAGGTCAACAAAATAGCAATTTGCGGTATCTTTTAGGGTGTTGAAAAAGGAAAAATTTCTTTATCATATCTCCTATCTTTTACTTTTTGGTAGGGTGGAAATTTGTCTAGCCACACCCTTTCAAAAATTTTTTGGTATCTTTTAGAGGTATTCTTGAAAATGTCTGACAAACAATGGAGACATATGACAATTTACATTGGTCACTAAAAAACTAGGATGCCAACTTTCAAACAACTACAATTCTCACACAAATAGAGTGCAAATCATTAAGCTGTGAATCACTGATAATTATGAAATAGTATAAAATAGTGCTAATTAATCAGACAATAGAAAACAATAACATTTGTAAAAAATTGATAAATTTTGTATTACTAATGCTTCACTGTTATGTTTGCATTCTATTGTGCATTTTTTGTCATCTACACAAGCAAACAATTGTCACTTAAAAAAAGTGTTCATGTGAATGGAAAATTGTAGACATTTTCATTGTGATATCAAAACTTTAATAAAAGGGAAACACTGCTTATAGAATAATTATATTAATTTCCTTTTCTTTGACCAAAACTAGGTAAAAGAGGACACTCTGTATTTGAAGGAGGATTGGGGGGACACAACAGCCTGGCCCAATGAAGATGGACACTTTGATTTAACACCTTTCCATAACAATACATGCTTCTTGGTTATGGGAGAAGATGTACAAGCAAAAAATGACCTAGATAAAAGAGCAGCTCTCTCCTATACCTACTCTCCACAGCCCTCTACATCTGGCATCACTGCTAAGAGACCACTGACAATGAGCAAGAAAGGAAAGAATGGAGCTGCATCAGGTGGACAAACAATGCCAATCAAAATCGTAGTTGCTGAGATGAAAAAAACCTCGAAAGGAGTAACATTCCAAGAAAGCACCCAAACATACATATCTGTTAACGATCAAACAGCAAATGTTCTCTATATCAAAGATTGCATAAAGAATAAGTTACAAAAAGATGTCACACTTGTATCAGGCAATGGTCTGGAACTTGAAGAAGAAGAGGGGACTAGAGGTATTTACTTTGTCTAAAAACTAATAAGTGTATCATCAACTAATGGAACAAAACACAAAAATTCCTGAAATGACCAGTAACTAAGTTCTCGAAAATAATAATTGTGCTTTGAGTTATTGAGCAGAATATAATAGCCTCTTTTGATTGACTGAAAAATTGAACTAAAGCTGATGGATTCATGTAACACAGACTTCATCCATTTCTTTACCACTGCAGCAGCATTTCACTTTATTTGACTAGCAGCTTATATAGTACTCATTCACGAAATTTGTGAATTACATACTCTATTATCTGTATTCATCTTTGTATAAAATCTTGTTTTTAGGACTCAAATTTTGGAGATGCCCCAGCAGAAAAGTATATGCTATCCCAGTCATCCCCAGTAAAAGAAAATTAGTGGATAGCTCAGATGACTCAGATGTTGGAGGTTCCACATCAGAAAAGAAATTTTCCAAACAGCTCAAAGAGCTAAATATGTTGAAAGGTGCTGTTACAAATGTCCAGGAAGAGCTGTCAGAATGCCATAATATCTTGAAAGAAGTGGTGGAAATATCAAAGCCAATCCCAATACCATTACCACTTATGAAGTTGACTAAAGATGCATTCAAGTGCAGTGTATGTCTTAGTTTTCCAATAACTCCACCAGTAATAGCAACAACCTGTTGTGAGACGATCATTGGTTGTTCCAAATGCATCAACAATTGGTATTCTGGTGATGATGGCTTGGACAAGAGCTGTCCAAAGTGCAGAGGTCAGCGAGGATATGCACATACATTCCAACTAAAAGGGATTGATGACTTTTTAGTAGGGATTAAAAAAATGCTTGACATCACTGAAACATAAGAACATTATTTTATTATGTTAGACATGTGTTTTAATTACATTCATTTGTGCTTTCAAATAAAAAGCTATCTTATCCTATTGATCATGAGCCAGTGAAAGGAGCTTTGTTAATTAACTGCATGAAAAATATGTATACATATTACACTGTGCTACAAACTAAAATCAAAGCAGAAACACTACATTGGAGTGCAGAGTAATTACAAAATAGAAATAATACTTTATTAGAAATTGCTTCAACAAATTGAAAAAAAATTGTTGCTCTAATGATTGCACTTGTCTTTGCTTGTGCATTTGTGGAAGTCTTTATACCCCCATTAATATATGATGATAATAATGAATATAAATACTCATGTCGAAGTTATTAGCATAAGATAGCTTATTATGCAAAAATGCTCAATTATGATTGCTGTTGTTGTTATCACTCCTAGTTATGGGTTCCAGGTATTGTTGAGTTAAATATATATTATATCTAAATGTATATTGATCATCACAATGTTAACTTCTTATGAGATTTATATACTTACAGCTAAAATCATTGCATCGCGACCGCACACCTTTGACTGGATTTTTTTTTCTTTTCTGCAACATCAAAGATACCGCATCGGTGGATCAACGGTTGATGTCACAGAAAATAGCAAAATCCAGTCCAAATTGAAAGGCACCGGGTCGCAATGCAACGATTTTTGCTGTAATTGCATGTATTTTTCTGGCCAAGGTGGGCCAGATTATAGTTGTAATAGTTCATGACAAAGTGTAAGTAGAAGTTTAAATTTGAACATTGTTCTTGAAAACCATTTATATTGTAGCCCAATGTAATCAATCAATAAAATTGATAGTCAACACAAATCAATATAATCGATAAGAATTAGGTAATTAAATCAATTGAAAAGAATTGATAACACCACAGGTTGTGAGTAATCAGTATTATTATCCATTTTTGTAACCTGTAAGCTTCACTTAAATAAGCATTTCATAAAACACAAGTCGATATAAGGAATACAATTTATAAAATCGATATTGTTATTCACTATAAGAAAGTTATGATATGGATTTTTATTGATTGATAACGTCGGGACTTTAGTAATTGAGTTGTGGAGTCCTAAGAAGATAACTTATATTATTTTGCTTTGATTATAATTTTTAATATATGTAAAACTACAAAGAAGTTTGTAAATATTAACCAAAGCAGAATAAAGGACATAAAATCATTGTGTTGTAATTTTTTACCAAATAAGAAATCAGCGAAAACAGTTGTTGTTACTTACTTTGTGTCGAGTTTTAAAATGTTTGGGCATCCATGCTGTAGCTAATCCAACGCTCATTGACTAGTAATTTCCATCTTTCCTCGTAAAATATTTAAATTTCTGGGCATTTTCATAGGAGAGCTTTGCCAACAAAGGTTTATCATGCTTGTGAAGGTCGCCATTTTCAATCATGTGTAAGATAGTGGACTGGGCATGAGTGATCAAAATCCAACACTAGACCTCCCCATGCTGGGTAATCTTTGTCAATTTTGTTGTAATCAATTTTTGTAAGTACAAAAATTAGAAAATCGGTTTCTACAAAATTGAAATGCCCTTTTTTATTGATTTGTCTTTCATAACATTGAGATTTCCGTGGGACTTGCTGCATTTTCATATATTTCAAGCAAAGGACAAGTTAAATGTGATCTCCGTATTTTGGATATGTAGAAGCGAAGATTTATCCAAATAACGATCTAAAATTTAACCATTCGAAAACCAAAAAACGCATTTTTTATCAAATTTTCAATTTTTAATTTTTTAGAAAATTGAATGGACGGACGGTACACGGACCCTCTTTCTCACAAAAACTGCAATTTGGTGAATCAGTCACTCCAAAGGTACACAGTTTTTGATTTAAATAAAGATAATTATTTATAATTTTATATTCAAAAGCTCTTAGTTTTGTATCAATAGTTGTTGTGTAGATAAGGCTATATACTGATGGCCAGTCTATGTCGCTAGAATGTAGCTTCTTTTCTATATTGTTTTGAGAAGTTGGAGGGTGTGCTTTTGTTTGGATTAATATTGAATAGATTACTTTCGATTTTGCCTTCGACAATGGGCACAATTCATTCCCTACGCATATAAACTTTGGTTTGTTATCTCCCTCTTTATCTATGTAAAAATTCCTTAATATTGTTTTCCATTCCTTGGGTATTGCATCTATCACTGATCTCCAAATAATGTATTCTTTCTCCTCCCACCCAATTTCCTTTGCTTTTCTCCAACTTGGTTTTTTTGCTGTCCATATTTGTCTTAACGAAACTATTCCCCTGTTTTTAAGAGTTTTAATTGTTTCAACATTGGTATTTAATTTAATTTTTTCATTCAACCAAACCGATTGTCTTCCTCATTAGTGTTTATCTCAATTTGGCTAACGGCACTCCATGCATGAAAAAGCTCTTTATAAAACTTTGGAAGTTTATTATTCATTGCAAAAAACATTTTTTATCAAAATTCTCAATAAGAGTATCCATTCCCCCAATTCTATCCAACCATTTATCAGCAACCAATCTCCAATAATCCTCTTTATCACTATTTATAAATTTAATAGCCCATCTCACTCGATTGGCTATAATCATAGTTTCCAAGTCAGGGAGTTTTATTCCTCCTTTGTCGTAGTCATTAATCAATGCACTATACTTCACTTTTGCTTTTTTACCATTCCATAAGAATTTCACAATTTCATCTTGCACTTTTTTGATATATTGTTTCGGAAACCACGTGTTTGAAAAAATAAACTGTAATTGAGAAAGAGCTAACGCCCTAACTATTATTGACTTGCCGTAAAGCGTTAATTGACTTTGTTTCCATATATTTAAAATTGACTTAAACTTTTCAAAGCCCCTTTCAACATTATTCCTATTCATGAGATCCTGATCATGCGAAAAGAACACACCCAAAATTCTGATTCCTTCCTTGTGCAAATTAATTTTCTTCTTTATCAAAGGAGACAGCAAGTTCAAATCGTTTCTGCGTCCGATCCATCCCACTTCAGATTTTTCAAAGTTTATTTGCAATGATGAAAAATTACCATACTTCTTTAAAATGTCCAAACATCGATCTAATGACGCACAGTCTTTCAGAGTAAATGTTGCATCATCTGCAAATAACACTACCTTGGTGTCATCTATTAAATTTGAAAACTTTACTCCATTTACTTCTTTATCATTACGTATTAATTCAGCTAGGATTTCAATTACTAAAATAAAGAGGTACGGGGAAATAGGGTCACCCTGTTTTGTTCCCCTATTCAATGGAAGGAAATCACTTGCAGTTCCATTATTAAGAACACAACTTTTCACATCTTCCAATAATAGTCTAACCCATCGAATAAAGTCTTCGCCAAAGCCAAAATGTAATAACGTTGCAAAAATAAAATTGTGCTCGACTGAGTCGAACGCTTTTTTGAAATCGGCCGCAAATAATATATACGACAGGTCGTACTATATAGAAAGCTCAAATAAGTCTGAAATATATCTTAAAGGTTCTTCAATGTTCCTCCCTTTAACAAAAGCTGCTTGATTTGGATGAATCAACTTTGGTAGCACATTTAACATTCTATCTGCTAGAGCTTTGCTACATACTTTCACATCTACATTAATAAGACTAATTGGTCGCCAATTTTCAATATAACGTACGTCTTTTTCTGTTTTTTCCAAAAGCGTAACGATAACCTGCCTCTGGGAATTCGATAATAATCCTTTTTCATAACTATAATTAAAACTAGAAGTCATCTCCTTCCCCAGCTCATTCCAAAATTGAACATAAAATTCTTTAGGGATTCCATCATTCCCAGGGGTTTTTCCGTCCTTCATACTTAAAAGGCTATCGAAACATTCTTTAACTGATAACAGTCCATCCATTTTTTTACGCTCCACTTCATTCAATTTTGCTGTGGTACTCGCTTGACTAATAAAATTCAAACATTCTGACACAGAATAATTGTTTTTCTTTTCATAAATTCCTGCATAAAAAGACCAAAGGTTCTCTAGAATAATATTTAGATCAGTTATTTCTTGTCCCTGATCATTAATTAATTTCCTAACATGAGTTTTAGACTTTCTTTTCTTTTCTAGAATAAGGAAGTATTTATTGCTTTTCTCTCCTTGCTCTATCCACAAAACCTTAGATCTCAACATCATTCCTTCTGTTATATGATCATAATATTCGTTTAACCGTGTTTTTGCAGAAGTATGCCGACCTACTAATGTAGCGTCTTCATACCATTTATCAATTTTCTCAATTTCTTCTATTTCTTTCTCTCCCTCTTTAATTGAGTTTCTCGTTTTTTTTGCCTTTGCTTTAGAAAAAATTATTGATGCTTTTCTAATTTCATATTTCAACATTTCCCAACACAAATTTGCGTTCGTTTCATTAAAGTCTCTTTTGGTTTGATCTATAACTTCCTTAATCTTTTCGCAGTAGTTCCTATCCTTTAATAATGAGGTATTGAATTTCCAAAACGACGGGCCGTATCTATTGTCTGGCAATGAATTAATCTTCATAAACAGCGCCGAATGATCGGACCCTGGAGCCACTATTATTTTTACTTCCTTGACATCAGTTTGCATACTATCAGAAACAAAGAAATAATCTAACCTTCTATAGAGCTTCTGTTTTTTATATGAGCATTTACCCTGGGCAGAACCACTCCAAGTAAAACCTTTAGTTTGTGGATATCTAACGCGCCAAATATCACATAAATCTAACTCTTGCTTAATTGCCTTTAATTGTTCTAAAGAACTAACCTTTAATTTTGGATTTCCACAAACCGCTTCTAAATTTAGATCGAAACACAAATTGAAGTCCCCACCCCATATAATAGCCATACAGTCTCTAGCACCTATATTTTCGATTTTTGTTATAACACTTTTTAACAGGGTAACTTGATCTTTTTCTAGATTGGGAAGATATGAATTAATAAGTATACATTCTTTCCCTTGTATTTCTGCTTTAAGAATAATAAAACGACCTTCATTGCTAGTAACTTTATCTACTATCTTATAGTCCAAACTACTACCAAATAGAACGGCCACCCCTCTGCTGTGTGATGATCCGTGGTCAAAGATAATTTTCCCTTTAAAGTGCTCAGTCCATTGACTCTCAACTTCCTTTGAACTATAAGTTTCTTGAAGAAAAGTTATCCCGTTGTCACTGCCATGTTTTTTTAGCCAATAAAAAATCTTTTTACGTTTTTTTAAATCCCTTATGCCCCGGACATTTAGTGATGATATATCAAAATTAAAGCTCATTTTGAAATTTTACATGAACATCTAAAATAAACTTTACTAAAACAGTATATGCATCAATGAATAGAGTAATTGGTACTATTGAAAAAACTAAACAAAGAACTTTGAAATGAAATTTTTGACAACAATAAACATTCCTAATCAACAAAATAGATTTGTTACAACATTTAAACAAACAAACACCTACAACAAACACAACCAAACAATGTACACACAATGCAGATTGTAAATGCATAACTACCATAAGACTTAATATGCGTAGAAAACCAGGTTCTTTTTGGCTGCATAATAATGAATTTAACAAAAAAGAAACAAATATAGGGAAGAAATCTCAAAATAGGGAAGAAATCTATCCTCGAATTTGAGAGTAGCACAAAATATGTGGTTTGGATTGGGTTCTGGTTTACTGAGGTTAATTTTACAAGTGATATTGGAAAAAGTTGAATTCCGCACCGAAAAAAGTTGTTCGGTTTAAAGAGCATTTCCGTTTATTGAGGGTCCGGTATAGAGGGGTTTCACTGAAGTATCTCGGAGACTCATTCCGGCCACTTATTACTCCTACACTCGATAACAAGGCATTATTTTACCTGCGCATGCGCGAAATTGCCTTTTGAGACACCTCATCCTCATAGCGGTCGCTGTCGGATTCATAACTGCTTGGTATGCCGATGGATTTTTTTCCACCTTTAGAACATTTTGGAGCATAGAAAAGTCCAGTATAGTTTTAAATAACTTTAAGGTTATTCCTTAAGTTCCAGTCGTTCAATTTTAGACTAATGATGCCTCGCTAAACAGAGTCAAAGTAATAGTATTCTGGGAACAGGTGAGAAGAATCTTCGCCATTTGTTGCTTGTTTTTGCCTGAAAAGAGCTGTTATTTCATCACTTTTGCTAAACGTCATGGTTCTAATCAATAAATTTAGGTAAGTGTATGATAAATATGTTTTTATTTCATTATGTGTTTTGAAATCGGATTATCCGAATTGGATTTTGCTTTGGTTTGAAATCTCTCGATATTGTGCACTGGAGTAAATATATCAAACGGGAAAATTCTCTTATTGGAGGGTAACAACCACTGAGTTATTTCTACTGATGAGACCCTAAGTTCATCCTTATCATTGTGTTGTGAAACTTATTGTTGGCAAAATTTGGCTAATTAGGGTTTTCAAGTGAAATATTATTGATGGTGGTTTTAGCGGCAGACAGAATATAGGTTCCATTTTCAAATCAATAGAATATTATAGCCTTGCAGTTTTAAATGCTATCTTCCCAATTTGTGTGCTACAATTCCATTTATTTCTTTGCAAAATCGGTGATCTGACATTACAATGGTCCGAAGTTTAAATTCACCTTGAATATTGTTGTTCATGAATATTTAATTTTGTGTCATTACATGAATTCTCGAACATCAACCACTGAGTCATAACTTGTTCTCTTATCTATGTTATGTATACTTTTATGTTATTAGGTGAGAACAACTGGGAAAATTTGGCAAAGAGACCAAAACATGGCTTCAAATTGACCTGTCACTGACATTCTGGCCTACTGATTCAATGACTTCTGATTCAAATCGCTGGAATAAATAATTATTGGTTGTTTATTTGTTAATGTCAATGAATTACATATTAAAGAAATGAAATAAACGTTTATATTGTACATTGTTTTTTACATCTGTAAAAGAAGGCAAGAACAACAAGCCATAGTAAAAAAATATTACACAACAAGCGCCATTTTGACAATATAGGCTTTGTGCGCGTCATTCCTGTGAGGAGCCCGCCATACAATTGTTTGGCTCAGCAGTTCAGCGCATGCTCAGGTAAAATAATGCCTTGTTACACTCGATATACTCTACATACGTCTCTCCAGTCAGTTGATTTTAATCGAGGAGGAAAACCAGAAAACCTGGAGAAAAACCCTTATGACATAGGAGAGAGAAACAACACACTCTACTCACATATAATCAAGCTCCCGAGCCAGGGCTCGAACCAGGACCATAGCGATGAGAGGCGAGAGGCTTAACCACTCGGCCACCACTCGGCCAAACAAATATGTATATAAGATACATTTTAACAAAGTTTATTAACCAGGCACGCCCCAATTCTATTGTTCTATGTGGGTTTTGAAAATCAATGGAAGACCGACATTATACAAGTCGGGGGCGGCATTGATCATCAGCAGGGGAGTGTGGGGCTGAGTTATAAACCCGAGATAGGTCTTGAATTCAAAATTCAAGACCTGCGTCCCAGGTCTATATTTCACAACCACTCTTCTCTGCTGATAATCAAGGCTGCAAGAACTACAATGAAATTAATCACTAATACGATGGGAGAGAAAATCTATGTTTTTGCGCTTGATTCTCTACAGGTTCCTCTTTTTCTTTGTTCTCTGACAGTCGTTGCAAAAACGTATCAATTACATTACCCAACTCGGGCAGTTCTTGAGCAGAGCAATTTTGGGACATGTGTTCTTCTGCGTTGTCTTGCTCCAGTTCTAGCAAACCAACAATATCCTCACCAAAGCCAGGAAGTTGTTGGCTTGGATAATAACCACCATGTTGTGGAGTAAAAAATATACTATTTTCATCGTCGCTTAAACTCATCTTCACCAGCGCAGCTATCACATGCAGACCCGGCTCATGTAATTTCACTTTGCACAAAATGAACTTTTTCGTTGTGCATATCGTTTAACAAAAACACAGCCGTCCTAGCAAAACAAAGTACTCTTTAAACTTGTACTATAATTAGAAAAGAATTTTGGTAAACAACTGAACATTTTCAAATTGACTATAGAGTGCAAAGAATACATTATTGAAAACGTCATTAAGCTAGTACAAAAATACTGATATCTATTGTAAAATCAGTTCTCTCAACAAACGCCTTACTGAGTACCGTGGACTTATAATGCCAATAACATTCCAAAGACCTGATTAAGTCTTGCATAAAAACAGCAGAATTGGGGCGTGCCTGGTTTATAAGAATAAATTATTGAAAACGACATTAAGCTAGTACAAAAATACTATTGATATCTATTTTAAAATCCGTTCCATTTCAACAAACGCTTTACTGAATACCGTGGACTTATAATGTCAATAAAATTCCAAAGACCTGATTAAATCTCGCATAAAAACAATAGAATTGGGGCGTGCCTGGTTTATAAACCGGTTCAAACGCACGGGCTCGGTTTTGCATTGGAATTCAAGACCTCGGGCCTGCGGCCCTCGGTCTTGAATTCCAATGCAAAACCTCGCCCTAGCGTTTGAACCCTTATGTAACACACACCGTGATATTACCTTTCAGCATTTTAACCGCACAGTGGAGCCCAATCTCTCTCCCGTTTTCGTCTTTCTTCTTTACAAACCCTTTGCTAACCACACCAAAAGTACCTCCACCAACTTGATGCTCTAAAGTCAACTGATCACGCGGTATCTCCCACCACGGTTTAACAACACTGATCTTAAGCAACTTGAACCAATCAACGGATAAATCGTAAGGGTTTTTTCTTAACTATGTGGAAAGAAAAGAAGTGAATTTTTATTCACTAATTCTTCAGAAAAATAAAATAAAAGGCAAACTTTTGAGGGATTATGGCACAGTCAATTAACGAGGATTGTACCCACTCTTTGTATCTTCTGTTTAAGTTCTTTTTCATTTTGCTGTTTCTTTATCCACCATCTCCAGAAGACGACCCCAACAACTACCAACACGGTTGCCATGACAGCAATTGGTGCAGCGATAGCAGCAGTTGGTGTGGTTCTTGTTGTCTTACTAGAGGACATTGCTAAGAGACAAAAACACCGTTATTTCATTCATTCATTCATTTATTCACTATCCATCCATCCGTTTATTCATCTATCCATCCATCAATCCATCCATTCATCTATCCATTTATTCCATCCATCCATCCATCCATCCATCCATCCATCCATCCATCCATCCATCCATCCATCCATCCATCCATCCATCCATCCATCATTTATTACCCCCATCCAGCCATCCACAACACCAGCTATGCGCTTCCATTCTCGCTATCATCTTGATGAATAGAAGCGCATATATGATGTTTCTTTATGTCCATACTAACCCGTTCGACTAGTGACGGCAATGGGCTCGCTAGGTTCTATCCCATATGCATTAACAGACAAAACTCTCATCAGATACTTCGTACCATCATCCAAATTAGCAACACTAGTCTTGTGTGTATCACCGCTGACCACTACTGCATCATAGTACTTCATACTCGTCCCAGACTTCTTGTACTGAATGGTGTAATTGAGGATGTTGAAAGGTCCGCTGTAGTCTGGGGCCGACCAGTGAAGGGTGACAGACGTATGGGTGACGTCACTTTGGGTTAGGTTCTTAGGAGGGGGAGGAGAGACTGAGGACAAAACAATGTATTTTGGTTTTCACATTAATCAAAGTGAAAGAAATAAGCCATTTAAACTATATAAGGATCCGAGAAAAACTAAGAGAAACTGTGAATAGATAAATGAATGATCGAATGAACAGACAAACACATTAATCAGAAGGGTTTGTCTTATCGTTCAATCGCTCGTTTGATAAGAGTTTCTCTTGAAATTTCTGATACTTATAAAATTAATTAATTCGTTGATTAAATTGATTAATTAATTAATCAATTGATTGTTTGATTGATTCACGAATTAATTAAAAAATGGACATTTAATAAGACATAAAGTAGTAAAAGGATCGACGATACCTTTAGCATGTAGTGAAGAAAATGCCAGCCCTTTTGATTGCCTGGATTTCTCTCCCTCTACGATTCTTCCCACGATGCTTTGCGTGACTGACCATGACGTCACATTCATTAGTTCAGCAGTGATAAGAAGGTCCACACCAACGCTTCCTTGACTGGGCATAAGAGAATGTATTAACGTATTTTGGTTGCATGTGATGGTTTTCAGCTAGGATGTGTCTCGATCAGTTGTAATAATAATATTCAATGCATTTCATGGTTATTTCACTCCACCTTGTGGTTTTAGGTGGTTTTCAGAGCAATCTTCTTTGAAGTTGTGAAAATTTAACCAACGTCAATGACCATGATCCTTTGCGTCCGTTTGAAGTGACGTAATAGGTCATAGTACAATGTGACAATACTTTTCCCTTAGATGACCAAATAGTTTGTTTAATTTATGGTGTGCTATCGTATTAGGTAAAAAAGTACAGTGTAATCTGAAATACTTACAAAAAGCGTACTACATGTATATCAAAAATGTTGTATCCCTTTGTCTTCTGAAGCAGCTTCTTGAGCTATAAATCAAAACAAAATAAAAACCAAAGAAGTCAACTTCAATAAGAAGAGAAGAGAAGAGAAGAGAAGAGAAGAGAAGAGAAGAGAAGAGAAGAGAAGAGAAGAGAAGAGAAGAGAAGAGAAGAGAAGAGAAGAGAAGAGAAGAGAAGAGAAGAGAAGAGAAGAGAAGAGACGTTTAGTGGGTAAGTCGTGTTCTCACCTTTGATTTGACCTGTTTCTCTAAACGTCGATATCTTGGTTTATTTCTGATAAGTAAGGCACGGGAGAATTTCTTGTTTTTGAGAATCACCTCTATCATTACTGCCACCGAATCTAAAGTATACAAGAGAAACAATGTATTTAATAATCAACATCTTTATCATCATTCTATCATCACCACATCTACCATCGACATCAGCATCACCAACACCGACCTTATCATTAGTTATAATACCATGGCTCTGAAGGATATTAAGAATTAAATGTCCCCGAAGCAGAGGGAGTTTCTTCCCGAGGCTGAGGGACATTTAAGACCTTCAAGGTTTGTCGTCATCGTGCTCAATAAGACATCGTCATCTTCACCTCATACACCACAACATCACTTACACTGTGGTTTAGTTGTAACAGTAACAGTCCTACTCCATGGACCTTCATCGTGTTCGTTATACTCCAATATAGAAATATTATAGACTGTCAGGGGGAGTAAGTTCTCAACTTCGTACTGCGTAACGTTAGAGTTTGTGATGTTCAGCATCATATTATCGATTCTATGTCTATCTGTTTGTATTCTAAAACCTTTAGGAGTACCATGTACAAATGGGAGAGGAACAGGTCTCCATTCTATGTAGATCTTGTTGGGTCCAGTAGAAAAGGCTGTCTGTATTATAGGAGGTAAGCTGGGTCCTAAAACAGAGTTCAAATCCTTCTGGTTATAGAGTGAGAAGAACAAAAATAAAAATTTAAAATCAACGTGTATCAGTACAAAGATGTGTGACCGTCTTTTGAGCCCAGGACTGGCATTTTCCAGTTACGTCCTATCGCTCTCTCTCTCTCCTTGGTACCTGGGTCAGGGCATTTCTTGACATTGCAATATTTCTGTCAGTCAGGACAATTGGGTGCCTGTCAATTCCCCCTCTATCCTTATAGTCCTATCTCTCTCTCTCTCTCTCTCTCTTAGTACCTGGGTCAGGGCATTTCTTGACATTGCAATATTCCCATCGTCTATTTTTGTCAGTCGTATAGCACCAAGGACTATTGGGTGCCTGCCCACCAGAGTTACGACAGTAGTTTGAGGCATTAACTAGCTCAGGATATTCAGCCAATGGATGACGATGACGATGAGGACACTGTGAAGACCATGATTGACACACTCGACCTGATATTGTCTCAGTGACGTTACCTCGGTAACCAAGTCCGTTGCCGTAGTAACATTCTTTACATCAAAGTCGAATAAAAAAAACAAAGGAAAAGGTGAAAACATAAAATAAATTATTTTATTTATTATTTTATTAGTTTATTATTTTATTAATTTCCCACTTACTTGTATTTTATAATTAAATTGTTTTCTATTTAAGTTTTTATTTGTCTTCTATTATTACTATTATTTTTTATACAATATGTTTTTTTCCCCCGTAGGTCTCCTATTGATAACAGAAATAGCCATTGTCTTACGTACTTACGTACTTACGTTCTACACAAATAAAAGTACTTACATACATACATATTCTGTTTCAAGTTCCTCGACCTCTTAATTAAAGGTCGATTTACCTCGTACAATAGTCCAGTTTCATGTTCTTCATTGCCCCTTCATTGCTTAGGCTAAGCCTCAATTGTAGGTAAATTAACAAAAGAGTCAAGACAAAGCCATTGTTATTTATATTGTTTTTGGATTGGTTCATTCCCACGGGATGTACCTCGTACAAAAGAATATATCACATACTATGGAGGCTTAGCCTGAGCAATGAAGAACATGAAACTGGACTATTGGTGGAGAGTGCCTTTAGTATATGACAAGCAGAGAAGCTCTTTAACTTCAGGCACTAATCGTAAAATTTTAAAAATCGTAAATTTTATTTGCTGATGAAACTCAAACGTACCTTTGGATTCCAGTTTGTCTGTTTCAGCTATAAAACAAAATGTAAAAATAAGATGCAAACCAGTTATTTATTGTCCATTTCTTAAAATCGGGGTTGTGTTGATATCTTTGACAGTAACAGTATAAGAGTATAGTCCCTCCTCTCCTCTCCTCTCCTCTCCTCTCCTCTCCTCTCCTCTCCTCTCCTCTCCTCTCCTCTCCTCTCCTCTCCTCTCCTCTCCTCTCCTCTCCTCTCCTCTCCTCTCCTCTCCTCTCCTCTCCTCTCCTCTCCTCTCCTCTCCTCTCCTCTCCTCTCCTCTCCTCTCCTCTCCTCTCCTCTCCTCTCCTCTCCTCTCCTCTCCTCTCCTCTCCTCTCCTCTCCTCTCCTCTCCTCTCCTCTCCTCTCCTCTCCTCTCCTCTTCTCTTCTCTTCTCTTCTCTTCTATAGTGACATCGTACGAGTGCATACGGTTGGTACCCACGTAAACACCCATCAAATCTACGATCTTTGCATTGCGTACGTGTATTTACTCATTTTCTTACTTACTGTTCAAATTTCTAGTATAGTAGCATTCAGGCGCATCCCCACCATTTCGTTTTGGTAGATCATCACAATTAACAACATCCCAGCGAATCGGATACTTAATCTCTCGTATTATCTCTTTTGCTTTTTTAGCTGCTTTAATCTCTTTACTACATATATTTATGACATTCTCACAACTCTCCTTGCAAACAGGTTGACTGAGAAGTGTGGACGTTGAAATATCACATCTTGGAAAAGAACGTCTGCAGAAAACTTCATCAATAGTAATAGAACACCTTTCCTTAATTTTCAATTTATAAATTGTTTGGAGAAGCACTTTTGCTACTCTAAAGCGTTCAAGGCCGTCTTCGTGTTCTTGCTGATTGCTTTTATCTCCATTGACATTCCATTTGATGATGTTTCTGCAGTAGCCGATGAGGGGCAGTTGGTACGGGATGCAGTACTGGGAGATGATGGAAGAATTGATGGAACCGTGTGCTGCAAAACATCTATCAAAGAATTATAAACATAAAGCTCAAATAAATAGTGATGATGACGATAATATTGATGATGATGATGATAGTAGTGATGATGATGATCGCAGTGATAATGATAATAATGATATTGATGATGATGATAGTAGTGATGATGATGATAGTAGTGATGATGATGATAGTAGTGATAATGATAATAATAATAGTGATGATGATGATAGTAGTGATGATGATGATCGTAGTGATAATGATAATAATAATAGTGATGATGATGATAGTAGTGATGATGATGATCGTAGTGATAATGATAATAATAATAGTGATGATGATGATAGTAGTGATGATGATGATCGTAGTGATAATGATAATAATAATAGTGATGATGATCGTAGTGATGATCGTGGTGATAAATTGCAGCAATAGGTAAAGTTAAAATTACACGACTATGTTCAATGTCCAAAGTCCCTTCAGCTTCTGGAAATTCCTGTACTAGTTGGTCTACCAGGGAGAGGACAACGTATATATAAACATAGTATGACTTTATAAGCACTAAGATTAGTTGTTTTGCCAAAGGACACAACGTGATCGTCCGTGCTATGGGTATGTTGATGGAGTTTGTTATGATTTGTTGTGATATGATCAGGGACGGATCCACGATTGTTTTCAGGGGATGCATCATATTCAGGAGGGGTACACTACCCAGTAAACATGAAGTACTGATATTATTTTGGAAAAATATTTCCCCTAAATCCGCCAGTGTTGATGATGATCAAGATGATGATGATAGTGATGCTGATGCTGATGCATGTAATGTTGATGATGGTAGTAATGACGATAGTTATGATGATGATAATGATGAGTTATCATCCTCATCGTCATATCATCGCCATAACTCTATCATCATCACAATATCATTTATCATATATGGACATAAACTAGCTATGATCATACTTTGAAGTGGTCTTGTTGACAGAAGCAAGCACATCTGGAAGAAAAACAAATCAAAAACGTTATATTAATGTCCACACGTAGAGTACCGAAAGGTCCCTGGGTCAACGCGATAAATACACATAGACAGTATCCTAACTACTACTTATCAATAATGTAGCGAGTACGACTTACCTGAAGCAACAAAAGTGTACATTAAAAGTATAAGAACGATCCAGTTAGCCATGTGAAGCTTCTGAAAGTGAAACTAAGGAAAGTCAAGAAACAACTCGTAAAACTATTAATCAATAAAAACAAAAATGCAACATTACAGATCGGTACGACAGAGACTTGTTTCAAATAAAACTTTGACAAAGATGTCATACTATTGTCTTTAATGGTACAACCATTGTGTGTGTGTTTTTGACATCTTTGCTGCGTGTTTTACATCTGATCTCTTACTTAGTATCAGTCGAGGCAGTGTCTTTATGATAGTTGTCTACTGATTAGTGCTATATTTTTGGTCCCTGAAATCGGCAACTTGGCATTATTAGTGTTATTTTTGTAAATCACAAACGTCACAAGCACTTAATGAACGCCTTCATTGATATTGGGTTGACAGTCTTGATTCATTTGCAACAAACCGTGAACAAAAAACACCAACGCGAACAATCAGTAGTACAAAATAATGGTCATAATTAGATCATTGTTCTTGTTCACTTGTTCTAAACAATAAATTCAGGACTTTGAAAAAATCCAAAACATCGGCTTTAGGGTTGAATAAATAAATAATAAAGATTTATTGAAAAAACCCATATCGCACCACAAAGATGAATTACAAGTGTTAAAAAAACAAATAAAAGAATAAAAGTGAATTTACATTTATTTACAAAATTGAAAGATAAGAAGAAGAATTTGCATATATAGCTTATTTATTTTTATTTTCATAAAAACACATTCCCGGGACGAAACTGATTTTATAACGTTCGTTCCTACATTTTGGTAGTCTGATGTTAGTGTTTCCGCATTTCAAGCCTTGGTTGAGTTCTTTGTGACGCCACGCACTACCAGTGTTTTTCATTTATTTATTTAATAGCACTGCTAGTGTACTAACTTATCAAAATAGCAGTACTTCATACTCGTGGTGTAGTGCATGGTGAACACATCGATCCCGCCAAGAGCATATGATAGTTTTCGTGATTTATTTACAATTACGTTTTGCTTACTTAAAAAAAAATAAACAAAAACAGAAGCTGAGGGCACAAGGCTGAGACTGGGTATGCTACTTGGCTCGTATGCAGCAAATAGAAAATGTGTATTTACCATTGTTGATAAACCTATCATCTATTACTCTTTTTTATTTTTTTTATTTTTATTTTTTTGTCTGACAAAGAGTTTATGATAAATTGTGCTGAAACTTGCATTGACATTTTAAAAATCTTTTCAAGGGTTAGAGAAGTTACAATCTCCAATTAAAGCTACTGTATCATAATATACCTGTATAATTAATGAGGCGAACAAGAAGTTAATGAAATCTTTTTCAAGCTCAACAGTAGTTTGTTTGAAGAGGTTAATCGAGGAACTTTGATTTAATCAACTGATCGTCAATGATTTTATGCTCAGTTTGTAAAATTAAATACCTATACAGTGAATTAAATACCTAAACAGTGAATTAAATACCTATACAGTGAATTAAATACCTAAACAGTGAATTAAATACCTATACAGTGAATTAAATACCTATACAGTGAATTAAATACCTATACAGTGAATTAAATACCTATACAGTCAATTAAATACCTATACAGTGAATTAAATACCTATACAGTGAATTAAATACCTGTACAGTGAATTCCGAAGGGATCGATACCCTGCCCAAGACCAATCAGAGTAATCTATTGAAGATCCCGCTGTAATTTGCACGCACTAACGTTTTTCGGTACTCATCTTTGTTTGTTTTACAGGAATAAAAACAACACCAGCCTTAGTGTTTCACATGATAAAAACCCTAACCTCCGTCCAAAAACGTCTGCTCCCGGGTCGTTTAAAGAAACACAAGCCTTAGTGTTTCACATAATAAAAACACTAACCTCCGTCCAAAAACGTCTGCTCCCGGGTCGTTTAAAGAAACACCAGCCTTAGTGTTTCACATAATAAAAACACTAACCTCCGTCCAAAAACGTCTGCTCCCGGGTCGTTTAAAGAAACACCAGCCTTAGTGTTTCACATAATAAAAACACTAACCGCCGTCCAAAAACGTCTGCTCCCGGGTCGTTTAAAGAAACACCAGCCTTAGTGTTTCACATAATAAAAACACTAACCTCCGTCCAAAAACGTCTGCTCCCGGGTCGTTTAAAGAAACACCAGCCTTAGTGTTTCAAATAATAAAAACACTAACCTCCGTCCAAACTGACGTCTGCTCCCGGGTCGTTAAAAGAAAAAAAACAATCCTGTAATACCGCCTATATACAAATTCCTAGGATTCCGCAAACAAGAAACGCCAAAACCGCTTTTTCATAACGTATTCTCTTGAAGGCTTCAAAATATACTTGCTGATAGACATGCGCGTGTGCTTTCAGTTTATATTCCAGCAATGAGCAGCGAAAGATCGTTAATTGTATTGCTTTTTGCAGTTTACAGTCCGGTTCATAACTAGATTTGGTAATATTTTGTAAACAGTGCTTCAACCAATCAGAGAGAGCCTTGCATTAAATTTCATGGCAAACATCAATCAACACCACTCAACATACTGAGATTTACATCAAATACATGATTGAATTACATAGTTTAAGGGTCAAGAAAGCTATTTTACTCCGGGTGATACATAATATTATTTATTTCCAGTATTGATCGTTACATATTTAAATCACAAGTTTACATATCAACATCATCTGTTCGGACAATTTATAGTTGTTGCGGTCCTCGCTCAAAATTTCATCATTGACCTCTCGTAATAATTGTTCATAATACTGCCTATAATGGGCTTTTGCATTTAAAATCTGCACCCCCCCTGTTGAGGATCTTGGGTTCCAATATATAGTCCCCTAAAGATTGAGTTCCTCAACCCCTGAAGAATTCCTTTGCTCGATAAGTGTCCCCTGAAGAAATTATGAGATTTGTGTAGACCCCTAAAGAAAATAGACTAGGGAGTTCTTCGACCCATGAAGAATTCCTTTGCTCGATAAGTGTCCCCTGAAGAAATTATGAGATTTGTGTAGACCCCTAAAGAAAATAGACTAGGGAGTTCTTCGACCCATGAAGAATTCCTTTGCTCGATAAGTGTCCCCTGAAGAAATTATGAGATTTGTGTAGACCCCTAAAGAAAATAGACTAGGGAGTTCTTCGACCCATGAAGAATTCCTTTGCTCGATAAGTGTCCCCTGAAGAAATTATGAGATTTGTGTAGACCCCTAAAGAAATTAGACTAGGGAGTTCTTCGACCCACGAAGAATTCCTTTGCTCAATTAGTATCCTGTGAAAAATTATTATGAGATTTGCATAGACCCCTGAAGAAATGAGACTCAGGAGATTTGTTTAAAAAACTAAAAAAACTGAATGGTTCAATCTACCATATTTGCTAATACACCCTCTACTCAGTCTTATCAGGTTTGAATAAATGAATCTATTTATAAAATAATATCGCAGCCATAAAGTTCAATTACATGATTATAGAAATATAATACGATATGCTATCACTGAATAATATACAAAAAAGTGTAATGTAGTGCTTATAAATCGCATTTCACTAACGTGTCAATGCGCTTAAAACAATCTTTAAGTATTTATAGTATGTAAGACAGTTTTACAAGCATGAGTTTGATTTTAAATATAAATATTAGACATTATGCTAAGCTATATATGCTATTTACAAGTAAAATTCTATTGCTTGAACCTATTTACAAATGAGTTGCAAAAATATATTTATTTATTGTTCTATTTGTTGGCGTGAATATTATATCTACTATCGTATTTTGGTGGAAGTAACTCATAAATCTTATGATTCTCATTGGCTTGAATTGGTTTAAACAGATTACTGCAAAGGTCATTATGGTGCTCATCCAGTTCTACACAATACAAAATTCTCACAATTGATTAAAGCTTTTATAATGGAAATATATTTTTTTAATTTAAATATCTCATTTTTTTTAAGTGTTGTGGAAGAGCATTAGAAAAAAAGGGTTATTTCCATCATCAAACCTTTAATCAAAGTTAAATTCAAATTTCTCACTTTGCCTTTGATGTCCAATAAAAAGTTTTCTTCTCAGCTCGAAATTAGACTACCTTGCTATACTTAGTTTGAATTTGCTGATAGCATTAATATATTCGCAATCATGTGGTGCATAAGGTTTATCGTGAAGAAAGACCATATTTTGGCTCTAACGCAAAATTTATTTTTAACCGCACGAGAAATTTTATTTGTTCCCACATGCGCGAGCAGGATGCGCAGTAGCAAGGGTCTCAAACTACCTTAAGGTTGTTGCTTCAAATCCACTAGTAAGCATATAATTTTGTATCCTTTTTCAAACACATAAAACTGTATTTGGTAATCAATGTTTATAAGAATAAAAGAGTTTTAAATTACGACGTTTCGGTGTCGGTTAAGGAGGCTCCATATAGTTATGGGGCGTCTAGGATCTTAGAGGTTTATTAAAAATCAACTGCCCACAAAGCGCATGGGTCGAATATCTTTCAAAGACGTTGAATCAAAGATTCAGTTTTTGCACAAATGATCACGTGACCGTTCACCATAGCAACGCTATGGCTGTCATAATAAAGCTCATTTTGAACGAAGAAAAAATAAAAACTCTAGTTTTAAGCGGTAGATTTTTTTGAAAGCATTCTATATGGATTGCAGTACGATGACCTAGCATATATTACCGTGACAAAAAAATCCCAACTGTAGAACCTCAGAAATGACGGAATAATGGTTTTCCCTAAATTAAAAAAATTCTGGAGTTGGAAAATCGTTGAAAATTTGCGAACTACTTTATAATACCACTAAAATAATATTCTGAAAATTTCAAAAAAATTTACCGCTCAGTTTTTGAGTTGTTTTTATTTTTTTAAAAGCGCGCGTTGTATATTTTCATGACGTCATCAAAATAAAAATTCTTCAAGTTTGAGGTGTGCGCATGTGCGTGGTCATGCACGAGCGCGCGCGCTGAAATTATATGGAGCCACCTTAAACAACATTATCAAGCGATATATGATTCTATGATTCTAAGTCCAACATACTTAAAACAACAAGATAGCAAGATAAAACAACAAGATAGAAATAGATGGCTTGTTCTCCCTGATCAATAGTATCTCTAACAAAATACAGTCAAATTTACTCTGACACTTTCTTAAGTCCATAGGTGTTATAGCATACTATATTCATATGATACATACTACAATCGAAAACGTATTAATTAAATACTTTACGATCTGATTGCAGTACAATTTTTAGAATCAACCTTTGCAACAGAATATCTTACTAAAATGAAACTGCATTTTATTTCCAAAATGTACACTTAAAAAAATTACTAATATTTGATAAACGGAATTGGAATATTTCACAACAACTGAATAAGCATCCAATAGACAAGAACTATATTCACGTATTTGTACTGTTTAGTAATAAAACATTTATCTTCTAATGTCTCTAACAACTAGAAATTTGGAAACTGATCATCGCGCAGAATACAGGGACACACACAGGACTTTTCTATTGTTCTGGCGCCAGATTCAAAACGCCGACAGCGTAGTTAATGAGACGTTAATGAGCCATCTAGTCACATTTACAAAGAAAAGTGCTTAAAATGGTCAGAACTTGCTATGTAAAACCTGGTTTACACTGTTTTCGACAAATAACTAAAAACAATGAACATAGTACAAATTAAAGATGAGATATTTATCTATCGTTTGCACCCTGTAAGTTGGGAAAATTTGTTTTCAAACATTTCTATTTTTCATCTTCAAAAAAGGGCAATTTTAGTGCTAATTTGTAAGTAAACCAAGATTCACATATATTCAACAGTTTTTTTTAGAATAAACAAAGAAACAAAAAAATGAACATGGTGCTTTTAAAAGATCTTGTTTTGGTGAACATTGTCCACATTTTTTGGTCTTATTTTGACGATTAGAAAGTTTCTCTTTTTTAATCTGAATATTCAAGCTAGTTATTTTCATAACTTGCTACAGTCGATGTTTCTTTGTAGTTACCATACAGATTATTTAGTTAATTGGCCTTTTGTTTGTTTGGATTAGCACCCAACTTGTGATATTTTCTTTTGTGTTTTGACACAAAGGCGGAATTAGTGACAACACCGTCACCAAATCAATTCATTTTCGTTTATAGGTCAAGTAAGCTTCATCTATCTTGTCATTCTACAAACTGCTGTACGTCGGTTTCTAGTGATAATTTTTTTTCTTCAGCGATTTGCGTAATTAACTCAACGCATTGATAGTGAAGATCAAGATTAATTAATCTGAGTTTATAATTACTTCTTTCGGAAAGCTGTAATCGAAAGTTGGTTTGAAGCTGCAAAAATAAAGTAAACAATTAGTTTCATTAAGATTAAAAAAGAAATGAATTTTAAACAACTCATTCTAACTCGAGTTGTCAGCTATAGTTTTTGAGAAGGCTATTTAAAAAAGTCACAAACAAACGAACTAAACATTTTAAGGTTTCATTTAATATACGTTTCATTGAGATTGGAAATAGAAATTTTAAAAACGACTAATTCGAGATAAGGTAACTCGCTAGTTGCTAGTTGCTAGTTGCCAGTTGCTAATCGTTAAATAACATAAGGATAATATAAAAATATCGGCATAATGGAAAATCATTTTTTTTTTTTGGCTAAATTAACAACGCAGTTTATAATATCGGATAAAATTCAAGACTTCTTCGTTTTCAATGGACGTCATCAAAAGTTTAACAAATTCACTTTTAATCGAATAGAAACATCCCCACTATATGGTATAGCTAATCATTTTAAAATTAAATTATGAAGATATGGGTCCGAAAACGTTGTTCACTTGCGAGATATCTACCGGTAGGTCCAAATCTTGTGTCACGTAATTCGAATCGAAGGATAAATATGGAGATAAATTCATCTCTGTTATAAGGTTTTGGCTTACATAGCCCCTGGTGATTCAATTAATTACACAATCAAAAAAATAATTTAAAATACTGCATTTGCGACACCATACATTTTTACCAAATAATACGAATTTTTGATCGTCGATAGTTCAGCATCTACTCTCTTTAGAAGCTCCAAATGTGGCAGAATTACGTTGTTTTGAATGCTCTTAAATGATATCGATGATTTTCAGTAAGATTTGACAGCTTCACAACTTGCCAGGAAATGTCAGGATGTGACGTCATCCTTTTTATGAAAGGTCCACTCAGGTCCACACCTTGACCATGTTCCCCGTGTTGCGATCAAAACCTGATTTTAGGAGAAGTCAAACTGATTTTAAGTAAATGAACATAAAGTTATAGTTTTCTTCGATTTTTAAAAATCGATACCGATCTGTTTTACTTCAGTACAAACCAAGGACTTGGGATTCCTCTGTAAAAAGTACATAATGTCCATAAAAGAACAAACGCATTTATTGCTTACTACTAAAAAAAATTGCACTTTTTATTACTTTTTAATTACATTTTTATTACTTTTTTGATATCATCTTTTTATATAACGTCCCCAAATATATTTTGTGGGAAACGGGATCGTTCTACTTTCTTTCGCGAGAAACTACCTTAGTGGTCAAAAATGCGAAACGTTCGGAAATGTAAATGAATAACGTAGATATAGAATTGATTTAGTACCTCAAAATATCAATGTATTCTCTCAAAAAACGTTTTCCCGTGGAATTTAGGAACAAAGTTTGAAATTTAAAAAAATACATCAAGATATACGGCCACTCAAGCTAAACACTTTGTTTTTAATTTCAATTTTAATGTTCTTTTTCTTTTTCTTTGATGAATGCTAAGAAAATATCATTCAAGGATAGAGCAGTCTTTCGTATAGCAGGCGTACGTTCATTTGCTCATTTATTCCAAAAATGGCAACTAGCAACTAGCAACTAGCAACTAGCAAGTTACCCAAGCTGGACTAATTCAAGCTTCGCAGTTGTCGGCGGCTTCACATTTCGAGTTTGTGAAATTATGAGGGTTTTTACTTTCAAACAAATTTGGTTTATGAACGCATCAAAAAAAGTCACAAGTAAACAAACTACAAATTTTAAGTTTCCATTTCATATAAGTTTCATTAAGAATGGAAAAGAAATGAACTTTAAACAACTCATTTGAACTCGAGTTGTCGGCTTCATGTTTCGAGTTTGTGAGAAGGCCATTTTGAATGTTATTTTGCTTAAATTAAACAAGTCTGGTTTAATAAACGTATCAAAAAAGTCACAAACATAAACAAACTAAACATTTTAAAGTTTCATTTGATAATCATGCAATTAAAAATGTCTAAATTAAAAGCTTACTCTGTTAGTGCAAATTGATCTGTGTTAGAATTGAATACAGTGGGTTAGTCGTTGTCAGACGATGGAGACTCACAAGGAAAAATAACGATATTTGCAGACAATTTAATATAAATTCAGTTTTTTCGAGATAGGAATCTCGATTATTGCTTTAGAAATACTTTGAACATACTTTATCGTATTCTCACTTTATTACGCTTACCCGGACGCTTAATGGTGTAGTAGTCGTTTGTGTATGAAACTTATCAAAATATGTATTTGCACATGTGTAACACGATGCGCACGAAGATAAGGGACATGTCAGTCAACAGTTTATTTGAGTTCAATTAATATTACATTTTGAGCGCTTTTTCACATATTGATCAACATGAATGCAAATCAAGCATTTCGTTTTGCTGTGGCTATGTTGCTTTTTATTAATATGAATATTCAATAAATAAGTCTGTCCTTGTTGATAATACAAGAAGAACAACAAACACTCTTCCCGCGGTCCACAACCTATAGCTACAAATAATCAGCTCAGTTTTTGACATACGGAAAAAGCTCCTACTGTTTTTCTCGGATTAAGAAAATGAGCCTGCCCCACCCGGTAAGCTTCACAAATTTCACAACATCGGTCGCACCGATAAAACATATTCGACGAATAATGACGTATAAACTGGTTGTAGACAACAATGTATATAAATATATCCAGGCAATGGAAAACGGAACAATAAACCATCTAGGCATGGAATCCTAGGCATGTGACCAAAATTTCATAAGCTCGTGAAAGAATTACTAAAATGATTTTCCTTTGCAATTTTTGAATATTGCACAATATTCATGGTTCCACGAAAAAAAAAACACTTTTCTATATTATGGATGTTTAATGAATCACAGATGTGTACTGAATAATTTGTAAATATTATCATAATAATATCTTGTTTGACTGTTATTGGTACACCAAACGACACAAAGTTAAAATGGTAGATGCCTTTCTGCTCTTTTTGAATCCTGTCTTTTATCTCTGAAAGCTTTTGCTCCCTCCTTACATGATTCAGCGAGAAACAAACTTGCCCACTTTCATCAACAATGTCTAAAGCATACTCCATCATATATTCAAGCGTGATCACGTCGGTATCTAAGTTGTGTAGTTGATGAGTATATGAGAGTAAAGAAAAAATGACGGGTATATATATGCGATGAATAAATAAGGCGACCAATGAGAGAAAAGAAAACACCGAAACAAAGCTAAACAAAGAAATCATTTCAACTTTATTTCACACACATATTATATTTACAATCTAGATAATATTACACAGATTATTTACAAATTTACATAAGAACACCTTTAAAGTAAGATATTTGAAAAAAGAGATCTTTCTAAACCAGTTTGCCGTGTAATTCTCTCTAATCATTCAGAATTATTTTTTTCACGCGTAATATTCAATCACGCAAAACCATTTAATTGCACTTAATTCATTCACTCGGCACCGTCTTTTGTTTAGCTTTGCTTCGACAGTCTTATAGGCTGTTTTTAAAAACCCGTGAAACAAAGTTTAAGGTGTAATAAACCATATACTAAAATTTAAAATTATACGCTCAAGGGTATTTCACGGGTTTTTGCAAACGACTGTATATCTGGAAGCTTATGTTCTTATTTTATACAATAATTCTAAACAAACTTGTTAACTTTTGTCATGCGAACTGACAAAGGCCGGCTTACTTAATATGCGAACACAAAGGCCGGCTAAGGGCCGATTCGCCCTTGACAGACAGTTTGTTAGGCCCAAACAAGAATGATACCAAGTTTTGTTTGGGTCAAAAATACTCGAATGTTGTACGTCCGCACTATGAGGCCGAACAATGAGTCACTTAACCGCAAACATCAATCACAAGCCTGTTATTATCGTACCAGTCTCATTAAAGGCTGGTCATTTTGACTATCATACTATCATACATCATTTGCGAACCATAATAGTTAAAATAGTTATTATATAAATGAGCCGGGGAAAAAGACTTGTTGCTTGAACAGTGACCTCAACACACTGAGCTCGCACTGTTTACGTGCTTATCATTGTTATCGTGGTGGGTGCTAATGGGTAAACCTGTCAGTTTTTGACATTTGTCATGGTTTGGAAGCCTCCTAACCTTCCCAGCGGTGTTTTTGATGTTTCGGCCCGGCCTGACAATTTTTTCCTCGACGAACAAACGCATTCGCACTTGTTTCCTGTAGTTGATGACAGAATTTGTAGTTAAGCAAACAAACTTTTTCCTAGTGCGAATCGGCCCTTACTAAACACTGAAATATTATCGCGTCACTTCTTGCTAAAAATATAAATCACTACCAGATCGTTAAAACTGTCAAAACAATCTTCAAATTCTTATTTTGATTTTAACATTCCCTATTTTATGTTTTCTTGGCTGATCTAAAGACTTCCAAATTTTTCTGATTCTTTTTTACGTACTACATTCATAGACCTACGACATTCAGAGAGAGATTTCTGACCGGATGGGATTAGGAAACTGTCACAACAACAACAACAACAACAACAACAAAATTACAGCTAAAATATCAAAATCCACAAATAACAATATTTAAGTAAAAAAAAGAACGAAAACTGTTTAGGAGCAGATCTTATTAATAAAAAAAATTAAAAATCATGAATTTCCATCGAACTCACCGCTAACACAGGAAGCCCAACGAAAGTAATAAATAAATAAATGAATGAATCAATTAATTGAATAATTAATTAATGAATAAACATATGGATCAATAATCAAATAAATAAACAAGTGAATGAATAAATCAATAAATAAATGAAGAAATGAATTAATAAAAAAAGAAAAAAAGAACAGAACTCAGCCACCCTTGCTCTGAAGAATTTTAGGACTGCATCAAACCATCAAACCCCTGAAGAATTTGGGACTGAAATGCAGCAAACCCCTGAAGAATTTGGGACTGAATTGATTGCTGGGAGTCTGAGAGTACTTAAGAATTTTTCGCCTGAATTACATGAATTTCATCAAACATCAAACCCCTGAAGAATTTGAGACTGAATTGCAGAAAACCCCTGAAGAAATTTGAGACTGGATTGCTTCGAACCCCTGAAGAATTTGGGACTGGATTGCTTCAAACCCCTGAAGAATTAGGTACTTTAACCCCTGAAGAATTGGAGGTCCTCAACCGGGGGTCTACGGACATTAAATGCAATAGCCCAATTCATGTTTGTAAGTCTGACTGCACAATCCAATAATCTCTGATTTCTTCCCTTTCTTGAGTTTTTCGAACATCTTCGTACAGTCATAAACATCTTAACAAGTGATAAAAATACAGTCATATCTCTCTGCTAGCCGTTGTGCTGTTTCTCTGCTGCATCAAAGTCATGTAATAAGCAGATATTTTCAGCAACATTGTAACTAGTAAATACATTTAAAGATTGAAACTCGTGTTGTTCCCTTGTCTTATCAATGCTGTCTGTGTGTCTGTGTTGCTACCGTTTGCTATATTGCTGGCTGTATCAGCTCTCTTCCTTTTCTTGGCTTCAGATTTAACACATTGGCATCCGTGAGTCGTCCGTAAAGTAAATTATTTTTTCGACTTGTAACATTGACCTCACCGCTTCGCGCTGTGTAGAAGAAAAGCTTGCACGACACAAAGGAACTGCGGAAATTAGTCGTTTCTTTCTTGTCGTTAATATTTCAGTGATTCTTGAATTCTCTTACAAACACATCCTTACAAATCCTTTCTCTACTTTTTCTTGCTGAATGTCTCCCTTTCAGCGAAGTCGTACAAACAACTCGCCATCAGTTTATTAATCATGCATGTACATCCATTTCTGCTCGGGCCGGCTGACCTCCATTTCACAAGAATCAGACACTTCAAAGCGCTGGGCACTTCACTTTTATGTCGGGCACTCCATCAAAACAACTTTGTAAAGATAAATTAACTCTTCTAGTTTGCCTTCATATGGGCGAAATTATGACCACAATGGGCAAAGATCCTTAAAATCACGTTTTAGCGAGTAAACACCAACTAGATGAAATAAGAAACCTTTCGAAATAATCAAGGAAAACACTCGAATATTGTAAATTCCACACTTTTGTTGACATCAATATAGCTGTTGGTTATAGACGAATGAGTAAGCGGGCAAAGAGTAATGGGAAAGGGTCTTTATCAAGCCGTAAGGGACAAAAAATAGAGGTGCTCTTGAAACAGTTTTGTCCGCCATCTTGTGACGTAGGCATATTACCAAATCTAGTAATGAACCGGACTGGTTTATAGAATAACATAATGATTATTTTTAGTAATACCGTCATACAGAGTACGTCTGCTCTTGCCAAGCTAAGATGGCCTCCATGTCTGGTATGCAGGTGAAGGGGGGATTACTAGGGAGGCTGTACCCCAGATACCCCCCGAATGAACTATCCCGAGAATGAAATGTATACAGCGGTGCTTCGCTGTGTTGAAGATTACATTATTTGATGATCCACGAATAAACACATCAGAGCCAAGAGATAACGTTTTTGATGTATAAGACGTGAATGGGATAAATGGTAAAGAGTATATATACCAATTGCCGATGAGTTGTGCTTGACATGGTATATGGAACCCGTGTTACTGTAGGGGCTGTGGTTCACAGGCACTCTTGTGTCGTCACGCAATTGTGGCACTCCATAAACGATTGCGTGACGCCACTAAGAATGCCTGTATTAGAGGCCATGATTAAACTGTCTGTTCGCAAAGGGACAATCCCTAGGAGTGGAGCATTCCAACATACTCAAGTCCAAATCTAATAGGATTTTAACAAATCACTACCAAACGTTAAATCGAATTCAAATTGTTTGTGGCAGCAGGAAGAGTACCCTATATAGTAGACTAGCAGTAGCAATTGCAAAACCCACCCCCCTCCCCATATCAAACTCATTGTCACAAAAGCCCCTTTGAAGTCACCAGTGTCACGCTCCACTTCAGACTTCATATGAACACCGTATAAATTCCATAAAATTTTCAGCATATTGCCGTTTTACTCAAAACCCTCTGAAATAACAACATTTTTACCACGGTGATCAAATATTACACTATTATAGCTGTCATATTGTATAGTTTTCAAGCCATTACGGCAAACTTTTCGTGGGGCAATTTAGATTTGCAAACAGAGGACTTTTAGTGCTTTTACAAGAGAAATTGACCTCTGTGACCCAGTTGCGTTACGAAACGTCACTTTACGCCCTAATACGCATGCTCAGGTCCATTTTTACCGCAAAAATCGAATTCTACATAAAATTTCCTGTATTTTGACATATAAATTGTCTATTTTTCGACAAAATTCGATGGGGCAAATAGCAAGAGAAGATGGAGTTCTTTGCCGTATTTATAACCATCTTTCTTGTGTCGGTGCAGGCAATAGCAGAGGACTTTGTAGCCGGCAATGGCGATTCTTCGCAGTCAAATCGCAAAATTCCAATGTTTACATGCAGTATTAACAAGTAACATCTATAACTTACTTATAATAACTTTTTGTGTTATAACTAATGTCCAAATAAGCTTCGACAGAATTGATATTGATAGTTTGAGCTAATATTCCACAATATGGGGAATAAGTTTGATATGCTGGCCCGGCAAACTCCCTTCAGATCTGGTCTGCCACTGTAGGGAGTGGACGATAGTGTTAAACTGCGACTAAATTATAACAGTCAATTGGTCACGGGCCGGTTGTTTAATAAGCCTGAACCGCGATGACGTTTTACCCCCGTGTCTAGACCAGAATCCTTTTCACATTGCTTTTGTTCACTAATTATGACTATTGTTCCTGTATTCTCGAGTGAATATAAAATTTGAATATGAAAGGATTTTAAAATCTATTATGGTATAGAGACGGGGGTAAAACGTCATCACACTTCAGGGCTATTGGTGTATAAAGTGTGTCGGCTCACTAAGCTGCGGAGCTTCTGGTTTGTAATGCTTGTTGGCTCAGCAAGGTCATTGCTTACACCTTGTTCGCTTGGTTGGGTACATGCCCTACCATTGAATATTGGTAAACTGACAATCTCGAACGTATCTTCAGCCAAAACCTTGAAAATTAACATGCCTTCAAAGTTAGAACAAATTGATTGTTATTGCCCTATTTCATTATGACGTCACGATTTGTTTACGAAGGGATAAGATCGCCACATCCAAAATGTGCTGCTAAGGAAGTTTATTCTCATATGGCCTGTTCTTCGGATATGATACATGTAAATATGCAGTGCATAATATTCTGTGTATTTTATGGTTATTCCGTTCCTCTGGATCATTTAGATGGATTTTATAACGATTTTCTGAGATTTGCATTGACCAGTGATCCCATTCGATGACCATAATCCTTTGTATTGAAACATTAATTTGTTTTCACAACCAACATCAATTCAACAAAAGGGATGTTAGTTACGAAAGGAAAAAGACGGACGAAGGCTTGTCAGATAACTTGCATGTTCACAAATACGGTGGAGGAGGGGAGAGGTCTTAACTCGTAGAGCGAGACAGCTTTGTGCTGAGACCACCACACGTGAAATATCACGTGCGCATTACTGAAACACGACTTGCGCTTCAATACCATTGCATAACAAACACAGATAATGGACATTTAGTAATATCATTGTTGGGATTATACAACGATAGTTATGTTGGCGAGATTTGTTTGATAGTCGAGTGTGGTGACAATAGTGATGATGATGATGATATTCGTGATGGCGATAAAAGTTGTGATGCTGATGAAAATTGATAATAATTATGAAAATGATGGTGATGATAATGATAGCGCTGATGATGATAGTGGTGATAGTGATGATAATGAGTGGTGATAGTGATGATAATTGCTCATCAATGCAACTTGCTGTGAATGATGTTGATTGTAAAGATGGCGACGCTGATGATGGCCATGATTCCATCACAATTGGTTTGCTTCCTGGCCACGAATGTATTTCAGGCCAATACATACCGGCATAGTTAGACTGATCAACAAAACAACAAATCACAATATATATTTAAAATCATTTGGTTTATTCCTATTTGACATGACCAGTAAAAAAGCTTAAACTCTCACAGAGAGCAACATCATCGGACCATACTTTATAAAGTACAACATTGCAATGTAAGCTTGTTTACATCAGCTTGTTAACCACCCTCTAAACAACACTTAACTATCTAATAACTCTCAGTATTTCTACCAAAAAGTCTTTTGAAATACTGCTATACTACATTTTCAATTAATTTGAGCATAGTTCTTTACGTAGACCTATATTAAGTCTATTTTGTTCATCAGAAAGACAACTCTTAGATTGTAGGAAAAAATTCTGAACTGTAGAATTTGAATGGCCACAAAACCAAAACTTATGGAATTTTAAAATCAAAAAGGAACTTTTCTATATACATATGGAACTATGAACATTGAACATTGTTTTTGTTTTGAACTACTGCTTTTTTTAAAAACTTTGCTGCTGTGACAATGCACTGTTTAAGCTTCAGTCATGAATTAGAAATCGTCTAAAATTCAAATTACTTCACAGCTGAAAATTGGTACAGCAATGGGGCTCACTCCAGTAATTCTTTCTTCTTTTTTTAAACCTGTCAGTCATTCTTTGGAAAAAAATCCTTGGGCAATGACTGGTTGATTTGGAATAAGCTTGTTCCTTCATTTGATTGACAAGTCAAATAGACAAAAGTAAATTGCCACCAATGCTATGCAACAATTCAAGTTGCTAGTAATTTTTTAGTCAAGTATATTATAGAAATTGAAAATATTGGTTTAATTTCTTGTATATTTACAATTAAAATTATTTGTAGTCTTTTCAATTCCAAGAAATTCAGAGAAATTATTTTCTCTTTGAGGCAATAATATCTGCTAATTGTTGCAAATTAGCATTAGGCTTGTCCTGCATTACTTGGCGAATAAGATCATCAGCATCAGTAAAAATAGCTTGCAAAGTAGCAAACATATTGTCTCTTTCATTTAAAGCCTCAGGACTTGACGTTGTATAATGTTTTTCAGAAGGTCCCTCTTTGATTCGTCCCACATGTCTAAAGTGGCTTGGAGGTGCATAAGGGTACATATTGTAAGGATTAGGTTGTGGATATGGTGTGACAGCACCATTATAAGTCCGTGGTCGTAAGTCTGGTCTAACCAGTACTTGCTCCTGTGTTCGTCCTGCTTGTTTACTGGCTTCTTTTCTATTAGGGTCTCTCTCAGGATGATAAAAACGGCACCTTAACCCATACGT
The DNA here is from genome assembly GCA_918843875.1 of Diadumene lineata. Classification (NCBI taxonomy): domain Eukaryota; kingdom Metazoa; phylum Cnidaria; class Anthozoa; order Actiniaria; family Diadumenidae; genus Diadumene; species Diadumene lineata. The sequence goes on along the minus strand of OU974076.1, from coordinate 412,427 downwards.
GCACCTCTTTAAGTAGGGGCAAATACGACGGTGAGATATTGTCCCCTTACGTAGAAAATCATCCAAGTTAGGACCATGACGTCCCAGAGGATCATCTGGTACCATGAAGCGATCATTCACAAATGAATACATAAGTATTCTCTGTTCGATAACTTCCTGCCATTTTGGATTTTCTTTGAATAAGTCTCTGAAGTTATCATTGGATACAATCACCCCATCAGTTTCGTCAGCCAGTTTGACAATAAATCTATCATCATAGCAAACAATGCGACGACCATTTACTCTCCTTGATGGAGTAAAAGTGAGATATCCTTGTTGTTCAAGCTCTTGAAGAATTTCCTGATTTTTGATTGGTGTATCTGGTCGTGAAGCCTCTTTCCTCCACTGAGGTACAAATACAGTGATTTCATTGTGTCCCCGCTGTTTGAAATAATCAATGCAGAGTTTGATACCCAGACAGGAAAATATCTGTTGATTACCATGACTGAAAGAGAATGAAACAAAACATTAGAAAACAGAACTTTTACTCAGAGAATAAATGGATTAATAAATATACAAACAGATCAGTAAATCACAACAAAATATATATAGATGAATCAAGTATTGAGCAAATATTTGCAAATTTATCTTCAAATGTAAATGGCAGATTAAAAAGCCTATTTTTTCTGTCTAACCATTGCCATAACATTCTAAAATAGATTCTCAGTTACTTGAATAAATTAAAAAAATTATATAATAGTTAAAAAAAAAACAGCAAAACCGATAAGGACATTAGATTTCCTTAGTTATGAAAAATTATTCAATTAACTTAAGAAATTCTACATAATCATTTTACATCAGATGTGAAAATGACCCACAAAAATAACCACACAAATTATCACAAATTTTGAAGGAGAAATTAATGCAGAATGGTTAAGAAAATGTGAATATGCAAATTTCACAAAATGCATGGGAATCTTTGATTGAAGCATAACAAATGCAATCAACCATTTCATCTAGTATGTTAATTAACTTTGGGAAGATTTTTTACGCAAAAATACCAAATCCTTTATGGGACATTTCTCACAAAATCAATTAATCTACAATGAATTATTTTGTTGTTAAAAAGAAATGTTGACAAAAAGCCAAAAATAAAAGACATTTAAGCATCTAAAGAGTTGTAATTATTTTTTTTCATTTTATAAATAAGAATTCAATCATGTTGAACTAAATAGACTGCAAAATGAGAAATGTAAAACTGAAGAAACTAAAAGTGACTTTTTTCCTCTAAAAAAATGAAATTAAGTTGACAGGGATATTTATTCAAACTTATGCTAAACCATATCCTACACCACAAATCATAATGTTTTGTTGCTCAAAAATATCAAAATAACCTTTGGAATGTGTAGTATGATTGTTAACCTTGACAGGGTTATTTTACTCTTACCACAATAGATATCTAAAACCTGCTTCAGTTTTAGGGAAGTGACTGTCAATCATTGCTCTTAGTGATAAAAATAGACCTGTTTCCCTATTGGTCAATATTGACAAAACATGGACACACTCTCTGATCTCAAAATCACACCATTGGTCACAGATCAATGAACAAATTGACATTTTTGCTGTAAAAAAATCACAACCAATTTTGCTTGTTCTTTAGTAAAGTTAGCCTGAACTACCATCTTGCTATTAGGTAACACACACAACTCTTTGTCAACACAAATAATACTTTGATTATCACAAATAGAGCTGGAAAAACATAAGCTTTAACATGTTGACCATAATTTTGTTCATAACTTGATAAATGATAAAGGCAGTTGGTGAATGTGTTAGAGAGACTAAGCCATTCATTATTAGAAGTAACTGGAAATGAAGAAACAATTGTAGAAACAAGAAATTTAATCCTTTTTTCATGCAAGCAAAAATCAAAAATCAACATCCAAAGAGAACCTTTTAGGTATTAGTTTGCCAGTGGTAAAAATTCTGAGATGAATTGAAAAAAACGTATATATGAACAAGTGAGCATCTAAGTGATTTGAGTACCGTAACCCAATAGGGGAAGTGAAACATGAAATACATCAAGAGGAACCTCTGACCCCGTTGCAGCAACATAGGGTGTATACATTTGCCATGTCCTTGTTTAGGCACATTTCACAAGACGAATGAGCCCTTTGCTATCATTGATTCAAACAGGATGAATTCAGACTCCTGGTGTTAAATACAAAAAATAGAGAGAATCATGCTGTTTTTATCTTAAAAGTAAAGGCCTCCTTTAGTTTATTCTGTGATTGAATTAAGAAAGTAGAAAAAAACATCAAGGAAAAAGGAAATGAAAGTCCTGCTTTTGAAACAGGAACTTTTTTGTAGTGGAATGATAAACTATCATAAAAAATAATTTGTTTCTTTTTTTAGTGGATTTTGTGAGAAAACTTTGATATCAAGGAAAAATGATTCCCTTATTCAATTTGACTTGATACCCAGGTTAAGGTATCAAATGGAATACATTCCATTCAGAGAAAAAAAGGTGCTTTTGTTGCTGAATCAAATTGGAATTGAAATCTAAATAAGTGAATGAATGGATGAAAGAAAACATCCATGACATTTCACAGGTAGTCATTTTTGTGGAGTTGCTGTAAAACTATGGTTTAATCTAAAACTTAATGAATACAACTAATAAAGTACAAAAGAACTGAACTATCATAAGTAAGAACTCACCTCATTGCAACATTACTTCCATCGATGACAATGTGTCTCAAATCAGATGAAGTATCAATAGGAATTGAGTCGCCCACCACTTGTTGATACAAAAATGGATCATCCTCCAGCCTTTCATATGGCTCATAAGTCCCTTGTTCAGATAGCCATGGGCTGGGGAATGTTGCTTGACCACGTGCAACATTATCACTCCTTGATGGCATAGCTGACGAGTTGGAAGCATCATAGTATGCAGTCGGCAGCCAACTATTTGCAACAACTGCAGGAGGATATGCCGCAGATGGCCCTCGTGCTACCACTTCACTCCTTGGTGGCATGATAGGGGTTTGATTAGCAGGAACAACCGACTCAGATGGTTTTGCTTTTTGTAGTAGACTTGGAGATGAAACATTGATTAGTTCTCTAAGTAATATATTCTGGTCGACTTCCTTGCCAGCTTGCTTTCTTAGAACTTGTTGAATGGCTTCTTCTGTGTAGCCTAGTTTCATTGCAAATTCCTTTAATGAGGGATCTATCTGTGAAACAGGAATTGTTTGTAATTTTTCCTGTTCAACATTTGTTGCATCAGTTGTTCCATTTTGTCCTTTTTCGAGTTCTTTGACTTTTTCTTCAATAGCAGAAGTAGCTATTGCTACAGCTATTTCCTCCCCTTGAACTGTGGCATGATTGTTCGATTTTAATATAACAACTGCTTTAGAATCTCGTTCAACGGTGTCTTTGTACTTAAAAATTTCAGAATAAAATCGCTCGGGAAATTGTACTGGTGAGGTGTATTCTGGACAGCATAACGAATTGATATAATTCTGCGGAAAAAAAAAAAAACACAGAAAGATATAGTTAATATTTTGCGTATTACGGTGCAGTTTTGGTGTGCCTAATTTGGAGAAACCCTTTTTTCGTCAAAGCCAAATGAACCTTTTCGTAGAGGATCTTTTTAAAAATTATACTCCAAAATAGCGCTTCAGTTTTAAATAAATCTAGACCAATTTCCAATGTCGGTACAAATTTGAATTCGATTTCAACGTTCCAAATGTGTACATTTTTTCTTTTAGTAAACACATACGGTTTAGACAAGTTTAACCTTGTTTAAAATAACACAATTCAACGTAAAAATCCCCCTTCTGTGAAATAAAACAAGGGCAGCAAGAGATGATTTGAGAAAAAAAGCTGAAGCTTTCGCTTGGAGCGAAAGAGGAAGTCGCATGTTCGGTAATCAACAACGGACGAAGCATATTTTTCGTCGTATTTTGGCATCACGAAGCCTAAAACTTGTTATTCCAAAACAAAAACATACCAAACCTCAGTTTATATAAGGTTTAGATATTTTTGTTAAGTGTTTGAAGCGATAAAGTACAACTTTGCAGCCCACCTTTGCCGATTCTGCATTTTCTTTGAGTCCTGAGAGCTGAACCCACTGAATACCAGCAGACTCGACAGAAAGCTTCACTATCACTTGAAACAGCAAATAAATTCGCTCTGTCGCTTCAATTACAATATCTTTCTTGTCTTGTTTAACAGCAATGTCTTGTACAACTGGTTCGTCCATTTTGGCTATCTATAATGTTGAAAACACGTTTGAGTTTAGATCCACCACCATCACCTTGTTTATGCTGTGTGTATAATATTAGAACTGAGCTAGCGGTAAAGAGGAAGTTAGTAGATATAAAAACCCCTAGTGACGTCATTGTAACTAATGGGGAGTACCCTTGGGAGATATGTCACGCTTCAAAACAAAACCACATGAAAACTCCACAAAAAAATATAAAATAAACACGTTATAACCTGAAAAACATCAAAAAGAACTAAAACAACCCTACTAATTTGGAATTACAAGTAAAATCTGATAGATTTTTGATTTTGGACAGTGCATAAAGAGTTTTTATGACGCGAGCAGACACGACTGACCCCCACCCCACAATGTTCCAGGAGCTTCGCTGTTATACGTCATGGTTGAGCGACGAAGTCCGTTGCTAAGGAAGTCTTAATGAAATATTTCGCGGAATCAGAGTAGAAATACAAAATAGTGAAACTTCATCTTTAGTCACGCTTATTTTAAACTGTAATCTAGATAAAAACATCTTTTTCATTTTGCTTCTGATGCAAGTCACGAGTGAAAAAGGAAAGAAACCAAGATACTCGTGACCCGATGTCCTTTCCGTACGGCACGTATCAAGTGGTCTATCAACCAATCAGAGTGCAGAACCTGTCTATTTTGACCCCAAGCGTTTTGTTCCGTTTATAGCAGTGAGCCCCTTTAGTGAGCGTCAGTTGAATATTTGCGAGAAAAATTCCCCATGCGCAACCTTAGCGAGCGTCCTGGGAAGAAAGGTCAAAATAGCTAAGAACTTTTTAATACATCTCTTGATTTGTTCAAATGACTTCTACAATAATGTCCAACAAGAGGGTTTTCCATATAAATATTTTGAAATGCGCTTGACAACATTCATACTGTCGGACGTTTCATGTCAAATATGAAATGAACCTCAACATGTACATATTCAATAATAATTTTAATTAATTTTATTTTTAATTTTAAGCACTTTATGTAGGTTAAAAATCGTAAAAAAAACATTGAAAAAAATACTTGGTGAGATTTCGTACGCTTGAACAGAGCGACAGAACATCCAAATTATATATACACGAACTATTTTTCTTGGAAATGTTTTTTAGTGTAACACTTGACTGAGCGATGTCAAGATTGTTTATCATTCAAACGGTTTTAATTCATACGCAATATTAATTCTTTCAGCACCATAAAAATGTTGAAAAACCCCCAACAAACCGCTAGAAAATAGGCGGGGATTTTCATTATTTGATTATCTTATTTCATAGAATCCAACTTCACAGAAGTGGCGGGAAAATCCTATTCAAATGATTGCTTTCCTCGAAACAGGAAAATCAGGTCAGTATGCTATAAATAATTAAGGTTATCGCCAGGAAAATATGCACTGTTCATTTACAGTTTGAGTTTTGTTTTGCTTATCGATCAGGAAGCAAGAACATGGGAAATAGCAGGGCAAAGTTACAGAAACACGCCCCAGTAGGGGTAGTCTAAAACTGTATGTTGTGATTTGTCCACCTATGATGTGGACCTCAAAAGTTAACTGGAGAAAAATATTGTGTGGATCAGTAATAAAATAAACATATTGTTATATAATGATGACGTATGGCTGATGATGCTGATATGTCGATAACAGAGATCATCATTTTGTGAAGATGTGGTAAAAATCATGAAATAAATGATGGTTTGTAATAATGATGATGACAATAATACAGCTAAGTAATGATTATTTATAATGATGGTTATAAATGACGCTAATAATCATATATCAATACTGCGTGGATTAGGAATAAAACTGAAACACTCTTGACATATCAACTTGATAATGCTCGATAATTACGTCACGACCACCTTGTTAATATCAATAAGTGAAGACAATCAGTTCGTTCTCGCCCTTTCTTTATCCACACCCCTGTCTAGCCCTTTCTCGATGCTGTTCTACACCTTATCTGTTTTTGTTTTCATACGTTTTAGCACAAACGGCTGAATCAGCCTCTAGAGTACATCGGACCACTTTGCACGCAACATAAAGCGAGAAATTCACATGCACGCAAACGTTAAATTCGTCAACTATAAGTTTTACGTTTATCAGTTTGTGCGCTTGTATAAATATATTTGCTTGTTTGTCTGTTTGCATGATTGTCCGTTTGCTTGTTTATCTGTTTGCTTGTTTGTCTTTTTGCTTGTTTGTCTGTTGGCTTGTTTGTCTGTTTGTCTGTTGGCTTGTTTGTACCTGTTTGCTTCAATGATATCGGTTTCTCTGTTTTCTTGATGTGTTTTGAGAGCTTACCAAACTGCAAACAACAACAAAAGTATCGTTTTATTCAGAGAAAAATACTGACACGGTTGGACGAGAAACTTATCTTATTTCCGAGTGTACAATTTTCGTCCCAAGTTTCCCCCGTATAATAAAAATAACAATACAATGCATATCTATTAAAAAAAACATTAGGGGTCGGACTACATACGAAAAAAACTGACCATACTCTCTTATTGTTTCTTTCAGTTTTAACTTCCTGCATGATGGAGTTGTCCCTCGTTTAGCGGAAGGAAGATTATCGAGACTAACAATCGCGAATAAGTTTAGGGTATTCTATGAGATCATCAGTATTTGGAAAACTTCCTCAAGTTATCGCTAAACGACCTCGTTGTTATTTTTGACATTATTTAATAAATCTTGACAGTGGTAACCAAGAATTACTTATGATTAGACTGCAGTTTATAAACGTTTGAACAAAGAAAATGCGCTGAAATAAATAGTACAAGTTTCATATGTAAATAAGAAAAATGAATGAGAGGAGTTAGTCAATACATTGAGAACGTATAGATGGAGGAAAACACTAACAAAGTGGGCGATTGATTGAATGATTTGGTGACAGTAAGGATAAATACATGCACAATTATTGAATGACTGACCGACAGTTCACATGAATGAATGAATAACTATATTAATCAATAAAACTGAACGGCTATACGAATGAATAAATAGCATGAAGCGTATTTCCATTCGAAAAGCATTCTCGACGAACTTCCTGGTAATTGTGCGAGCGGCACATTGTGAACAACAGCGGTTCGAAAGTGTACATTTGTCTTTATTAATATTAATTTCTCGTGGGAGGAAGAGATCTCTTTATTATGAATGACGTTAATAATATTCCACTGTCTGTGATAACGCAGCTGGAAAAAGCGGACGTTTGTCTGGATTAACATTTCGCGTGAACATTGCAGTAATGTAGAATAATGTACATTTTGATAAAAAAGCCTTTGCGAGCTACTAAGATCCCTGATCTTATTTATTACCATAATCGCCTTTACCGTTATCACCGTTCCATTGTTGTCATTACTGTAAACCAAAATAAGTATATTATACTATTAAAAATCACTGCTCAAGCGACTGGGTTTTCCCCCGTTAAAAATTATCGACAAAATCATTCATAGCCATGTGATCAACACTACAAACATATTCATTAACATAATTGCCATAATGACTACCATCATCTCCACCACCACCTGCAATCATATATCATTACCAATTACATCATTATCATCACCATCACCAATCATCATCATCACAATCACCACCAATCATCACCATCACCATCACCACCAATCATCACCATCACCACCAATCATCATCATCACCATCACCACCAATCATCACCATCACCACCAATCATCATCATCACCATCACCACCAATCATCACCATCACCACCAATCATCATCATCACCATCACCACCAATCATCATCATCACCATCACCACCAATCATCATCATCACCTCCACAATCACCAATCATCATCATCATCTCCACAATCACCAATCATCATCATCATCACCTCCACAATCACCAATCATCATCATCACCTCCACAATCACCAATCATCATCATCATCACCTCCACAATCACCAATCATCATCATCATCACCTCCACAATCACCAATCATCATCATCATCACCTCCACATTCACCAATCATCATCATCACCTCCACATTCACCAATCATCATCATCACCTCCACAATCACCAATCATCATCACCTCCACAATCACCAATCATCATCATCATCACCATCACCAATCATCATCATCACCTCCACAATCACCAATCATCATCATCATCATCACCTCCACAATTACCAATCATCATCACCATCACCATCTCGTCCACAAACATCAATCAACATCAGCATCACCAATACCATCTCCTTCACAATCAATCATCATCATCATCACCTCCACAATCAAATATCATCAACACTATAATGTTGTTTTCATCCAACATGTATCGCCAACATGGCATCTTCATACAACTTTGAAAACACTTAATAACTATTCAAGTTTCTCTCAAAATGTAAAGCAACATAAACACTTGACATTAGTGTAAGGCACAAAGCATCCAGTATGCTGGACATGTAATGTAAATTATACAATAAGCCAAGGTCAGACATTATTCCAATAAAGTGAAAGCTTGCTTTGAACAAATATGTGATCAGGAAATAGATGACAGTGATAGAGATATGTGCTATGTGGCTGCTGAAGCCAGACAAAATACACTGTCTGCCATGCAGCACATTTTAACTAAACCCAGGATCAAATATGAACCAACAAGTAAACCAAAAAGGAAAGACCATATTAAATTTACTTAATAAGGAAGTTGTCGACGATCAACTTTTACTTTACTTGGCCGCTATCAAAATTGAGCAAAAGCAGTGTCAGACATAAAAAAATATACACACCATATTGGGTCCACTTAATCAGGAAATTATTATTATATTTATCATTATATAAAAGAGTCAATTTATTAAATAAGTAGAACAGAGGCAACCAACTGTTGGCCGTTGACCTTCCATAGGTAGCCTTGCTCAAGCATAAACATTACATAACATCATTTTGAAATATGCCTAACTATAGTTGGACGTCATGGATCATCAAGCTACAGTCATCAAAGAGAAGACTGCTAAGCCTTCATTTGAAACATGAGACACCAGTATTTTTGTACAAAATAATTTCCCTCACATCGTCTTATACTTGTGTTCCTATTCTAACCCGTTCTATGTGAAAAGAAAAACAACACTTTCAACGATTTTGTGATGATGATAGTGGTGATCATGTGATACTGGTGATGATGATGATAGTGGTGATGATAATGATAGTAATGATGATGATGATATCGGTGTTGATGATGATATTGGTGATGATGATGATATTGGTGATGATGATGATGATATTGGTGATGATGATGATATTGGTGATGATGACCACAATCAAACCAATTATGCATAGCGGATTCTTTCTAAATATACACAAAAACAGGCTTAATAATTTTGTGAACATCCAAAATAGAATAAAAATTTCTAAAGAAAAACACTATATAAAGTACATGGTAAATAAAATGCAAGAAGTTATATATTAAAGCTTTACCAAAAAACGTAAGCTTGTTTAAAAAAAAAACAATAAAAGCTGAGCCGCGACATAATTATCTCATTGACAAGTTTTGAATTCATAATAATAAAAGAAACCAGATATTCCTAAAAAAAGCAAGCACATTCGAAGACAACTGGGAGCTAGTCCACTAGGATCAGTTGTCTAGCAGACTATAAATTAGGGAACAGTGATCTAATATATATACAAACAATAACGCCATACCTTAAGTAATGCAATTCTTTTAGCATCAAGAAATCTGTGCAATCCATTCATTCAAGCAGAGGGCAAGCAGGAAGACTAAAACGAAACGTTTTTTTTCATTTGTTTCTAATATACAAGTAACCAATACCTTTTACCTCGAAACTATTCTAAAATGTTAAGTTAAAAGCTAAAGCAAAGGGGATTTTTCCGCACTTTTATCGAAATATTTTTTGAACTTCGTTCAAATCTTCCGTTGAGCTGCGCACGCGCAGTGATAAAATGAAAGCAAACAGGAAGAACATTCCGACGTATGAGCGCAGTTGTCAAGGATACGTCTAAAAAGTGAGATGATTGGGTGGATTATTGAAGTGTTCAAATTGATGTCAAGTGAGGTCAACTATGAAGTTCATATACGTATTTTGCGTATTTCGAAACATGAAAATATTGTTTGCATCAAAGGAAAATGCGCGCGTACGTTTTATGCACGTGTTGATGATAAAGTATCAAGAAACGCGACCGCGTGAGGTTTTTTGATATGTGCCAACGAGAGCATACACAAAAATCGTACAACCATTTTTCCATTATGTAATTATCTTTTTCATGGACTGATCGAGATTTTTTAAATACAGATTGTTATCAGTGCTCGCCTGATATAAAATATCTTGTTTATTTTTATTATTATTTTTCAGTCCTGACTGGGGGAGGGGTGAGGGGATTGAGGATCTGAATTCCCAATACTTTCAGTCCCCCGAAATTTACAAATATGCTGAAATTCGGGGAATGCTTATGATGAATAGCCATTCGTCCACTTCATTCACCTCCATCCTGTTCCATCCATCCATTCATCCACCCATCTATTCATCCAATTAACGGATTCTAAGTACTTGTCATATACGCATTTCAGTGATTGAGGATTTCGTTTATAAATAACGTTTTCTATTCCAACCATCCATTAATTCACATTTCACGTAGCTCAACCGAACGTTAATTCGTTCTGTTTAGATTAATAGAACTGTAGCTTCCAATTTTTTATGCCGTCAACCATGGTAATGCTCTAATCACGTTCTTGCTGCTCATTATGCATAACAATTTCTCTGGATGAATAAATTAACTGGTTTGTTTCGCCGAAAATCGATTGGTGTAAAAACTGTGGCGAAAGAATGAATGAATGAATGAATGAATGAATGAATGAATGAATGAATGAATGAATGAATGGATGGATGGATGGATGGATGGATGAATGAATGAATGAATGAATGAATGAATGAATGTATGAATGAATGAATGAATGAATGAATGAATGAAGAGTGAAAAAAATCTTTAAGTTTGGCTGAATAGGCGACAATATAATTTTTATACAGTGCAAGAAGCTGAAGGTACGAACTTTGAATTATGTTCTTCCTCAGTTTGCTCACTCATGACGTCATCAAAGTCAAGACTTGTACTTTGTTCTGAGCCAATGCGTCATGCTCAAGCTTTCTACCAATGAACTGATGTACTTGGACTTCTGGAAGTATCGCAATGCTACATTTCTATAGAAACTTCCTGACATGGGTGCTAGTCATGACTGCTGCTCTAATCACATTAATGATCAATCTTAATGGGTTTAATCATACCTTTAATCGTTAAATTCATTCATATCGTGTTTATTTCTTTTCATTTTATGCAAACGTTCCGTTTTTCCCAGTGAGGGCGTGTCATTACCTATAGCACCAAGTCGCATAAGGCGACGTTTTAGATCACTTGATTCACTCACAGTTCGTGAATTGTTCTTGTGTGCTCTCTTTCTCAATCAATTTCGCAATTCAATCATTTCATTTTACGTAGGTGGACGAATTCAGCGCTCATTTACATATTCTGTACTTTGCCCTCTAGTTTGTCCTGTTATAAAGACCGCCCACAAGTTGCCCTCTGGCACTGAAACGCGCTTCAATTAAGATTACATTACTACTTTACCTGAGCAGCTAGCTGCTCTCACTCATTGTTTTATAAATGTCTTTTCATGGACATAAAAATATGGCATTCATACACCTTTTAAAAATTCAATCCACGAAAATGTGAGTGCGAGTTGAAGTTCACTCTGCAGACACTATAAACAAGGAAGAACATGAAACAAAAATTATATATTCAAGGTGTCTATCAGGTCGACCTTTGCTTCAGTCAAAACAAGCCTGTTTGGAGACAACAATCGAAGCTTGTCCAAAAAAAATTAAATAATAAAAAAATAAAAATAAAATAATAATAATAATTAAAACTACAAGACAACAAGCGGCGTCATAGTGAATTAGGGCAATTGCACAATTATGACGCATGAGACTCATTCTAAACCACTGCCATTAAATGAAAGTCAATATATCATAAGTTATGCAATACAGGATATCGGCTTGAAGAAACGTGGTCCAGACATTCTGTACACTCTAGCTAGTATGAGCGCGCGCCGAATTAGAGGAAACTGAAGAATAAAGCGCATTTCAGCGATAAAATTTCTTCAATCGTTTACTCTGCATATATCGCATGTTTTAATATTAAAGAATACATGATAGATAGTGAACTGGGAAGAAAGTTAATCAGATGGAAAAGGAACGGGTTTGGCAAACTTTTTTTATATGCACAATTCCTATAATCACACTCGGAAAGCTATGCTTTAAGCATTATAACATGAATTAACATATATTATTGAGCTCAATTGCTACAATATTTGTTACCTTAAAGGTACCATAGGCGTGTAGAGCGCTTCTAATGCTGCAACGTTTATGAGGCCAAGACGTACTGAGACCCCAGTCAGCTATCACAATTGAAACATGCATAATATCATGTGTGGAATGCGGAACAAAGTCGGGATACCACAGAATACCAGTGACTACCGGATTAAAAGGCCACAGGAATCCCAAGAACTTGTGTTTGTCCTTACAAACAATCTCAGTATATCAAATTCATTCACTTTATATGGAAAATTAATATAATACAATAAATAAAGCAACCGACAAAAAAATATGCTATAATCACTTATCTTTATTTAAATAAGGTAGTAATTTATCAATTATTTTTTAAATAGTTTGTAATATGCAAAAATTATGAAACTCTCTTCCATCCTCTATCCGAAACATTGACTGTCTAACTTCATTTAAAAATGAACTTAAAACTCATCTTTTTAAGTTAGCTTTTTACTTGTAATTGATTATTTTATATTATAGTATTTTTCTTTCGATTTTTATTTTACAGCGCTTAGAGCTGACTTGTATAAGCGCTATACAAATATTTAATTATTTATTATTATTATTATCATTACTTCATCGTTATATATCACCGCCGTGATCATAAAAATTATCTATCAAAAGTGCCGAGTGGAGAAAAAGTGAACCGAAGCAAATCAAATAGAAACTGAAGAAAATAATATATTGTCATATGTCAATCTACAAGAAGAAAAATCCTTGTTATAAAAACAAATAATAATACACTGAAGAATATTCTGAAATTAAAAAGATCTTGAAGAAAAAGAGTATTCTCGAAGAAAGATAGAAAAAAAAATGTGTCAGAAGTGGGATTCGAACCCACGCCTCCATTCGGAGACCAGAACGCCCATACCCATGCATCATGGGAAGGTAGAACCTTGAGTCTGGCGCCTTAGACCGCTCGGCCATCCTGACACTTCGTGGTAAAAGAGTAATTGTTTTAATATTTATTCAAAAATACCAAGTAACGAATCAAAAATACACTTCTTTCTTCAGCAATAAAACTCGCAATTGAAAAAGGCAACGTTTTCTAGTCATTTTCGACTATCTACAACATTTGAAGATAAAAAACACGAATATCAAAGTAGCAACATGGCGATGTAAATTTTAAAACTCGTGCCCAAGTTTTGCTCACACAACGTACAACGCCTGGTCATTTTCATATCTGTCAGAAATGGTTTCAAAATGTGCTCCAAATCAAGCAAAAATCTATCAATAATATCTTCATTTTATCCTCCAGTTATAAACCAGACAAAGCGTCAAGGAACATCGTTAAGATGTGGTGTTTCAAAAACTCCAAAAAACAAACAAGAGCGCAGAAGAGTTTCTCATTTTTGCCGCAAAAAAGTATTTTTGTATTTTCAAGTTGACGCCATATTAGCAAGCATTTTATGGACTGTTCTAAATCAATCTGAAATCTTTCGTTTAAACTTTACATTATGGATATTTAACAAGTGTAAAACTGAAAAAGATTATATAGGTAAGGAGAAAAATATCGCGAATTATGAAGCCAATTATTCGAGAAGGTTGCATGCTTTGTAGAAGAATCTTTAAAAGGTCCATGTATCTTCGAGAAATTATAAACTACTTACTGAATGTAATTAGATCAAACACGTCTTTTGCTTAGAAATTGTAAGGTTGACTTACCTCACCCAGCAGAATAGTACGCTCCATAACCACGTTTGATCTGACGAATCTGATAAAATAGTCGAGTGCACGCCACAATTCATAATATTTGGTGTCAGATAAGATTTAGTTATGCACTAACTAAGAATTCCCCGAGGCATAAACACAATACCACGAAAGAATTTAAAAAAAGCTGTCAATTTTTATGGCTAAGTAAATTCTCAGTGCATAACTAAATCTTTTGGCACAAAATAGTCTATAAGAATTGTTTCATGCTTATGTGGCTTGCACTCTACAACGTGTAGCTATAAACATTCTTAGAAAAGTACACTGTCTTGGATCATTAACACTGGGAAATGGGTTGAGTATGCATAGGTATGCAAAGCAGTATATAGGAATTGCATATGGACCAAGAATAACAAAAAAATTACTGTCAAAAGGGCCCACTTCATCAGAAATTGTAATTGTAAATTTGTAAATTTTAATTTTACCTTTGCCTTTTAGGCGAGGGAAAAAAATTGATTCAAGATGAAAATATAGAAAAATATTTTCAAATACTTGATACTAAGGTGAAAGTTGTCAATAACTGTTTGCCGTATATGAAAATGGATGTGATCTTGAGATTATCTTATGGCTCAATTAGTATAGTTTCTGATGTAAGATGGTAAGTAGAAATAGCATCATTATAATCTGCATTGTCATCATCATCATCTTTATAAGTACTATTACCATTCACTATTATTTTTTACACTATCACTCTTTTTACTGTCATCAGAATCATTACTTTGAATATTCTTTGTCCAATAATTGTCTCTGCCGATCGTCACTGCTATCAATTATGATCATCGTCATCACTGCTGTCAATCATCACCATCATCACCACAATGATAGCAGTTCCTGTGACTGAAGTGGTAAATCCTGCTTTAAAATGTTCATATCATTTTTTTATGATCGTTTTGTCATCAATAGTCATTTTTAACAGTCATCATCATATGATCACAACTATCGGTAAAATTATATGTGAAATATATTACAATACTATTCCATACATAATAATTATTTACTACTTTACAACATTCCATACTCACATTGAGTACTTGTTACTTTGTACTGCAGGTCTCACAAACTACACCCTTTGGTGATTGAAGTGATGGTTCTTAGTGATCTAATGTCTTGGTTATCAACTCTTGGTGGAGCTTACTCATCACTGGGTGAACAAAGCACAATATTTGTAAGTACTCATTGTTCTTTTCCATTTACAACAAGGACATTTGAGGGGTATTGGAGACTGTTCTGACCACAGTGCAACTACAATTCAGCCTCTGTCAGTGCTTAAGGACAGGGATTCTCCATTCAGAATTAAACATGCAGGGATCCAATGATTATTATGTGGTATCAAGTCATAAAGAATCACAGGCTTACCATTTTGTGTTATTCTTTTTTTTATTAATTTGTTTTAATACATTTTCCTTTTTTGACGGTTGGGTTTCCTGTGGCTTCCTGTGGTGAGTATTCAACGGTCATTTCACTGTAAATCGAAACTTTCACTCAAAATTCACAAAAATCTGAATTATATCATACAAAACTTTAATACTAATAAAGATTGAATGTTTTTTAACGTTCCTGGCGTGTTTCTGGTTGATTTGAGTTCGTTTTGGGGTAGTTTCAAGCGATTCGGATTTTGAACACGTTCCCTATGCCACAGGAAACCCAACCGTCAAAAAAGGAAAATGTATTAAAACAAATTAATAAAAAAAAGAATAACACAAAATGGTAAGCCTGTGAAAGAATATAAAATATATAGTAGTTGATTGACAGGATGCAATTGTTCTTTACATTGTAGTCGGAAAAGGCTGGTCATACTGCTAGACATCAGCTGTTAATAGCATCAAAATTAAACAACCCTGTATTAGTGGCGCAGTGCAAGGTATTTATGGCTATGAGTATGGTACAGAGAGGACATCTTAAAACAGCCATCAAGATTATCAGGTACTACTCTATCAATACTGTCAACCCAAACATCACCTTCACAAGTTGTACATTCATTAATATTGTTGTTATTATTGTAGTTTGTTTCATCAACTATGAATTTTAATGTTTTGTCTTAGCTTTTGACCTTCTCAGTCTTCATCAGAGATAGAAATATGTTAAAGTTCATTTCACATTGCTTACCACTCACCAGGCTGCCCTCTTTATGGTGCTCCTTGTTAGAGCTGGGCACAGATAGTACACTGGCACACACCAATGGACTATTTAAGTGGCAGTTGTATGAATAATGGCTTTGGGCATCAACCAATCTCAAAGAGAGTGATGTATGTACTGAAGATATACTATGTCACAATGGCTGGGCTACTGAAATCACAACCTGCTTCGCAGAATGCCCCAAACCATTTTCACCTATTAACAATCAACAAGATTTGAGTATTTTGAATGTAAAAAGTGTGTTCTTTGTTGTTTTCTAGGCAGCAATATGCTAAAGCAAGAAATGGTCTTGATGACCACAAGGTAGAATTGGTCAAGGCTTTAGTGTGATTCATCCATGATTCCAGCCGACATTGTTTGGATACGACTAACTGTCATTATTAAAATCTAATGTTTTTTTCTTAACAGCTTGAAGCATCTTGTAAAGCAGTATGGAATAGGATTAGATATATTAAACAACTCAAGGTAAAGCTGACTTCTGACTTCTGAAATGAGAGTATTTTAAAGTGTTCAAGGTCTGGTATGAAAAAAATTAATACCATTGATACTATTATATTTTTTCCTGATTAACATCTCGAAGCTTCAACCCCAGGATAACTATATTAGAGAGTCAAACCTTTTTTAAAATTTGCAATGTAAAGCATGTTGCCTTCTATCTGATCTGAGTAAATTATTAGGGATGTATCCAGAAAATTTTCAATTCCCCCCCCCCCCAAAAAATAGACCAAACTAAATTAAGATAAAAAAATATAAAATCTATAAAAATATGAGTTTTTCCCAAAATTGGAGGGGGACACCATCCCCCCCTGAATCTACCCCTGACTAGATTAGTATGCTCACATTGTGTATCATTTTGTAATGTTTGTAGGTGACATCTAAGCGGTGCATTGTGGGCAAACTACCAATAATTTATCAGAGTTGACCAGAACAAGTTGGAGCCACTCCAACTGTAGCTTTCCGTACGTGTCATATCTTGCTCTACAGGTTTTCATTTCATGCACATGTTAAAGTTTATGAATTACAATAATTATTTGATATCAAGGAAATAAAAGTGAATGGTTTGAAACCACCAACTGAAGGTGTAATAATTGAAAATGAATTGTTGTCTACTGTTTTCCATACCATAGCTCATATTAATCAGTCTTTCTAAACAGAATCCTGCAAATTATTACAATGCAACCACAAATACGAATTTACAGTCAACATAAGCTAAGAATAGTCACTCCAAAAGTAGGCCCTGGTTGTTTTTACTGTATTATAAGAGAAAAATATACAGATGATAGGGGAATCAGGATTGTAATCAAGGTCATTAGTGTGCTGTCTTTAAATTGGCCAAGGAACAAATTTCTCCCGACACATTAACACACTTGTTACTCTAAACATAAGTGTGAAAATAAAAAAAAGAACTTTCACTACTGGTGTTTGTTGCTTGGACCCACTTGAAGACCAGACCCAACTATCAAGAAATAAAACAAGTTGACATGTTCTTTCGCTGACTTTTATGTATGACAAAACTATATTACATGATAATATTTATCACATATCTACATTACAGTCAATAGTATTAATAAATCATTAATATAATTACAATACCTGCATTGTGAAAAGTATCAATTATTTTGCAACTTTTAGCCACCAGGCTGGGTGGCTTAGCGTTTGCTGCTGTCACTGAGCTGGACAGGCTAGGAAACGTTTTACCCCTTATCACTGAAGTGCAGGGTTTCATATTCATGATATCAAATCATTACTGAAAATCATTCTGTACAATTATTACAATCTACACAGTCATTATTTATTGAGACTGACTGAAATCTATCAGAGTCATTTTTGCATGAGTGGGATATATCATAGTTGTGGCAGATATAACAAGTAAATGGTACAATACGTTGATACAGTTTTGTTTCCCACTTATACAAAAAACTCTGAGCAATACATTAGCAGGGATATTGGCACCATTTCTAGTGTGATGCTAAGGTATAACATTTAAGGGGGGTCCATACATAGCTCCTTTAGCCCCAGGTTCTGATGTCCATGAGTAGAGTAACCCTTTGGGGGCAATATTTGTATGATAAC
The DNA here is from genome assembly GCA_918843875.1 of Diadumene lineata. NCBI lineage: Eukaryota > Metazoa > Cnidaria > Anthozoa > Actiniaria > Diadumenidae > Diadumene > Diadumene lineata. The sequence goes on along the minus strand of OU974076.1, from coordinate 393,911 downwards.
AGTGCTATTCTAGTAATAACAACATACATCATAATATTTTATCAAATATAGCTCTGAGACTGTTAAAAATAGTGGTCATTTCAGCATGAATCATGGCCTATTGGGAATCATCTAATGTGTGCAATATTATCACAGATAAATTGTTATTATGATTATAATTAAATAGCACATCACAATTCAGTATGACCAGCTTTAATACATTCACATAGTTACTCCTTTGTCTTCATTTCAACCATTATTAGCACATGTTTGCAGTGCAGCTCAATCAATGCTGATTGGTTAAAAGATAGACGTGGATGAATAGATTACTGCTTGTCATACTATTTAATGATTTCATTATTTAAATACTGATTCACTATTTGCTTTGAATATTTGCAAGTCTTCAATTGTTACAACAAAAAAAGTGTATTAGTAGTCTGACACTATTTTGAGACAGAAAAAGCTCTGAAATTCAAGAAGATAAAAGATGTCTAGAACACTTTCTCCAAGATATTTATTAAACAATGAAAACAGACATTGTTTGGATATCAAATATTTGGAAAAAAAGAAATCAATATTCCAATAATGAAATCAATATTCCATTATTGAAATCAATATTCCAATAATGAAATCAATATTCCAATAATGAAATCAATATTCCAATAACGAAATCAATATTCCAATAATGAAATCAATATTCCAATAACGTGTCAATATTCCAATAATGAAATCTTGCTTGAAAATCTACAACTGCAACCCATATAACAAAGTTGAAATCTAAGATTGTTTCTCTATGTGCACTAATCAAACTAGTAAATATAGAGTATTATTAGTTTCATCAGAAAACTGACTGTTCTATTTTCTTTATTTAAATAATCATTATAAATGATACTAGTATTTTCTTGATTAAAAAAGTAAGAATTATATTCTTGAAGTACTTTTGTAAGCAATACATAAAATAAACTTGCTTATAAGATAAAAAAAACATAATTATACAATTATTATATAACAACCATTTTCTCTGCATGTACTGAAATGTTTTTTGTGACAGTCTGATTTCAGTGATATTATTTTGAATGAGGGCCTGATTGGACAGTTGACTTCAGAACTCGACCTACATCACTGTGAGAGTAATTTTTGTATGAGTAAGAAAGTGTGCTGTATCATATCGTAGCCATAGTTTCCAAGCAAACATTGGTATCATCTACCATATCGCATCTGCACCGAAAATAACTGTACCCTTTTCCACTCATGTGAAAATGCCTCTATCTAGTTGAGACCTACTTAATATTTTGATCTGTGGTGATAGGGAACAGGCTAATCATAATCAATTGGACTCAATGGTTTTATAATCCACTCAGCATGAGGGTTGACTTTATGAAGTGCTATCATATTGGTGTCATGGTCTAGTCTTCTCTCACCTAGAAACACAGAAAAATGTTCAACATTACAAAACACATCATAGCTTGGGCAAAAAGGTGCTCTTGCTGACTTGCACGTTTTTTTTTTAGCAACTTAGATTGTTACATTACATTACAAACAGCTGAGCAATTGCAGGCACTAATAATCACTAATTTATTATAGTAAATAATTTCCTCATGCTTGAAAATGTTGGTTTGGGCTGATTCACACAAAAATGAATGTTTGTGCTTATACATTGCTGTAAAATAAAGAAATGTTGCAAGGATGTTAGGGACCGTTCATTATTTATGGCAGGGGGGGGGGGGGGCTGGGTGATTAAAAATAATGAACGGTCCCTTAGAGTGCAAAGGTGTTGCCAGGAATGTTCTGGAATGTGCTGGAATGTTCCGTGAAAAGTAGAAATGAATACTTCTTTGTACAATCCATGGCAAGACAAAAACCACTGCAACACTGTTTTTCTAACACTTTACAACCTTGTCAAAAATGTGTATATGTGTACACAGTATTCCAGCAAAGAAACAACAAATAGTAAATCATGCTAAAACTAGTTGTGCTTACCAATATTGCCACCAACTTCAAACAAGTAGTGGCTATCGTGTGCAAACTTGTTCTCACCATGGGGGTTGACACAGTTTCTATACGCCGTTGATCTCCGGTTTAGCTGTGTTTGAACGGCACTCCCTTCTGGTTGTCGTTTAAACTTATCAACAATGTCACCAGCTGTCATGTCTTTCATTAGCTGAATGGCCATAGCTATCTTGTTTAGCATTGGTGCTTTAACTCTTATGATGTTGTTAGCTTTGTCAGCCTGGGTAAAACAAAGATAACATTAAAGCTGGTAGAAATGAGAGAGCTTGCTCCACACAGATTTGGTCCTGGAGCTTGCTCACTCCTTTTGCATGAAACATTGTTGGTACAGACAAGGGACTTTGCATAGCGTGTTGAAGTTGCAAGCTCCCTGGTGTGTACAGCTCTCTCCGACTGTCAACAGCAACTAGAGAGAATTGATAAACACTTAGCACATTTCAAAAGTCTGGTTGGAGTTGAATAAATAGATGAAAATTTGGAACTTCCAGCTAGTTGTTTCTTATTCTGTTTTCATTCCCTGTGTTGCCCTGTAATGCTAAATAGTGAGCCAAGCACAATCAGCCAAGTCTTGTTCCCACGCTGCCAGTAAAAAGATAGTGTGACATAAAATAAAAGAAGGCAGGACATGAAAAGAAAGAATGTATGGTCTTAGGATAACCATTCAGGCCCATTCCCTAGTTTGGTGGTCTGGGTTTGTCATCATCAGATACCTCTAGCATGTCTACTGGTGTTGAGTCTGTCAACGAATACTTCTTCTGTGGGGATCCACTTGATGCCTCTCTATTTCTCTTGTATAATAGCTTACGGACCTAGTGTGAATTATAATGGCATCAATAACAGCTTGCTACCCTAGTGTGTGTTTTAGTGGTAGCATATTACATCATCATGCAAGTCGCCTGTTGAACACATGTACCAGAGCCATTCAGCTTCCACCACAAATTAATGACAAGTGAAATCATTAACTAACATACATTTAATTGTAAAATTAATAGCGTAATTTTCAAAATTTTGGGAAACAGAAAGGTTATGATAATTATGGCGGAGTCAATTTGACTGCTTTGTAGTCATTACTGATGTTAGAAACTATATGTTACAGATTCACACTTATAAATGAAACTATAGTCTCTAATGAGTATGCTTACAGCTTTTGCATCTTTGATTCGTTTATTGCCTTCCGCTTCATAAAGATATCTAACTTGCATCACCATAAAACCAGGGATCTAGAACAAACATCAATTCATTATATGTCATCATTCTCAATCTGGCTGTCACTTAAGAAAATATTGGATTGACAGATAGATGAATGAATGAATAGAAGGATGAATGAATGAATAGAAGGATAAATGAATGAATGAATACAAGGATAGATGAATGAATGAATACAAGGATAGATGAATGAATGAATACAAGGATAGATGAATGAATGAATAGAAGGATAGATGAATGAATTAATTTATGAACAGTTGGATAAATGAATAAATGGCTGATAAAATTGTTAAATGACTACATAATTATTGAATGGACTGAATAAATGAATTAAATACAATGGATGAATGAATGAAGAGTTGGATGATAACATAACTGAAACGATGAGAAAATGAAAGAGAAAATACATAAAGAAAATAAGCAGAGAACGAGAAAAATATAACAAAAGGGCAAAAAAGTGAAAGAATGAGCAAAATCATTGCTTACCGTCCACAAAATGTTGTGATATTTGAGCAGCATTCTGACCACGTTAACAGTCCCTTGAGCTATTTTAATCTCATTGATGTCAGAATTGGACTTGAATAAAAACAGGTTGGGAGCCATTATCATGGCCACGTTATTCAGACTCATTTTGTTATACTTTTCATTGGCAATAATATGTTTGAGAAACAGCAGTACAATCTGGAGAAAGAAACAGAACAAATTAGTAACTACAGGAGTAATTGAAAAGAATGGTTGAATGAATGAATGAATGAATGAATGAATGAATGAATGAATGAATGAATGAATGAATGAAATGAATAGATGGATGAAATAATGAACAAATGTATGAGTGAATCCTTGCTCAGGAAACAACATCTTGAACATCCAAAACTGAACACTGAACGTTTCAAATCTGTTTTTGCCAATAGAATTATATTATTTTGCAAATGTATTTTGATTGTCAACGCTTGATATATTCTATATTACTTGTAACTGGAGAGATGTATCTTTATCTCGAGAAAATAAATACTATTTATTTATTTATGAGCAACTAAAGAAACACAGTTAAAAGATGCCTATCAACTAAAATGATAATACTCACCCTAAGACAGTCCCTATGAACAGATGGTAATAAGAGAATCAGGAGATTTAATGCCTGCAACTGTTGCTTTCTGTCTGGTATTCCTATAAATAATGAAGCAATTAGCACAGCTCATAGAGTTTACACCCTAGAATAAAGCCATGTTGTTATTGGCTGTGAAATCAATGAAGTACTTACTTTCAACAGCAGCAAATGTAGGTTGATATTCATGGGTAAGCAGAGGAAATGGTAACTCTCTGTAGAAAAACAAAATACATTTTTAAAATTCTTGTTTAAATATTGTAACTTGCTTTTAATTATTTGGTTAAAAATCAATTTTGAAAATTTATGGTATAAAGTGTGTTGAATGGATTGTGTATAAGTGTTACCTTAGAAACTGTTTTAATATTGAGACAACATCATGGGGCCGATGTCCAGTCCAGTTGAATATTCCTTCATTGAAAGTTTCCTCAATTTCTTCTTTGATTGCCTAACAGACAAGCGAAAGAATACTTTAACTCTCACAGGAAAGAAAATTGAATTCCCAAGTCTTCAAAGATGGGAATTGCATGGGAAATGTTCCCATTTAATGGGGGAATTATGTGTAAATTTGATGTTGTGTTTTGTAGCATTTTCCTAATGATAACCCAAAATAAACCCTGCATTGTGGGAATTACAAATGTTTTCCTGTGTCCTCTGTTCATTTGCCTGATCATTTCTCTCTTTGTTGTTCACTTGATCCTTACTGATATTATTGTTCATGGTATATATTAAATTTACAGCCAGTGATGTGCTAAGAACAGGCAGCATTTCTTCCTTCTTTAATACTACTGTTAACCAATAATTAAAAATGAAGTGAAATCACTCTCACCTTAACTCTTTGAACAGAGCCTGGCACTCTTAAAATACCTTCGTCTTTTAAACCTAACAAATAGCCAGAATGAATTCAATAGTAGTTTAACTTTTCCAAGCGTAGATTAATTTTATTGAAACATTGGACCCTGGCTTTCAAGTTTCTCCGCCATTGTCAGCGAATTAAAAAAAATAAATAAATAAATAAAAAATTCAACAATGTTTATTTGCACAATGAACAGTAACCATTCTTACAATCACATCTATATACATGACATAGGATATTATTCAATATTTTTCGGCTTTATACATATTATTCACATTATCTTACCTTTTATAGTTTAATAGTCATTTTTTTTAGATTTTTGTAAATTTATATGTATTATTCATATTATGTATATGAACATATACATGTAACTTGCACAATATAAATTATTATTATGATAACAACAGTAGCAAGTGATGTCACTCACCTGTTTGCTCTAAATAACCAATAACCTGGAAAAGAAATAAATATATTTATATTTGGTATATTTTTTTAACCACATTAACTTAGGTTCCTGGAGCTATTTCCGGCACAGCTAAGAAGATGTTTTGCAATCATTGTTTTAATCACTAATGTAATCACTGTACTAACACAAGAATCCCGATTTTACATTAATCGTTTAAAATCACTTCTGGTCAGGCATAAACTTACAAAAGACTTTAATTGATAACTTTGTCTGGTTTTGGCTGTCATAGAAGATTGATTTGAACAAATGGACACTCTGTTACTTATTGCCAAAAGCAATATTGAATGGAAACCCTCTGGTATCTAGACAAAACTGGTCACATACAAATAAATAGTCATAATCATACAAACCTCTTGAAGGAATATAGGTACTTTTGTGTGAAATCCTTTGGATCTGTCGAATTGAACCATGTGTTGTAATGGTACGCCAAATATACCAGACTCTAAAAAAAAAACATTTTCATGTTAGACAAACATGAAGCTAAAAAGGTAACAATTCAAGACATGAAAGGTTATTGGCCTCCTTGCTTTGGTCATGGTATGGCTTGAGTATTATAAACAAGACAATATGAAAAAATGCAACAAAAACCACTGAATAATAAAATATAGTGTGGGGAACATGTCTATTGCCAGCAGAAAGTTTTTTTCTCATCAATATTTCTCACTTTTTGATAAAATGGATAGCCTTTATATTTGAGGTATTCTGACTTATAGTTTGTATGTTAAACTTGAGTTAGCTCTGCCAATCCACCAGAAAAGTAAAAAAAAAGTAATTTAAAATCTTTTTCAGTGTCAAGGGTAGTGCACTTCAGGCTGTAATGTGTGCTCAACCTAATGCAAGATTATAGTATGTAGCAAAGTTTGTGTGTGGGAATTGGTGTTTTGATAACAGAACAAAACATAACTGAAGGTCACATAAAGACTGAACATTTTACTGAGCAAATGGTTCAGACCCGATACTATATTGCACTACACTGCCTAGTCTAACTTGTACCTTTTACTTTTAGTTTAACAGGCTTTCGTCTGTGTAGTGAATGGCCATGTGAATCAAACAAAGCTGTGAGTTCAATCAGAGCAAGTGACCTGACTTTCTCCATGTCCTCTTTGCTGATGTCTGATATATGGGTCACTCCTAATTCATCTTTAGTTAACGTATAATTCTATCACAACAAAATAACAACAACAATCATTAGATGTAAAGATATCTTAAAACCTTTCATATTGCATATTCATCTATAGGGACATGAGATTTTTTTGTCTTTGAGCATCAAATGATTGCATTAAGTGTTGATAGAGTCATTTTCGCATGTCAATTGATTGGAAAACAGTACAGTTACAATAATGCTATGATACGACAGAAAAATCGAATGTTTTCCTCGAAACTATAATCACAATAAGACACAGTGCTGTTTCCAATTCACAGGAAAACGACTCTATTGTAGAAGAATGATGCAGGCTATCATAGAGTGGAAGATTAACCTTCTTTAAATGAAGTTTATTATTAGTATTAATATTACTAACAAATAATTATTAATTACTATAATATAACACCAACTGTAACACTGCAATGATGCAGACAGTTACAATATTTGTACATTCAATTTTTTACATCAATTAAGAAACCCAAGAATGAGTCTCAGTCTATTATATGGTCAATCATTGTTATCAATCCATTTATTCAATGGTCTAACTGTAGACTTACTGGTAATTTAGGAAAATTTGGAGTTGAGTATTTTCTTTTTTCATGGACTTTGCCATTTTGCTATGATAACAAGATAATCAATCAATAGGAATTAATAAAATTTTATTGATCAAGCAATAAACAAGCAATCCATTAATATTTTATTCAGATAATAAATCAAGCATTCCATCAAACAATCCTGCCCAACAAATTATCCCATAACGAACAAACGAACGAACAAACAAACAAACAAACAAATGAACAAACAAACGAACAAACGTACAAACAAACGAATGAACGAATGAATGAATGAACAAACAGACAAACAAACAAAGAAAAACAAACAAACGAACGAACGAACAAACAAACAAACAAACAAAAGACAACACAAAAAAACGAAACAAAAACAAAACAAACAAACAATACAAACAAAATATTTAAAAAAAAAACAAAAGAAACAAACAATACAAACAAACAATAAAAATAACTTTAAATTTTATCAACTTGAAGATAAAGTAAGAGATGAATACTCACTATTTGTGGTGATGGGTCATACCCAGGTACATCTACTGGACATTCGTGAATTACCTCTGATTCATTATCAGTGGAATTGCTGGGACTAGAAATACTGAGATCATCCAGGTTTAACCTAGAATCCCGCACATCATCCACCATAGATTCCTTGGTTTTCTCAGCAGCATTGAACAGTTCTTGTTTTGATAGACCAGTGACATAGAATACTGAACCATGTTGATGCTTGGTTTGTTGGACACCTACAACATGACAGAACAGGACAAGGGTTGTGAGAACAGACAGAAAGACAGAGTGATGGCAGAGGCAGACAGACAGACATGGACAGATAGAAACAGACAGACAGAAAGACAGACACAGATAGATAGATAGAGACAGACAGACAGACACAGATAGATAGACATAGTGATAGAGGCAGACAGACAGACATGGACAGATAGAATCAGACAGACAGACACAAACAGACAGGCACAGATAGATAGAGGCAGACAGACACACAGACAGAGAAACAGACAGACAGACACAGATAGATAGACACAGACAAACAAACAAACTCTGTTTACCTGCTGGGTGCAATCTGACATCTTCACTCTTCCTTTCCTCAGCAATTGGATGTTGACCAACAACACTTTTGCCATGTTCACCATTATAACTATCACCATTTATCTCAGCAAGCGAAGAATATTTCCCAGCCGTACCTAAATTACCAACATTATCACTTCCTCCAAACCCTGGCTTGACAAGCCCTTCACTGACTGATCTCCGTGGTAGAGTCGGCCGTATTGCACTATTAGGAAGGGGTATACGCGGACTAGTTGCTGTACTAGTAACTGTTACTATGCTAGCAGTTGATTTAGAATTGGCTGGTATTAACTTGGGTGATGTAACATTAGCAACTTGTGATGTAGCAGTATGGCTCGCATGTTCAGTTGTAGAGCTAGATGTAGCATTACTAGGTTGACCAGTGGTTTGGACAGGGAAAATAGTTCGTACATCAGTATAGCTATATTTTGTTGATGCTGGAACAGGCGAGGTTAATGGTGCACCAAGTTTTTGTTTAGTGTTATTGTTTAGAGTGTTGATTCTTCTCCTGACAGCTTCTGCTTGTTTGCGAGTGAGCGATGAGGTGATTTCTCGAACATCTGCATCATCAGGATCGATTTCTTTACTGTCTATAATGACACATAAGAGTTAAAATAATGAATAGATGATTAAATGATAAAATCAATTCTGGATAACATGAATTAATATATTTAAAAAAAAATGAATATAAAATAACAAATGTGATACCAACCTCTATATTTTTTAACAACCTCATCAAACCCAGCTTCTTTGAGCCACTCAGCTGCCTGATCACATTCTTGAAAAAAATGTACCACATACATTAGAATAAATAACTAACTAATAATAAAATGTACCACATACATTAGAATAACTAACTAACTAATAATAAAATGTACCACATACATTAGAATAAATAACTAACTAATAATAAAATGTACCACATACTTCAGAATAAATAACTAACTAATAATAAAATGTACCACATACATTAGAATAAATAACTAACTAATAATAAAATGTACCACATACATTAGAATAAATAACTAACTAATAATAAAATGTACCACATACATTAGAATAACTAACTAACTAATAATAAAATGTACCACATACATTAGGATAAATAACTAACTAATAACAAAATAACTATTTTACACATCTCATGTCAAAATAGTTCTTAAGTATTTTACACAATCTTTTGGGAGAAAATTGTTTATGTGGTTAGAAAAGAATTGTAATTTGTTTGAAAAAGCTGTACAACTGTCTGTTGAGGTAAATACAATTAATAAAAGTTATATGTCAAAACAATGTCTGAGGTCTCGATATGCAAAGTTTTTTGCTTCTGAATGTGCAGTAGAATGTGTTATAAACAAAGCACGCGTGCTGTACTTCAACGTGATCGAGAACCAAGCAGAATCCCAATTAAACAACTTACACGTATAATGAATAAAAGCAGGAATTTCGCAATTTTTCCTTCGCCTGCTAGCCCGACTTCACGCTATATTAGCGTCTAGTTGTACTTACATGACAAGTGGCTTTTGTGTCATGTCGATTAAAACATATGAAGGTTTAATTTATAAATTAAACAATTACAATATACATATACAACTGCCACAGTCAGAGTGGTTGTCATAACAACCACTTCACTAACTGACTGTGTCTCACTTCAATATTAAGATATATTATAATACTTTGACTGTCTGGTATGTATCAGATTGATAGTTCAGTTTATGGTAAAATAAATTATAAAGCTATTTGCTCAGTTATTGACAATACAATCAATTATTTTGCACATAAATTTTCCCTCCCTGTCGAACATTATTCAGAATAACATTCTAAGGCTGGTTGCACGAAAGCTGAATAAAGTTATCCACTGGCTAAAGATATTGACTCCATAGAATTTCTTTAGAATTTATCTGCTGGATAGTGATTTATCCAGTGGATAGTGCTATTCAAGCTTTGTGCATGTGGCCCCTGTAGTTTTGTTCTTAATCTTTCTTTTCCCTCTTTTATCTCCTTGTGATGTTCTTCCATATATTTAGAGTATGATATCAAAAACTCTGACCTTATTTTGCTGCAGAAAATGACTTTACAAACTTTACAACTTAGCACTGTCAAGTATCTACTTACAACAAACCATCAATACACTAATCTGTATCTCCACTTAATGTCATAAACTTACCAATTGTTTGCTGTACAAGAACACGAACCATACAATAAAATGATGGCTTAAAATTGACCTGTGTCTGAATACATGTGTATCTCTTTGAACAAATCAAAGCAGTTCTTGTTTTCCTCCGATTAAAGTAATAACGATAAAGCACCATGATGATTGTCTAAAGTTAAGACTGATATTGTGACACTGCTGTTGTCACTCAGTTCTCACTAACACAGACACTAATTGTGGCAAAAGATTTTTCAAGAGGTGAGTTGATATTCAGCTCTTTCACAACTTTCCAGAGGAGTGCAATAGAGTAAGCGACAATGCAGAGTGGAGTATAATTGAAGATGAGTTATGTTTGCTGTGTTTTATAGCATTTTAAACTGGGATATGCAATAACATAACCCCAGAAAGCATCAGCAGTGACACACGTACTTTGGTTCTGTATGCAATTGGTTCAAGGTCACTTGCAGGTCAATGGGATTAGTGTAACATATGTTAACAATATGACCACTTTTATTCAAAGCAAGTTTTGTTAACTTTGATGGACCCTAAGAAAATTTTGGCAAGACAGTGCAATATGTCCAAAAGATGATTTTAAAACAACACAAATCATATTTCATTGAATGATATAGAAAAGATAAATACATGTTTCAAAAATTCTTTTTAATTGCCAAATTGTTCAAGTAAAAAATTATCAATTAAGTAGATAATATCAGCCAGTCAAAACATTTGCCAACCCTCCCCCTTCAAAAGTCTATTGGTCTGTCCATAACATGGATTGGTTCAAGTTGCTCTAAACTGGTTGGATGTCATCACTGCATGTAATTGTATGTACCTACAAACACAAGGTCACCTGAAATACATCAAACAATGGCTCACAATATGACCAATTGTAAAGCAATGTTATGGTAACCTTTGTTGAAGTGTAATACTAATAATCAACACAATGCAATGTTTTATAGCCTACTCTAGTTGGAAGTCAGGATAATAAAGATAAAGTATATTCAAATACAATTATTGCCATGTACATGCATGTATGCTGATACAGCAGTATGTGCCCTGAATTCTGCTTGCAATGTGCTTGCACTAAAACACGTCTAAACAGATTATTGCTTTACTCCAGAATAACATTCCTCTAATGCCTACACTACACACTATTGTATACAGATGACACTTTATCAAGCCAACTACAAGAATACAAGAGATATATAGGTCATCATGATGGTAATTTCTAATTAACTTATCATGTAGCAATTCACTAATATTGTTGTTGGTAAAAAATGTGCATTTAGTTTGATATATATTTTATATTGTTCATCATTTTAATTCCATTTCCTTTCCATGTCTATATGATGTTTATTATAAACAGGTTTGTGTTATGAAACTGGTTTAAACAGGTTTGTCTGGTTCAAAAGTAAAACAGGTTTCTCCACTAAGCGTTCATGTTTTTATGTATCATGTAACCCTACTTCACCAAAGTGGTGGCAGTAACATCTGAATCAATTACACCATTAACACCTTGAAGTGTTGCCAAAGATAGTGTGACATGAATATCCCAGAGCAAATAGCAATCAATTACATTATTTAAATAATAAAATGATACATTCTGATTATGCTTTTTGCATCTATCAAAAGTACAAATCCCAATGGTAGAATACTGTTGCTACTGTGCTCACCTCCACCAAGCTCTTTCTCTTCATGTTCTTCGTCTGTTGGCTGTGGAGATCTACTCTCTTCAACTGCCCTGAATTCATTCCAGAACTCATCCAGCTGGTCCAGACCTGGAATGGGCCGACTTTTAACCCGTATTGCCATTCCTATTAACAACTACATTGATCATCCATGTATCTACAGAGGCAAATCATCAAACATACATTGGATATTAGTATTTTTATTCATTTGTAGTGCTGATGATGACAGTGATGATATTAGTGACCACAATGGTGATGATATGACATGATAGTGATGATGATGCTATGATGTCATGGATAATGACGACAATGATGATGATGTTATGATGTCCATAATGATGACAATGATGATGTGGCATGATAATGATGATCATGTTTTTCTTAATTGGCTTATTTTGTCAGGAACTGACTTATCAACTATAAATAGAAAACAATTATCATTATTTGCAGATGATGCTAACAATGAGGAAGTTTGATGTACAACTAAGCACATGGCTCCAAACTCAACAACAACAACAAATCCATTGGTAGAGCACACAAACTTCAAAAGAGCTTTGTGATGCAAAGATACAGTCTAATGGTAATAACAAAGGTGTGTTATTCATTAAGCTAGATATGCCAACTAAAAGATCCAGTGATGTAACAGAGACTGTACATTCCATTCACCAACAGAACTATGGTATTAGTATTATAGAACACTACGGCATAACGTAATGGCAATGAAACAAAGGTTCATGATACAAAGCAAGATATGTCAAGTAGTACATTGGATAAAAACAACAACTGCAATACATTCCATTCATCAACAAAACTTTGAAATGCTAAGAAGCAGAAAACTAGTGGGCCTATGTTCAAATACTCATTGACAAAAGCTAAAATGCTCTAATTATAAGCATATACTAAACAAGATCTATCAAACTAGTAGATCTAATGATGACAGTTATGTTAATCATACATTCCAGTTATCATGCATTTCTGTCAGACATGTGTCATTTCTTTGCTAGGTAAATAAAATTAGCCAAAAGTTAGAAAACATTGTCAAAAAGTTACCAATCAATTATTCAGGTGGCACTACTTGACATTACGTCAATCACTTTGTATAGAATTATTCTAATATCACTTCAAAATACATGGAGATGTTGGTACTGAGAGTTTGCTTTATGTTGATTTAGAAAGCCTGTACTTATTTTGTAATTTAGTTTAAAACATATAATCATCGTGTGAGAATATCAACGTTAAGTAAAAGCTATTTTCCTAGACAGAATATTAGATATATAATATTATAGTGTATAATAATATTAAGGGATGATTAATTTTCATTAACAATATTAACAGGAAAACAATTGTAATTCCCAGAATGGCTTTATTTTGGGTTATCTATGGGAAAGTGCTACAAAATCCAAAATAAACCCATTTTGGGAATCACATTTTTTTTTCCTGTGATTAATGTTATATCAAAATATCCATTACAGTGTAAACAGTAAATCCGTAAAACACTGATAACTAAATAGTACAAAATAGTACCAATTAAACAAAACAATAGAATTACCATAGAATTGTACTATTTCGTATTTCATGGTTTTAGTTTCATGGATTAATTGTTTGCACGACTATAGTACATTGTTTACAATCAAGAAAATCCACTTTACTCCACTCCACTCTTCTCTAATTCCCTTGTTCTCTAATGAGCTCTAGCATTCAACTTCACTCCCCAGGTCAGTCCCAACCATTCCTGGAAGTACAAACGCTTCAAAACAACTCCAGAAATTCATAAAGTAATTTTTGACAAAAACAATAAAAGTACCTTGATGGTTATTACTTTCATACCTAAAGCATTAGTCACAATATTGATTAAATTGTGTCTTGCTATGTTATCAATTGTGTAGCCTTTGTATTAGAGTTTCTGCAGTAGAACACAACTACAGCATAAACAAAAAGACATCAGACCTCCTAACTGCAAAAAAACTGTGAGAAAACAGACCACATGTGGAGTAAATCTGAGAAAAAAATCAGTAATTTAATTTTGATAAGGTTCACACAGAATTGTTTAGGAATTCAAAGTTTCTGCTGAGTGAGAAGTACATTCAATAAAATTAAAAAATTGATAATTCATTAATTGAACACTGCAAAACCATCATAATAATTTGTATGCTTTCAATTTGCAACAAACAATATTGAAAATGATCATTGATATTGAAAATTAAAATACATTATTCAATATATTAAAAGACTAAACAATGTTATATTTTGTGCAAATATTGACAATTAATAACTAGAAAAAAAATTTCCATATCAAAATGTTAAAAAATGTAAGTTTTTTTTAATTGACTTAGTTTCACTAAAATACAGTGAATAGAATAATGTTCTAGTAAGAATAATGCCACCAACAACAAAACAAAAGTAACAATAAAAAAAACTTTTTATCAACAGACGAGAAATTCATGCTGATTTTACAAATACGACGTTTAATAACAGTACATTTTTGCATATTTATATACCTTCATACTATAGATGACGACAAAAAATATAATAAAAACATAAGAAAAATAAAAAAAATGTTTAATAACAAGCATTCTGGAAAAAAAAATGTTTTGAGAATCAATACATTTTGTTTAAAAAAATAGCGAAATGTACATCGATTTCAAGAAATAATTTGCTGCAGTGAAAAATATAATATAATTTGGTAAAATAAATTAAGTAGCTTTAATGAAATTCCAATAAATTAATTCGATGTTTGAATTCAAAACAAGGCTTTGCAGGCGACAAGCAAAGACAAAATTTCGAACGTAGCTTTTGAAAACAAACTTGCACAAACAGCTATCCCAACCTTTTTCTAAACATAAAAACGGTGAATACATTCGAAAAAACAGCTAGTCTACAACAGCAAAACAATTTCCTGTGAATATAGTAAATTGAATATGTATCATTAGCAAGACTATGGCAATAATTAAATCTACGAGAAAATACTTTTTTTTGTCGAGAATTTGCAAATGACAAGACTGCAATCAAATATATTGTAAATTTTGCACGAGATTTGTCTTTAAAAAGCAATGTTTTAACTCTGTAGGGAATATTACACGAGTTGGAAATTAACACACAATGGGGATAAAGGACAAATAACAGCACATTTAAAATCAATTCTACTGTATTAAACAACATAGAATCTAAAATCACCACACAGGGGTTTCGCATCACGATAACAACATTGCGAAAAAATTAATCAAAATTGTACATTACAACGCAGTTTTATTACTTCATTTATTAAATCAGTGAATATTTTCTATGAAATCGCATAGTTAGCAGGTTAGAGGCATATTTAGTTAGAAAACAGCTTTTTTCGGGACTTTTGTTGTAAATTTCACTGCAGAGCGAAGCCGAATAATGACGAAGGCTTCTCTTGAGAAGATACAAGTACTAAAAAGACTTTCCAAAATCCAAAGTAATTCAAACTATTGAATACAATTGAATGCAATGTATTCTTCTATTTGCTGTATAAAAGAGTTTCGTGAATTTTCATGTTCCAAAGTAGCTTGGAAGTGTTTGTTTTACGGCGGAACCACGGTCCACGGATGGCGCGAAGTCTCCAAAATAATCCATCAAACTTAACAATATTTTACTTGGCTTTCAAAAGTCTACATTAATAAGTTTCGCCAATAAACACACTCGCTGTACAACGTTCTACCCAATGGTGATACAAACTGGTGTATTTTGAAGCCATAAAAGAGACAATTTTGGCCGTTTTTAAAACCGCACACTTCAAATTCAACTATCTACGCTTCGACCTGACCCACAGAATTGCAAAACGACATCTTATGAATTACACTTACCGGACAAGCTCCACTTGAACACAGCGTAATACAAATGTTAGATAATTGTCAATCTTTAGCTGTGATTTTTCCTAGATAAAATGAACAGCATTGTAGTTTTTTTCGGTATTTTTCACGTTTGTTTTCGATGCTTGTTGGGCAATCGGTTTGATCAAACAAATATGGGAGGTCACGTGACTCTGTGTTGGATAATTGTAAGGGGAGGGGTACCAATAATTGGTATCAGTATTTTTCAGAAATTTTTTTCCAGTATCAGTACTCCGTTTGGATTTCTTAGAAAAGTTAACAAAATAAAAAGATAAATGTAATTGATCCAAATAAAAATGATCAAGAAAATTAAAAAAATGCATAAAATAAAAATTAAGTTAAGTCCGAATAAAATGAAACAAATAAAAAAGTAAGTCTTTTTATGGACCAGATATTGAAGAAAGAAAAAAAAATATTGAAATGATACGGACTACGATACGGACACTAACTTTATGCCATTTGGTAGTAACACAGGAAGACCAAATCCAATAGTTTGACGACATAGGAATCCCATTGTTGAACAATTTCTGGTGTGGTGTGGTGTGGTGTGGTGTGGTGTGGTGTGGATGCATGTACCAACGTACCAACGAGTCACATGATGAGATTAAAACTGTACTATGGATATAAAAATATCTATATTTGAAAATATTTCATGGAAATGAAGTGCAAAAATGTCAAATGGTCTCTCTTCAATTTCGAAAGTGATATATTGATTTTGCAGTGAAAACACCTCAAGTGTACCCACTTCATTATTGAAATCATTTTCCGGATATTGAATTTATTTTTAATATTCGATTCCAGTTATTGTAAACAAGTTGAAGTAAGAAAATAAACGAGTTACGTCGTGTTTAGTTCAGTGTTGTGTTTATTCCGCCATCTTGTAAAACGTACACTTTACGAATGTTGAGGCAGACTGAGTTAGAGATCATCGAGCCTGTATCTAAACCTACTCAGTGGGTTTCCAGCATCAGGCTGGGGAAGGGGTTTTCCGTGATCCGTGATTCGACCTATATTTATGCCGTGATCCGTGAAAAGCAGAAAAAACATGCCGTGATTCGTGAAATTGAAGTCGGTCGTGACCCGTGATCGGAATATTTTTGTTGCCGTGATTCGTGATTTTAGCGATTATATGTCGTGAAAAAAATTAAAAAATCTTGCAAACCCGCGTCCTCCTCTTGGCTATTCAGACTACCATAAGACAAACAAAAGAACCTTGACCTTGCGCTGACTTGAAACATGAGATCCTATTCCTTTAAACACTAACTGGAATAAGTTATCATATACTGTTTGTTTATTGATATCAAATTTCACCCTCGTGGCTCTACTTGCTTGTTTGCTGGCAAACATGGTTAGCTCCACGACTACTATGTAATTAGTACAGCTTATACCCTGTTCCCAGAGGTTCGATTTTGCTTTCTGCGTCTCTCTCTTTGTATTAGTTGAGGCTTAAAGCGCCATAATTTTCCAGGCCGAAGGCCGAGTCGTTTTGGTGCGGCGCTTCGCACCTCAACCGAGGCAGGGGAGGGACAGGGTGAGTGAAGTCGAACCTCTGGGACCAGTGTACACAACTTATAATTAGTTTACACATATATACAATGTATATTTCAGTTAAAATATTGCATTTGTATTTGTAGAAATAAGCAGGTCTTTAAATTCGGCCTTGAAACAAGTCTCAAAGACGAATGAATAGACATAGAAGAAAAAAAAGCAAATGTAGAAGTTCGTGATTCGTGAAATGCCTTTATTTAATGCCGTGATCCGTGAAATTACCAAAAAATCGTCCGTGATTCGTGAACGGTACCCCCCTTCCCCAGCCTGCAGCATGGTAACTGCGCCAAAGCCAAATGGAGATATTCGCATCTGCATAGATCCAAAAGAACTAAACTAAGGTCTTCAGTACCGTTGACCTGAAGTGTGGCTTTTGGCAGGTTCGTCTGGATGATGAAAGTGCCGACCTGGCAACCTTCAACACTCCCTCGGGGAGATATCGATGGTTGAGGATGCCTTTCGGTATTTCTTCTGCGGCAGAAGAATTTCAGAGGCGACAGCATGCGCATGAAGCAGTGGAAGGTCTACGTGGTGTAATATAGTCCGGGGCCATATGTCATCCCGTGGGAATTTTGTGATTAAAGCTGGCAAATAGACTAGTTGTTTAGAGGATCACTCAAGCCTCAAGAAAACGTTTGCTGCCAATCTTGCAACTCGCTCCTTGGTTCTGTGACCGTTATTTTAAAAAAAAACTAATATAATTGGTACTGCATGGAAACGAGGCTGGGTATCAAAAAAGCTTACTTATTCTTTCTTTATGTATAAGACATGTCTGAACTAACACACAATACTTCTAATACCAACAATATGCATCAAATGTTGCAAATTTAACCACGTGACTGAAGAACATGAAAGCGAGGCGAATGTATAAATTCCAAAAATAAATACCCGCATACAATCGTAAAATTTGATGAAATATTCAAATAATTTTGAGTGTGAGTGTCTAGATAGATCATGTGTTATATCACACACTGTTTCATATCACATTTAACATATCCTGTGGCTTAGTGCATGGAATCAAGGCTTGAATGTAAATACCAATACGCCAAGTCACTAGGAATCCACCTTATGGCCTCTGTTCGATCAATGGTCCTTGAAAAAAAGATCAATCCCATAAAACTCTAGAAAAGCTTAGGCTCAAACTTTCAAATACCAGCCGCATTTTTTTCAATTACGTTGATGATTCTTATAGATAGAGGTAACTGGATATAACTTACTTCTGATGTTATAGACATTGGTTTGACAGATGAATAGTGTACAGTTTTCAACTGAATTATAATTCCAATAAAAACATTTACCAATAAAGACATTGACAGTAAGGCTCGTACCAAAGCGGAGAGCATCTTGCTTTCAAATACAAAGCTAGTTTGTGGTTGGTTGCATAAAGCTTGTATATAGTATTTCACCGGCTGATAAACCACTCTTCTGCTGTTGAATTATTCAAACAAATGTTATGCATTGAAAGCTGCATCCTGCTCACTTTCAACTAAAAAGCTTGCAAATCATAAAGCACCCAGAGTAAGCCGGGATTGAACCTTGTGCATGGTCCATGAATGTACTACCCTTTAACAGAAACCTCTTTGGAAAGGTATGAACCTTTCGAAACAAGAAATTACGTTTTTACCATACTTTTCTTCTTTCGTCTTGATATCTATTGCAAATACAGGCACGTCTTAGCATTTAAATTTAAAAGTACAATATAGATATTGACAGTAAGGCTTGTACCAAAGCGGAGATCATCTTGCCTTCAAATTCAAAGCTAGTTTGTGGTTGGTTGCATAAAGCTTGCAATATAGTATTTCACCGGCTGATAAACCACTCTTCTGCTGTTGAATTATTCAAACAAATGTTATGCATTGAAAGTTGCATCCTGCTCACTTTCAACTAAAAAGCTTGCAAATAATAAAGCACCCAGACTAAGCAGGGATTGAACCTTGTGCATGGTCCATGAATGTACTGCCCTTTAACAGAAACCTCTTTTGAAAGGTATGAACCTTTCCAAACAAGAAATTACGTTTTTATCATACTTTTCTTCTTTCGTCTTGATATCTATTGCAAATACAGGCACGTCTTAGCATTTAAATTTAAAAGTACGATGGCCGCGCGAGAAGGGACTTCAGACTTCAGAGATGATTTATCTCTGAAGTCTGAAGTCTGAAATATGCGAAAATGAATTTCATACTTCAGAGATAATTTTCTCTGAAGACTGAAATGTGCAAAAATGAACTTCAGACTGCAAACTTCAGAGATAACTATTTCATTTTATCTATTTAGTTATTTTTTGTTTATTTTCATAATTTTCATGGTTTTATTACTATTATTTATTGATAAAAAACAGTGAGCAGCATTATATTCTTATTTCTCCGACGCTTTTATGTCTATCAAACTCTATAGATTTCTTCAGAAAGTTATACAATTTAATACCATGCACAAAATAGGAATGAAGTAGTACGGCGAACTAGCATTTTGATGAATAAAAAAAGAGCTAAAAACCAAGAGTATGCATGCTCATTGACACGGATGAGTGTGATACATAGTATCGGTATCGAAGGGTGCCTAAGGAGGGCACGAGTCTGTCTGTACTGGCCTTGAGTGGATGCATAAATAAGGGACTGCATACAGTCTTGCGAGATTTGTCTCTCGACAGGTTCCAAGCAGCAGAAGAAAACAATGATATGTCACGAAGATAAAGATCACCCCTGGTCTAAGGTTGGTCTTGATCTCTTTCAATTCAATCAGCGAACCTATTTAGTAATTGTAGACTACTATTAAAACTTCTTCGAGGTAGACTACCTGCAATGCACTACATCTAAGGATATCATCCATAAAGTGAAAGCACACTTTGCACGATATGGCATTCCTGGTACAGAATTTTCGGACAATGGCCCACAGTTTTCATTGGAGGAGTTCCGACACTTCAGTAAGAGATGGGGTTTCAAACACATTACATCATCCCCCAAGCATTCACAGAGTAATGGAATGTCAGAAAGTGCAGTGAAGACAGCCAAACGACTCATGAAGCGTGCACTGTTGGCCCATGAAGATACTTACCTTGCACTGCTTGACGTGAGGAATACCCCCTACACAAGGGATGACAACAAGACCTGTTGAGAGACTGCTAAACCGCCGAACAAAAACACTTCTACCAACATCTGAGAAGCTTCTGCAACCAAAACTAAACCATTCTGTACCTCAAGAAAGAAGTATGATCAAAGACAGGCAGATCAAGTATTATAATGATAAAGCTAAAGATCTCCCACCACTTACAGCCGGACAAGCAGTGATGCTGTAGCCAGACCGCAAGGGGCAGCGTTGGCGCAACGCAACTGTGATTAGCCAGAGCGACGACAAACCAAGGTCCTATAAAATAGAAACTGAGACTCGGCGAGTTCTAAGCAGAAATCGGAGATACCTTAAGCTGACACCTCTCAGCACACCAGAATATGAAGAGTCTGGACAAAGCTCACCGGCTATAGAAGAGGAAAAAGAGACTGCAGACTAAACCAAGGAAGTCAGCTCTCCCAAAGGTCAAGACAGCCCATACCAAACAAGGTCAGGAAGAGTTAGCAACAGACCCTCATACTCAGTGTTGTGTTTAATTCTTTATCTTGTAAAACGTACACTTTACGTCAACTGCGCCCGCAATGTCAGCGGTTTCATACATAACAGAATCTAATAAAACTAGACGCATATCTGCGTGAACTCGGGCTTCTCTTTGACCTATGTAATTTATCTGTTTGTTTTGCTGTTTTAAAGCGCTAAAACTAAAAAAATGAAACAAAAATGATAAAATAATGCTTGTCAGATAATAAAATTGCGCTTTTTATAATAAAGGAATCTTTCCTTTTTTACGTTTGTTGCTTTTCGAAACTGTTATTTCGAATATTACATTTTCTATTTCAATAATCAAAAAAATCTTAAGATTGTGTTCATATATGAAGTGACTGTAACGATACTGAGTTTTGAGTATGCAATACCAGCTTTCGCCCATTATTATTATCATTTAGTTTGTCTTTTCTTTGACGGGCATATATTTGTCACTGTTACGATCTACTGCTTTTTCAGCTCTTGGGATTCCTGTGCAACAACAAAATCTTGACTAACGGGGAGTGGGACAATTCGAAAAAGAAAACAATCGCTCGTACAAGGCAAAGTAGACTGAATTTCATCGAAAAATATGCCAATTTTACAGCTTTTTTTTGTGAAAAATTATGAGTCAAGTATTACTCTGAATTTGAAAAAGAGTAATTGGAAAGTTTTTTGATTGGTAAGAAAGTTACATGGGAGCAAACCCGAAGAAAATCTAACCGAACCGATGGAGAACAATACAGTGGCCGGTAGGGACAAAACACCAAACCAAAATAACATTTCAAGTGTCTGACAACATTTCAAAATTGCCTGCAACATTTAAAATGAGTCTGACAACATATCAAAAACGCCTGCAACATTTAAAATGAGTCTGACAACATTTCAAAAACGTATGCAACATTTCAAAATTTAAAGTGAGTCTGACAACATTTCAAAATTACCTGCAACATTTAAAATGTAAACGAGGTAAATAACTAAGGGATGTCTGTTCTGGTCGCTCTTTGTTGTATTTCGCACAATCAACTACTTACAAGCTACGTGAGAAGTTTCACAACAATTTGCGGTAGAAACAAGCCAGCAAGGAAGATATCCCTTAGTAGGCGTAGTTTGGAATTCCTTGGACTAGATCCCTATCCTTACTTAGGTCTGTGCCCTCTGGCTAGACTTGAGTCGTCCCCATAAGTTGCTCACATGCAGAGTACAAAGACTTTAAATGAATGTGTATTTTAAGGCTACAAGACAGGCTTAATATAGCTAGTTAACATTCTTGCCTAAATAGCAACTAAGTTGGTGGTATGTTTGGGTTACGTTTAGGGAAGAATGCTTTTTTGGGGGAAACGACAAAATCAATCAAGCCAAGGTTATATCGATGCTAGAAATATAGAGTGCACGCACTAAAAGTGTGTAACAGTTGTCACTATTTAGTAGTAAATAGCACTAATTAAACAAAAGAAAACAATAGAATTAGCATAAATAGCACTATTTAGTGGTATTTATGTTGCACACTTTGAGTGCGTGCGCTCTAGCTAGAGTGCAAACAATTAATCCGTGAAACTTTAATAATACTATATAGTGCTATTTTATGCAAATTCTATTGTTTTCTTTTGTTTAATTAGTACTATTTTGTACTATTTAGTAATTAGTGTTTCACGGATATATTCTTTGCACTCTACACTGTTCAATTAAATAAAAACACTTATATATAAACCATATATATAGTACATTTGTAGAGATGTACATCATAACGTCATATCTCTCTAGCAAGCTGGAGGGTCTTGAATCGAAGGCTCTATTCAAAGAGATTGGCAAACTAGTAATATTCATTTGAAATTCTGCAGGCGTTCTTGAAATGTTGCCAGACTTTTTTAAAATGTTGTTTCAGTGTTTTTTCCTTACTGGCCACCATAGTACAAGGCGAAAATACACACGGTAAGTTTGTTGTTCTATTGAAAACTTATTATTTTCACTTTTACTGCAGCGAATAACCGTTTTGATAAACCAGTCCATCTTAGATCTAAAGAATGTGGAATTTAAATAATATTATGAGATATCCATTAATTTCAACTTGACTTGAAACATGGCCGCTCACTTTGAGCAAAAACATAATTTCTAAGCAAAATATATTCAGTTCCCTCCACAAACTTCACAGATACAAACGGATGACAATTAAAATAATTGACTAGAGATCACAACATCGTAATATTTGATTCTGCTCGACTAAAGTTTTCCAACAAAATCATGCGCGAAGCAAGGCTGTCGCAAGAGTTGTGCTTTATTCACATCATTTTTATTCATTTCGAATAACTCGACATTTTTCTTTCTCTTTTCAGTTATCGCCAATCCAAAATACAGTAAGCAATGAGTAAATACTGTGGACGTTTTGTGAAACGTTTACCACGGTGAAGTCTCCCGATCTCAATCGGAACCATACATTATATGCTATTGTAAATATTTAAAAAAAGTTGAAACCATTAAAAAATAGATTATTTTGAGGCGTTCAACTTATTTTCAATAAAAAGACTAATATATCTACGGTTGTCGTGTTGAAGACGATGAGAAATGTGTCAGGGGTGGTGTGGGGAGATTTGTCAAAAAAATCTGCATTTTGTGACCGAAGACGACGAAGGAAAACACAACAAACACAGCCGAATTTTTAACTCGGGCCCTCCTTAGTAAGCCCGAGTAATCATTCAGATTTGATAACAAGCCTTCAAAATAACGTATTTACAAAAATCCTAAATAAGCAAAAGAACCCGTTTCTTTTGTCAATGAGAAATACTATAGAATGAGAGTTTTTACACAGTTAAATCTTTCAGTTTAATATTTAATATTTAATTGGATGACCACCAATATGCTGAAACTTAATGCAGACAAGACTGAAAAAAATCAACATTGGGAGGACGTAGCTTCAGTTTTAGACCACCTTACCTCTGGAATAAGCTTCCTGATCATCTTAGATGTCATACAAACTTAGAATCATTTAAGAAACGTTTAAAGACACGCCTTTTTTAACAATATCAAATTATTTTACACTAAACTTACATAATTTATTTAATTTTTTTTTTAATTTTTTTTAGATAATTTATTTCTTAATGTGTATTTTTGTGCTTTTTATATATATTTGTTTTTTTAGATGTGACATAAATATTGAAACATTGAGAATCACTTAAAAATATAGTTTATAACCATTACTTTGTATTATATTTACACATAGCTTAGATAATAGTTTTTTTTATTTTTGTAATATACTTAAGCATCTCATGTAAAGCGCTTTAGAATAGTACATATAAAGCACTATATAATTAATATATTATTATTATTATTATTATTATTATTATTATTATTATCATTATTATTATCATTATTATTTTTATTATTATTATTATTATTATTATTATTATTATTATTATTATTATTATTATTATTATTATTATTATTTTCATATTTTTTTCTGTCTCAAACGGCGATTTCTTGTTTCGAATGCATTAGTCGATTTCGAAATTTAATAATGTTCAAATCGAATAATAATATATGGTTTTCTTTTTCTTGAACTTGTCAGTGGGGAGGTCCTTGTTATGTAAATTATATGACATCTTTTAAAACTTCTACTGATAGCAACTTTCGAACGATTAATTACAGTCAAAACACCTCAAGCGTACACACGAAAAGTTCATTGCTGATTTCATTCATTATATGATATATTTATATTATACTTTTCCGTCACTTTCCACTTTTAATGCAAGTCAAAATTATAAAGATACATGTCATTAAGAAGACGAGAAGGATTTTCATAATGCAAGTTTTTTAGAGTTTGAACTCAACTTGGATTTTATTATTAATTTTTTTTACTGGCTTTCAACTGCTTAAACGGAGGAATGAAAACAAAGACACTAAGGTATGAAAAAAACTTTCGAATCCATTCACTAAAAGGATGCTTCTTCGAATTCAAAAATATATAATCTAAAAATCACAAAGTTCACGGTTTGATGCAGTGTCGCAGTTACAATGAGGAAAGCGAGCTACTCGCTTCGTTTAAAATCTTGTAGATGAATTTTTATTATCGCCATTTCTCATTAAAACCACCGACTAGTAATGGGTTCGCTAATGCAATGTTGAAATGTTTCAAAAAGTTTTAGCATGGCAATTGCTTGGTTTGATCATAGTTGTTAGATTTGTAACAAGCGCCAGACACCTTAACCAATATCGACTATTCTACGCTTCATTGAAACCCACTTTTATTTATTTTATTTATTTATTTTTTGCATTGATTTTCATTCACACTCAATCAAAAAATAACTAAGTAATTTCAATAGAAAGAATCAGTTATGCGTTTTGCTATTATCAGTTATTCGAGTTCCACTGATTTACAATCAATTTGCACGAGCTTGTTTTTCAAAGAGTTTGTAACAGCATGAGCCCGTAGCCGCGAATGCAATTTAAGTGACTTTTTGAAAAATGAACGAGTTCAAATTAATCCAAATTAAACGAGAAACCATCTTATCACATTTTAATAATATACTTGCAAACCATTCAATCATTTTGACGATTAAAAAAACATTTGGTTGAGTATTTTTTGTAAAACTTCCGCAAACGTTTTGCGACTAGAAGTGTTAAAATTAAAATCATTCTTTATAAACTTAACATTCCTAAAAACTTTGAATCAATTTTGATTTGCACTGGTGTTAAAGCTTTCTGCACTGTTGTTACGCCTAAAATACATGAATGAATGAATGAATGAATGAATGAATGAGTGAAGAATGAATGACGAATATAGATTGAGGCGAATGAGTCCATGAACAAACAACAAAATAAATTGTCGTGGATCTTTTGTAACCTAAAGTTACTAAATAATTTATTTTAGAACTCAATACTTATTCTGAATTGAGTATAAAAAAGGATTAATCGAAGTATCGATCAGTTGACAAATTGCTCAGCAACCAACGTGGAACCATACAAAATTGCGAATATCCTTAACACTGCATTGATTATTATTGAGGAGTGCCGATCAGTTTTTGTTTTGATCATAACGGTCTCATGACAACTCATAATCGTTTGAAATATATCTCGGTATAAGTTGTCATCAATAGTTAACTTAGATGCTATTCACTATAGATGAGATGCAGAGATAAAACCGGCATATCTTCAGTGCTACGAGTTACGCGATTCGAGTTACGCGCTTTTCGAGTTACGCGCTAGACGCACGCCCAAATTTGTCTCGACCGCGCCCAGCGTACAACTCGATGGAACTAAAATAGCTTAGTGTCTTCGAGTCACGCTCTTTTTAATTTATTAGCATTCATTGTTTTTATTTCATTTTTGTTTATTTTTTACAAAAAAATAGTTTTTTAATAGACAAACTCAATCAATTTTTATTCAGAATTATATATTACATGATATAATGATTTCAAATATTACAATTTTGAATTTAAATCTGAATAGGAGTCTAAAGAAAAGTCATTATAAAGTGTATACGTAATGCTTATGAAGCACGTTCTAATCTATCATAGAGCTCGATTTCCATAGCAAATTGCCCTGAGGTGATAATAACAAATGCCTCTTCCAAAAATCCATTTGTAGATGCTGACCAACGTTCGTCGAAAACTAATACTAGCTAAATCGAGTATCACGCGAGTGTGACTGCTATAAACATTTCAAAAAGAGTGACTTTCCGGTTTAAATGTCCTAGACAATTAAATGATTACCTCTCTTATCTTTGTTTGCGTTAAGTTTTTGTCATGAAAAGTACGAAATTGTTCTTTTGTTTAGTTCTTTGAACTGTGTTTAAGGAGGCCGCACAATGACCAAGGGGTGCTCTAAGTGAAAATCAAAGATAAAGGAGATTTGTCATGGAAAACACTAAAAGTTTTCTGTATTCTTCAGTTTACTGCTCATATGCAACAGAAACTACAAATGCCATATCTTGCTGTTGCTATCAGTTGACATGGCATGTCGTTTGTTTTTGCTAGTTTTCAACTGATTACTGTTTTATCCTAGGGTGCAAATGTTTCAGTAGATACAACTGTTGATCCGCATGCAACCATGGAACAATTTTATACAAGGGCAGTTCATATTGATCTATTCCTTCGCTTGGGGAAATTCTACCATTATTAAATTTAATAACTTATTTTGATGTTTCGTTTCTTTGCTAGAGCTCTGTATATGTCGTGTCATCATGGGTGGCAATCAGCCCATATTCGCATATCAGCATGGTTAAATGCCCCTTATTGATTCACATATCTGTCACTGAGAATCACTATTTTGGAGATATTTGTCTTCGTTTTTTTTATTTTTTATTTTATTTTGTAACTCAATAGAATGCTTAAACGACGACAAAATTCTTGTAGTTCTGATATGATAAAAATAATTTAATAATAACTGTCATGTATGCTAAAAAGTTAATTATACTTAGTGTGTGGTTCTGAATATTGCATTTTATAGAGAGTCCATGGGTTCAAGAGTCCAAGGGTCCAATGGTCCAAAGGTCCAAGGGTCCAGTCCATGTTTTACGCTATGCCCTTGATTGGGGATTGGTTGTCAGTAAGCCAAGCAACATGTTTTTCGTACTGTGATTCATTTTGAAGCAACGCAATGCAATCAAATCGAAGTTAAAGATGTGTATATATAAAATTGGGATACAACTATCTTGTGTCCTCTATTTTGTCCCTCCTTACCAGGCAAGAATGAAATATTATACGACCTACGTATTTAAAACAGAAATTCTTTAAAATACTTCGCGTGACTACAGCCTAAATAAATACATGTAATGTAATTGTTGGTAACTAACTGTTATCCATATAGATTAATATATTGATGTATCCTTAGCCGTTATACGCAAGATGACCAGCAATGATACGTACTATATCATGAATGTACGATAAACATACGGCACTCTGTATAAAATTTGAAAGCTGAACATATTCTAAAACATTTCAAAAAAATTAAGCTAAGCTTTAAAACTAAATAGTTTGCATTTGGCATTTGTAATTTGTCATCGTAACTCAAAGATTCTTAATTAGGTTAGTTAGATCGAGGTGCCTAGCGCGTAACTCGAAGACACTAAGCTATTTTAGTTCCATCGAGTTGTGCGCCCAGCGCACTCGAAGACACTAAACTCGAAGACACTAAACTAGGGTAGTTGCATCGAGTTACGCGCTGAGCGCGTCCGAGGCGTGGTCGTAACTCGAAAAGCGCGTAACTCGAAGCGCGTAACTCAATAATGACCCGCCCTCCTTGATATGACAGATATAACGTTTATGACAAAACATAGCCCAATAGACTGAGTAAAAACGCCATCACGCTTCACGTGGTATATATCCTGCAAGACAGCAAAGATGACATAGTTTTTGCAATTTACCTAATTCGTGTCATTTACAATAAACAACAATGCAAATAGACAGATGGACAAGACAAACAAACAAACAAACAAACAAGAAAATCAACAAACAAGTAAAGCGTCCAAACCAACCAAGCAACAATTATCAACCAACCAACTCAGATCACCAACTATTCAACCAACTCGCCAACCATTCGTCCAATTGTGGAGAATCCAATCGGATTACAAATAAATTAAAGGACTGAAAAACTGCCAACTCCATAATTAGCAAATCAACAAATCACACGGCCAACAGCAAACTCATCAACCGACCAACAAATCAACAACCAGACAGTTGAACAAACTAACGGTAACTAACCGGCCAACAACAAAAAAACAACCACTGACATCAACCGAACAAACCAACCAATCACTGACAAACCAACTGGTCATCCAACCGTCCATGCCCCCAAACCAACCAACACACCAACCAACAAACAAACTAATAACTGACCAACCTACAAACTGGTCATCAACCAACACACCAACTAACATATTAGAGCAGACCAACAGACCAACAGATCGTTAACCAGCAACTCATACTAACAAACTCGTCTTGTTTAATTTCAGAACCGTAATCATGAAACGGCCTCGTCAATTGCTTCTCCTAATATTCCTCTTGCTGCTTTCACAAGTGATAATTTTAGGGATATACATCAATGGTATCAAAGATTCAAATCTAAACACCATTCTACAAGGCTTTAAAAACAATAAAAAGATAGATCTTAACAAACATATTGAAATGATTGAAAATGACTTCGGTCCAGACCACACAAAATGGAAACTAGAAAAAGTGAAATCCACTAAAGAAGTTAAGCAATTAAATAGAAATGTTCAAATGGCATCACAATGGAGACATTGGGAAAGAGAGGTTTTCAAGTCTACGCAATTTATTCCATCATTTAAGGTGAAGGCACAAAGTAAAATACAGTATAGAGACACAAGAACCACACAAGGACCAATCATGCAAGCACCAAGAAAAAAACAACCTTCAACGCTAGAACCATTTCTCAATACTGCAATGTCTTCTTCGCGCAATGCAAACCAAAGCATTGTAGTAGCAATCACGAAGAAGCCAAGAAACACTTACAAAACAGTCTTGCTTTACACTTCATACTTCGGGAAAGTTCCTTGGCCTTATCTGTGGTTCAAACAAGGAATGTTTTTCCGGGAAAACGATGGGACTATTTGCCCTCACAAATGCAGAATAACGTACAAACAGTCGATGATGAAGCATAGCGATGCTGTTGTATTTCATGCTAATGACATAGGAGAGAGCTTAAGGGAGACAGCGAGACATGGACGAAAGTCAAATCAACGTTGGATTTATTTGTCGCTTGAAAATCCTCATAACTCAGCACATTCTCCTACCTACGACGGGATGTTTAATTGGACTTCTACATACATGAGAGACTCAGAAGTATATATGCCTTACAATAACTACAAGAGAATCGCACCAAATGAAATTCCAAAGGATCACTTTACGAGGAATTACGCCGAGGGAAAGAGCAAACTTGTCGCCTGGGCGGTTGGACATTGTGGTACAACACGCGACGAAATCGTGAAAAAACTGTTAAAATACGTCAATGTGACAATATTTGGAGGTTGCAGCTCAAGATTCAATCAAAATAATCATAATAGATGCCCTCGTGGTTCTGACGAGTGCAGGAAAACATTCCGAACTTATAAATTTTACTTGTCGTTCGAAAATAGTTTGTGTAGCGATTACGTTACTGAGAAATATTGGGAGACACCGCTGGAAAACGAAATGGTGCCCGTCGTCTTTGGTGCAAACTACGATGCCAAGAACTCGATCCCAGGCTCTTACATCAACGTGCTCGACTTCCCTTCAGTTGAATCTCTGGCAAAGTATTTGAAATACTTAGATAAGAACGATACGGCCTACAATGAATATTTTAGATGGAAGAGCCAATACAAGGTGCAGAATCACTCATGGAGGTGTGTCCTTTGTGCGAATCTATATAATGTCACATTGCCTAGAAAAGTTATCCACCATTTCGAGCAGTTTTGGAGTCCTGGTGCAAGATGTAGCGATAGTGAACTGCAAGCGAAAGTCAATACTTTTTTAGCGACATAGCGGGGTTTTTATAATTACGGACGGGTTGTTTGGGAAATAAAAGAGACCGACACAGGTAAGCATACAAACACGCAGACATACAGACACGCAGATAAAACGGTAATCAAACAAACAGACAGACAGACACGCAGATAAAACGGTAATCAAACAAACAGACAGACAGACACGCAGATAAAACGGTAATCAAATAGACAGACAGACAGACACGCAGATAAAACGGTAATCAAACAGACAGACAGACACGCAGATAAAACGGTAATCAAACAGACAGACAGACACGCAGATAAAACGGTAATCAAACAGACAGACAGACCTTGATAGCTACTGGTAACTAATGTTTGACTACTTAGTTTAATCATCAAACTTGGTAAATAAAGGCGTTTTTGACGTAAGTCACGTGTTGTCACGTGATATAACGCCTTGCTTGACGTCACTGGAGGCCTATACACGACTTTCAAAAATGGCCACCACTAATTAGCATATTATTGTTAAAAATTGTTTTCGTGAAAGGAAATATTTTAAAAACATACATGTCAAAACTAATAATAAGTTCTCAAAGTTTGACAGAAAAAGGTTAAATCCCCTTAAATTTATAGGAGTTTGAAAGGACTAAAAACACCAAAATGAGGCTACAAAGGCCTCAGCAAAGAATTCCATACAAATCCTTGTATTTTCATTCCTCCATAACTTGACATTTTGTGAAAAGCTTCAATAATTTTCAAAAGTGTCTATTTCGGACAGATCTGTGACGTAGTTGTAATGAAAGTATTTCGGATATAGTCAGTCTTAAGGAATAATTGTTGGTCGTTGTTAGGCATTTATGAAAGTGGTTTATTCGTGCAACTAATCACCTATTTAAATCTGGGAGTATTTGGAAGTAGACTTTGTCTTCCTGACACTTCATGCATAAATAATAATAAAAAATCAATCAGTTATTTAAAGTTATGTTTTATTTTTAACGATATTTAGATTTTACATTTTCCTAGTAACCCAGAGGCTTTTCTTTCATTTTATAAATATATAAATATTTTTAGAGTGCAAACAATAAATCCGTGAAATACTCAGACTAAATAGTACAAAATAGTGATAACTAAACAAAAGAAAACATAAAATTGTACTATTTACAGTTACTATAGTTTCAAGGATTAATTGTTTGCACTCTATATAGTTATGAACATTTTAATAGCTGCTTCATACAAAGCATGCATGAGACTTTTTGTTCGAACTTACCCAACTTACTTCGGATCGATTTTGCACACAAGTCACAAAGTAAATTAATCATCCGCGTGGAATACATACACTTGATAACATATTTTAAAATACTTTTTTAGCCATACTTATTTTTATATTGTCGGTGTATTGCACGTTGCTACAAGCCGGTTGATGTCGAGGACTGCACTAACTAGAACCGTTTTAACATGACGGTATACATACCGTTACGGTACTACAGACGATTTGATTAGAGTTGTTTTCGCATCAGTCAGAAACGGAACGGTTATGACACGGCTACGATACTGCTACAATGGAAATTCCATTGTTATTTTAGAAACTACGACTACGATCCGATCCGATCCGATATACAAAAACGACTCTATCAACAGTGGGTATTGAACTATCCCATCATGCATTAGCACCACGTGCTCCAGCGCGATTTCTCAGGATCAGTATTAGGCTTAGTATCCTCTTCGTCCACCTCATCCACAGAATACCCAACATCACGTGACACTTCTGAATCTGTTTCCCATTCCTCTTTCTCGTAACGGTGGAATGTGCAGAGAGGGTCCTGGAATCTAACAGCTTGAGTACTACTGCTACTGCTGCTGCCTTCCGATGTCGAGCTGGACGATTCGATACTGCTGCACGCTGTACTTGAACTACCTAGAAAATATAAAATAACATTAAATTCAGGGGTGGGACCACTCATCATCGATTAAAGAAGGGAGGAGAGGCCAGGGCAATACAGGACATTTTTGAAAAGGAAACACAACTGGATCTACTATAAAATCTCCTTGCGCCAATCGCGTAGGGTTAGACTTTCGTAGACAGTCACTTCTGTCTCTTCTGGTGTGCCTAATTATTTGTTTTGAATTTGGCCGAGTCAAAGTCCAATAGCCTAATCACACCATCACAGCCATAGTTACTGTAACCCTGTATAATCACACCATCACAGGCATAGTTACTGTAACCCTGTATAATCACACCATCACAGGCATAGTTACTGTAACCCTGTATAATCAC
Organism: Diadumene lineata; assembly: GCA_918843875.1. Lineage (NCBI taxonomy): Eukaryota > Metazoa > Cnidaria > Anthozoa > Actiniaria > Diadumenidae > Diadumene > Diadumene lineata. Next base: position 360,961 of record OU974076.1, on the reverse strand, counting down.
ACCATCACAGCCATAGTTACTGTAACCCTGTATAATCACACCATCACAGCCATAGTTACTGTAACCCTGTATAATCACACCATCACAGCCATAGTTACTGTAACCCTGTATAATCACACCATCACAGCCATAGTTACTGTAACCCTGTATAATCACACCATCACAGCCATAGTTACTGTAACCCTGTATAATCACACCATCACAGCCATAGTTACTGTAATCCTGTATAATCACACCATCACAGCCATAGTTACTGTAACCCTGTATAATCACAGTACTAAACATGCAGATAATGCGATTTATAACAACTTACCATCTGACGATCCTCTTGATAGATACCGACTGGGAACAAACCCTTCATATCCCTCAGTAGTCGCGATCCACCACCACTCGTCATCATCGCGGTTTAACACTACAATAGTCTCTCCTTTATATACACTGATGTCGTTCTCGTCACGTGCGATAAAATCATACATTACCATCACCTTAGTTTCTTCTGATTTACGAAAGATTGACGCACAGTTTTTTTGACGTTGGCGAAATTTGTCGGCAACGTAACGATTCTCGACGTAAGAATCTTTGACGTTTTTCGCAACGTATACGTAATCATTTTTAGTTCCCGCAATGTAACGTGTTTGGGCTTTGTCTGCCACGTAACGATGTTTGACATCCATAACGTGAGTACTTTTCCCGACGTAATTTTCCGTAACGCGAGGATTACGGCTGTTATTTAAAACGTAACCATTTTTGACGTAATTTCTGTTACTATCCAAAACATTTCGGCTTCCCCACAAGTCGGGATATTCAGAATCTCCCCGAAAGCTATAATCGGAATCTTCTTCACTAGACGAAGACGTGTTCGTTCTTTGGCCTCTATAAAGTGAAATTTTAGCGTTTGTTTTATTCCCGAAATGTGGGTTCATTAAGCTCTGAGTTGAATTCACTTGCCGATAGTTTTTGCTGGTTATATGATCTGTGCTAGCTAAATGCGTTCTTGAAGAAGAAATAGTGGATGGCTGCAGAGTTTTTCTTTCTAAACAGGAATCCACAGAATGGTGTCTATTCGTTCTCGAAGTAGTGGTGTACGAATTCTGAAAGTTATTTGGTAAATTCCAATCATGATAATACTCCATATGACTTTTAGACTCTGGAGTATGTACGCTCTGAATTTTCTTTTGTAACAAAGTACAATATCTTAAGGGAATGAATCCTCTTTTCCCGCTAGAATTAACAACCAAGACTTGATCGCCCTCTCGGTATAACATATGCACTACATCACCTTTTGAAACACTTAACTCCGTACCTACTCGCGTCGACGTGAAGTCCGATAATATTCTTGCTTTAACATAGGCAGGGTTTTTTAATGACGCTGAAGACAGCGACGAAGTTAACGGATCCGAGAATTCTGGTGATGAAATTGATCCTGTACCATTACCATGACTACTTATACCGCTATCATCATCATCATCGTCATCTCGTGGGGGCAGGGTTCCTGGTTTAGAGTGCAAGGTTCTCAGTTGTTCGATGTTTCGTTTTCTCGCCTCTTTGAGTCTGTAGACTAAACAACGACAATAACACTGTGAGTTGTAATTGTCAGGGTTTGTACTCAATATACACTATATAATTGGTGTGGTGTTGATGTGTTGTGATCATCTGAATGTGTGTGGTCTTGACTGCTGCTTTCAGTATTTTATGTTTGAATGGTTTGGACCCAAATGTAACATGGGAAATTTGACACATACTACTAGAATGATACAATGGTACAATCATGGTACTAGAATGGTACAATGGTACAATTATGGTACTAGAATGGTACAATGGTACAATCATGGTGCTAAAATAATACAATGGCACAATGGTACAATGGTACTAGAATTACAACATGCACTTCATCACTATTTCAAAGTTTGTTTTTGTGTGTAGTGATCGTCAATGCATTCCTGGGAAAATACGCATGCATGACACTGAATCTGAGATCGATGATTGAGACCCAGTATGCAATGAACACAAGCCCCAAGTTTTCTATTGCTCTGCTTATTTGGGTGTAACAACAAAATCATGCATACAACATTTTGCCTCAAGTAATCCCCCCCCTCCCCGGGAAAAGTCCTGGATCCGCACCTGGTCTTGTTATAAACTCAATAGGGATGATATATAAATGATGGTGCTGATAAAAAAATGAATGAAAAAGACACCTTGAATGTAACGAAAATGTTAAACTTTGAATAAAATAAATAACTTTGGTGTAAAATTATGCAATAAAAATTGCCAAAATGCTATCAGAATTCGCATCAATGATGTGAAACTAAATGTCATAATGAATCATTTAACAAATATATGTGTTTTTGGTATTATTTTTAAATTTTCATTCATTCATATAAAAATAGGTAAAGATTTAAAGCGGTGATTCGACATGACTAAATATAAAAGTTTAAAACAGAAAAAGCTGCACAATTAAGATATTAAAATCTCTATTTTTAAAATATAAAATGAATTTAAACGACAACAGTTAAAACAGTTTTTGTCATGACTTGAGGTGTATCAATCATTTTAATTGAGACATTAGCTAAGTGTTTGTCGCGCGACCAAAAATAACAAAATAAGAACAACAGTTAGCGAGGAATAACTTCAGATAACATTAATGCCAAAATCCACTCGATTTACCCGATATGCTTTAAAAATTAAAAACAAATAACAGACAGACAGACAGCTAGAAATGGAAACTGAAAATGAAAGATTTACATTTTACTCATTTTTCGCTTGAAAAGTTTAGTAGTTATTAGCAAAGAATCTTTATTGTGAAGAGTAGAGTTTTTCATAAATAAAATAATGTTTTTAATCGAAACCTTATACACTCGCTGTACACATTTTATCTTTACAGTAAAGGTTTTTCAGTAGCAAAACTTTGATGTTGAAGAAAATTCATTTCTAGAGGGAAGGTGATTTGAATATTCTTCTTTTAATGTTCTCAGTTGTCGTATCTCTTTGCTATAACCAAAAACATTTTAGTTTTTATATTTTTAACATTTCGTATTGCTGTTCTTTTTAGAGAAGTAATTAAAACCATAGCAGAAAAAGTGAGGTAATCCAAGAGGAGGATCGTGCTTTATTTTTCTTTTGTTCTTTTATTGGCATCGCAACCGCAATTTTAATCTAACAATATTAGTTTCAAATTTATCTTTGAAAGTTTATTCTTATTGCGAGTATTTGAATAAGAGAACATTGTAAATTATAGTATATCATTGCCAGTCTGACAACAGAACTATATGCATTAATACGAGAAAAATCGATAAAAACCTATTTTAGAGAATACTCAAGTTAAATCTTGAACTAAAATAAACGCATACATTGTAAAGATTGGGCAAAGCTCTTGTCGTCCATAGAACAGTCGAATCAATAAAATTCCTTTTTATCGAGTGTACTCAAGTACCTCGGTTTTTCACACATTTTCTACTATAATGTAGCTTGAAAAAGGCTAAAATTGAAATAATACACAGTTCAATCATGCATAATATGCCCCATTTAGCATGAATATAATATATACAATGGACAAAATGAATTCATTTTTCATGCGATCGAGAAGAGCTAAAAAACTCAAAATCTTAATTCGCACAAATCCAACAAATTAAAATAAGATAAAGAATCAAATAGAAAAATCTGAGAGAAAAAAAGCGAAACATTCTGAAAAAGAATCGTGATGTTTTAGAATTAACATAACGCGAGTCAAGTTGTCAAGTTGGTCGTTTGAACACCAAATAACTAGAATACACTTCCACGAAAAATAAATATCTAAATAAACAAAGAAATCCAACTTTTGATATTTCAGAACTTTAAGTAATAATTACAAACTTTCGATAATTTTGAATACTACTAGAAATTGTGTATTTTTAGAAATTACTCACACACAATATACAATAGTAACTCCGGTACGCTTGGTTGGAAACTAGATCTTTACTCACACAAAACCTAGCATTTTCTACTAAAATATCCGAAAACAATTCTGAAAGCCTACTCCATGAAAAACAGATGTTAAGCATCAAAGATGAGAGGAAATTTAAAACCAAATAAACGAAAATACCAGTGTTTTAGTAGTGAAAAGCAGCGAATGTGGAGTCGATATTTAACTGTGTTTTTTTCCAGCGGGTGTTTAATTCATACATAAAACAAAAACTAATTTCCAAGAATTTCGGTGTTTTTCTTACCATCATAACGACATCTCTCCCACATTTCCATTGATGCTAAAACAAGTTGTAGTTTTTGACGAGTTTAAACGACAAGCGATACACCAAAAAAACAGACGACGCGGAACTGAAATATGAATATTGAGAGGCTGAAGGAAGAAGGGAGGGATGGCGTACCGATCGGTTGCCATGGTAGCGGTATTGTAGTTAGTCACTGCTGTGATGGGGAAGATTGAGCTATTGTTGCAAGTGAACTCTTTGTGTTTCCCCGAGTTTCAATCTTGCGTTTTCTTTCTTTTTTTTGATCTTTCATCCACTTTTTCGCTCGCTTGTTTCTTTTGTCCCCCTTTTTCGACTTTTATACTTTTATTTCATTTTTTTCGCTGCACTTCTATGTTTCTTTCATCCATTTTCTCATTCATTTTATTGCGCATTTGTTACTTTTCTGCTTAGAATGTTTTACCATTTCCGTAGCATGGTTTAGAACAAAAAAAATCGATTCTCGTCCGTCGCAAAATCAATAAATCTATCAACCTAATTATAATAGATTCAATAATTTATTCAATCAATCAATCAATCAATCAATCAATCAATCAATCAATCAATCAATCAATCAATCAATCAATCAATCAATCAATCAATCAATCAATCAATCAATCATGAAATATTTCCCATGCATTGCCCCAATTATTTATCAGTACATTGCAGTGCTCATCTATTCATATTTGAATTAGCAGGTGAGGTTAAGCGATTAGAATGACGATATTTTACACACAACCAATCTTATGATGTGATTCAGGAGAAAAAAGTAATTGATATGGTTGTTGTATTAATATGGTTGTTGTATTTTATTATTCATTTATTCCTTTACAATATTGAATGATATTGTACTAAGTCGCGAGTACAAATGACCTAAAATCTTCCATCTGTTCATCCAACCATTGATTAGTATATTCATCCATCCATCCATCCACTCCTCTCTTGTACTAAACGGCCGTACATTCCTTTTATCATGCATTTATCGGTCTACCAATTCATTCGTTCGTTCTTTTGTTCATTCATTCATTCGTTCGTTCTTTTGTTCATTCATTCGCTCTTTCGTTCATTTGTTCATTCATTCATTCATTTTTTCCTCAATCAATTATACTCCTGTATCTGCTATCTTTCTTATCTTTCAAGGACTGCCGTAATTGTCATCCAATTATTCTCGTCTGTTTACCCTGTATATTTGTTAGTTTGTCGCCAATGCAAACATTAGATTGCTGTGGACACATTTCTAATTCAACATTGGTATACACACAAGCCATTGCAGGAACTGGCTAGATAACAAAGATGACATAACAAAGTAAATGTAAATGTCTACAAGAGAGATCTAAAAGCTGTTCACTGCAAAAAGCCGGAACTCTTAGGACATGATTGAGAAAAGCACTTTGACGAGCATTGAGAGAAAGAACATTTTGGAATTTGGAATTATCGAAGTAAATAATGACAAAAATGTGATTATCTTAACGTTCAAATATCCAACGATTCGTTCATTCAATCACATATCATTCAATTTAGTTATCAATCTCATTCACTCTTTGATTAATTGAGTGAGATAGTAATTCATTCATTCATTGGATAATTCTGCAATTCGAAGCATGTTCATTCATCTATCCATTCCTTTATTCCTTCATTCATATATTGATTGACTGATTTGTTATTTCATTCATTCATTCATTCATTCATTCATTCATTCATTCATTCATTCATTCATTCATTCATTCATTTATCCATTCATTCATTCATTTATTTATTCATTTATCCATTCATTTATTCATTCATTCATTCATCTATTGATCGATTGATTGATTGATATCATGTCGAATTCTTCGTTCATTCACTAATAGCATCGACTTCTCCATCATTGCTCGGTACAACAAAATAACCCCAAAAATGAACTGTTATCTCTTCTTCAAAATACTTCCTTGCCGAAAGCACTGCATTATCCAAACTAATAATAACTATTCCATTTTTAGAAGATAATTTTAGATGAAATAGCACTATTCGTGATAACTGTTATCTAAAAACGCCAATACAATTACATATATTCATCGCGCGCACCATTTTACATTGCAGAAAGTCAACGGGCCTGCTAAAAAGGCTATATTTCAATTTGATGTTTTCAGAGTAGATTTCAAAAAAATGCACAGTAGCTTATATTGTATCGTAGTTTCAAAAACACAAACCAACATCTTTGGTATCGTAGCGGTATCGTAACCGTACCGTTTTTTTGTCGCGTAAAACTCCTCTATGAACCTTTTAGAGTCGTTTTCGTAGTAGTGGAAAACAGTACCGTTGGCATATACCGTAGTTTCTAAGAAAACAATGAAACCATTTGTTTTATTTAGCTGTATCGTAACCGTACCGTCCCCACTCATACGAAAATCATAAGAGCAATTAAATTAAAAAAAACCATTTTTTGGGGCTGTTTCTACATCTTTCATTTTGAAGTTGTCTGCTTGTCGAACGCACACATAAAATATGCGAAAATATATTTGAAAGAATTGTGGCATGGCAACAAGCAGTAAAATAGTATGAGAAGAATTATTTTTAACCAATTTCAGTAGAAAGAACATGAAAAAATACTGAAAAATAACATCGAAGAAATACAATCAAATTACTAGTAAAGATATCGTTATATTATGAGAGTAATGTATCAACCATATGAAATAATTCCTACAATCAGCTAAAATTTAGAACATGAAAACATGATTAGAAAATTCAGCAGTTAAAAAAATAGCACAAATATATATTACAAGGAAATTACAAATATAAAGTTACTGTTTGAAAATCAATAATTTGTAAATACACTTTGTGCAATAAATACTTTCATTAAAAAAACGAACTATATATTTTGCAAAATTTCAACTCACCAGCAAATTTTCGAATCATGAGTTCTAGCATTCCTCTATGTGCTATACAACCATTCTCTTGTTTTTCGTTTGATAAATGAAACAATAGAAGGGTCAGTTTATTTTGACAAACACGGCAAACCTTTGCAGTATGACATCTGGTTCGATCAGTCAATTCGAACACATAAATGGCGCAGGCGTGGTAAGGCTTTCTTTGAGACAAGAAACATATGTTTAGGATTCCTGTGTTGAGGCCATGGTAAGGCTAACTATTTTGCTAAAGTAGCGAACAGCGAGTTCAGTGTGAAGAATATCTGGCTAAAATGGTTATTTTAGTGATCTTTTCTTGAAATGAATTTAAAGATTGATGGTCAGATAGACGCGCAGTACGGATGCGTAAAAGGACAACTTGTACTATCTATCTGACAATGTTGCCGCCGGTACAATTTACATTTTTTGGGGGTGGGGTGGGGTGGAGCTACATGCTTTTGTGTATAAGTTAGCCATCCAAATACAAAGCAACTCAAATATCGAGGGAGTAGAAGAGGGACAAGAGTAGGAGAAAACAGAGGGGAGAGGGACGGGAGTGGGCCAAATGGATGTTGCACTGTAATGAAATAATAATTGATTGAATTTATAAAGACAAAATGTCAAAAGCGCCTTGAGCACAGAGTATATGTTTGTAGAACTAAACAGAGTTATTACTATCCTATGATATGATATAAATAACATGTTATCAGTGGCTGTGGTTAACCATCCACGTCACAGAACGCTGAAAACGTCGAGGACGTCGGACGAGACGGAAATCAAGTTATGCCAAGATTTCAATATTTATATTGCAATGTACATAAAACTAGAACACTATGACACGAGAATCTAAGACAACTAGAGTAAAACATATTTCTCGTCAATGTTGACAGATGTGAACATACTACGCAAAAATTGTAACATCTGTTCGGCGTTCACATTTTTACTTTGAACTGTTACTCTATAGAATTAAAGTCATATTGAATGCTACGTCATCAATTAATACAATGAGAAGAAAACTGCCAAAACAAAACGAATATCGCTCTTTATGTGAAATCAATTTTTGTAATTCCAGCCCTGCCACAATTTGTGATGTTAATCAATCGTACGCTCAGTAGCTTCTCATACCTTCTATGAGCCTACAGATCTTTAAAAAATGCACAAAAAATAAAAATTTGCCCAGGAGCTACTACAAAAAGGCATAGTTTTTCCTCATCGCAAAAAGCATTTTTTCAAAGTTTAATGGAAGAAGACAGTTTAAAGGATGCGATGTGTTTGCATAGGAGACTATGGGGAATTAGTACAAATAACATTGATATTCACAATTACAGATAAACAAGCAAGACAGCAACTAAATTAAAACGACAGAAAACTGGGAGGTGAAGTTTGGAACATTACATGTTATTGTTGTTATTATTTACTGAAAAGATGAAACAAATAAAGTATGCATCGAGATCAAGTTTTTCAAATAATTTCGGGATTCTTTTTTTTCTTTTTTAAGCCACATTTTGCTTTTTTTCGGATTTTTTTTTTTTTCAAAACAAACTTATGATAAAAGTTAATAAAAACGTTGATAATAGAACGTCCGATTTCTTTGATTTGCAATTTGAGACTGCCAAATTCCAATATTTTTATATCATTTTCCCCAAAAGGTTTTATTAATAGATGTAAACTTTCACACGTACTTAATTAATTACTTTACAAAGTGAATACTAGACCGGATACTTCAACCTCTCAAAAACTACTGTAATTCCTGTGTTTTAAGGGATAATCCTTTAGTCTTTACTCTATAGCTGACACTTCCTATCGCACTCAAAGTTAGTTTTGATCTGTAGCAAAATGGAATTCAATTATTGAAGAGGTTTAATCAACTAATCATTGGAAGTTTGTCAACATGACACTGTTTATTATTTCAGTGATAAGTTTCGCAGATATTTAGCACTCCATCGTTAATAAGAGATTACGATTAAACAAAGAGTTGGCCGACTTCGTGTGTCTTTCTAGTTTAAAATAGTTGATTAAAGTTCTAATTAATTTTTGTGCAAGTTTTTAAGTCTGATAAGTTGAGTCATTCAACTGCCATGCTAATCAACAGTGATTTTGAAAGAGGAGTGTTGTATGACCCACAACATCGATAATACAAAATGTACAAAAAAAAACATTTTTGTATCGAAATCACGTTGTCCTTGGCTTTACCAAAAATACATTTTTTAGCAAATAAAATTGGTTACACAAGAAGTGTGATTATCCAAGAGAAAAAATTAAATCAAACGATTTTGCTTCTCATGTGGTTTCCAGAAGTCTTACCGGGATAGCTTGAAACTTCCGAATTTGTAACAAAAATCCCGAAACTATATCTTATATATATACTATATCAATTTGTAGTGCAAACTATAACGCGTAACTACGCGAAAACTTGTGGCTTTGAAATAACAGAAACAAATGAGTATGAATGGATTAATATTTATTGTCTCGCATACCTTTTGGCACGGGAGAAGCCACCATTGCACAACATTCAGCCATGGACAATGACGAACCATTCAATACCAGCTGAACAAGCCCATATGATAAATTAAGTCGTAGCTTTGGAACGTGCGGTAAATTGGAGCAAAATGCCTGAAAATATAGCAAAAATAAAACATGGAAAAATCAAAATGCAATTTAATTTTTTTTAACGCGCACAAGATAGTAATAGCATGTGTGAAGCATCTTTTATGATCTAGCCATTTAAATTACTACAAAATGCCTGAAAATATCCACAATTTACCTTCGAATCAAATTGCAATTACAACTACTAAAGGTTTGATATCAGTTTATAGTAGAAAAGAAAGGGAGCCGCGAGGAAATTTTCAATACGATCTTGAGATAATGCAACTTTTTGAAACAATAAAACACAACTTCTCTGTCAACAAGCAGCTGAAAGTAGGGAAAATTCCACGCTCTGAAAATGGGTAATAGACAATATGCATCCGCACAAACATGCAAATAGAATAAAATGTGCTAATTCTGAATTTAGTGTTACCATCATTGGGCTACGTGCCTTTAATACTCATTTGTTGTCGGCAGTTTTGATGAATGTAGTATACTAGTATATACGAGCCATGCCAAGATATATTTCTATCAAATAGTACGTGCTGGGGTTCAAACTACTCCACAACTGTTAAACCCATTAAACACAACATGTCTTACCTTATCAAATCATGCCTCCAAGCTGCAAACATGCATTGGAACTAAACTTCGACTCATAGCCTATGTATGTTAAAGACGGCGTTATGGGATACCCTCACGTACTAGTTTTTGCTCTACAACTTCAATAGCTACCTAATTAAAGTGTATTGAATTAGTTCTGGAAGTGTTTTAGAGAGTTTGGCCGATAAGGCGGCGGTGTTGTATGACAGGCTAATATTGAATAATGTGTCTTGACATTGAAACGAATTGCTGCGATGATAACTAAGGTCATTCCCAGATACACATGGGCACTCAATGGGGGTGGGGTGGGGGCGTGTTGACCGGTTATTCTTCGACAATAAATATTTGGCATCAAGCCTTATATGGCGTGCTCTTGCAAAATTTTATACATCAAGCAGTATTGCCGCAATCTATACACATCTATATTTCACTAGTTTTCCTTCTCGACTAAATTTATGAAAAACGAAAATTTAACTCACATCTCCTTCCCTTCCTTAATTTTTCCTGTTTCACGTTCTCAGTCATTTTTCGTTTAACAATTTTCTTTCCTTACTTTCACTCTATATTTTTTCCCTGCTCGTTGGGCTCCCTGTGGAAATTACATGACATCAGCGGGCCCTTGTTGGGCTCCCTATGGTTTAAATATGGCTGCCGATGTAAACACTGGAGATTTAACCTTTCAAAGCCATAATTCACCTCTGTTACTAACAGAACATGATGGTAGGTGCTGCAATATTAACATCTTCTTTAACTTTGTCTTGAGATTTGTCTTGACCGAGGTGACAGCCATAAAATGTTCAAGAAACGTACAAATTCATAATATAAAGTTACGTAACATCCAAATCAATTTCAATATTTCGTAGTACATTTAAGTAGACTTACCTTGTATTTTGTTGCTATTTGTAGGCTTGAGTAGTGCTGGCGTAGATATAAGATCGCAGTCACGATTATCCTTCTGTTGGTCAGAATTCAAGTACGTATATTAGATGAATGATTATGAGTTTAGATATAAGTGGTTGATACAGCATTAAAAATAGTTAACTATAGTTGTGACCATGTTGTCATGTGTGATCTTGAAAAAGACTGTTGGTGTTAGAGTGTAATGTTGCAATGGTTTTTACCCAGGTGTAAGTGATGTTAAAGTGTAATGTTGTAATGGTTTTTACCCAGGTGTAAGTGATAGAAATCAATATCAGAATTTGTTCAAAATCACAAAAATTGTCACAAAATCACCCCCCCCCCCCCCCCAAAAAAAAGTCATAAGATCGTCCCCTAAAATGCTGTTGATGTCCCATTGGGGGTATAGTTATTCTTGAGGAGGACATTTGTGAAGTCATTTCAAAGGTCTATGCAGAAATCATCTTTAAGGTCTTTGAGACAGATGTATTCATTCTTGCTCAAATAATTCTTCCAATGTTTCTGTTGTATATTTAGTACATAGTAATGTAATGTAGTGCATCTATAGTGCAATTCCCTAATTGTCTTGATGGGCTTTACAATCTTAGTACCGATAGTGGTTGTCAATTCTTATGTTTCTCTTGTAGATGATATGCAAAGTACATCGTGCCTATAGTGGTTGTCAACGGTGTCATCATTCTTGTTCTTGTGCTAGTTCTATAAGCAGCAACAGTTATACAAGATTGCAGTATATATCATCACAGATTAACATGTAATCAAAATGACAGACAACCGAAAGATCACACCTGATGCAATTTGTTTTATGTGATTTGGCTCATGCGATTAAGTAAATGGACAGATGACAGGCAGATGATGTAATAGAAAAGGGGTTACAATTATATGAATTATCAAGCTGTCATTCAACCTCTAGTATGAAAAGTGCACAGGCAATAGCTAGATTTATGATGGTCATGCTAGAAACTCTACAAAAATGAGATAGTATGACTTGAAACTTGCCTGACACTATAATGTATGCTCTAGTTGTTTCTTATGGTTAGTCATACATGTCAATCAATCAATTAATCAATCAATTAATCAATCAATCAATTGCTAAATCAATCAATAAATCATCAATAAGTGCATTTTACAAATAAATATCATTATTTATTACTGGATAAATAAAAATCTAGGTCATTTACAAGATTCCAGTTATTGTTACATCATGTATATTAATGTTCTGTTACCTTATACACTGTAACATAATGCTGTAGAGGTATCCCCCATTAAAAGTAATAAAATCATATAAACAACATCAGTCTTTTAGCTAGATATTACAGGGCAGCTATGTCTTCCTCATATCTATTTTTAGTTTTTGAGTGTCCTATTTTTGTTGAAATAGGAATCCTTAAAAATAAATAGCAGAGAAAGATGTACCATACTAGGACTGATGGACTTTCTATGAAGAAGGTATAATCTTTTCCTGAGAACAAAATTAAAAAAACCTGCAAGGCTTTCAGTTTTCATTTGTTTGTTTGTTGTTGTTATGTACAATGTGCAATCCTGGAGTTGTTTTCATATGAGTGAGAACTGGCAGCATTTTGATACTGCTATGTTACAGATGACTGCATTGTTTTGTTCCAGTCAGAATCCATCAGACCATTGGCAGACAGAAATATTTCAGGAATGTTGCTATTGTCCCTTGGCCAATCAGAGACATCCCAATAATGAGCTCTATCCATAAAGTAATTTTTGATTGGGTAAGACAACATTTCTGGAATACTTCAATTGCCCACCAATTGTACATAGTTTGTTAATTCAGTTTTCCTGCTATAGAACTTAATAAACTATTATTATCTTTTTGATTCCCACTGTAAAATAAGAGTTACTTTATGCTCCTGCTTCCTACTCATATAAAATAGACTCCATCTCAAAGTAACAATACAACATTTGATGTCCTATTGCTATGGTATTGTAATATCATTAAAGTATTGGTTCGGATCCATTCCAATCTATTGAAGCTTTCTTCCATCTGAAATGCCAAAAAAAAAATCAAAATGAGAGTTAAACAGAATGAGACAGACAACTTTATCTCATTTTGATATTTGGTGATTTCATGGGGCAGTTTATGCTATAAAACGTGCTATCATTGGTTGATTGGAAATGAACTCCAACCATGACACTGATCAACATTCCAGAAAAGAGAAAACAAAAAAATGTTGTGCAACATTGAGCTGGGATGAAATGAATCGTGACTGTAAAAAGCTAGTTTCTTCCTCATAATCAAGTTAACAGACATGTACAAAATAATCAAAATTGGAAATATGCCTTAGTATTTATGCACATTATGTCAAAATGATTCTTCCCTCCATAACTATAACATGTGTGGCTGTCACTTAAATTTAAATATTTATTATTTATTTATTTATTTATTAATATGAGGGTAATAATAACCAAGAGGTTGAAACTGACTTATTTGCAACAACACACATGAGCTGGAAGAGAGTCATGAATCACTACTCAACTGACCTTGTTCTTATGACGTGTTCTAGTGGAGGTACTAAATCCTCGTCTTTTGATTCTGGACACTCTCTACTTGTATCTAAAAACAATTATTATTAATTATTACGTTCAACAGGACAAACATTTGAAATGTGATCTGGTACTGGGGGGGGGGGAGTATCATGTGAAAATGACACCCTCAATTGCACACACCCTATATTTTCACATGGTTATCACACGCATATCATGTGAAAATACCATGAGAAACTGCCCAATTTCATTATGACATCACATCAAAACAAATCTATTGTTTCAATGCTAAGAATCATGGCCGCTAGAGGGGATACAAATCTATTTATAACAAAAGAACAAAATATATGTTCAAGTGCAAAGCAAAATGACGAAAACTTTTTAGCAGGTCTGTTCGTATTCATGTAAATAAACCATGAGGTCATAGTGAAATAGGGCAATAGAGAGTGTCCTTTTTACATGTAGTTCACATGATAACCAGGTGAAAATTTTCTATACACAGTGTTTTCACATAGTTTGCATGTTAACATGCCCTTTCTCAGTGGTATACTGTTTAACTGTACATCAACATACCGATTGTTAACCTTATCTCTTCTTCTTGTCTTGCTAAACCATCATAATAATATAAGTCAAATTTCTTTTTACGCTCCCTACAATGAAGACAATTATAACTATTGGACATGTTTCTAGAATGGATAGTAGGGTTTGGGGTTCAAGGCTGTGAATAGAAAAGGCTTCTGGACAAAGGAATTGGGAAAACTATTTGGGACTCCTGGATGATTTTTATCATGAGCTTTGTAATTAAGAGTCACAGGGCTAAAGTAAAAAAAAAAACAAGGCTCCATGACACTTCCATAGAGAACCTGACAAGTGATATGAGAAGTCTGAAGAATTGTTATGGACAGTGACTCAAGACAACATTTTCCGTTTTCTAATGTTAACCACTACACCACAAGGACCAATCATGCTGGTAATGTCTATAGACATCCCAGAGGCCGTTGTATGAAGCATGGTTAAAGTTATCCACTCCATAGGATTCTTTAGAATTCATCTGCTGGATAGGGATTTATCTGGTGGATAGTGCAATCCAGACTTCGCACAACTGGCCCAGACCAATAATTTCTCTATGTGCTGGTTAATTTTAATTGTTCACATATATACTGGTAATGAAATAAAGATAAATGTTTTTGTTGTCACTCATACCATGTTTCCATTAGCGTTCTATCTGTAGAAAACAACACACTAAAATGACTTTCACTACATATCACCCATATAGGGTACCTAGGTGTCTTGTAGTATTCTCCAACCTGAACATTAAAAAAACCATTCAATTAAAGTGGTTCTCAAAAACTTGTAAAATAAACATCAGCATACAGTCTACAATTTACCATTATTTTTTCTTCTGTGTTTACAGCACTAACTAACTAACCCTATTACACGCTTATTATGCTTTCGTTAATACATTTCACAGAATTATGCCTCTAGTTTATTGATAAAAAATGAATCATACCTGACAAGATCCATAATGTTCAAACAATGATAACAATCCTACTTCAGCTTGTTTCTCCAGACCTTTAAGTATCATCTATAAAAGAATTGAATCAAAGTCTTTAAAACATTGGTGTTAATACAAGTACATCAAACAAGCACATCTTAATATTTTTCCACACTATTCTGTACATGTGACGATGGTGGATATTCCCTCCTGAAGTTGTATCCTACTTGAAAACAATTGTTATTAGTCTTGTTAATGTTGTGCTCTGTCTGATGATGACCATAATTGATGAAAGTTTTGTGGCTTATAATCGTTTGCCTTAAATCCAATTTAAGCCTTATTTATTTCTCATGAAAAATGTCTGACTGACATAATGGAGAATATTGGTCAGACCATGACGATGGGACAAAGTGCCATCATACTCTAAGAATCTTTGCTTAAAACCATTCAAAACATATTTACATAATATGTATAAGGACACACTGTCCAAGTACAAGCCACCATAGTCTTCGCTAAGATAGCCTTTAATTTTCTCTCTCTCTATGTCTGTTGTGTCTACTTATGTAAAAATGTTGATCTCTTTTTCATTGTATCCATTATTTTGTATCTTAATTTTTAGAGAATACCGACTAGCAACTGGGGCTTTGCCCTGTGTCAGTACTCCTGACACTTTTGGCGAATGGATTAAAATAAAAAATAAATAAAATAAATTCCTATTTGTAATGAGAATTAGCACTTACTACATTTGAGCCTCCACCAGAATCTAATTCTATTGTATTGTCAAATGCATTGGATGTAGCTTTTCCTGTAGTTATAAGGTTGACCATTTCCTGTAAAAAATACAATAATATTCATAAATGATTACAATAATATCTGTGAGTTACAATTTCATTGAAGCCACCATTGGCATCACCATCATCTTTGTCATCATCAGCATTACTGTCATCATCATCATCATGACTTACAGACACCATGCTAATATCTGATAATGATGAAGCATACAGTGATCAATGAGATTCTTGACAATGACAGTGATATTCAATTTCATGATGTGTATTTCACCAAAAAAACAACAAACAAAAAAAACAAAAAACAAAAACAGGTGAAATAGTACTAATATATTCAAATGATAATTGCAACAGACCTGTGAGCAGTATCCATGTGCGCCCATCAGTTTATTATTAGAGTCATCCATATCAGCTGTTAACCTACAAATAAATAACAAAACAGCTTGTCATAACACAACATATCAGTAAGATTGTGTTTATTTACTTAAAATGTCATACATGTATATTCTACTTTCATATAAAGTACCTTTTTATAGATCTTGATAGTATAGCAGAATAGAGCAACAGAATACACCCACTACTTGAAGGATCTTCAAACTATAAGGGCATGACAAGAAAGGGTATAAGATACAAAAATATCATTTGATTGACATTGATTGTTATGTTTTATTAAAAGACCTTTTTTCACCTGTTTGATCTGTTGATTTACATAGCTCTGAAGACTTCCTTGTGATGAGAAAGTTCTAAGAACAAGCTGCAAAGATATCATACAGTGTACATACGTTAAAAATGTAAATAATTGCACCAATAGAGTGCATGCCATATAAGCGTGAAACAATTCCTAACTATTTAGCGCTTAATAGTATTTAGTTATCAACTACATAGTCATCAACTAACTAACAATGCGCCAAGGCATAAACTTAAGACAAAGAAATTCAAAGACACGTTATAAGGAATGTTGCACGTTTTGTTTTATTGTACATCTTTTGTTAGTTAGTTGATAACTATGTAGTTGATAACTAAATACTATTAAGCGCTAAATAGTCAGGAATTGTTTCACGCTTATATGGCATGCACTCTATTGGGATGAGTGATGAACAATAAAAACATCTTATAAGCTTTTAAAATTTCCAAAAAATATATTGTTCTTAGTTTTTATAATGTTTGTAAGGCGTTGTTGAGAGCTACTGATATTGACGCTATTAAAAAAAACACATTTTATTATCATAATATTATTGACAATACCTACATTTTCAGTTAGCTGATCAGGTTTGTATCTACCGGCACCAATAAAGTTAGAATTACCAAAACCTGTAGGACTAGACAATGAAATACATGCATTAAATACACATTAATAGCAATGCTGTAATTTAGTCAGCTTAATCACTTGCTTCTACCCACACCAGAGATTGGTGTATAATCATAGTACTATGGAGTTCCTGTGTACCCATGAGGAGACTATAATGTTGAACATAGCTTAGTTCTTTGAATGTACTTTGACACTGTGAAGGTATACCACAGGAAACCTTATACCCACACTATACCAATTGATTCATTGATTTGGACAAGCAATGCATAGCATAATAGTTGAAGTCTTGCCAATGTACTTACAGTGCAACAACAGCAGACTAAGTCTTGCCAATGTACTTACAGTGCAACAACAGCAGACTAAGTCTTGCCAATGTACTTACAGTGTAACAACAGCAGACTAAGTCTTGCCAATGTACTTACAGTGCAACAACAGCAGACTAAGTCTTGCCAATGTACTTACAGTGCAACAACAGCAGACTAAGTCTTGCCAATGTACTTACAGAGCAACAACAGCAGACTAAGTCTTGCCAATGTACTTACAGTGTAACAACAGCAGACTAAGTCTTGCCAATGTACTTACAGTGCAACAACAGCAGACTAAGTCTTGCCGATGTACTTACAGTGAAACAACAGCAGACTAAGTCTTGCCAATGTACTTACAGTGCAACAACAGCAGACTAAGT
Organism: Diadumene lineata; assembly: GCA_918843875.1. Classification (NCBI taxonomy): domain Eukaryota; kingdom Metazoa; phylum Cnidaria; class Anthozoa; order Actiniaria; family Diadumenidae; genus Diadumene; species Diadumene lineata. Next base: position 342,967 of record OU974076.1, on the reverse strand, counting down.
CTTGCCAATGTACTTACAGTGCAACAACAGCAGACTAAGTCTTGCCAATGTACTTACAGTGCAACAACAGCAGACTAAGTCTTGCCGATGTACTTACAGTGCAACAACAGCAGACTAAGTCTTGCCAATGTACTTACAGTGCAACAATAGCAGACTAAGTCTTGCCAATGTACTTACAGTGCAACAATAGCAGACTTTCCTTGACCAGCTCTCCATAATATCTCAGTGATTGCAGTTGCTAGAGCTTTACTTCTATCCCTTGGTGTTGGTTGCAGACACCTACAACATCATCATTTGTTGTCATCTTAATCATTTTGATCATTTATGTCACACTCAACTTTTTTATTTAGACAAATTTAAGTTACAGGCAATCTGTGGTAGCCTACAGCTAATCAAAGATAGATTGCCAATTGTTGATCATAATAACAAAAGCAATTACAAGATTATTATTGTAATGTACTTCCTCAAACAGTCTTTATTATGTACTGAATTGTATTAATTATTGTATATATGGTACTAAATAATAATCAATGTCATCATTAATTTCACAATCACACTGCCACCATGATCATCACCATCATCACCATCATTATCATCACCACCACAATTGCCATCATCATCATCACGATTATCATCATCCTACCCATTATAACCATCATTGTCACCATCATTATTATAATCATTATGTTGATGCATTTGCACAACAAAATCATCTTAGTTAGCAAGAAGTACTTTGACATCGCTTACTGTTTTGAGTCTGCTTTTCTTTGATCCCCAAATAATAAACTTTTCAAGACAAATGCTTGTACAGCAGCAAGAACACCACATGGACCACCCTAAAAACATACAAGTAAAAGGAATGAATGAATGAATGAATGAATGGATGGATGAGTGAGGGAGTGGATGGACAAATTAATGAATGAATGAATGGATAGATGAATGAATGAATGAGGGAGTGGATGGACAAATTAATGAATGAATGGATGAACAAATGAATGAATGGATGGGTGGATGAATGAATGGATGAACAAATGAATGAGTGAGTGGATGGATGGATGATATTTCAATGAATCAACAAATAAAATAAATAACATGAATGGATTACTATATGACTGGATTGAGAATATTAAATGGATGAATTGATGAATGAATCAAACCTTGTGCTGTACAATTCCATACTCTAGTCCATAGTGATCACAAAAGTTAAAGCTTTGTTGTCTCCATTCTTGATTAAAACAGCTATTGGCTGAACCAAACAACAAATTTTTGAGAGCCTGAAATTACAAAGTTTATATTTAAGAAATACAGGGATTACAGATAAGTAGTCAAGTGATAACTTGTGTGCTTGACACCATTTTACTATTCTGAATCAGGTATATTGTAGCTTAGACTTACCATGGCTTGCTCAAGTGATATTGGTTTACTCTCAAAGTCAGCTTCAATTTGATGAGATGAACCTAACATTGTGAAAACCACTAGTAAGTTCCAATCTTACATGTGCACTGGTGATAATGGCAATGATGGTGATTATGATGGTGATTAAGATGATTGTCAGGAGGTCATCTTTGTGATAACAATGCAGGATAAACACTTGACAGACTTGTTTCAATAACAGTGTGATGATGATGGTTATGTTATAACAGCAATGGTTATGGGTTAATGATTATGGGTGAATATGATGATGAAGGTGTAAAGTTCTAAACAGTACTCAGTGAATACAGTGTAATACCTAAATTTGTAATCATGAAAATAATGATTATGATACTGATATTGTAAAGATGTCACATTTATGTCATAGCTAATATACATGTACAAAAGTCAGTCTGTTAGAACAGAAATGACAGAAAGCTTACCTAATGATAATGATCCTAGACTTTCGTCTAGGTCATCGTCAATGTCTTCAAATACCAACTCATCTCTTTTAGTCGACTGTGACTGATAGCTGCTCTTTTTAGGCAATGATGACATTGGTCTATGGTAAATAGTACACATGAAACAGATATGAATAAGAATATGAAATGAAAAATAAATCATAATACAGATAAACACATGAATTTTTCAAACAACCAAATAATCAGTCAGCCAATCATTCACTCAGTCAATCAACCAATCAGTCAATCAATCAGGCAATCATACAATCAGTCAATCAATCAGGCAATCATACAATCAGTCAGTCAGTCAATCAACCAGTCAATCAGCCAGTCAGTCAATCAATCAATCCATCATACAATCAATCAGTCAATAAATATGTCTACAAATTAACAGCTCTGAATAAAAGAGTGAATGAATGAAGATGCATATCTTCAAATGCTGCCGCAATACCTTGATGACTTTTTCAGCATTGTATCTTCACTTGTTGGAGGCACAGATTTATTTCTGAATTCAGAGGTAGGGATATACAAATCATTGAGTTAAAGAAAGATATGTTATCGTATTCTCTGAATTGAGTAATTAGTAAATTAAGAAAACAAAATCATTAAACAAATGAATAAATAAGCAGATCCATAAATAAACATTCAAATCATCAATTATCTTACTCAATATCCAGTTGAAGAACATTCTTCACTGTCAATGCCTTGGAGTCTACATGAATTTCTTTCTCAGCCTACCCACAGACATATAAATAAAATAAAGTATAAAAACTACTACAGTGACAAACCATGAACCATCAAACTCTATTCTTTGACATGGCATGGCAACTTCATTGTTGTCTGTGGCTGGTTGTTATACATGATAAGCCTACATGGTTATGTACTATCATTCTTCAGTCATAGCATTGATCAAGGACAGGGGAGAAGGGGTAGAGGAGAAGATGAGGGGGAGGGACAGGATTTAATTATGTGATTAAGAAAAATGAACACTAATATATCACATGTTTAAAACCTTTCAGCTGACTTACCATGTTGTTATTGTCTTCCAGTCTGCCCCAGTTAGTTCCTCTCAATTCATTTTCATCTGACCCTTTCACCTTATCCATGTGCATCCTATGTCCTGTTATGCTCAACTCTGATGAAAAGCTCCTAACACTTGCACCACGCTTGTCTCTCCCACCAGCAAGACCTGAACTGACTACAGGACCCCCTAACCCTGCTGACCTAGTTCTAGTTCTTGGTGTCTTAGCTCTTGGAGTTGAGGATGGTGTATGATAGGCATTGGCAGAGTGATGCAATGGTTTTTGGGCCAGACTGATTGGTGTGTTTGGATGTAGGACTTCTCTTGTTTTTGTAGGTTGTTCTGATTTTTCTAGTCTTCGTAGAAGGTCGTTGTAATCTTGGTTAGTTTGGTCAGGGTCTTCCAATTCATGTGATTGGGGTACATCTATTTTAAGCTTGTCCAATGGGGACTTTCGTTCTCTATAAAAGGAATAGCAATGAGCATTATTTTAAGAAGAATGCACAATACAAGCACAGCATTACAAACATCACTATCAACATTCATCATCAGTGATTATCAATTCACTATTGAACCAACCTAGCAGATGCTATAGTAGGTCTATGGGATTTCTGTGGTGTGTTAGTAACTGCTGTTGGTCTATGGGATTCCTGTGTTATAGATGTTGGTTTATGGGATTCCTGTGTTACAGATGCTGGTTTATGGGATTCCTGTGTTGTAGATGTTGGTCTAGGGGATTCCTGAGTTGTAGATGCTGGTTTACGGGATTCCTGTGTTGTAGATGTTGGTCTATGGGATTGCTGTGCTGTAGTTGGTCTTTGGGCATCCTGTGCACTATAACTTGTACTGGTAGTAGCAGAGGAATGGCCCTTTTCTCTCATGTACTGTACCATCACCTCAAGCATTGTCCTGAATACCAAGGCCTGCTCCTGTTATTAAAAACAAACAAATCAAATAATGTGAATATTATTAAATCTTCATGCATCAATTATTTTTTTACAATTAATTTTGTTCATTCAAGAGCCTCACCTTATTTTTCTTGATAAGTTTTTCAATGCGAACTTCCTTTGCCAGTACAGACCGATTACTGATACTATACCAAAAGGAAGAGAAAATACTTGGACTCCATTTTTTCATAGAATATAATACTTGGTAGAATATACTAAAGACTATTTCACAGCCTTTTCAGCACTGACGAAAATGTATAAACTGAGATCAGCACAATATAAGTGAATAAATATTATTATATTATTATTATTGAAAAACACTTTAATGCTCATTAATGTTTATCTTAGACATACTGACAAAAACTATAGAACATACCTATGTTCTTGCCGTGGTAGCTCTTGATCCAAAACTTGCAAAGTCCTTTTAAGACCCTACATGTACAAACAAAAAATACATCATACATCATAGATAGTGACTGAATGCCATAAAAGAAATTCATTAAAATATAGAAAAACATTGAACTTAGAATCTCGGGATCAAAACAATCCAAGGCTTATTTTTCAAATATTTATGAACTTTCCTGCATAGACCACGTACAATGACAATAACTTTAGTTAATTTTGAAATATTAAAAGCCAATTATTTTATAGCTAAGACAAACAATAACCAAACTCAGCTGTTTTCCTGCTTTTCAAATAAATACAATAATCAATTTCATCAAGCTAAGCTAACACTTTTCCTGCAATCTGCAATGATAATATTCAAGTAATATTGAAAGGCAAGAAGGAAATTCATTCATGAAGATCATACATACACTACAGGGAATAAGCTATAATACATCGTCAAGGCGACAAGCCACACTACACACATACAATTATTCCTATTTCGCAATACTCTTAAACTAAAACAGTACTAAATGCAAAGAAACCGTCGTTCACAATAGCCAATTTCTTACCTTTCTACTTAGATATTCACGAACAAGCGAAGCAGTTAACGATTCAACGTCTGTCATGTTGAATACAAATATAAACAACTGCAAATGAAAATTCAAGAATCCTAAAATCGCCTCAGAAACAACAGTGAAAACCCTTATTGGGTTTAAAACACTCACTAAACGTTTCCATTTACACTATACCATGCATTTATAAATAAGTGTATATTTGAACTACATCTTTACGTCGTAAATTGTTGTTTTTCAAGCGAAATTTTGGTCAAGAGAACCGATGAAATTTTTATTTTTTTGAAGCATACCGCTGAGCGAGAAAGCAGAGAAATACAACAAAGGGAGCCCAGTTTTGGCGGGAAATTGTATGAACGTTCTCAAAAGCGTGCGACTTTCAGCGCTTTACCTTATTGCAAGGTAACCTCTGGGCTGCTGGTGCGGCGACCAGTATTAGTCAGGTGGATTAACGCAAAATTTAGCCTTGATCATGACAAGAGTGATAAAAGCATGAAACTTGGCATGTGTATAGCTTTTACCCTACCAATGAATATTAGAAGGGGTGCCCAAGTCAAACGGCCCAGGGCTGAGGATTAGGGGGGATTTAAATATTCATCAAAAATGCGAATTGGGCTTCCTGTGGTACGAGTAACTTTTTTTTCTTATTTCCGAAAAAAGGAAACCAATCAGTATTTTATTACCTAAGATGATAATATTCAGCTTTTTGGTTGCATTTATGGACTTTTTTAAAGAAATAAACAATTATCTTGCTTAGAAAGGACTTAGAAAGTAAAAAAAAATATTAGTACCCATGCTTCCTCGGACATCCAACATGGCCGCCGGAAAGCATCCTGTGGTTCCTGTAAGTATAAACTTTTCTTTTACAAATATTACCTAAAATCACCCAATCTTTATCAGATAATGTGCAAAATTGAAAAATAGTATTTTAAAGGTTTGAAAGGAAGGGAATTAAATGAATCTTCTTCAATTATTTGCCTGCTTTTCACAACTTGATTTGAAATGTTTGTAGTTCGTAGTTTGCAGGCTTACAAAAATATGTGTACATTAACTTAACTTTAGAACATTACTTGAAATGGACTGGAGAAAGTGTATCATATGTCAGGAGACAAACAGTGAAGCTCTGAAGTGCCCTCTTAATAGTAATGATGTTGCCCTAATTTTCTTCAAAACATCAAAGATTTTAAAGAAATCAGTCAATCTTTTACCCGCGTAGAGGTAAAGATTGATGAAAACATTGTTGTTGATGACCTGTCCTTGAATAGAGCCAGTTGGCATAAATCTTGCCATGTTAGGTTTAGCCTTTCGAAGCTACGAAAAGCCCAGGAATCTTTCATGAAAAGGCAACAAGAAGAATTGACAATGAAGCAAGATAGCCAACCACCCCAAAAACGAAAACGTCAGTCAGTTGATGTGGAGAGTTCCAGTGCATATTTTGTGAGTTGCAAGGAAGTAGGGACACTCTACATAGTTTCTCAGTTATGGAAACAGATGAAAGTATACGTCGAATGGCAATGGAACTTGAAGAGTTTGACCTATTAGGTCGGATTTCACATGGCGATTTAATAGCTATTGAGGCAAAGTATCACTTAAAATGCTTGATTGCGCTAAAAAATAGGTATCGATCATTGAAAACCAAAATTATAGCAAGTAAATCAAACAACGACATTGACGAGCAAATGGATGAATCTGTAGCATTTATTGAGCTTGTTGAGTACATGGAACAAGATTCTCAGAATAGTGGAAAGTAGGCGTTCGAACTTTCTGAGTTGTCAACATTATACGTAGATAGACTTGAAAAGCTTGGAATCCATAAAACAATAAATAGAAACAGATTAAAGGATGCTTTAATGTAACATTTTGATGATAGACTACAAGAACAAACTGATGTTGTCGTGATCTTGATTGGGAAGCTTCATGAGTTGTTGGAATACAACCAACAAGCAAGGGTGTATGTAGCATTTGGCATGGGTCGCAACTTCACAATAACTGATGTTAATAAAGTCTGCTCTCATCTTGGGAAGTCTAGATCGCGCGCTCTACCAGTTTTTCATGCATTCACTGGTTCCGACTGTACCTCTCAATTCTGTGGTATTGGGAAAACAACAGCTTGGCGTACATGGGATTTGAATCATACAGAGGTATTTACCTATTAGCAAATTATATGTGCAGATTCGGATCACCGAGAAGAATTGTGTTGGTATTTACTAAAACTTTGTTTACCAAAGCTATTTATGTCTGTATCTATAGATAACACCTGCCCTGGAAGATATCGCCAGTCATCCCTTTCCACGTATAAATGCAGACTCGCGCACCTTTCAGAAGTTGGAGAGGTTCACTATTTTGATGTACGATAAAGTGAGCATTTCTACATCCGTAAACGAAACAAGAATGATGCTCTTTTCAAATCGAAACAGAGATATTGAAAACATTCCACCAACACCGGTATATGCATTACTATGTATTGAATTATTGCCAATTTTTTTATTTGAAAAATCAATTACAACTACTTTCTAGGACGCACTTCTTCAGCATACCCGTAGAGCTATATACCAGGCTGGGATCTGGACGACTTCAGATGAGCCTATGCAGCAAGTCCGTTCTCCCACCGAGTTCGCATGGTCCAAAGGACAAGATGATGAGTCGTGGAAACCTGTGTGGATGACGATTCCTCAAGTTTCTAGCGTTTGTAGAGAGCTTATTAAGTGTTCTTGCAAGAAAGCATGTTCTCGGTGCAAATGCTTCAAGCAGAAATTGAAATGCACACAATTATGTGGATGTCATTGCCTTGAGAAGCAGTCTTGAAGAAATTAGAGGTTTTTTTCGTTATTATTTGTAATAGGCCTTTATAGAGTATCAGACCATTGCTTTAGATGTCTTGGATTATTGTAAGCATTACATTTTACAAATTTTCTTTACTTTTACAGAAACACAAGAAACATTGATTCAAATTTTGGTACTTGAAACATGAAGGAAATAAGACAATTTTAGTCTTGCGTAAAAAAATCCACAGGGAGCCCAAATTGTGATGTCAACTCGAATTGGAGAACAAAAATCTCAAATTTAACTTCTATTCAAGTTTTCATTTTGTGTAATGATTAATAATAAGAATTTTATTTAAAAAACTGGCTAAATTAACAGAAAACCAGTATATCAGAAAAATTACACAGGAAGCCCAATTCGCATTTTTGACGAATATTTGAATCCCCCCTAATTCTGAACCCCTGGGAGTTTGACTTGGGCACCCCTTCTAATATTCATTGGTAGGGTAAAAGCTATTCACATGCCAAGTTTCATGCTTTTATCACTCTTGTCATGATCAAAACATTAATCCACCTGACTATATATGATTAAATCAGTTTCAGTGATTTCAAGTAGGTAGAAATGAATTTATGAATATTCAGTATGATGTATACATATTTTGAAACCTATGTTTAAACAAATTTGACTGGAGTGTTTGAGAAGGTCGTGGAAAATGAACAGGATTTTTATAGATCAATATCGGAAACACACAAATCCCTCAGTGGTGACACCGAATCGAGCATTTCAGTACCCAAAAAAGAAACGATTTCTTTCTTGTTTTCCTTCAATCTTAACTTTTCTTTTTAGTTTCGAGATAACACGAGACTTTCAACATTAAGAATAAAACGCAATAAATGTTCACAAAGTATTGACAAACGGCAATCTAATAAAAAAACAATTTTATTATGTTGAAGCGACGGTTTTTACAAATGAAACTATAACTACATAAGTACTTTACAGCTGATTATATCTATTTATTATATCCATTTTGAAATCACTCACAAATGGAGCAATGTGATTGGTTGTAAACAGTGCGATTTAATCACGAATCGCATCCTGTTGGTTCATAAATCGCATTCTTAAACAACCAATCAAATTAAAGCATGAGTTTTAAATTGACCAATCACATCAAAACACAAAACCTAACCAGCCAATAGTATCACTGGAAAAAAAATGCTGACATCATCATCACTACAAAAAAATCAGTGTTTTTTTGTGATTTTGTTATTGAGGTGAAAATGTTTTGTCCATTGTTTTGCTATTTTACCTCTATAATGGATGAATTCAGCTTCTTTGATTTTTTTAACTGATGATGATGATGAAAGCATATTTCTCCTCGATTTCCCTTCGTTTGAAGTGAGTTCACAAGTTCCGCAAGTTCCTGAGTCCACTGTCTCCAGCGTCGTACAAGTAGCCGACAAAATAGCCGACAATGTAGCCAACAAAACAGCAACAACTACTCAATTTGTAGATGAATCCAGATTTCCATTAATGTCAAGAGATGAAATAGAAGCACTAAAGTCATCAGCTGCAAACAGAGATACCTCACGCTCGACAAAACAATGGATGAACGTTTTCAATACCTGATGATTGTCCCGCCATCTTGGCAGCGTAAACATTGTAACCATGACCCCGGGAATAGCTTGACGAATTACTCACACAATTTTATACCGAGGTGAAACGCCAGAATGATGATGATAACGAGCCAGATTCGCTCAGAATAATGTAGAGTGGAATCGAAAGATACCTCAAAGAAAATGGCTATAAATACAGCATCACTCGCTCGCGAGAGTTTCTCAACTCGCAGAAAGTTCTGGACGCAAAGGCAGTGCAACTACGAGAACAAGGCAAAAGACCAAATAAGTCTCATCCACTGGAGCCATTACACGAGTCTGCACTATGGGAGAAAGGTCAGCTTGGAGACTTTGATGGAAGAGTTCTAACTAATGTCAACTTTAAAAATCTGGCCGAGCACTAACCACAGCACCCTTGTTGCTAAGTTGAAAAAAGCAGGACAGCTGCGAAACGTCATATGCGAAATTACTGGCCATGCTCGTGAGAGTTCACTTGATGATTACGACCACATCGATGAGAATCAAAGAAAAAATATTTCTCATATCATCAGAGGATTTTGAGTCAAACAAACAAACCGAAAAAAACGTCCGAAAAACAAACGAGCCAAATTTGTTCTATCCAGCGACCTCCTCTAGCTGCACTACCAGTTTGTAATCAACAACACAACACAATTTATCCAATAATTTATCCACAGTCGTTCAATGTCCTGCCACATGTACAGTCCAACTTGAGCCATTATCAGCCATCATTTGGATTTCCACAACTAGCTGGCCCTTCATCAAACTGCACTTACACGAACTGTAATTTCTACAGCTACTCGAACCAGGATGTACCAGATAATAGTGCCAAACCAACTAAAAGACGAAGAGCTTTCATTCTCGAGTCAGATGAAGAAGATTGAACTATTTTTCAATGACTTTTCAATGCATTAAGAACTATAAACTCTGTAAACTTACTGAGCGCTTTGCAAATTTGTGCTCGACAGAGTATTCTGGTCTGTCAGGTGTCACATGACATGTACATTTCATTGTTATTTATGATTGACAAGTTGTAGAAACATTTCCGTTTCCGCTAGAAAAAAAAATCATTTGTTTTCTAAATAAAATTCAATTTACTCATTTCATTGCTTTTTAGTTTTTATTGTTTCAATATTTTTTTAATTCCCTTTTACTCCTTTTTGCTTGAATACTGTGATTTCAAAATGAATATAATAAAGTGGTAATTGAACTTCGTGTCGTGCAATTTTGTCTGAAATCGAACTTGCGAAAACAAATCGCACTCCCGCTACGCGGTCGTGCGATTTAGTTTTTCGCTCGTTCGATTTCAGACCAAATTGCACTCCACTCAGTTCAATTACCATTATATATGAGCCCAAAATACGGCTTACAATATCATGTTACACATGGATTATATGATATAAGTGCACGGTCTGGAACAGGTATGTGTTCAGTTACTTTGTTTGTTTGTTTGCCGTGCTTCTCGGTTTCTTTATTTGAGTATTTTTAATTTAGTCTGCCTGTCTATCCTGGCTTCTCTATTTAGTATATTGTTCGATCAGTTTGTCCATATACAATCCACCTGTTTCACTAAAGAATACATCACGTTTAAGACCTATACTGAAATCTCTGCCAATGTACGTACAACGATTTACGAAAGAGACTCGCATATGCCGTTACTACCATCCAGCCTTGTCAGAAGGATTCTTCTTTTGAGACGCATTTTCCATCTCTTCATACAGCAAATTGATTTTGTCATCAAAATAAGCGGCGATAGCGGGACGTTTAAACTTCAAGGTCGGCGTCATCAGTCCGTTCTCGATGGAGAAAGGTGTTGGACACAGATAGATAGCTTTCACCTGACCCAAGTAAATAAAAAAGTAAAATATGTTAATAGGTAACTTGCGATAAAACTAGTGTGAACTGCGTCGGTGTTTCTAATGAAACAGTTGTAGTTATATATATACACCATACAAAAAAGAGAGTACACTTAGTGACGTTTCGGTCTATAGCTTACATTTTTACCACAACTGGTTCAGTAAAATATGGTGTTGAATGATATGAAATGAAATGGTCATCATCATCATCATCATCGTCATAGCACCATCATGGATATCCTAATATTTCGTCATCATTGTCACCATTACCATCAAAACTCTTCCAGTCACTATAGCCAATAGTATTCATCTATTACTACCTGCTCTAATGAATTAAGTCTTGCTTCTTTGCCCTTAGACAGCATGTCACTATGAATCATGTCACGGACGTTCTACATGCAAAGTATAACATAGAAAATACATTAAGAAACATTAAGAGCATTTTGTGCATTATAATCCTTATAAAATACCCTGTACGGCGTTTCTTGATAACATCATGTCTGCACTTTCAAAAACCATAAAAAACTCCTGCCCTCGAAGGAAATGATTATGCTAGGTTCAAACACTTTCCGCTTACCTGGTTTTGACAAAGCTTTTTGAGGTCTTCTTGAATGCCATTAGCTTTGGCCCATGGAAGTAGCATCTCCGGATCTGGTACAACAATGCCAACTATACATGACTAGAAATGAATACATTCCATTCATGAATACGCATGCTATTATAGAAATGATGAAATGATAGATAAAGAGGTTACAAACTTACATAGGTACATAATACACGGTAAAGTGTTCATTTACATAATGTATATATAAATTGAATGAATCATATAAATGCTGTCTGTGATTATCTTCATATATATGTGTATGTCAGGATGTTTACCTTCAAACTGATGCCATGTACGAAAACTTGTGAAACATAGGGGCTTTGCAAATAAGCACTTTGGGTCTTCTCTGGTGCAATGTATTCACCCTAAATAATGCAAAGAATCTTAAATAAAAACGACTGTCATTGAAAAGTTTGTTGGAACACCCAAAAAGAAGAAAACTTATTTCATGCTTACTTGAGAAAGCTTGAATATGTGTTTCTTGCGATCTATGATTCGTAGAGTGCCATTCTGAAATCATTAAAAGAACAAGATATGGAACATTAACAGAACAATTTTATCACGAATTGAAATATGTAAAAGTTATGCGTTTTTAATCAATCTAAATCAATCAATCCACACAAATCATGCCACAAATCATTCCCTCTAGTTTATGTTAACTTAATTCGTTATAAATTATTCGACCAGATATGGTGTTTTTATATCAAGCTTTCGACCTTCTCGGTCACTGTCGGGAATAGAAATATAACGTACCATCAACTAAAGACATATTTGACTCAAGTTTAATTCAGTTTAATCAGTTGTAGAAGATCTCATCACCTCATTCCACTGTCCTATATCCCCTGAATGGAACCAACCATCTTCATCAAAACACTCAGCAGTCTCTCCAGTATTCCTGAAGTAGCCCTTGAAGACATTACGACCTTTCACACAAATCTGGAAAACAAATCGTAAAAAGCGTGACATGGATACATAAACTTTTTCACGTTGTGGACAAAGCGTGACATTGATAGATAAATTTATTTTGAGCGGTTGTGGATAAAGTCACCACAGCCACCACTGCAATACATGCCTTGGGTCACCTTGGGTCATGCCTTAAGCACAAGCCTTCTTTAAAGTAAAAAAGTAAAGTAAATGTCTATGTGTAACGTCCAAAGACCCCTTCAGCATCTGCAAACCAGCGCTGGTCTACCATAGAGTGGACGATATATAATATGACTACACTTACCCCCAGCAAATGCCAGTACCCATTTATACACCTGGGTGGAGAGAGGCACCGAGGGAGTAAAGTATCTTGCCTAAATACACACAGTGATCGCGTCTGGTCTGGGAATCGAATCCTAGGCTACCACGTATCTCCATAGAGTATCCCTTTTGCCACTTTAACCGACACATATAAGAGCCTCTGTACAGCAGAACTCAATGCACAGGGCAGTATTTGAATGCAGATCAACCAAAATATAATATTCATGCATTGCCCACGCGCTATATAAGTTATATTATGTTTTCCTACCTCGCCTTGTCCGTTCTTTGCAAAGTACCCCATCTCTTCAACATCAACCAGCTTGACATGATTACATGGGGCTGGTGCACCAACATGACCTATTAAAATGTAGGAAAAGTCAGTTTCACCAACTGTTACAGAAAACATTTTCTATTTTCTAACAGATTTCAGCTAGTGCAATTACTGAACCAGGCCAGCAAGGTGACAGGGTAATGCAATGTAGTGCTTCTATAGCGTACGTCTCAATGCGCTTTATACCATTAAGCCGGCGTGAAGCGTTGAGGCTGTATTGTGTCTTCTGCTATGGCTACTATACTACTCTTACCTGTTGTGAAGTCGTTCAATCGTTGCATGGTAACAATAGCAGTTGTCTCTGTTTGACCATACCCTTCCTGAAGCTACAAGGAAACACAACGACAGTGATGAGCTGTTGAAACTAAAAAGAAACACATCACAACAGTGAGCTATTGAAGTTACAAGCAAACACATAACGACAGTGAGCTGTTGAAAGTATATATCGGCTCGTCTCCAATAAAAATTATGGTTTTGATGCCCCTTTAATTTGATCTAAAACTTTATCCCAGTTATTTGACTGTACGCGTTTACACTCCTGGGTGAAGAGAAGCAAAGTGGACACAGAGTATCTTGCCCAACGACACAAAATGATAGACCAGATGAAGATTCGAACTCAGATTTTAAACAGTTCAACCATACTCTACTCCAATGGCTACTAGTTTAAGTTTACCACAGTATACAGTCTCAATTTCAACCATCTGTTGTCGTGTGGTCAATAATAATGCAAACTTATGATTACCGAGATTTGAATTTAAATCAAATAATGGAATGAATTGCATTGTTTTCACTTACGTAGCATCCCATGATGCACCTGATAAAGGTTGTGACTTTCGCTGATAACGGTGCTGACCCACTGGTGATGATGCGAACGCGGCCACCAAGAAGATTCTACAATGCACATGTATATAATTGAATGTGTTCCTTCAAATCGTAAGGTTAATCAAAGCGCATTAGTTGTACTCGTTGGCTAAGTCATTGTGGATACTTGATGGAAACCATGTATACGATGAGATATAAGACTATATATAAGACCATAACTCCGACGAAGGACTTACGTCCGAAACGTCAGTTTCTCTGTACGCTGTTTAAAATTACCCACTTTTATAACTAGCTGTTTGGTTAGAAATACCGACGCAGCCCACTCTAGGAATTTACTGTTTTTTTTTCTTACGTATAAAGGCCGGTACACACGAGGGAGCCTGCTCCTCATGCAACACGCTCCCGCAACATGCTCCCGGAGTACGTGTATTAACGATTTCACGCGAAAATGTTGCTCCCTGGTTTTGCTCCCTCATATCAAACTGATTTAATATGAGGGAGCAAGCTCCAGGAGCAAAACTGCTGCAAGAACGTGGAGCAAAACCCGGGAGCAAAACTTTTGTTGGGCAACATATTTTTCGCGTGAAATCGTTGGTACACACGAGGGAGCTTTGCTTGGGAGCATGTTGCGGAGGCAAGCTCCCTCGTGTGTACTGGTCGTACAAAATGACCCAGGAGCCTGTTGCGGGAGCAAGCTCCCTCTTGTGTACCGGACTTAAGACGAGGCAATTTGCAATAAGTTATGCAAGAGCCATTCCTTGTACACGATTTGGGTAACGTCACAGTCATCTTAATAATATTGAAATATTACCATTGATGTTTTTAGGCTAAAAATGAACGGCTACCTGGATCTTCGTGAACACTAACCGATCCCATATAGTATTTCTTCGTATGATTTTCCTGTTAAAAAGAAAGTACAAAGATACTATTACATGCAGTAGGTTGCAATTTTGCCAGTTTTTTGTTTGATTGTGCAAGATACAGAGGATATTTTCATCATTTCATATTTTATTGTACCTTTTCAAGTCTTGTTCTTTGGAATGTAGAGCTATCTCAAAAATCCATTTCTTTAGCTTACTACGAGAAATCTGAGCTAAAACCTATAGAGACCAATAATATTGAAAATTCGCGGTCAAGGTATCTGTTTACTGGGGAGGTACTGCTGGATTTTAAAACTTTCCCCCAACTATATACTTAATCATATATGATACATAAGTTCGTTTCTTCAACACAAATAGACTATAATGTCGGGCAAAAGTGCCCATCATCAGGGTGCAATGGAATTATTTAAGCGTTTATTTAAGCGGGCGCTATGATTGTTTTCTCTACTTGTAAAGCACGCATACAATTGTATGTAATCGTGTAATTTTACTGTTATGCCATTGTACCCTGAGGATGAGATTGATAATTAAACCCTTGGTTAAAGAAACTAATTTATGTATATAATTCTATGCAAAAACCAGCGAAATTCTAAACTTAATATTTAATCATATATATACATAGATAATCCTGAAAAACTGTCATTAATACAAAACATTGCATCCACTAATACGTCACTTACTTTATCGTGAATAGCATTTAATAGCCTAGGCACAGCAGCAAACACAGTTGGCCTGAAAAAACGTACATAAATAATAACATGACGCTCATACATTAATAAATACATCTTTAAAATATTTAACCTTTGCAGTGTTGATACTGTAAGACTGTAGTGAATACAGATCCCGTAAAAGTGTCATTTGGCTGGCTTATACATTTTCCATGCGAACTATTTACTTGTAGTCTTGGTTTATGAATTGACCCCACCCCCTCTCCAAGAGCTGCTACACAGACTTCAAATCGTAATTGTAACCTCTCTATTGGCCTTGAGATGCTCCCGACAACGCCTATCAGTCGCAAACTGGTAAAATCATAACATCCCTGGAACTTTGTCTCACAACAAATAAAGTGACATGAAAAAGTAAAAAGATGATGCGAAACAATACAACAAAATAAATGATTTTTACTTGAGATGTTGGAAATCCTCCATCAGCTGTTCTCTTTTACCACGAGAAAAACCCATCCGAGCACCATGTAGCAACATCAGAAGCTAAAAAATACACAAACCACAGTGATAAAAGCGAAGAAACAAGGGAACAACATAGTTTAACAATCACTTTCAGTGCGCATGCAATTTTATCCCAAAATGCTCATTTTCTTTTGTTTCTGTTGTATCTGCAAAAGAAGGTGAAACCAGAGGTTCGGGATAAAACCGCACGCGCATTGAAGACGATTCTTAAACTATAAACTGGTCTCATGGACATGAGAACACAAGCATGTACCGGAACAGGCACAACATTGTGATTACAATTGTATACAAACACTCAGACAGTAAGGGGAGCCGTAGCAAAAGCGCATGATACAAGTAGATTAGACGTGTAAAATACATGGACGGATCCAGGAGGGGGTGCATCATCTTTAGGAGGGGGTGCACTACCCACTAAACATGAAGTACTGATATTATTTTGGAAAAATATTTGATTAATCAAGGACTTGAAATCTTTCCAGGAGGGGTGCACATTCCCTGCACTTCTCCCCTAGATCCAAAACTGCAACATGTGTACCAGAAGTAGATAACCGAGATATATATATATATATGTCGACACCAATACCTGGGTGCATCTTTCGTACATATGCTCTGGTGGAAGATAAGAAAGATGGACGTCTTGGCTGGAGAGTGTCACTCCATCCTGTGAAGACAAGCAATATTATAAATCATCATTGAACAAGAAAGTCGCAAGACTACTTGACATGTTTGACTCACACAAGAACAAAACTTTCTTTTTTTTAATAAATGATTAAATTTATGGCAAAAATTTCAAATGAAAGCATATTTAAACAAAGTTTTAAGGCATCGTGAATTTTATTTAAAAAATTAAAATGAGTCTAATCATTAATAAAACAACATCTTAAAATTATCTTAGTGCAAAAAATATTGCTTCCGAAAAAAAGAAGAAAAAAAACGAGGGAAAAAGGAATGAAAAAAAATGTGTCAGAAGTGGGATTCGAACCCACGCCTCCATTCGGAGACCAGAACGCCCATACCCATGCATCATGGGAAGGTAGAACCTTGAGTCTGGCGCCTTAGACCGCTCGGCCATCCTGACACTACATATGAAAAATCTGAATTGTTTTGGGAGATATTCAGACAAGTAGAAACATATTTTTTTAACAAACAAAGTGACAAGAAACAAAGTGACAAGAAACAAAGTGACAAGAAACAAAGTGACAAGAAACAAAGTGTGTGAAAAGTGAAAGGTAGACATGGAACCAACGCCTCCATCTCGACACTTAAGAGCGTTAAAACGATAATACCTGTTGTCTTTCAAACGAGTCGTTACATACCTGGTTGATAAGGAACAAATAGGCTGACATGTCAGTGACTATGTTATCATTGGTTATCAAAACACCTTTTGGGTATCCTGTGTCAACAACATATGATATATGATTAATTGCGTAGGATATATTCTATTATACATATATATGAGTCGTAACTGCTTAAATAGGGTCTAAGGGTTTCTGAACTGAGAAACATTGACTTCGAAAGAAAGAAAACTGAAAAACGAAAAAGATGTGCATCGGCAAAAGGGTATTCGCCAGCTAGACCCGTTTTAAGTTATCACGACTTATATATATATATATTATTTAGCTCTGCTTAGCTCTTTCGAAGTGGCCAGTGCACAATGCCTGCAACTGTAGAAGAAAAACAAACGAAAAAGATACTTGTTGTCATTGTCCTCTTACCAGTAGTGCCGCTGGTCCAACTGATCGTGTATATATCACTTGACCTAGGAGGCTATAAATGCAATGATGACGTCAAATTCAATTTAAACTGACATATGTGGAAACGAATATATGCACCTACTATACCTTGATATAGTGAGGGTTATTTCTACCTCTTTCCTGAAATAACAGTACATTGATGAAACGTTTTAGTCATCTTCATTATTTATGTAAAATATTGAGACTAGTTAAATACTTATTAAATTATTATTTTATTTATTATTATCTTTTAATGATAATAAATTATCGATAGACGATCCACGCATTAGCTTGACTGGTCAAAAAACAATAGATTCACACCGAGGCTGGAGCGGTATAAATCCACACATTCTCTGTATTTTAGACACTCCAACCTCAACGTAAATGTGATGTTTAGTGGCCAGTCAAGTGAATGATAATGGCAAAGATGGAGTAGTTTTCGCATGAAACGACATAGTTATGATACCGCTACGAGACCGCAGATGGATCACTTTCAATGATACGATCATGGACGACGATTATAACAATGATGATAACCATGGTATGGTATGGTATGGTATGGTATGGTATGGTATGGTATGGTATGGTATGGTATGGTATGGTATAACTTTGTGGAATGATACTGTTCATAGTGATATTGATGACTGACATGTCTCAATTATACCTCAGTGTCTTCGAATGATTCAATTCTAATCCCCAGTTCATCCGCTTCAGCCAAGGTACAGCCATCCACAGGACCCCCGATTACTACAATTGTCTTCAAAGAAGGGCATTCCTTAGTTTTCTCAAGTAGAAAGTTCACCTTGGTGTGGCTACAGACGATAACCTCTAGACTAGCTGCAAGGTTAATTGATTTATAAAAATAAAAGTCAAAATTCACTCTACAACGGCATAAGCAATTATGCCACTCCCCCCCCCCCCACCAAAAAAAAAATAGAAAAAAAGAAAGAAAGGAGATCAAATGATCAAATGCAGACCATTAACTCAGCTATAAGGGAAATACTTGAAAAAATATAATCTCATTAGAAGTTAGTTCTTTAAAGATCAATTTACGTTGGACAGAATTAATTATTAACGTTGATTATCATGGAAAAGTACAGAAAGAGAACGAAAGGAATTGATTTGACCTTTCTGTATAATGTAGATGCACGCATCGGGTCCATGTGAATCATAGATCGGTACTGTTACCATAGAAAACATCTGACAACCGAGATCTGTCAAAAACCACTGGAAACAAATAGAAAAATAAAAATCATAAAACGTTAGATAAGCAAATAGAACATGTGATCAGCATGCTCAAGAATGAATCAGAAGAACAACGTGTCATCATCAAAAACTGGGCAAAAAAAACCGTATACAGATATAGAAAAACAATATAATAGAACATTTGATTGAAAAAAAAAAACATTACCAGAAACAAAAACTGATCAGAAAATAAAACTATTGGTCATCAGGATAAAAAAGGAACATAACTAAACAGGAAGGAACATCGATCTGATCAAAAATTAAAATAGAACATTTGATCATGATCTTCGGAGTGCCAGATAGAGATCATTCGCTTGAATGGTAAATGTTACAACTCACTCACCTCGACGCAGTTTTTCGACCAAATCCCTACATACGTTGTCTGTGAAGCCTCACAGCCAAGTTCCACTAAACCAGATGCAAAATTAGCTGCTCTCTCGTGAACCTGAATAAAAACGACGGATATTTGAAAGTCATTCGTAAGGTAAAGATATGGATAGAGATGATGCTGGTGATGATGATTAAATCATTCTTCAAGTTCAATGCAAGGCCATTTTGTTATGATGAACTAAAGTAGTGAGTAGTGCACATTCCCCAAACATAACCGACACGAAATACAATGTTTATGGGTAACTGAGTAACTAATTCGTTTGTGGTGGTAGACGTTATACACTGTCTTTCTGTATTAACCACGTGATGTTTTTACTAGATTAATGCTGTTGGATCTTAAAACAGGCATACAGAGGATTGTATTACCTAAATTTTCGATTGACATTTTCAGTAACTAACTGTTTAAAAATGGAATGAAACTGATGGTAGATGATGATGATGATGAAGATGATTAAAATGACGCGCCATTAATTTCCGATGGTATGCTGCTGCTGCTTTTTGGGAGGATGAGGGCCAGGATAACGATGATGCTTCTTGTGATGATGATGATGATGACAACGATAATACGCCTTTTGCTGTTCATTAACGACACTGAAACATTCACCCAAGCGAAAGATGATTACTATTAACGCGATGAGGCATTCAGTAATGTGAACACTCAGTGAATAAGAGTAAGGTCGAGTAGTGGTTCTTTAGAAATACATTGTTTGCAAACATTGTTTTTGCTGTTATTGAGTGTTTGTTCATGTTACTGAATGCTTCTTCACGCTAATGATAATGCGCTTTTGCTTGAATGAATGTTACAGTGCGGTTAATGTACAATAAAAGGTGTAATATTGTTTATTTGTGATGGTGATGAACACGATAACGATGTGTTTTGTGAAGACCGCGCTGTTTGTGAAGACCGATACAGTTTTTTCTGTAATAAGTTGAGTCATACCTGTGAATATGATATCCACTGGTAAGGACCGTTACCCTTCCTGGACCCAATACACGGACCATCATCTAAGTGTCGAGAAAACATGCGCAGTTAATAATATATAACAAGATGATTCGTGCACCCAAACAATAGCAATAGTTCGGTGCTTTCACAGCTGAGCTATCTGCATGGCCGATTTTCCGCGTATAATACAATCTTATGTTACAAAGGAGATTGCAGCCTAATCCAGACTTCTCATATGAGAATACAGTCTGAATGGCGTTCTTTTGTGCTAATTAAACCCATCAGTTGGCACTACGTGGACGAGTCCCATGGTAGCAATAAGTACGTAAATAAGTGAGTTTATCAACTAAGAACACCCTCTTGCACATGCATTAGTTAGGTCAGTGCTCTTCCCGCTGATGCACTGTCGGGTTTTCATTTCCCTGCTATAGGAGAGTATCTTGCCGCTGATGCACTGTCTGGTTTTCATTTCCCTGCTATAGGAGAGTATCTTCCCGCTGATGCACTGTCTGGTTTTCATTTCCCTGCTTTAGGAGAGTATCTTCCCGCTGATGCACTGTCTGGTTTTCATTTCCCTGCTATAGGAGAGTATCTTCCCGCTGATGCACTGTCTGGTTTTCATTTCCCTGCTATAGGAGAGTATCTTCCCGCTGATGCACTGTCTGGTTTTCATTTCCCTGCTGTAGGAGAGTATCTCTCCAGCTGATGCACTGTCTGGTTTTCATTTCCCTGCTATAGGAGAGTATCTTCCCGCTGATGCACTGTCTGGTTTTCATTTCCCTGCTATAGGAGAGTATCTTCTCGCTGATGCACTGTCTGGTTTTCATTTCCCTGCTGTAGGAGAGTATCTTCCCGCTGATGCACTGTCTGGTTTTCATTTCCCTGCTATAGGAGAGTATCTTCCCGCTGATGCACTGTCTGGTTTTCATTTCCCTGCTATAGGAGAGTATCTTCCCGCTGATGCACTGTCTGGTTTTCATTTCCCTGCTATAGGAGAGTATCTTCCCGCTGATGCACTGTCTGGTTTTCATTTCCCTTCTGTAGGAGAGTATCTTCCCGCTGATGCACTGTCTGGTTTTCATTTCCCTGCTGTAGGAGAGTATCTTCCCGCTGATGCACTGTCTGGTTTTCATTTCCCTGCTATAGGAGAGTATCTTCTCGCTGATGCACTGTCTGGTTTTCATTTCCCTGCTGTAGGAGAGTATCTTCCCGCTGATGCACTGTCTGGTTTTCATTTCCCTGTTATAGGAGAGTATCTTCCCGCTGATGCACTGTCTGGTTTTCATTTCCCTGCTATAGGAGAGTATCTTCCCGCTGATGCACTGTCTGGTTTTCATTTCCCTGCTATAGGAGAGTATCTTCCCGCTGATGCACTGTCTGGTTTTCATTTCCCTGCTATAGGAGAATATCTTCCCGCTGATGCACTGTCTGGTTTTCATTTCCCTGCTGTAGGAGAGTATCTTCCCGCTGGTGCACTGTCTGGTTTTCATTTCCCTGCTGTAGGAGAGTATCTTCCCGCTGATGCACTGTCTGGTTTTCATTTCCCTGCTGTAGGAGAGTATCTTCCCGCTGATGCACTGTCTGGTTTTCATTTCCCTGCTATAGGAGAGTATCTTCCCGCTGATGCACTGTCTGGTTTTCATTTCCCTGCTATAGGAGAGTATCTTCTCGCTGATGCACTGTCTGGTTTTCATTTCCCTGCTGTAGGAGAGTATCTTCCCGCTGATGCACTGTCTGGTTTTCATTTCCCTGCTATAGGAGAGTATCTTCCCGCTGATGCACTGTCTGGTTTTCATTTCCCTGCTATAGGAGAGTATCTTCCCGC
Organism: Diadumene lineata; assembly: GCA_918843875.1. NCBI lineage: Eukaryota > Metazoa > Cnidaria > Anthozoa > Actiniaria > Diadumenidae > Diadumene > Diadumene lineata. Next base: position 320,713 of record OU974076.1, on the reverse strand, counting down.
TGATGCACTGTCTGGTTTTCATTTCCCTGCTGTAGGAGAGTATCTTCCCGCTGATGCACTGTCTGGTTTTCATTTCCCTGCTATAGGAGAGTATCTTCCCGCTGATGCACTGTCTGGTTTTCATTTCCCTGCTATAGGAGCGTATCTTCTCGCTGATGCACTGTCTGGTTTTCATTTCCCTGCTGTAGGAGAGTATCTTCCCGCTGATGCACTGTCTGGTTTTCATTTCCCTGCTATAGGAGAGTATCTTCCCGCTGATGCACTGTCTGGTTTTCATTTCCCTGCTATAGGAGAGTATCTTCCCGCTGATGCACTGTCTGGTTTTCATTTCCCTGCTATAGGAGAGTATCTTCCCGCTGATGCACTGTCTGGTTTTCATTTCCCTTCTGTAGGAGAGTATCTTCCCGCTGATGCACTGTCTGGTTTTCATTTCCCTGCTATAGGAGAGTATCTTCCCGCTGATGCACTGTCTGGTTTTCATTTCCCTGCTATAGGAGAGTATCTTCCCGCTGATGCACTGTCTGGTTTTCATTTCCCTTCTGTAGGAGAGTATCTTCCCGCTGATGCACTGTCTGGTTTTCATTTCCCTGCTGTAGGAGAGTATCTTCCCGCTGATGCACTGTCTGGTTTTCATTTCCCTGCTATAGGAGAGTATCTTCTCGCTGATGCACTGTCTGGTTTTCATTTCCCTGCTGTAGGAGAGTATCTTCCCGCTGATGCACTGTCTGGTTTTCATTTCCCTGTTATAGGAGAGTATCTTCCCGCTGATGCACTGTCTGGTTTTCATTTCCCTGCTATAGGAGAGTATCTTCCCGCTGATGCACTGTCTGGTTTTCATTTCCCTGCTATAGGAGAGTATCTTCCCGCTGATGCACTGTCTGGTTTTCATTTCCCTGCTATAGGAGAATATCTTCCCGCTGATGCACTGTCTGGTTTTCATTTCCCTGCTGTAGGAGAGTATCTTCCCGCTGTTGCACTGTCTGGTTTTCATTTCCCTTCTGTAGGAGAGTATCTTCCCGCTGATGCACTGTCTGGTTTTCATTTCCCTGCTGTAGGAGAGTATCTTCCCGCTGATGCACTGTCTGGTTTTCATTTCCCTGCTATAGGAGAGTATCTTCCCGCTGATGCACTGTCTGGTTTTCATTTCCCTGCTATAGGAGAGTATCTTCTCGCTGATGCACTGTCTGGTTTTCATTTCCCTGCTGTAGGAGAGTATCTTCCCGCTGATGCACTGTCTGGTTTTCATTTCCCTGCTATAGGAGAGTATCTTCCCGCTGATGCACTGTCTGGTTTTCATTTCCCTGCTATAGGAGAGTATCTTCCCGCTGATGCACTGTCTGGTTTTCATTTCCCTGCTATAGGAGAGTATCTTCCCGCTGATGCACTGTCTGGTTTTCATTTCCCTTCTGTAGGAGAGTATCTTCCCGCTGATGCACTGTCTGGTTTTCATTTCCCTGCTATAGGAGAGTATCTTCCCGCTGATGCACTGTCTGGTTTTCATTTCCCTGCTGTAGGAGAGTATCTTCCCGCTGATGCACTGTCTGGTTTTCATTTCCCTTCTGTAGGAGAGTATCTTCCCGCTGATGCACTGTCTGGTTTTCATTTCCCTGCTGTAGGAGAGTATCTTCCCGCTGATGCACTGTCTGGTTTTCATTTCCCTGCTATAGGAGAGTATCTTCTCGCTGATGCACTGTCTGGTTTTCATTTCCCTGCTGTAGGAGAGTATCTTCCCGCTGATGCACTGTCTGGTTTTCATTTCCCTGTTATAGGAGAGTATCTTCCCGCTGATGCACTGTCTGGTTTTCATTTCCCTGCTATAGGAGAGTATCTTCCCGCTGATGCACTGTCTGGTTTTCATTTCCCTGCTATAGGAGAGTATCTTCCCGCTGATGCACTGTCTGGTTTTCATTTCCCTGCTATAGGAGAATATCTTCCCGCTGATGCACTGTCTGGTTTTCATTTCCCTGCTGTAGGAGAGTATCTTCCCGCTGGTGCACTGTCTGGTTTTCATTTCCCTGCTCTAGGAGAGTATCTTCCCGCTGGTTGCACTGTCTGGTTTTCATTTCCCTGCTGTAGGAGAGTATCTTCCCGCTGATGCACTGTCTGGTTTTCATTTCCCTGCTGTAGGAGAGTATCTTCCCGCTGATGCACTGTCTGGTTTTCATTTCCCTGCTATAGGAGAGTATCTTCCCGCTGATGCACTGTCTGGTTTTCATTTCCCTGCTATAGGAGAGTATCTTCTCGCTGATGCACTGTCTGGTTTTCATTTCCCTGCTGTAGGGAGAGTATCTTCCCGCTGATGCACTGTCTGGTTTTCATTTCCCTGCTATAGGAGAGTATCTTCCCGCTGATGCACTGTCTGGTTTTCATTTCCCTGCTATAGGTCATTTCCCTGCTATAGGAGAGTATCTTCCCGCTGATGCACTGTCTGGTTTTCATTTCCCTTCTGTAGGAGAGTATCTTCCCGCTGATGCACTGTCTGGTTTTCATTTCCCTGCTATAGGAGAGTATCTTCCCGCTGATGCACTGTCTGGTTTTCATTTCCCTGCTATAGGAGAATATCTTCCCGCTGATGCACTGTCTGGTTTTCATTTCCCTGCTGTAGGAGAGTATCTTCCCGCTGGTGCACTGTCTGGTTTTCATTTCCCTGCTGTAGGAGAGTATCTTCCCGCTGATGCACTGTCTGGTTTTCATTTCCCTGCTGTAGGAGAGTATCTTCCCGCTGATGCACTGTCTGGTTTTCATTTCCCTGCTATAGGAGAGTATCTTCCCGCTGATTGCACTGTCTGGTTTTCATTTCCCTGCTATAGGAGAGTATCTTCTCGCTGATGCACTGTCTGGTTTTCATTTCCCTGCTGTAAGGAGAGTATCTTCCCGCTGATGCACTGTCTGGTTTTCATTTCCCTGCTATAGGAGAGTATCTTCCCGCTGATGCACTGTCTGGTTTTCATTTCCCTGCTATAGGAGAGTATCTTCCCGCTGATGCACTGTCTGGTTTTCATTTCCCTGCTATAGGAGAGTATCTTCCCGCTGATGCACTGTCTGGTTTTCATTTCCTTCTGTAGGAGAGTATCTTCCCGCTGATGCACTGTCTGGTTTTCATTTCCCTGCTTTAGGAGAGTATCTTCCCGCTGATGCACTGTCTGGTTTTCATTTCCCTGCTATAGGAGAGTATCTTCCCGCTGATGCACTGTCTGGTTTTCATTTCCCTGCTGTAGGAGAGTATCTTCCCGCTGATGCACTGTCTGGTTTTCATTTCCCTGTTATAGGAGAGTATCTTCCCGCTGATGCACTGTCTGGTTTTCATTTCCCTGCTATAGGAGAGTATCTTCCCGCTGATGCACTGTCTGGTTTTCATTTCCCTGCTATAGGAGAGTATCTTCCCGCTGATGCACTGTCTGGTTTTCATTTCCCTGCTATAGGAGAATATCTTCCCGCTGATGCACTGTCTGGTTTTCATTTCCCTGCTGTAGGAGAGTATCTTCCCGCTGATGCACTGTCTGGTTTTCATTTCCCTGCTGTAGGAGAGTATCTTCCCGCTGATGCACTGTCTGGTTTTCATTTCCCTGCTGTAGGAGAGTATCTTCCCGCTGATGCACTGTCTGGTTTTCATTTCCCTGCTATAGGAGAGTATCTTCCCGCTGATGCACTGTCTGGTTTTCATTTCCCTGCTATAGGAGAGTATCTTCTCGCTGATGCACTGTCTGGTTTTCATTTCCCTGCTGTAGGAGAGTATCTTCCCGCTGATGCACTGTCTGGTTTTCATTTCCCTGCTATAGGAGAGTATCTTCCCGCTGATGCACTGTCTGGTTTTCATTTCCCTGCTATAGGAGAGTATCTTCCCGCTGATGCACTGTCTGGTTTTCATTTCCCTGCTATAGGAGAGTATCTTCCCGCTGATGCACTGTCTGGTTTTCATTTCCCTTCTGTAGGAGAGTATCTTCCCGCTGATGCACTGTCTGGTTTTCATTTCCCTGCTATAGGAGAGTATCTTCCCGCTGATGCACTGTCTGGTTTTCATTTCCCTGCTGTAGGAGAGTATCTTCCCGCTGATGCACTGTCTGGTTTTCATTTCCCTTCTGTAGGAGAGTATCTTCCCGCTGATGCACTGTCTGGTTTTCATTTCCCTGCTGTAGGAGAGTATCTTCCCGCTGATGCACTGTCTGGTTTTCATTTCCCTGCTATAGGAGAGTATCTTCTCGCTGATGCACTGTCTGGTTTTCATTTCCCTGCTGTAGGAGAGTATCTTCCCGCTGATGCACTGTCTGGTTTTCATTTCCCTGTTATAGGAGAGTATCTTCCCGCTGATGCACTGTCTGGTTTTCATTTCCCTGCTATAGGAGAGTATCTTCCCGCTGATGCACTGTCTGGTTTTCATTTCCCTGCTGTAGGAGAGTATCTTCCCGCTGATGCACTGTCTGGTTTTCATTTCCCTGCTATAGGAGAATATCTTCCCGCTGATGCACTGTCTGGTTTTCATTTCCCTGCTGTAGGAGAGTATCTTCCCGCTGGTGCACTGTCTGGTTTTCATTTCCCTGCTGTAGGAGAGTATCTTCCCGCTGATGCACTGTCTGGTTTTCATTTCCCTGCTGTAGGAGAGTATCTTCCCGCTGATGCACTGTCTGGTTTTCATTTCCCTGCTATAGGAGAGTATCTTCCCGCTGATGCACTGTCTGGTTTTCATTTCCCTGCTATAGGAGAGTATCTTCTCGCTGATGCACTGTCTGGTTTTCATTTCCCTGCTGTAGGAGAGTATCTTCCCGCTGATGCACTGTCTGGTTTTCATTTCCCTGCTATAGGAGAGTATCTTCCCGCTGATGCACTGTCTGGTTTTCATTTCCCTGCTATAGGAGAGTATCTTCCCGCTGATGCACTGTCTGGTTTTCATTTCCCTGCTATAGGAGAGTATCTTCCCGCTGATGCACTGTCTGGTTTTCATTTCCCTTCTGTAGGAGAGTATCTTCCCGCTGATGCACTGTCTGGTTTTCATTTCCCTGCTATAGGAGAGTATCTTCCCGCTGATGCACTGTCTGGTTTTCATTTCCCTGCTATAGGAGAGTATCTTCCCGCTGATGCACTGTCTGGTTTTCATTTCCCTTCTGTAGGAGAGTATCTTCCCGCTGATGCACTGTCTGGTTTTCATTTCCCTGCTGTAGGAGAGTATCTTCCCGCTGATGCACTGTCTGGTTTTCATTTCCCTGCTATAGGAGAGTATCTTCTCGCTGATGCACTGTCTGGTTTTCATTTCCCTGCTGTAGGAGAGTATCTTCCCGCTGATGCACTGTCTGGTTTTCATTTCCCTGTTATAGGAGAGTATCTTCCCGCTGATGCACTGTCTGGTTTTCATTTCCCTGCTATAGGAGAGTATCTTCCCGCTGATGCACTGTCTGGTTTTCATTTCCCTGCTATAGGAGAGTATCTTCCCGCTGATGCACTGTCTGGTTTTCATTTCCCTGCTATAGGAGAATATCTTCCCGCTGATGCACTGTCTGGTTTTCATTTCCCTGCTGTAGGAGAGTATCTTCCCGCTGGTGCACTGTCTGGTTTTCATTTCCCTGCTGTAGGAGAGTATCTTCCCGCTGATGCACTGTCTGGTTTTCATTTCCCTGCTGTAGGAGAGTATCTTCCCGCTGATGCACTGTCTGGTTTTCATTTCCCTGCTATAGGAGAGTATCTTCCCGCTGATGCACTGTCTGGTTTTCATTTCCCTGCTATAGGAGAGTATCTTCTCGCTGATGCACTGTCTGGTTTTCATTTCCCTGCTGTAGGAGAGTATCTTCCCGCTGATGCACTGTCTGGTTTTCATTTCCCTGCTATAGGAGAGTATCTTCCCGCTGATGCACTGTCTGGTTTTCATTTCCCTGCTATAGGAGAGTATCTTCCCGCTGATGCACTGTCTGGTTTTCATTTCCCTGCTATAGGAGAGTATCTTCCCGCTGATGCACTGTCTGGTTTTCATTTCCCTTCTGTAGGAGAGTATCTTCCCGCTGATGCACTGTCTGGTTTTCATTTCCCTGCTATAGGAGAGTATCTTCCCGCTGATGCACTGTCTGGTTTTCATTTCCCTGCTATAGTAGAGTATCTTCTCGCTGATGCACTGTCTGGTTTTCATTTCCCTGCTGTAGGAGAGTATCTTCCCGCTGATGCACTGTCTGGTTTTCATTTCCCTGTTATAGGAGAGTATCTTCCCGCTGATGCACTGTCTGGTTTTCATTTCCCTGCTATAGGAGAGTATCTTCCCGCTGATGCACTGTCTGGTTTTCATTTCCCTGCTATAGGAGAGTATCTTCCCGCTGATGCACTGTCTGGTTTTCATTTCCCTGCTATAGGAGAATATCTTCCCGCTGATGCACTGTCTGGTTTTCATTTCCCTGCTGTAGGAGAGTATCTTCCCGCTGGTGCACTGTCTGGTTTTCATTTCCCTGCTGTAGGAGAGTATCTTCCCGCTGATGCACTGTCTGGTTTTCATTTCCCTGCTGTAGGAGAGTATCTTCCCGCTGATGCACTGTCTGGTTTTCATTTCCCTGCTGTAGGAGAGTATCTTCCCGCTGATGCACTGTCTGGTTTTCATTTCCCTGCTACAGGAGAGTATCTTCCCGCTGATGTACTGTCTGGTTTTCATTTCCCTGCTATAGGAGAGTATCTCTCGTTGGTGATTGCTCTCTTTTTTCTCGACGAGAATCACAAGCGAGAATAATAATAATAATAATAATAATAATAATAATAATAATAATAATAATAATAATAATAATAATAATAATAATAATAATAATAATAATAATAATAAATGTGGTCTTCTATAGAATGAATATTGTACTCTTTATCAGTAAGTAATATTGCTGGCAATATATACCTGCGATGAACCAATCATTGATCCATACCTGATACTTTCATGCCTCGAACAAACGCTTCGTATACTGTATTGACGTCATCATACAGCCGTGTGACGTCATAGGAGGAAAAGTTACAACGTCTTGCCCCGCCAGTACCCTATGGGGGAAAAATGGTAGTATATCGTAAATGCAGTTTGAAAAAACCCTCATTGATAGACTGGTTTAAGGAGAGCGTTGACCTTCTTCCGAATAGGCGGTCTGCATTATGGCGTCATTTTATTACGACTACCAGCATTCTTTGCGAATTCAATTCCAATTCTTCATCCCTTTGGAGATTAACAGAATAATTTGTGCTAATTGCACCACAAAAGAAAGTAAGCAAAGCATTCTGGTAGTTGTAGTATATGATGCCATAACGCAGCCATTCATGCTACGGATAACGGGATTCCTGTTTCGGAAGAGAAGGAACAGATGAGAGAAGAGGGGAATGGAAAAAGAAAGGGAGGGAGCTTGTCCAGGACGGTTAAGTCAGCCATAGCGAAGGAAGGTCAAAGAAGGGAAACAATGTTCACAACACTTAAAATAACAATCACTGTTTTGTTGTGGGACTCAGTTGTGAAGGGGTACTGATTGGAGCGTGAAACGAGAAGCAATACACTGTTTTCGCTTTTTTTCTGGGAACGCGAAGACGGTTTACGTGACGAGACGAAATAGTCATCATAAACAAGACTTTGTTTTTCGAATAATTATAGGAAATCCTGAACAAACAGACATATATGCATTACATATATATATATATATATATATATATTATATGCATGTTAGTTTGATATACATTCATTATGTTGAGAATAACAATTAGCATGACTATTATAACAAAAGAACTCATCAGGCGAGTGATTTATTCAATGACAATCGTATAAGCAACAAAGACCCGTTGAGTAGCTATAGTAAGAGCGCATTTGAGCTGAAAACACAAGCAAACGCCTAGTTGGCGTGTAAAAGGACTTTGAGCAGCTTTAAAACCCGATCGCAGAAATGTTCAAGCGACAAGCATCAATACCAGCATTCACACAAGATGACAAGATACTACAAAAGCAATCGGAATTGGTAGAGGTGGGCTGAAGTGATTATTGGCTGTTCATTTAGCATAGTGCTCAATAACCACATGTACTTAGGCATAAAGATGTTGACTTAACTGTTTTGATTTGCTCATTTATTGTTGATTTAATCGTTAAGGTGGAGTTAACTCGACTTCTTTCAACTTTAACCGACATCAGTCGAATCTAATCGAACGTTGGATTGTACAAGTCAGTACTTTCAGATACGTACGTTATCTTGATTCATTATTATAAAACAATTCATATCGACTTCATACCTTGAAAGTTAAAAGATGCAAGTAGTCGATTTGATTAAAGCTCAGTCAACTTGAATCAATTTTTGACGATTGAATAACAAGTATGATTTCAAAAGGTTAATTGACTAAAATCGCACCGTCCATATTATTGAATCTATTACTGAACATGTAAAACAAACACGGATTAACATATTCATATATCATCGACATGATCATATCTTGTAGTCATTCAAGCATCATGAATGATGACACTAATAGAATATGTGCAAACTGTTATTGAGTATTCAATAACTATTATTGAAAAATGCAATAAGAGTTTCTGTTGTTTATTAATTGCTCAATTGAAATCCATTTGTTAAAAGGTTCCCCCAAAAAAGACAATATGATATACTTTCTTCGATATTGATAAAAAAAGCTTTTCAGCATGAATTAACAACACAAAGAGCAAATACATTAATCAGACATAGGAAGATTAGAGAATGCTGGTTGCATATGGAAATACAAATTTCTACAGTTCCACAGTGAATGGTTTACTTCAACCAATTTTTGCAATTTCGTTAAAAAAAACATTATTCGTATTACAGCAACAACAATAAGAACTGTTAATTAAGATTAACAGCTCAATTCCTTTTAGAATCATGCTGCTATTTTAGAGTCGTTGCACGTGGGTCGATTAACACTAGCTAACGGCCACTACGTGATATATTAAAGTCACCGGTAGAACTATTGCTTGACGCCATGATTCTCTTTTATTTGTTTCACTTACATTTGATATATTTTTCGTGATTAACTATCATACACGAAGATAACAAGTACCCGCTATTAATTTTGTATAAACTCACTAATTGTTCCACGACTCCTTTTCCAAGTTTGTGAAACATTTCATTATTAGAAAGAAGCATTATCTGTCAATGATAACCACGCGGACAACAACGTTTACTATGCAAATGGTAACGTTCTTCTATTTTAATATCACGAGATAGAAGACTTATCATTGTAGTGTAAAGAAAAATTTTTAAGTCAATTTATTAAAAACACAGTGAAAAAAGAGGAGACAGAAGCGGAGGGAACGTCGCAGCTCCGTCATTCTGTTTCGTATCTTCAACTTTGACGGTGCGTGAAACGATTGTGACGAGGGGCAAATAATACTTTGTTTCAATGTTAATACCATTCATCGCCGTCATAGTTTCGTTCGCATTTGTAAGATTGATTGCCTCTAGCAGGTCAGGGTCTATTGAAGCGTACAGGAACATCACGCCATCTTTGGAGCCAGTACACGCGAGGAACTTGCTCCGTAATAATCAGTCCCACGGTTTGTGATAACTCTTGCTCGACATAATTATGCATATAGTAATTTTTAAACAATCTGATACAAAGTAAATTATCTATCTTACGAGAAATAAACTGATATTAGTACTGATAGCTTATATAAAAAAAAACACCAAAAACGCCATTATTAAATAGCACACATCTCAGCTTGTGGATGTTGCTTTATGTCGTAAATGAAAATCCTCTATTTTCGCTTCAAATGCCATTATTACCTCACATATATGCATATTGATCCTCTATAGAGCGAGAAAGGAGCTCGCAGGAACACTCTGTCCAAGGACATGATTATTACATATTATGATGATGTGAACACGGTTTACGAGGCCTTTTTACGAGGAAAAAGAATATCGGGTACGTATACCTATATACATGGGGTCTAGGGATGCAGGATCATCCATCCGGGATTTAACGTGTGGATGCGTTTTATCCCGATTTCGCTTTTTCTCTCCCAGGCATAGGAAATACAGTCTAGACCAAAGATCAATGACATATAATCTATATATATATATATATATACATATATATATATATATATATATATATATATGTGTGTGTTCCACATTCTTATGTTGAATTCTATCTTAGGAAGTGAACCATTTTTGGGTAAAATCGATCCAGAAATATCGGACTATCGATGGATAACATACAATGAGGAACAATGATGAACACACACATATATATATATATATATATATATATATATATATATATATATATATATATATATATATATATATATATATATATATATGTGTGTGTTCCACATTCTTATGTTGAATTCTATCTTAGGAAGTGAACCATTTTTGGGTAAAATCGATCCAGAAATATCGGACTATCGATGGATAACATACAATGAGGTAAAATGATGATAATGATGATGATGACTACTAAAACAAAACTTTACTTACTAGTTGATTAAAGCTCCCATGTATGATAAGAATCATTAATGGAAATAAGGTGTTAATGATGGTGGTAGTGATGATGATGATGATAATGATGATGAAGCTAATGGTGTAAGTGATGGTAGTAGTGATGATGATGATGATGGTAATGAAGCTAATGGTGTAAGTGATGGTGGTAGTGATGATGATAATGATGGTAATGAAGTTAATGGTGTTAGTGATGGTAGTAGTGATGATGATGGTAATGAAGCTAATGGTGTTAGTGATGGTAGTAGTGATGATGATGATGATGGTAATTAAGCTAATGGTGTTAGTGATGGTAGTAGTGATGATGATGGTAATGAAGCTAATGGTGTTAGTGATGGTGGTAGTGATGATGATGATGATGGTAATGAAGCTAATGGTGTTAGTGATGGTAGTAGTGATGATGATGATGATGATGGTAATTAAGCTAATGGTGTTAGTGATGGTAGTAGTGATGATGATGGTAATGAAGCTAATGGTGTTAGTGATGGTGGTAGTGATGATGATGATGATGATAATGGTGTTAGTGACAATGTAACATGAATGAGAAAGTAATGATCATAATGGTTATTGCGATTATAGTACGTACGTACGTACCAATCTCCCCCGGTTAGCTCAGCTGGCAGAGTCTAGGTGGAGCTTATCAGTTAGAGTGCAGTTTAGCAATAGAATACCATCATTTTAAAAAGTGCATGAGCATGGTACCAAATCACATAAAAACTAATTTTCTAAAGCCAATAAACGTATGACGTCACCACCAATTCTAAGAACATGTCCATATGTACTGTCTTTAGGTCCATATCCGTGCGACCAATGTTGGATCAGGTCTTATCTGCAAAGGATGCAAGCCATCCCAAAATACTTTCATTGGCATTTACGCACAGAACTGTGTCGAGGTAAGATTGGTCACTCGGCTTTGACTCGGTATTTTCAAGACATATACACTCAGCATTGTCTTTAAGTTGTCTGATCATAGTCATTCGCCGAATCGAAAAATGGCGGACGATCTCGAGAACGAGGCTAGTCAGTCATCTAGGTGAACAGTTCATCTTCGGATTTCGTTGTTATTGTTGAAAAATGTTATAAAACTCATAGAAACCACTCTATTTGAAGTTAAACTAAGATACATGGGTCAACACAAAACACTCTCGATGTGCGACAACTGACTAGCCTCGTTTCTGTGAACTCGCTTCAGTACATAATCGCGCCGTCCGTGATTCGGTGTATACTTAACAAAAAAGCTTGAAATTATTTATCGAAACCCCGTCAACAATTATCCTTCTTGCTCAGTCATTGACATAATAAAGCAATTTATCTCTAGCGTCGTTTCTTCATGTTTATTCTTTCTTTCATCCATTGATTAATTCACTCCATGTATTCTTTGATGAATCGTTCATCCATCTATTCATTCTCCATATGTCAATTATTCCTTACACACATTTATTGATCTAATTTCTATGTTCAGTGGGTTTTGACAGATTTCGGTTGTCAGATGTACTCTATGGTGTCAGTCCCTATTTACGACACCCATGGTCCTGAGGCTTGTTCCTATATCATAAACCATGGTAAGTCAAGTAGCAATACTCCACGTTTACAGTTACTGTTTATCAGTTCCAGCCTCGACACCGTGCAATATATATATATATATTTAATTTTGACGACTGTCCGTGGTAATGTGAGAAATGTAAACTGAACTACAAACAATTTGAATAATTAAATATGATATACTACATGATTTCGAGGTTTTAGCTGACAAACGTCATAGTTAATGGACTCGTCATCGATAATAAACCAGAGGCGGATCCAAGGAACGGGTGGGGCATGGGGAGCCGGTGCCCCCCCTTTTAATTGATTTTTATAGGTAGTTCTTTTAATTTTTGATTGGTAATCAGTAATTTTTTTGATTAGTGCCCTCCCCCCAACTTCAAAATGTCTGAATCGTTTTTTGATTAGTGCCCCCCCCCCCCCCCTCTCAAAATTTATAGATCCGCCACTGTATATTTTTTGTAAGCCATTCATAAGTTTGTAAAGTTTTGGTAAACAAAGCTTGTTGTTATATTTTAGCGGATGTGAAAGCAATAATCTGTCAAGCCACGAAAGTTCCTTTTTTGCTGCAAAACGCCAAAAGCTGTCCACAAATGAAGCTTATTGTCAAAATTGGCGCAGTCACAAATGATGAAACAAAAGAAGCCAAGTCTCTTGGGATTGATATCATTTCGGTGGCTGATTTAGAGGTGAAGATATTGAATGAACTGAAATAATGCTAAACATCACTTGATGACCAAAACAATGACGATGACGATGCAGATGATTATGATAAGAGATGATGGGGATGATGTCGAGACTACCTATTCTTGCGATAATGCTACCATAACTCTGATTACTGACCGACTTGTATTTTTTATTTTTAGAAACTCGGTGAGAATAATTTCCACGATAGAAATGTAAGTACTGACACTGATATAACAAGTTGCACGTCCCTATGCACTTATTGCGAAGCTAGACGGGCATAGAGACCCGTGTACACCAGACCTTAGTGAAGGTTGGTGATTGATGTTATCTATTATTATCCTTGCAGCCAGCAAAGCCTGATGATATCCACACGATATGTTACACTAGTGGAACAACAGGTAATCGATCATTGTCATCATCATCATTACGATCATCATCATCACTTTCATCAAAAGCCGGTTGACTAAATTTTTGATATTTCCAAATTCTGGTATAGAAGATGTATTGATGAGTTTTTTTTTTTCTTCATTCAGGAACTCCTAAAGGAGCGATCATCACCCATGCGGGGCTCGTGGCCAGCTTATCTGCGGTTGTCTTCCAATATGAAACAGTAAGTCAATTGGTTCGCGGAGCATTGTACGTATTTTATCTCGTAGTGATGAAACAATATCACGAGTTATAACAAGACATAATTTCAATTTGCTGACAAGTTGAGACATGAAAAGAAAGACTTAGACGAGTAATGAAATAACGCTGCTTGCACAGAAACATGACCAACTCTACACTTAGTTCTGCAGTATTCATGATGCATAAAGTGAAAACATAAAGGCGATTTAATATAGCATGATATGTGTTTTATTTTGTAGGCAGGATTAAGAATGAGTACTTCAGAAGTGTATTTGTCGTATTTACCAATGGCTCATATATATGAACGAGTTGCTACTGTGAGTATTATATAATATACATCGAGAATAAGAATATTTTATTGGTACGGCATAGCAACAACTAAACATATATTTTCTGAATACAGAATACAGATTTTAAGAACTAGTTTAAGTCTTTTTAAACAGCTAAATTGCAGTAATGTTCCAAGACATGGCAAAGAATTCTATAGTCTAGGTACAGCGGCACGAAACGCTCTGTCCTCAAGTGTTTGAACTATTTGTATGTTTTAAGAGTAGCTCGTTGTTAGAACGCAAGCTGCAGTATCTCGACAATGTGTCCCAATCACTGTTTCTGAAATACGTCTTTATTTTCATAGCTTTTTATATACTCTGCTGGAGGGAGAATTGGATTCTTTCGTGGTGATCCTAAATTACTGATTGAAGACATACAAAAACTTAGGTACTTTTATATTCATTAATCGATCTAGTTATCGATGTGTTCTTTGATATGCACGTAATTAAAAATATTTATAACACCATTGATCAAGGCTAACTCTAGCGATCTTTTCTACAGACCAACTATTTTTTCAGCAGTACCTCGCATCTTAAACAGAGTTTATGACAAGGTAGACGTGAATTGTACTTGTAGTTTATGAGCTACTGTAGCTATCAACCACTGGCTATCAAACATTTTATGGTCGTCATGTTATTTGAGCACGTAGTATGCATAGTCCAGCGGTATGATGGTAAGGGAGCAAGGCTCTCAGGCAAACATTTATTTTATATATATTACAAAAAAATCCACTCCAAACAACGTTGCCGTCATTTTTGAACGACTAATGCACAATACACAGAGAGAAAGCCTAGTTCAGCTAGTTATTTCATGGATCATCAAAGCCTCGATCTCATGATAACACCGCTGGATCGTCCCTTTCACTGGCTGTACCGGCACAGCTATTACTTCCATACAATCACTGACGAAGTCCTACCATTCTTGTGTGATATAGGTCATGGCTCAAGTATCAGAAAGCAAGTTCAAATCGTGGCTGTTTGAAAGAGCTCTTAAGTCAAAAGAGAGTGACTTGAAGAGGTAGGTCTGTGATGTTTTTAAAACCGATGTAGTCATTGTTAGATCATCATAATTGTTTCTGCTGTCAGTGGCATGGACCATCATCTTCATCATCATGTTATTAATCAACGTCATCAATATCCCTATCATCACTATGGTCATCATCAATAACATCACGAGATTTATAGCGATACCTCGGTCGACGTAATTCATCTGCCAATCTGGCGGTGATTAGAAGTCATTATTTCAATAGAGCCGATGAAAAACTATAGCTATCATAATCATTGTCGGGTCATTGTTACTGATATAATTGCTTGCAATTTATTTCAGAAACATCTTCCGTGGTGATACACTTTGGGATAAAATTGTATTCAAAAAGATACAGGTGAAGGACAATAATTAGTATGTTGTTAACTCTAAAACCCCTTTCCTTAACATCATCACTTTCGAATTATTATTACCAGCTATCAGAAATTTACAAGCCCAAGTTACAAACTGACCATAATCTCTTGCCGGACGAATACGGACAGCTTAGAATGACATTATATCTGTCGTGTCCACTGTCTCATTTGTGGCCCTTGCAGTATCTGGGTCAACTCTGCTTTGGTACAATTAATACTACCAGGGCCACAAATTAAATAAACAACATGACTCCCAAAAGCATCTAGTATTGTCCTGTTTGGACCTCTCGTGTGCCAAATATACAAGTAAATAACGTAATAACGAGAATCAATGAATGAATTCTTGGAACTATCCCGTTTTATCCTATCCCAAATTATTTTTGAGGAACATTACATTTTATGTTTTTGTCTCTTGCGCTTTCTGAGAAATTCTGTGTTAACTTCGTAGAATTTGTTTGGTGGAAGGTTGCGTCTAATCACGTGTGGCTCTGCTCCTCTATCTGCAAAAGTCATGATGTTCTTTAAATGCTCTCTTGGAGAATGTTTTGTAAGTAGGGAGGTTATCTTATGTTATTGATCAGAAAAAAAAACTAATTTATTTGGCGCAAAACTTGGTATGAGATGAGAGAAGGAAACGTGAGGTTTGATGAAAAACAAAAAAACAAAGGAGAAACAAGAGTGCAGTAAGCAACATTTCCTGAAATTTGACGATTTAAATGTGCTACGACGATTACAAAACATATTAACAAAAAAATCAACATTTCTCTTAGCTTTTTAATTGATCGATTGTACTTAAAAGTTTTCGTCCTTGTATTTAAGGTTGTGGAAGGTTACGGTCAGACAGAGTGCTCAGCGGTCTGCTCTCTTCAACTTCCCCAAGATTTATCGGCAGGTAATCTAGTCATTGGTCAATAGCTTACACCGAAACAATTTCTGTCTTGATAGCTTTGTTACATTAAGTTCGAGAAAATGCCAAGAACTGGTTGCCAAATGCTGCCGGACTGGACGAATGATCAAGTGTGTATATAATAAATAGAAAATGTTTTCATTTGTTTTAGGTCACGTGGGACCTCCAATACCGAGCTGTATGGTGAAACTTGTTGATGTCCCAGAAAAGAACTATTACGCTAGAGACGGTAAAGGAGAGGTGAGTAGGGAGGGGAGGGGAGGTGTGATTGTCACCACAACACCTAAGTTAAAGTGAATGACTACAGTTTGTGATTAGCCATACCTGCCATGTATAAACGTCCTTTTAACAAACTTTTTAATGTTTTCAGATAGGCTAACGGTTGGCATGACCTTGCTATTGCGCTTTAAAATTCGCGATCTCTTCTCAAAATTACCCAAACTTCATCAATATAGAAGGGTAAATGGTAAACTGCCTTCTTGTAAACGCGCTCCGCTCGGGCGGAAATGACGCTACTCGGGCCACAAATAAACTACATGCCCTCCAAAAGTCATGTTATTGTCGTATTATCGCAAAGTCTCATTTTGATTGACAATATTGATGGCTAAACAAAACTCATCCATATTTGGTAATCCAGGTGTGTGTCAAAGGACCGAATGTATTTAGAGGATATTTAAAGGACCCAGAGAAGACATCAGAAGCGATCGATCAAGATGGCTGGCTACATACCGGAGATGTTGGGGAATTCTTAGAGGTAACATATCCCGAAGTAGATCATACCCGGGATTGTAATTTATCGTTAAGTAGTAAATTCCATAAATATTTATTTTTTATGCATTTTAGTTCTATTCACATTTAAAAACGATTTAGTTAAACAGAGATGCCACTTTGATAATGTTATCTCTTTCATTTCTTTGCTATTCTGGTATTTGGGTTAGGGTGGCTTAAGGTGGCTTACAGTGACATGGGTACTGGTGATAGGACTAGCCTATGACCACTTTGACAGGAGTTTGTTTGTTTTTCTCTCTTATGCCACGTTTGTTTTTCACCTGTTCCTCCGGTTTTCTAACTCACAAATAATCAACAATTGTGAGTTGAGCTTAGAGAGTAATCAATTTAGAAGTGTCCAGCCTGGTGCCCTATTTATTTTCTCTCATGCTACGAGGATTTTTCTCCTGGTCCTCCGGTTTTCTAACTCACAAATAATCAATACTGTTCTTGTGCTCTATTTGTATCTCCTGGGCTTCCTCCAAAAGAAAAAATAAATCAAAGTTAAATTCAACACCAATAGACTAACTTTCTTTCTTTTCAGAATGGTACGTTTAGAATCATTGATCGCAGTAAACACATCTTCAAGCTGGCCCAGGTATGTTGGTTTGCTGACTAAAGCAGCACCGGGATGTGGTGTGTGTCATCAACCACGCCACGCGTCTTTTTCCATAAAAACTCTATCTATAAACGACATTTATGCTGGTATGTATTACTTTGTATAGGGTGAATATGTTGCTCCAGAGAAAATAGAGCTTATCTGCATTAGAAGTCCCTATGTCGAACAAATATTTGTACACGGCGATGGACTGAAGGTAGGCTTTCTACAAACCATACTGGAACTAACTAGGAAATGAGGAGTGGTAAGAGAAAAACAAAGAAAGAATGAATGACTGGACGAATGAATGAACAAATAGAGTGAATAAATCAGTGAAGAAAGGAAGGCATAAAGTGAAAAATCAGACATTTCTAGCATAAAAACAAATCAACACTGTCAAATGGTCTATATTGTATATTTCAGTCTTACATCATAGCGATAGTTGTACCAGATGACGAGGCTTTGAACCACCTGGCACAACAACTACACATCGAAGGGAATAGAAACTTCCTCTGCAAAAACGAGGTACAGTCACTGCTAACCAATACACACAATCTGCTTCATAAATGAATCTAATCTAATATGCCAATAAGCAAACAAATAGTAAATACATGTTTTCTGTTTTGTAGCAAATTCGTAAAGCAATCTTTGACGATATCATTAAGAAAACAAAAGCGGGACAGCTAGCATCGTTTGAAAAGGTAAACGATATTTACGCTTAACTCATCTAGAGTGCACGCACTAAAAATTATGCAACATAAATACCACTAAATAGTGATATTTTATGCTAATTCTACTGTTTTCGTTTGTTTAAATAGTGCTATTTACTGCTAACCAGTGACAACTATTGCACACATTTAGTGTTTGCACCCTATCATCAATATAATCATTTTTCATGATAATTATTTGCAAAAAGAATACTTAACCAATTGTCTCGCGATGGAGGTCATCGATTGAAAACAGCAACGTTTTGACGGCGAATTGCTAGTCTTCATCACTAGATTAGACTCAGATTATCTGCGCTCTCGCCAACGGTAGAGAAGCCAACGGTAGAGAAGCCAACGGTAGAGAAGCCAACGGTAGAGAAGCCAACGGTAGAGAAGCCAACGGTAGAGAAGCCAACGGTAGAGAGAGCAATTAGTGATACCTAATATCCTTTTTCTGGGGTTAAGGCGGAATACAGGAGAAAATATTGTATTGAAAATATTGGAATAATTGACGAAAAAAAGGTATGAAATAGGGAATATTTGAAGAAAAATAAGTAACTGCGCGACTTTGATTGGAAAGTCGAATTTAAACCTCCTAAGTATGATTTGCTACCAGAGTATAATCTGATCTTTTTTTTTCACCGATTCCACGGTGAAAAATTTATTTGCTCAAATTATATCAACTAATAGTCCCAACTAAGTCATGTGCTTGATCTTTAGCCTAAAGCAATCTATCTTGAGCCCAGTCCCTTCAACGTCGAGAATGGTCTACTGACGCCAACACTAAAAGCCAAACGACCAGCGCTATTGAACTTCTACCGAGACAAGATCAACGAACTTTACGAGGAAGCTGACAGGGAATTGAAATTACATCGATCTGCAAGTGAAATGAGCTTCAAACTAGAAATAGATTCCTCTAAATTGAATGAGAATAATGGTAATGGGAAATTTAGCAAATTGGATGAAAGATGAATGAGAATGGAAATGTTGAATGACAATGATCAACAATCATTATAATAATTATCATGACGACAAAAACGATGTCGAAAAATTATGATGGTGATGATGACGATGACAATGATAACGATTGCCTGATAACCGCTGGTAATCCTAGCCTCGTCAATTTAAACGTGCTTAGGGTAGTAATTAAATGTTCATAATCATGCAGCTACTCATAGAAAAGTGTGGACTATTTTTATCAACCAAACGTCCGCGGTGAATAAAATGCACTTCCTAGCACTGTGTGAACTAATTAAATCAAAACCAAAACCACAATAATTATATTTGTATTGCTTTAATTTCACATTAGTGAAAATATTCAGTGTATTGTGAATATATTTTTACAAAAACAATAATATTATGTTTAATCTAAAAACTATTATTGCGCACATTCAATTTATTGTAACAATTGTGATCTCATTACCTTGGGATTCCTGTGCAAAGGTTTCCCAACTGAACATGTAAGGAGCTTACTTCTACCAGTGGGGGATGATGTGGTGTTACCGTTTGTAATATCTTCTAGTAGGGCGGGCCACAATGCATCTAATATGTTCATCTCACGGCTTTCAAATATCATGTGCTTCAACGTAGTTTTGAGCAGTGCAGTATGTCGCTGTTAAAACCATGTGCTTGAATATCAAGTTCTACCACACCACACCATGTCTCGAGGTATTATTAACACACCAACTGTCAGTCTTTTATTAGCTTTGTGATTGTTCGAGCAATATCCATACGTACGATTATCCATTCTAGGTTTCAAACTGAATTTCCTCTATGAAAACCGAACAAATTTTCTACGTTGCAATTATCTGAGCAGGATCAATTTAAAAAAGAATTTCTCCTTATTAAAACGAAAAAAGAAAATGTTCTTATATACAGCATGCTTTATGCATTGGAACATGTATGTTTTTATTGTAAAAACGCAAATCAACAGATCTGCTTTCAGTAGGTTATGGTAAATTTGTAACCAAATTTGTTGGCAAAAAGAAACAAAGCTCAGTCTACGTCCATAATAACTAAATCATGGTGTATTGCTTATCTCTGATTTTGCAAGCAAGAATTTCACAAGTTCCTGCACAAGAACTTTTAAATTGTTGTAAATTTATGTGTTTTAAGAAAAAATTGATTAAAAGGCATGTTTGAATAGAGTGTATTCAATTGTTGGTTTATTCGTTTAATATTTGCATTGGAGAGTTCTTTATGTCATATTTGTCCAATACTATTTGTTTGCTTGGTTTAACTATACACATGGATACAGATCAATGTGTACATGAAAAAATGAAGAAAAAAAAGACAAAAAACGAAAAACACTATATACGAGCACACCTCCATAACTGGTAAAGTGTGTAACGCGAACAATTAGTCGTACAAGCACCCACCTATTACAATCAATTACAATATATTACTGTAAGAGGCCAGAAAATAGTCCAACCACAGCATTTGCCGCCCTTTTTAGCGCGCTCTACCCAGTCTCAGTGGCTCTCCTTCATTTTAAATCAGTAACGAAGAAAATTGGCTTATCAATCTCAATATGACCTGCTCTCTTTTCATACAAAAATATTTGAGGCGAATTACAATCATATTCTTTAATGAAAACCAGTTTACTGGAACAACATCAAGCCAAGCATTGTATTTTAGCAAGGAACATTACCGCCCTTGTTGAGCCTTCTTGACTACTCTACTTCATTCTAAATTAGTAAGAAAGTAAAGAACAGTGATACTCACCTCGATCTCTACCGACTGCTCATTCAAGCTATCGCTCTGAACGGTACGCGTCTTCATTCTTCTTACAGTCAAAATCCAAGCTTTTGGAGGTACGGTTTGAACACAAGTGAAGTCCAGGCTCGTTCAGGTTCCAATAGTCAGATAATAAAATTGTCTTGTTCTTTTGTGGGAGCTGTGTTGTTTGAGATCACGCCTTGGTCTTCGATGATGTCTTGTTGGCGGCCGTACACCTGTGGCTTGTCTATTGTCATGGTAATGAAACACCGTGTCGTCCATCGGACTCACTGTCCATCGTGACTTTAATCGTTCACCACACTATTTTGAATAAGAATAAGCAATTTTGAGAAAAAAATTGGACATTGTTACAACACAGCAACTAACGTTTAAACTCTCTACAAACTTTAAATTAAGGACAAATAAGAACTGAAAAAGTTGACACATATATAAAAAGCTTTGATACAAATGTGTCGATAACTTTTCGCATGCATATGTAACTAGACTTACACAACACCAGACCTATTTCAATTAAACCCTTCAAAGCCGGCTCCATGTAAAATGTGTCACATTTAGACTGCCCACCCATTTTGCGTTATCCAAAATTGACTCAAGTTAAAATTGGCGTTATAATCAGAGAAATGTGAAACCAGCAACCAAGTTAGTCAAAGTTTAGATGAAACATAGTATCGTTCTGGAGAGACAAAGTTCTGCATTTTTAATTATTAATTGTTTGATCAATAAAGCTGTGAGATATGGTTGACTAGGTTATTGAATAACAACAACTGTCTAATTACTAAAAATATTTCATCTGCTCAAAAGTGATCAATATTGTTAAATAGTCGTTTTAATTAAGTTAACTAATTACCGTTGACAAGGTTTTATATGTATCAAAATTTGTGACAAAGAAATGGTAGTGTATGTTACTATAGAGCTGAGTTGGTCAACGATATTAGCCCTAATCCGGGGTTAGCTCTTACGATTAGCACCAATGGAGCTTTGAACAACCGTCCCCAGAGTGATAGTCCAAACATTTCATGTCTCTCTTCCACGCCCCCCCCCCCCCACCCCCCACCCGTATCCCGCAGAATTCTACTTTTTCGTTATTTTATTATTTATTATTATTTATTTATCTTTTTTTGTTCAATTTTTAACAAGCTAGGCCAATGATATCACAGTTTTGTTCTCTATATACTTGTACGGCTTTACTAAGTTGATTGGAGCGTTAGAACGCACTCTCTTTCTCAGACTGATTTGGCACCAGATACCACATTCACATATCCCAGTGTAAGTCTACCACCCCTCCCCTGTGATATCGTAGTCGTTACTAAGGAAACTAAAACTCACTAGATTGTCATCAAAATTAGAACGAATGTTTATCCAAACAAACGCAAGCAGCATTAAAATTAAAAAAGGCGCAAGTTAACAGCCGTACAAATTAACAACCCAAGAAACAGACAGACAAGCAGACAAACCATCAAATAATAATGGAACAAAAGGGTGAGTTGAAACACCAAAACAACTGAAAAACAACAACAACAAACAAACAAACGAACGAAGAAACAAACAAACAAACAAGCAAGCAAGCAAGCAAGCAAGCAAGCAAGCAAGCGAGCGAGCGAGCAAGCAAGCAAGCAAGCAAGCAAGCAAGCAAGCAAGCAAGCAAGCAAGCAAGCAAGCAAGCAAGCAAGCAAGCAAGCAAGCAAACCAAAACAACAACCAGACACACAGAAACACCGACAGCCAGCATGTTAAAATCACAAGAGCACTGATATGTGCACGGGAGCGCATATGAACTGCGTGCTATATAAATATCAAATTATTATTAATATATTATACTAATATATGAAATGTTGCTTGATATGGTCCAGAATATTCACGAATCACAACAAATATAATACCTTTTTCTCTTGGAGAAATATTTAGATGAAATATTAAAATGCAAAAAGTAAAATGCAAAAAAAAGTTTTGCGTACCTAGAAAATGTATCTGTGAATGCTTTGGGCGGAAAGAAGTCTACTTAGTAATGTTGAACGAAAAATGAATTCTTGAAATTTCGAATTACGCGCCGCCATTTTGAAAGATTGAGACGATAACAACAGGAAGCCCACTTTACAGTTCAAGTCTACCACAGCAAGCCCCAGTTAAGTAAATAACACCAAGTCTTAAACAGATCAACAAAAAAGATACATAAACGACGCTTTTTGTGTGAAAGACACTAACTATATGAGTTAGATTAAAGCATTCTATGCTTCAAATTTCTCAGTTTACTATAGTTTGTGTTGTAACTACAAATATCGAGTTTATAATATTGAGTTTTCTTAACGCTAAGAGAAGATGTGGACAGTTCATCGATTATAAAAGTGTCAGGATGGCCGAGCGGTCTAAGGCGCCAGACTCAAGGTTCTACCTTCCCATGATGCATGGGTATGGGCGTTCTGGTCTCCGAATGGAGGCGTGGGTTCGAATCCCACTTCTGACACTATTTTGAATTACTTTCCTCTTTCACTCACTCAATTTAATTTGTTTCTCGGCCACAACTCTGACGTCATTTTTTCTTTTCTGCGACAGTTTCCATGACAACAGGGCAAATAGTTATTCAAAGAAGAACTTACACACTAATATGTAACTTTGTGCTTATTCTTATTTTTTTTCCTGGTAACCAACTCTCCAAATGTTCTGGTAAATGAGCTTTTGTGTAATCACACATAAAAATGAAAAATCGATTAAACAAAAACAGCGAAATAATAAATAAGATGAAAATGTTAGTTTTATTACGTAATATATTCTATTAGTACTAAATCACATTTGTTTGAGAATATATGCCGCGAATATGAAAGTGTTATTCGTCAACTTGGATTTCGTAGAAGAACACCACTAATAGAAACAGGTTACCAACAAGCTTAACACAATAAATCCCGTCATGCCTAGCGATATCTTTAAAGTTCTTGCTGATGAAATAACTGATGCGTGGAACTGGATCTTTCTACTCATGCGCCTACCATCAGCTGACCTGGAAAACACAAAACCAATTACAGCATGTATCATTCACACGTACAAAGCAGTCGGTCACAATTTAAATAGACTAATGACAATAAGTAATTTGAATAGTGCCAAAATCCTAAGTTCAATGGCGCTAGTTTTATTCGTTTGACTATGAATGAATACCTTGTTGCAAGCATTACGGTCCCTTGGACGCGCTTGGTGACGTCATGCCATGTTTTCCCATCATCCTTTGAGTATTGTATGACAAGGCCTGACATAGCACTATTGCAGACAAGCTGCTGACCGATCACTCTAAGACGTTATGTAGCAAAATATGGATCAGATATCAATAAATAAATAAATAAACAAACGAGCGAACGAACGAACGAACGAACAAATAAATAAAACAATTAATCAACCGATTTAAGATAAAGAAAGCGGATCGTCTGGGTGTATGTAGTCTTGATAAAGACTGTTGGTGTTAGTTTCTGATACTTGAATGGTTTGTACCCAGGTGTAAGTGATGTTGATGTGTTGTGATCATCTTGGCTCTCAGTGCAGTCTTGAGAAAGACTGTTGGTGTTAGTGTCTAATGTTTGAATGGTTTGTACCCAGGTGTAATTGATGTTGATGTGTTGTGATCATCTGGGTGTGTGTAGTCTTGAGAAAGACTGTTGGTGTTTTGGGAAGTCATGAGTAGTTTACCGATGTTCACATACTTTGCTCCTGGAACAGGAACACGGTATTTAATGCCCAGTCTATCGAGCCGAGCGAGTTCTTTGTGCCCAAGAAAGTTAGCAAACTTTTCCCAGTCTTTCGACATCTTTTGTTCCCGTTCGGCCACCTCCTCGATATCTTCCCATGATGCTTTATGCCATGCTCGTTCACTGAGAGCAAGTAGTCGCGGGAATACCATCCCGTCCATCTGGTCATCGGTACGAACTGTTTCAGTCCATAACGCTCCCGCCATGCCTTGGTATTAAAATAAATTAGAAATGATTATGAATAATTATTAATACAGTTGGACAATACCAATAGGTTCTGTATGAGTAGCAACAGAACCGCATCGCATCGTAATCGCGAAAATTAATTAAAGTTGTAAATAAATTGTAAATAAATAATTGTAAATCTAGTAATGAAAAATTGACTGAGACTCGTAACTTATAAGAAGAATTTTAATGTAAATGTAATTATTTAAAGTGCAAGGTCACTGTTGGTGCTGTCAACAAATCAAATTGACTGTTGTATCTTAAGGTCATTGTAACATCTACGTTTGTGAAAACGAATCCATATTTCATCGATGAGCACATGGAGTATGCGCGTTAGCAAATAACTCAAAATCGATTTTCTTAGAAATAAGCTGAATCGTTGTGAATTATCTTGATGTTAACCGAACAATGCTTTCCCGCTCCACTAGTGAATTTGATGTTGAGCTACTTGAACCGTATTCATCGGAGGTTAAGGAATAGATAATCGCAAGATAGACATCTACCTACCTACTACGTTTTCTTTCTTGTTAAGTACGGGACACGAGTCTGCGTCAGCACACACCTGCTTTCGTGTCAGCGGGTTTCCCCAACGATCAACCTTAATGTTAGCATAAAGGTTCTGAGGAAGAAAACTGAATGTTTTTCGCGTATCAGTAAACCGTGCTGCCCAGTAATACCCACGCTCTTCTGGATCAGGTTCGTACGGGTGGTCAAAGTACAAATGAGTGGCCTGGGACAGAATTACCTGCAAAACATACCAAAATATTTTCTGTACTCGAATCAAATTGAGTTGTATATATGTATATAAGTCGGAGTTCACATAAGGCACTTCACTAACGTTTCAATAACGCTTACAATATCTACCATTTGTAATTGCAAGATTCCAGAACGCATCGACTCGATATAGTCATCAGTGCTCTACCTACCTTATATCCAGCGTTGGCCAAGCTATTTGTTCTTCTTCCCCCGCCTCTCCAGGCGTAAGCATACACGTTGTTGTTTCGAATCCTGTCCCTTTTATAAGGTACATAGTTCGGTCCCAGCAAACCATCTTCCCATCCACCCAGATCCAGACCCTTACTGGACGTTATGTTAGCAACACGCTGTACAAAATAGTCTTTCAGATTATCAACAATGTCATGCGCTGTGAAGTTTAGTCCGAGTATCTTCGCCAATGATTTACACGCGCTTGAGTTTTTCCAGGCACCCTTGGCCACTTCATCTCCACCGAAGTGATATATTGTCAGCGGTTGTATGTCTTTGTGCATGCTTATCATGGCATCGACAACGTGACCTACAAAGGTGTAGGTTGATTCGATGCAAGGGTTTGTAGCGTCGTCAGTGAACCATTGGACGGTCATGTATTGGGATGGGTCATTCAATTCTGTAAGTAAAAAAAAAAAACAATTTTGAGATATATACGTTATCATCTCCCCAGGACTCCAGTCTGCAGGTTGTCACCAGTGAAATAAGCACATTCATGGCCATAACTGCTGATCTTACTGTGTAATAGGACGACATAAGCGTAAGTCTTAAATTTAAACTGTTCCCAGGCTTTTAAGATCGAGTCCGCGATGTTACACACGTCGTGTTAAAAGATGGCTGCGTCTCATTGTCTCCACATTTAAAGTAGGAACGGAGAATTAGCAACAAACAAAACTCGCCTGTTAACAAGTATTTCTTAGCTTCTTTCAAGTCTTGCGACTTGAGACTATGATACCTGGCCTCCATGGATTTAATAGCTGCGTGGCTATGACCTGGCATGTCAAACTCAGGGATCACTTGGATGTGCAGCCTATTAGCATGACGTAAGATATCCCGATAGTCTTCACGGCTGTAATACTGTTTAGATCCCAGTCCCTCCGGTGGTGAACCAAGCTGAGGGATTATGCATTTTGTTTCGTTCAGGTCGTGACAGCGTTTTGCGCCAATCTACAACGAGGAATGACAATGACATGACATTTAATAACAAAGGTTTACAACACTACTGCCAAAGAAGATACGAAGGGGGGGGGGGAAGAGAAAAGAAGCAGAAGGATTCTAAGTAGAAGACTACCTTTGTTAATTCATCCAATCCTGGAATCTCAAGCCTCCATCCTTCATCTTCGCACAAATGAAAGTGAAACTTGTTGAACTTATACATCGCCAACAAGTCAAGAAGCTGCAGAACCTTTTCTTTAGTTTTGAAGTTTCTCCCGACATCCAAATGCATTCCTCTGTATGCGTATCTAGGGACATCTTTGACAGTTACCTTAGCAACATATCCTAGCATTAAACAAGACTTATTAAACACCTGGATTCAAACCATTCAAACATTGGACACTAACAGTCTTTCTCAAGACTATACACCTCCAGATGATCACAATACATAAACATCGCTTACACCTGGGTACAAACCATTTAAACATCAGACACTAACATCAACAGTCTCAGACTACACTCGGACAGATGATCGCAACACATTCATATGTACCTATGAAGTTTCAGATGTCAATTAAATCACAATTATTTCAAATTACTTCATATAAAATAATAAAAAAGCAATATGAACCTTCCTCATCGATGATTGCTAGAAGAGACTGAATCCCATAAAACACTGCGACATCGGTATTGCCATATATTTTTACTACTTGTTTTGTTACATCGACGTCAAGGCTATAAGCCTCCTGATTAATTGATTTTGTGCCGTCAACTATGACGTCAGGATCTTGTAGTTTCATGAGAATAACCTTGGATGATGGCTGAGACGATGAAACAACAGTTGCTTGAATTTTTTCTGACGAAAAATATAACAATTATAAGAAATAAGAATAACATAGCCGGTTGATTAATTTGTGAGTGCGTTCGGTGTGTAGTAATGCCAGAAATATTAAGAGAAAAATATCATATGCCCTCCCACGTCTTCGGTATACTAGTCCGACGTGTTAATCAGTACACTACAAGGACAACCACGCTGGAAGCGCAGCTGAAATGTGAAGTGTAGGGCAACCGTGAGCATCCCATAGCGATATTTTTTCTCTATAGATACGTTGAACACCGTAAATATGTACGCATAGAATGGACATGGTAAATTAGTAATTTATGAATGCGTCTGGTGTGTGGTAATGACAGAAATGTTAAGAGAAAAACATCATATGTCCTTGGCGGGACTTGAACTTTATAGTCGATTAATGTTTGGCATTTAGCAGAAGTCTAATCGTTCGACTCTAATCGTTCTTTTTACAATATGAAGCTGATTGATTATATTTTAATAACTAGCATGGTTTATATCCGAGGTCAGTCATTCGCATATACATTCATAGATCTTATAATTTCAAACCTGAGAGATACGAGGTTTCATTTTGCAATTTACTATCGGCAAATATCTTCCAGTCAGTGGAGTTGATCCTGATCTTCTTCTCCTTGTCCCACCCGGTGACTTGCAAAGGCGTAGGTATCAACAATAAAGGCGAGGTTCCCAAGTCACTGATGTCATTTTTGTCAAAACGTTCCTGAGGGGTGTAGGGATGGTATTTATCCCCAGTGTACCGCTTCCATTGATGTTCTGTTTTAAAACCACCAACAAACCACAGTCCCTCCCCTTTTGTGTTTTGTATTGTCTTGGGTTCCAGTCCCTCAGCGGCAAAGTACCAATTAGGCATTATGTCCGTTCTGGCAACAGCGAAATACTTGACCGTGAACTCAACTTTGACGTCAGACCCTGGACCCAAATCCTTAAAGTCAGCAGTTGGCTCCATTTTGTGCAGACACCCATTGATATGACTAAACTTTATACCAGGCTCCTTGACGACAACATCTTTAGGATCAAGTATCCGAATGCTGCAAAAATATAGAGCCCATGCTCCTCTATGGATGGCACGGTCACCATTATTGTGGATCGTTACGCGGGCTTTGTAACGCAACGAGGTGTCAATCAAGTTATCTATGACGTCATAGTGTATCTGGACGCTTGACGACATGTAATCGATATCATTCTGGTTTAATGACTCCACAGTATCTATGCAACAAAAATAAGTAATATTATAATAAAATAATAATGCATCTATATCAATATATCTAAATATTGATGTTACCTAGGATGATGATGTAGACATGTCGAAGTTCAAAGTGACCTTTTGTATTACGAATGCATCCCAGGTATCTATGTAGCAAATGCATCCATCCAAACATATCAAAAATAACCAAACAAAAGGAAAAGTAAGTTTATCATATGCGTCTAAACTAGAATTTCGACCAAAAATACATAGAACAATCTAACACATAAACGAGTACGCGCTAGTCATCCTAAGAATGTGCAAGAAAAACATTAGCAATAATGATACCTTCCTCATCATTTGTACTAGAACTCAGTAAGTAAATACTGTAATAACGTCATATAACAGAGCGGTACCAATTTGTCACAAAATTCTCACCAGCTGCTTACCTGAAAATACACATAACAATATAAGAACCACCGCTCTACTATGTATAGCCATATTCAAATGTTGTTCAGTGTGTAAAGACCACTTTGACTAACAGACAGTCAATACTATCAGGGGTCAACATTACACCGTATTTGTTTGCAGATAAAGAGAACTTACTGTAACGCAT
This sequence comes from Diadumene lineata, assembly GCA_918843875.1. Lineage (NCBI taxonomy): Eukaryota > Metazoa > Cnidaria > Anthozoa > Actiniaria > Diadumenidae > Diadumene > Diadumene lineata. The sequence goes on along the minus strand of OU974076.1, from coordinate 291,420 downwards.
TCAAAGTCCGCCTTTTTTGACAACCAGAGATTACGGCCTACCATTCGGTATTGCGGGCACCTCCGTATTGTGGACAACATACAAGTTATACTAGCATCTTAACCTGTGTAGCGGCTCTTGGGGGAGGGGGTGGGGAAGAGATTTGGTGACGAGGCTACTAGCACCTCGGTATTACGGACATTCTGTCGGACACCTAATATTTTTACCAATAGCGATACTTCATGTTTATAAACAAATGAATTGTTATGCTAACGTGCCAACCAGAACTGCAATAGGCTCTATTGAAATAACGGCCAATCACTGTCTGGTTGGCACATGAATAACAAAGGATTACGTCAACTCAAGTATCGTTATCTCCCCTTCTATATTCAAGATAAATTATTTGATGTTTTGGCCCCTATTAGTGTGCAATAAAAAAGCGTGCGTCGATGAAATGATCTGTGAACAACATTATAGTCAGGTAAAGGCGAGAACTGTCTTGTTATCTCTGCATACGTTAAGCGGCGTTTACACGGGCAATTTTTCCTTGACCATTTTTTATTAACAAGGTTTCCTTGCTGGCGTGTAGAAGATGAACAAGTTTTCCTGGACAAGTTTAGGTTATGCCCGCCATGCCTTGCAATCAGTGGAGTACTAACATAAAGCCAGCACACCCGCTTTTCCTTGTCAGGGAAAAATTGTTCATTTTACTCCATCTACACGAACAATTTTTGCAAAGGAAAAATCGCTCGTGTAAACGCCGCTTTAGATTGCATGCAAATGGGACCTTTGATGAACTATGATCTGACGAACATGGATAATAACGTCATGCACGATCACGAAACTAGGAGTCAGAAAAGACCAGTAAACCAAAACCAACCAATAACATAAAGTCTTTTAGTCAAGTGAACATTACTGTTCTTACAAGACAAGTTAAGCGAAAAAATATCCCAAACAACGGTGTATCATTTTAACTCCAGAATATTTTTTTCGGAATGAGTACTGTATAAATTCCAGTTAATATTAATATGTTTTATGATTGATTTTAAATCATTAGCTTCCTAGAACTCGTCGCAAAATAATCTCATATAGAATAGCAACCGTAATAAATGGTTGACACTTGTGCAAGAAGCATAAGGAGAAGCACAAAACAAAAGAAAATAAGGTAAAACCGTATGAAGTAAAGCGTGTACAACAAGGTGGACGATTGATTTTGTTATATCTCACGCCGGTTCACACTCACCGTAAGTAACATATAACATAACTAACTAAGCACGGTCGTAAGTAGCTAGGGAACATGTTCCTATCTTTTTCTTGTGCTTATTTCACGAGTGTGAACCAGGATTTACTTGTTTAATTTACCATTCCGCCCCCACCCCCTACCCCACGCGTCGTCCCAGCTGCCCGTATGTCAACAAAGCATAGTCACCATTTCTTGTCAGCTTTGTACAAGTGGGTCAACACCCAATTCAGCTGTACTCGTCCAGCTGTTGTACTGTACAGTAACATCGACCAATGGCTGCCGTTCGTGTCGTGAGAAAACTCTGGGTTTGGGCGTAGAGCTTTGAAAGTCCTGGCCAGAACAAGCAGAGGGTAATCTCGTTGGCCACATAAAAACTGTCCTCGCTTGGTATATCTTTGATCACATCAATATGAAGTTGTTGGTAGTGATTTTTGTAGTTTTGCTTTCTCAAGGTGAGTGGTATGTAATGAGTGAAAAATCGTTTTAGTTCGGCTGTACTTGTACTAATGGTTATGACATGACCGCTGTAGACTGCATTGATTGGTACGTTCTGTAGTATAATTGTTAAGTGCATTAAAGTGTAATCGATTACATATTTGGCACCACATTACATTTTGTTTGAGATTTTGGATGAGAGCGCGTTTCAAGAAGATTGCACGAAATGTATTTTTTTATAGTGTTTTAATTGAAGCTTTGATTTATCGGATCGTGTTCATGTTGTATGTTGATAATAAATAGAACATGCATGAAAGATGCGCTAATAAGCGACGTGCAAAACAATATATAGTACCTTTACCAAATACAAAGACTCGATTTTGTGTGAGTGTGAAACAGCACCGTTTCATGTCTTAAACCGTAACCATTAAAAAACATATAAAGTGGATACGGTAGATGATTGGAATGTTTTCTTGGAAACCACGGCTACGATAAGATACGTTAAGTATTGTTTTGTATCTATACACTGTCTACAGCAAGGAAATTTTGATTTACGTTTTGGAAATAATTAAAGGCGAGTGAATTCTTTTTTCTGAAGATGGGCTATACTCCCCATACAGATAACATTACATTTATTAAGCTAACACGTTCGTCTTACGCGTACCTCCTAAAGGTCTTCAAGCACAAGTCAGCCAATCAGCAATCGACTACATCGCAGGGAACCTTGGGATACGTTATGACGTATTAGACAACTTACAGGACACATGGAAGACATATCTGATCCAACTGACACTGACCAACACGGGCAGCCAGCCAATAAACACTGGTAACTGGGTGATATATTTCTGCCATATACGAGTGGTTGAACCTGAACACACCAAGCATAATCCAGACGGGTACATCCTGCCTGGATATGCTTTAAGGGTGAGTAATGAACTATATATCGACACATCCCCATATCTTGTCTGTTATTCTTGTGACTTAAAAATTACATTAGAAAAGGTGAATCAGGTACCATTAATTTGAAACGTTTTCCGCAGATAACGCACATCAATGGATGCCAACACAAACTTGAACCCACTACTGACTTCCAAGCCTTGAGTCCCGGTGAAACCAGACGCATCAAGATGAAGTCAGAATTTTGGGCCGTCGCCAAAACTGACGTCATGCCAAACTTCTACATAGCCGCTGACGGTCTGAAGGCTCGCACGATCACAAGTACTTCCGGTGAGAGTCTGGATTTTGTAGGAGACTTTACTACTCCCAAGCAATGGAAGCGAACCGACGGTGATAAATACGACCCTTACACACCACAGAAGAGATTTGACATCAATGACATCAATGACTTGAAGCGACCTGGCCTTTTAGTTGTACCGAGTCCAAAAGAAGTTACTGGATATGAGGAGAGTAGACGTGTTAATCTAATGACGGGAGACTGGGCTATAGTTGCTGACAAGAGCTTGGATCGAGAGAGAAAGTATATTTCAGGTAAAAACCTAGTCAGTAGTAAGAATCTTATCTCAGGTAAAAACCTAGCTAGTCAGTAGAAAGAATCTTTTTTTTTTTTTTTCAACGACTTGAACTATCGCAAAATAACCAATGAGAATGTGATTAAGTGACAGCCATGTGTACTAGTATACTTATAACGCTGTAGTCTGTATCGGTTAAGAATCACTGAAAATGAAAGAAACAAACCCTTCTCGTGGCTTGTCCATACTACTGCACTCACTAATTTGGAAGAGAAGAGAAGGACAGACAGAGTCTACAAGGGACTTCCCACTCTGATTTTGTCCCTGGTTGTACATTTTTATTCTAGCCTTATATAGCCATATGCTCACAAAGGTCTTCTCTCCCAGATAAACTAGGAATTGGTCCACCTAAAAGAGCAACATTCCGTCAAATCCACCTAAAGATTGGCGACGTACAACTTGATGGAAAAGAGTCAATGAATAACGAGGCCTATAGTTTAGATGTTGATGCTAGCGCGGAGAAAATATCAATCGTTGGTAAATCTGCCATAGGCGTATTTTGGGGAATACAGTCTCTACTTAGTCTTGGGTCTACTGGCTTTGTATCTCAGGTACGCTATGCATTGTGGGACATACTACTGTAAACTTTCGTTATAGCGGATAGCCTCGGAACCGTGGCAGACAAAATCCACAATAGCGAAATTTTGTGTTTTTTGAAGTATGAAATATTTAAAAAATAGGGAGAAAGAGAGTAAAGAGCATCTGTTTAATCATGTGTTGACACAAAGCATAATTCTAATTTAACAACACTTTTTACCAGGTTCAAATTCGAGATGCTCCACGATACTCGTACCGTGGGATGGAGATTGACTTGGGACGAAATTTTATGCCCAAATCTGAGATCCTGAAAATAATCGATGCCATGGCGATGTACAAACTGAACAAACTCCATCTACATTTGACTGACGATGAGGGATGGAGATTGGAGATTCCTGGTCTACCAGAGCTGACCACGGTAGGTAGTTTAATTATACTGACTCGGTGATCATTTGATAAAATAAACTTTGAATTGAAAATAGCAAACGCAATAAATAACGATTAGCATAAGGCTTTGCATGGTCTTTTTTTATTGGGTCCCAAGGAATCACATAGCATTCACATTATTAAATGCCGTCGTGCATAACTGATCCAATGTTTTTCTTGTTTTTTTTTTTTTAGATGGGTTCAAAGCGATGTCATGATCCCAAGGAAACCGTTTGCGTCGATTCACAGCTTGGCTCAGGGCCTGGTACGGGTAACGCAGGAACTGGGTTCTACACGGTCAAAGAATACCAAGAGATCCTGAAATATGCCAATGATCGTCACGTGATGATAATTCCAGAGTTTGACATGCCTGGACATGGTCATGCCGCTATCAAAGCCATGCAGGTATCGTGGGCTCACTAATTGAATTAAAATTAAAAACATCTTATATGCTATCATTTTATGTTGTTAATATTTTTATCTTTGTAACTGTTTTGTAAATGCTTTTTGAGAAGTTTTATTTCTATCACCAACATATGCTTACAGTCTATGTAAATTATAAATGATTGTTGCTAATTCATCTTTCACAGTTACGGCACAGTAAATACATGTCACTAGGAGATCCCTACCACCAACATATGCTTACATTCTATGTAAATTATAAATGCTTTTTGTATCTTTCACAGTTACGGCACAGTAAATACATGTCACTAGGAGATCCCTACGAAGCCAACAAATACATGCTATCCGATCCACAAGATACCTCGAAATACCTCTCTGTTCAATTCTTTACCGACAATGCTATCAACCCATGCCTCGACTCTACCTATGAATTCTTTGAACACATTGTTTACCAAGTCCGAAACATGCATCTTGGAATTCAACCCCTAGAGATATTTCATTTTGGAGGAGATGAAGTGGCTCATGGAGCTTGGACCCAGTCCCCTGCTTGTGCCAAACTGTCTGCGGAGCTGGGGCTTAATTTTACAAGCCCAAATATAGTCAAGGTAAAAACTAATTTCAAAAAGCAATCGTTACTGAGATTTTACATATCTGTAAAGAAAAACATTTCTTAAAAAGAAAATGCTTTTCCCAATATGGGTCAACTGTTCTTTTGTTTTCAGAGTCAAAAAAAAAAATAATATCTCTAAGAGCTCTTACTTGTAGCTAATACTACTATACTACGATGTCATCCATGCTGAAATAACTTAATAATTTATATAGATATGTCAAGCACTTGTTCAAAGCACATCCATTTGAAATACCATGCAAATCTTAATGGATTTTAATGGCAGTTCTTTGTAGATGCTTTATATATTTATTTTTCAAGGATCTCAAAGAATACTTTGTACGTCGAGTCTCGGAGATATCCCATAAGTATTGCCTGAACCTTGGAGCCTGGGAAGACGGTGTTCTTGGTGTAAAGGACACACCTTACGACCGGTCATACTTAAAGAACAAACACGTCTATGCCTATGCTTGGGATAATGTCTGGGAATGGTTCCAAGGTGATCGTGCTTATAAACTAGCAAATGCTGGTTACAAGGTGGGTGATTGCGTTACTTTGTCGCCTTGTTGCGTTACAGTTACAATATAATTGATCATGATTGGGTAGGGTGCGTTACAATTGGAAATATCCGTGACTGACTGGTACATGCAAACAAAAGAAGAATAAGGAAGGTTTTATGAGCTTCAAAGGTTGTTAAAAAACCTTTGAAAACTGGAACCTATTATTCAAACCCCTCTATACTACCCAACAAATGTTTTCTCTGTTTTTAGGTAGTTATGACCCAGGCAACTCATCTGTACTTTGACCACCCGTACGAACCTGACCCAGAAGAGCGTGGGTACTACTGGGCACCACGATTCATTGATACTCGTAAAACATTTGGTTTTATGCCTGACGACCTGTATGCTAACGCTGACGTCACTCGTATGGGAGATCCTATCGTAGATCTATGTAATAATATGTACAAAGGGAAATGTGTCCCTTTGAAGAAGCCAGAAAATGTTGCAGGTTAGTTAGCATATTGAACTAATTAATCAATGACACTGAGTGATACCAGAACAAACAAGCAAACAAACAAAAACAAGCAAACAACAAGGCAAAAACGACTGAGCTTATGCTGTGTCCTACAGAAGATTAAGATGTAGTCTAATGTTTTTACAAATCCACAGGAATGGCTGGAGCACTGTGGAGCGAGACGGTCAGAACTCCTTCCCAGCTCTCTTCAATGATATTTCCCCGTATGCTAGCTTTGGCAGAGAGAGCCTGGCACGTCGGCTGTTGGGAGAACGAAAACGACCTTGTTGAAAGAAAGAGACTATTAAAACTTGACTGGGAGTCATTTGCTAATACTCTTGGATATAAAGAACTGCGGAGACTTGACGATTTGAATATTGATTACCATATACCAGTACCGGGAGCAAGGTGAGTGGAGAGGCACGGGCTTCCTGTACTATAGTAATTAATACATCATCTTCTCTCAGCTTGTTATCCAAGATGGCGGAAACAATATTCATGCTAAGACTGAGTTCGTGTAAATGAATTAAATATTTTTTGCTTAATTCATCAAAACAGTGCATAGTTGTGCGCCAATGTATATGGAAGTTGATTGTACCAGCTAGTAGGGATACGACTTGACCCTTGACTATAGCCTGAACAACTTGCCTCCATAGGGCCTAAAGGTCTTTAACAGCAAATGTAACAAGGTATATGTCGATATTTGTCAAACATGCCAGAACTCCCGTCATCGACGACAGCATCACGCTAAAAATGTTACGAATAAATACTGAATAATATAATATGTCCTCCTGTTAAAAGTTAGGTGTAACTCTCTCGTCACTTACTTTATCGTCGACATCAAGTGTACAGCTTTGATTTCCTGTGTTTTTAGGTTTGTTAATGGAGTGCTGGAAACTAACGTCGCATTACCAGGCCTGGTAGTTCAGTTCAGTCTTGATGGTGGCAAAACATGGAGTGACATCAGACCTGGGGTAAAGATGAGTGGAAAGGTTACGCTAGTTACTAGGTAACAAAAATCATAACTGATATTGTGTATATAGTTTATATTGCAGTGCTATCAGTGCTTGAAACCATCTTAAAGATCGTCACATTGCATGTCATTTGCAATCATGATATTTATAAAGTTGATAAAACGGATGATCCTCGCCATCAACTTTAAAATCGTTATCATTGCTACTTGCCAGATAGCCTGTATGAGCAAGACAGGCTGTCTCTCTGCACTGTCAATATCCTGGGCTGGTATTTTCTGTAACATATGCATTTGTTGGATTTAAAATTAACTGCCCTCTGAAAGTGATGGACAATGTAGAAAAGATGAAATCAATTGAAGTATGAAATGGCGAGCCGCCTTGCAACAAATCAGTAGACTGAAATTTTTCAAAACCAATTCTTGTTCACAGGTCAGCGGATAGACGTCGCCAAAGCAGACCCGTCAAGATACAAATCTGAACAAAATTTACCAAGGGTTACCAATTAGTGGAGAAAAAATAGTATTCTGAATAAAAACATTGTCAATAAAATCTCTACATGTGTAAGTAATTATAATCGAATGATAACCTACAATTGCAGTCAAAATATCCAGGACGCAAAAAAAATGCTATAAAACAATCAAAAGAGCTCTAAAGTGACACAGATACACTATCGGAAGCGATTATACAAACTCATACTGGTTTTCGTTGTGAAACCGGACGGTCTTGTTTGTACAAGTATCAAAATAGCTTTGAATTTTCACGACGTATTTTGTCCGAGGGGAGGGGGCTTCCATATATCTTAAGGCGGTAATAATCGTCTACCTTTTCCTCTCTCATACACTATACCGGATTGTCCAGTACATCCGGGTTTCTCACGCTCATGACGTAAACGTTGCCATAGGTACAACATCAATAATTTTACTTGCCACACCCAATGAGTTCTATGACGAGAACGTTGCCATATGAACAAAAACGCCCAAACTTCAAATCCACATGTCTGAATACTCACGTGGTAGCGATATAAGAATGACCATGTTTGGTATGTAATAAAACCAGTCGCCAAGGTAAACAAGTAACATTGGTGATGGTTGACATAACAACAATGAATGTTTACTTGTTTTTGACCTAGTTACAACGTGGGGATCGTTTATTGTTGTTGTGTTTAGTGAGAACATTACTCAGTATATCAAGCTTTCGAGCTATAATGGAGCGCAAGTTTTCCCACCAATCTACTTTCCGTAGATTTTCTTTCGCGAAGTTTTTGAGAAGACAAACGCAGTCATGTGTATCGGAATGTACAGTGAACAATGATGGTAATCGATCAACACCTGGCCATCGACCTTTACCAACTGAGACTGATCATCCGCAAACAGAACTGGACGAGAAAGAAGAAAAACCACCAAATCCTCCAACCAAACCGAGGTTGATATTCGTCAGAGGTTCCATAGATTATGAACCAGATTCAAAGACGTCCCTTCTCGACGATACAGATTTTTTTGAATACAAACAACTTGGTCATAAACGAAGAAATGGGACATGTGACGAGCTGGAGAAAAAGGATCCAATAGCGAAAATTAACGGCCATAGGACTACAACCTATGAACTCAGACGATTCATGGCAGAAAACTCGGATATTTTTAACTGCTAGAACTTACTCCAAAAGGTATTTCATTTTCAAGATGAATATTAAAAAAAAAGTTGGTTACTGCATGTCCGGTATATAAGAATCAATAAAATCTTCATTTTCTTCGAAAACAATTGTTTTCTGGAAAAAAATGTTGCGACTTGCCAGTAAATTTTTGGAAAATGTTACTTGCTACAAATCAGTTTTCCTTTTTTTTTTTGGAAAGGGTGATATTATTCTAGTTATTTTTTTCATGTCACTAAAAGCTATTTTGATATTGTTTTTTCCTACATTTGGATCCACGTTTGGATATATATATATATTAATTTAACTTATATTCGTTTGCAAGAACGTTGTAGTATACATTTATACAAATATCTAATTTATTCGGTATATTTAATGATATGCAAAACTGAAAACTCGCTTTATATATTGTTTGCTCCATTGCCTATTGGATATCAAAATATATTTTTCCTGTCTATTACATCGTACATATTATAAAACAGTGCGTTTCGTGTGTAAAGATGGCTGATTTTGCCTTTTGCATCTCATTAGATATTTGTATATTAAAATGTATAAATGTATACTACAACGTTCTTGCAAACGAGTGTATTTAAATTTACACACTTATATTTATTCATATATTTATTGATACATTTATTCATATATTTATTGATACATTTATTCATATATTTATTGATATATTCATTCATATATTTATTGATACATTTATTCATATATTTATTGATATATTCATTCATATAGTTATTGATACATTTATTCATATATTTATTGATATTCATTCATATATTTATTGATACATTTATTCATATATTTATTGATACATTTATTCATATATTTATTGGTATATTTATTCATATATCTATCTATATATATCAATTCAAAAGTAAGTACAGCTATTATGATATTGTGGTATTCGGCAGTGTCGATCAAAATTGCCACTATCTATGAATTCCTATAGAGAATGAAAATAAAAAATTGAACTAATTTGAGAAAGTCTTATTCTTTTTTAATCCCCTCTACCACATTATTTTGCAGTGTGAGAAAAATACAATATTTCACATATACAAACAATGTTTGTTACTGAAAAATTGCTTGCATGGACCAAATCGCCCAGCCCCTCAAAAGTCACATGGGCCACCCCTTAGAGTGTCATACCAAGGTCGAACAATTCTGTAATTTTTTTACATCTTTATATAGAAATAATATCAAAAAGGTAAGTTAAAATACAGGGGCCGGTTGCACGAAGCCTGAATAAAGTTATCCACTGGATAAAGTTATCCACTCCAAAGTATTTCTTTAGAATTTATCCGCTGGATAGCGATTTATCCGGTGGATAGCGCTATTCAGGCTTCGTGCAACCGGCCCCAGAAGAGAAGAGAACTCAACATACAAGTGAAAAGAAAAGAAATAGTAAATGAATTTTACAAATTGATAAAATTGTGTTCAATGTCCACAATCCGTACACCAGAACAATTACATCACGTGATCTATCCACGCCTACCAACACTGGACGAGAGAGTATGACACCGTGATATCGTGTACCTCCCCCATTGGCTAGGTATGTTCCTGTCGCCTCTTCTAAATTATCACTACTTTTTCTTTCTTCCGTCCTCCAGTTTCAGCGCTAGCGTTCTTGCAAAAGAAAAATTGTTGAGAAATTAATGGAAAACGTAGGATTTGGTTTGCAAATTGATGATTGAAGAACAACGTCATGAGGAAACTGCACACTTTGCTTGTTTTGAGACGGAAAATTACGATTCGTGGTTGTTCTTTATAATATATCTTCCCTCCTATAGGTTAGAGTCAAAAAGAAACTTTACTAAGAAAAGTTATTGATACATTGGCAACTGCACTTTCAAATATGCACGGTTGGGCATTACTGTAAAATTCTAATAAATCGATTTATGCAAACATATCTTTTTACATTTGCTAGTTTTTTTAACACCAGGCCCTTTTGTAGAAATATAATATTGCAATCAAAGAAAGCATATTCAATGCGACACATATATTTCATTTATAAGATAAATTCGTGAGATTATTGGGGACATCAACGCAGGGAGCATATTACCACACAGGAGTCCCACCAGCTAAAACACCATTTCTCACAATCTCATACCAAGAAACCGCATTTTCTTCCAGTCTGCGGCAAAGAACGAGGGCTCTGGCATAATCCGATACCGGAAGCCATGTGTACTGTGATCTATTGAATCGACAGAATGAGCGATCGATTATTTGTTCTATCGCGTGACAATTCGAACAAATTAAACGTCGAATCTGACAGCAAATTAGATCAGATAGTGTTGGGAAAAGTGGATAAACACTAAGAGTTTAAAACCTCTATTTGAACCTGTCACGACTTGTTGTATACGATAAAAAGCAAAACATTTTTCTTTTTGAATTCTGTATTATGTTATACAGCTATTCTTGAAATGGTTGTGAAGTTGAAATAGTGATTTAGCGAATAGCAAAGTCATCTGCATGATCTTTAATTTTTTTAAGAAACGATGAGTCAGAATGTACAAAATAACTTCATCACATAATTGTAATAAACTATGGCACTATATAATATGTGCAGTTTGTATATAAAACAAGAAAACTGAAAATTTGATATACAACTGTTTCAACAATAGCTGTACATTGGAATTGCCAAACCATCTAAGGAGCACCAATGAAATTATACATTTGAAATATAAGAACAAATGTTTAAATTTAATGTGGAATGTCAGTTAAATTAAAACATGTATTCGTCAATTTGAAATGTATACTGATTGGAATACTATCTGAATACTGAAACAACAAAAGCTAAGCATGTCAAGTGAAATGATGAAAAACATGGAATAGTATTCAATCCAATGACGAAATTTCGAAAAATTACCTCTTTATGTCAAGCTCGGGAAAATGTTCGAGTTCATCGGAAGACGAAGAGAGCAAAGGAACGCAATGTAAACATGTAAAACAATGACTAAAAAATTAATATACGAAAAAACAAATAAAACGACATTGCTATTGAAGTAAAATAGCAATATTTCATGGAAATTTGTAAAATTGCTTTTTGCCGCTATGTTTTGAAGCAAGAAAGTATTCGTATTAATAAGTCATGCACGAAAACGAAACAATAAATTACAATGAGATATAGGAACGTCAACAAATGAAAACGGTTAGTCAAGGCCGTAAGGTATGGTGTATTGCTATACGTTCCGTACATATAACGAATGTACGATATTTCACAAGAGATTAAAGGAACAGTAGGAATTAATATTCAATGTGTACAAGAAGAATAAACAAAGAAGCAAGCAACCATTGTTGCCTTTTCATTTCATTTTCTTTCATTATTTTCTTTTTTTTCTGTTTGTATTTGTGTGTAATGTAAATGTACTTTTTTCAAGACCTCCTAAACCATATATTGTAAATATCTTAGTGACTAATAGTGTTCTTCAATACTTTCTGTTACAATTAGTCGATGCCCTAAAATATGTAAATTTATTGTATATTTTTTTACTTATTTGTAATTAGAGGCATTATTATTAAATATCTTGAATCTATCTTGAATCTTGATGGGATCTATGGATCATTAGAAGATACTTGAAAAGAGAGGGAAAAAAAAAAGAGAATAAAAAAAGAGAAAAAAGTAGCACATAAACGGTAAAATACCATAAAACATTGCAGTAAACAATTACAAGAGAACATAACTGACCAAACACATCATAAACTAAAGTCAGAAAACACATTGGACGATAAACGAAGAAGAGGGTTAACTAGGGAGCGCTATAAATACCACGAATATTTCTAGAAATCTCCCAATCTATTTATGCATCACCTAAAAAAGGTTTTCATCATTGGACTGTTTACTCTCAAGGAATTATCTATATTGGACTCAAAAGATATCTACATCAAAATGAAGGTTACTGTGATATGATAAATGTTTAATTATCGCAACCGCAGCTTATATAAAGTCTGCATTCACACGATGCGATTCGTCGTGCACAATTGTCCTCTTTCACTATGATGTCATGGCTTGTTTTCATGAATAAAAAGAGACCCAATTTGAGCCAAATAGTTTTCGTCTTGTGCATTTTGTATTATGCTTGAACACACTTATTCCTTTCTTATGAGCCTATTTTTAAATAATTCATACTTGTTGTATCGCCTCTGGCGACCATGATTCTTTGCGTTTAAACAACAGATTTGTTTTGATGTAACGTCATAATGAAATAGGGCTATTTGTACAACTAGTCGTAGGACATTCTAAACAAACGTGCGACTACTTTTAGAAGTTACGACTAGTCGTATACTACAAATCGCACGCGACAAATCGCAACGTTTAAATCGAGATTAAGAGTTAGTTTGACGTACAACTCCACGGATATCTTTAGCGGCCTCCACTCTCTTTTTAGCATTCTACATTGATTTATAACCTTGTGACTCATGTTCCACGACCGCTTAGACATTTAATACGTGGATAGATAGATTGATGGCTCAAAGAACATGATTACATCTCATGTTATGGACAATACCGATGAAGGATTAGAATGATTGTAATCGCCGCAGGCAAATGTTGTATCTGATTGATAGCCGCCTTTAAACAAACCGCCAATAGGAATATATCTGATATTGGAATACACGAAAGAGGATCAAGAGAATTATGTTCTAAAAGACTTGCGATTTTGAATTTGAAAGTCTGAGAGGTTATTAGCATTGATAAATTAACAACTGATTCAAAATATGACCATGTGACGTCACCCCTGAGAAATGATTCTTCAAATATTGAAAAAAATGTTTCACGAAAACAAATTCAACGCCCAGGACAATGTCCGTTTAGTCTAAAATGGTAAATTTACATTCAAAGTTAAGAGGTGAAACTAACTACTCTGCTATTGTTTTCTTTGTTTGTTTACTTCTTTTGTTCTGTAATACGTTGCTGGCTGATTTGTTCATTTTTCTTTTCTGCTTATATTTTAATATTTTAATTTTTTGTTTACTATTTTGAAGTTTCAGTTTTTTTGCTTCCTTCTTCATTCGTCTATCAGATTGATTGATTGATTCAACTTGACCTTGTTGTTTTTTATTATTAGATTTACTTGCATTTTGGAGTGTTTTGTTTTTCTGTTTTGATAATTATGTTGTTCTTGTGTTGCTGCTTCAAATTTATATCCAATAAAAAAACCTGGTTTATAACGATGATTTATAACGATATTAAAAACAAATGATAACATGTATTCCTTATGGTGATTAAAGACAAACCAGATATGCATGGTTACCAGTGGGTGTTACAGTCATTCAGACCCTGGCTACACTATGCCGGATAAATTAGAGACCCTGGCTACACTATGCCGGATAAATTAGAGACCCTGGCTACACTATGCCGGATAAATTAGAGACCCTGGCTACACTTTGCCGGATAAATTAGAGACCCTGGCTACACTGTGCCGGATAAATTAGATACCCTGCCTACACTATGCCGGATAAATTAGAGACCCTGGTTACACTGTGCCGGATAAATTTGATCACGCAACTTTTGTCCCAATAACCCGAAAAATTGCTCGTTAAACAATAGAATTAGCATAAAATTGTTTCGGATTCATTTGTTTTAATGTGGACGGAAGGCCTAACCGGATAAATAAAGTTGCGTTTTCAAATTTATTCGGGTTAGAGTGGACGCAGCCTCGAACAACGGTATATCGATGGCTATATTAATGATATCGTAACCAACAGTCTTTCTCAATACTACACCAACAGTCTTTCTCAAGACTCCACAGTCTCTCTTAAGACTACATCGAGTCTTTCTCAAGATTACATCAATAGTCTTTATCAATACTACACCAACAGTCTTTCTAAAGATTTTTTCAGACTTTTCAAGATGACACAAACAGCCCATGTTGCTGTTTCTTTTTTTCTCGCGCAATTCCCCGAGGTAATGAAGAGTGAGGATGAAGGGGGTTGGGGACTAGTAATTTACTAACGTAAACAGTGTTTCCAAAGAGCATTGAATTGTAAATTTTAGCGCTGTTGAAATGGGGATTTATCACGGAATTTAGATCATGTGAGCTAGTTATAACGTCTTACTGGTCTGATCCACATATCCCCGAGAGGATTAGAAGAAACGCTTGATTAAGAACGAGAAAGAAAGAAAATGTTATTATAAAGCTAAGCTTAGCTGCAACGATCATCTAGCGATTAATAACATTTGACTAGCTATATATGATGTACTGGTGCCGTGCCCTATTCATTGGAACTGGTTTTATTGCACTTCTCGAGTAGATTAAAACAGTGCTGAACAAGGTTCTAGATCCATTCATCTGAAAGTGCTTTTGTTTGAATTATAGTAGTAAAATATCAGTTAAGTGGATGGGTATTTGATCTTGGTATTAGATAGGTTTCGTTTAATGAGAGACAACGTGGCGTCGTCTGGCGCTTCCAGAATCACGCGAGCATGGAATATGATTATTATGGTGATGATGTTAATAGCTGTGATATTCCTTGTGATGATGACGATGACGATCATGATGATAATCAGTTACTGTTTATTTAGAGCAACTCTTTGACACATGGTCGTGTTGTTGATATGTTGGTGGTAATGATGGTGGGAATGGTCGGCGTTCATTGGTGACGATGATAACCAAAATGGCAAAGATGATGGCGGTGGTTATAATGCTAGTTGCAATTATAGTCATTGTGATGAGTAGTCATTTCATTGAAATACATCACCCATTTCTTATTTGCTATATAACATAGGAAACCCGACATGAGTTTTTGCTTTGAAAGTCACTGGGTCGGTCAGCAGGGATGGTTCCTGAGCGGCCATATATATGTATTTGTGTGGTGCGGCTGGTGAGTTAAGGCGAGGGGAGGGCGGCGAACAACGGGCGGCGTGAGTAAAAGAAAAATAACAATATAAACAATAACGGTGTAATCGTGGAGTGGTCGGGGACTAAACTAATAAACTACTATTCCATCTCACGCAATTTGATGCATTTTGGACCATCATCTCAATTGATGAAGGGAAGGACAAGACAACGCCCAGACAATTAAAAGACTAATTTCCTGACTGTTGCCTGTTAAAAGGCCTATAAATGTTAACAATTGGCAACAATTATTGTCTTCTCTTCCTTTGCTCATCGTTTGAAATTACTGCTGTCAAAAACCAGTATATAGGAGATGCACCAGAATAGACTCCTTGATTCAAATCATGTTATATTAATCCAACCCATGACAGAATCGACAAGAATTCAACAAGTCCAGACAGAAAATACGATAACCTTTTATTTGGAAAGGCTCATGTACTGATAGCCCGTTATAGACGGAAATTATTTCAATCATCACATAACGAGTATCTTTCAAGATCTAAATTGAGAGGTTATCTTGTTATTTAGTTTGTATTTGCATGTGAGATACTTGGAGAGTTAAGGAACAGTCATGTGGTAGTTTTTAAGGTGCAGCAACATCGATTTGTTTCGAATCGCTAAGGACCTTAAGCATGAGGACGACAGGCGACGACGACAACCAGTTCTGTCCTCATAAACGTTAAGCTCCAATTGTTTCCACATTAGTTCAACTGCAAGTATAAAACATCAAATCATTTCCGTATGTCGCGTCATATGCTGTGAATGGACCTCATGTAGTCTGACTGTTGTTAGTTAAGTCAATTTAACCAAACGGCGCCAGTGAACCACAATACCTGATTCAACTTACAAAGATATCGACATGACAGAGAGTGTACTGGCGGCGTGAAGACGCCTCGTTCTACAGTGATCATTACCCTTCCAGTAGGGCCTCTCGTTAAAACCTCACATTAAGGTGGCTCTATGGAGTAGCTCGGCACGCTACCTCGTGAATTTCATATCGCATATCCGTTCAAGTTCTTAATGAAACTTTACGCTTCATTCTTGTCTAAGAGATCAAATTTTCACATGTGAACGTTTTTATAGAATACGCATTATTCGAACAGGTATTTATTTACTAGGCTAGTCAGATTAAAATTTAAATTCTTGTATTTTTTTGTAAATCGGTAAAAACGTTAAAACAAAAGGAAAAAACTCTTGACTTTAATGACAATGAATTTTATCTCCACAAGTTATCGGACAATAATGAATGCAATTCTATTTCCTTTGGGCGTTAAACATTAATCTACTTCAACAAAGATATCCCTTTAAAGAGGTTTCAACCTGGAGACTTTAAGTCTCCTGTATGCCCTGTACGGCTTCACCACAAGAAGGGCGAGTGATGGGCGAGTCCTGTGAAATGGTTGTATTATCAGATACACAACATCAACTATTAGCTGCGATAGTCTTGATTACATAAATAGATAGTAAATATGTACAACAAAGTGAGATGTCTAAAAATGACTATAATTAATGACACAACACGACCTCACAACACAAAACGTTACAATTATATTTCATCCATAATCAAATTCATCACAATTATCTCAAATGAATAACATTGCAGGACTCAAAAAGACGCCAACCCAACCCAACCTCACAACACAAAACATTAACACAAAATAAATAAAGTAAATAATAATAATAATAATAATAGTCTTTATTATATAGTATAATGAGCATCTCTATATATACAATAAATGATTGTGAGAAATATATTACAGGGATAAAATATTAATAACAATAACTATCCTACAAAATCATATAATACAATTCAAAAAATATGTTTGAAACTGGGAATTAAACACAACACAACAACACTCAACGAAACACAACATTACCACTATATTTCATCCATAACTACATGCATCACGGTTTAATATAGCGCAAAGGGCCAATATTGTATTCGCTGTAAATATAAATAGCTGTAGTTCTATAACCTTGTTGAATTCCTAGTTACACCAAATTAACGTTACCGGGATATGTTCTGGTTGTCGAGGTTACAAACCAAAATTAACCTCTCGAGCTGATAAGTAAACAAGTTGTTAACTATAACAAACAATAAGACAATAATTCACCAATGAAAAAAATAAATAAATGAAAAAATAAAAAAATAAAAATATGCACAAACAATTGAACAGGTTAGAAATGAAACAGACAAGTGAACAAATGAAAACAATAAGAATCGAAAAGATAAAATAGAAAATAAACAAACAAGTAAAGAAACAAAATCAAAGAAAAAAAACGACCAAAGATGTGTACAACTGCGTACTTCGTTGGTTCAAACGTTGGTTCGAGCGTTGGTTCGGTAGTCTCTTGAAGGAAAAAAGACAATTAAGACATAATACTGTCATTTCTAATAGCGAAAACTAAATATAGGCTAAATACCAATGGGAGATATTCATTATTTGGTGGGTAACAAGTAGCCATCTATCTGTGTCAACACTAGCTAGCAATATAACAGAGATTAACGTTAGCCTCGGGGCAAACCCCTTACCAACTGTACTGGTTCATTCATCAAAATATTATGAAAGATAGGCCTTCAATTTACCAACCTCAAAAACAACTCTGTTTGCAATGAATGGCAATTTGTTCTTGACCACTTTGGGTTTGAAGTGAGTGAGTGGATTTGTATTCGAATTTCATGATGGTTTGTTCGGAGGAGTGTCAGGATGCTTTGATATCGAATATTTGATCTGAAATTAATAAAATGGGATTAACTAGTTTTCTCTAAAATTAAATGAATTTGGGAATTGATTATGGAGTTGACAAAGTAAGTTTGCATTGCTAAATCTCTGTGTGTGGTAGCGTTTGTTTTTCGGTAGTTGCGTTTTCTTTTCCATTATCTTTAAGAACAATTGACAATTCGAAACTGTCGTTGTCCATAAAACACGAGTTCATTTGTTCTAGAACGTTTCTCTTTCAAATCTTCTCCCTTTCTCAGTAGAATGACCCTAGTCACAATTTTCTCTGATCACTATTAATCAGCGATCTATACCCTAAAGGACAGAAAGTAATCCCGGGGGGGGGGGGGGGTACTACCCTATATTGACTATACGGGGATGATCCGCTGAACAGGGTATGGTTTTTCGACCTTGTTGTCATGAACAGGGTATCCAATTATACTCTATCTCCGATTTAATCCAAACTTCCTGTCATACTCAGGGCCCAATAAATGAGAAAAAAGTATTTCGCATTCAGGAAATTGGCAGAAATAAGATCGTTGACTTTACAAAAAGATAAGAGCAGCACGTGCGTCTAAATTGTTATATTTATACAAATCATATAATGTTTGTAAACAATTGTAATTTGTCATAAACAGGGTATGGACGTTAGGTATTTTTTGTCATAAACAGGGTAACCCCTACAAGATCCCAGCGGAACACCCCTACCCAGATCTGAAGGGAGTACCCCCCCCCGGGAAAGTAATGTAAACAGAACAGATTCGTGGGTGCACCTATAATAGCCAATTCTTGAAACCAGAAATTAGCTGTTACGGTCGGAAAATAAATATGGAATAAATTTTCAAGAAATTAAAAACAGGGATTTTTGGGGTATTATTTTCGTCCATATCGTTAGGACCCCGATGAGGGACCACATTCCCTCGTCCCCTCTCAGAAAAAAACGAAACAACGCCACACTTTTCACGAATAAACTCATTTCAAACTCATTTTCACATGTTTCCAACCAATTTATTGTATTGTATATATAATCTGAGTTCAGTACAATACTTTAGTATCGAAAGTCTAATCTGAGATTATTTTTAATGATAGTGTCTTCGTTTAGAACAGTAACTCTACAGCATTCGAAAGTTAACGTTAAGTCTGAAACTACTAATGAGTATCTGTTACGAATCGATGTTTTCATGAAGAATACTTTTAGGAAATATTCTTTTGAAATCTTACATACTGGTTCTGGTGTTACGTGTCATCATTCTTCTCTTATTATTCCCTGCTACCAGAGTTTCTCTCGTTTGCGAATCTCGTCAGCAATCACAAACGATAGAGCCTCTTCTAGCAGGGTAATTTGCATATAGCATTCATGGTGAAACTTTGATTTGCATATAGCATTCATGGTAAAACTTTGATCAATCTGCAATTTGTTCAATCAAGCCATAAATGTCACAAGTCTGATCATTTCTTACAGAAGATTTGATCGCCACCTGTTTCACGTGAACGCAGCAGTAAGCTACATACTAGAGAGTCGTTTATACACAGCCCGTTGTGAAACTGGAAACATACTTATGCAAAAGTGCAGACTTCTTGCAGTTTCCATCTTAACTCAATCTAAAACGTTTGGAGACAGAGCATTTTCAAAATCAGGACCAGTGTTATGGAACAGTTTGCCGGCAAATATTAGGAAAATTCTTAACATAGAAAAATTTAAAAAAGAATTAAAGACCTTCCTTTTCAAACTGGCCTATAAATAGGAACTATGAAATATATAAAGATACTATGTATAAACATAACGTTAACAACTTTTGATATAATTTATAGATACATGAATTTTTATTTTCTCTTCAAGTAACTCAGCTTTTATAATATATGATTTTATTGTAATATAGATAATATTATAATTTTATTTAATTCATCAATTTATTGTAAACAGCGCCGTCGAGTATTTATAGTGAGGGCGCTATAAAAATCATATTTATTATTATTATTATTGTTCTGTGTGAAATCCATTCCATGGAACCGTATGCCCCACCAGCGGAATGACAATGCATTAGAAGCATCAACTGAATAAGTCGTTGATAAAAACAATAAATGATTTCACAATGCTGTATTCAAAGTGAGCATGAATGATTGAAAACGAATAAATGGATAGATGAGCAAATGGATGGATGAATATTTAGAAAAGCAAAGTACACATTGAAATGTGTCTGAATACAGAAACAACACAGGACCCCCGTAGATTTGAACAACAAGTGATTTCAGATCATACTGGGACTTATTTTAAACTCTGTATGAATATCAAGCCCACATGTAGCATGAAGATACCATGAATATATTTATGTACAGTAATTATTACATTTTGGCGATTAAATCCTTAGAACCTACCCACAAATCATTGCGGCCTTTAGATAGCTTAGAATACTAAATTGTTGAATTGAAGATCAATGATGGGACCTCGCTTATAAATAGACAAAAAAGTCGAGTTGATTGAGTAGGTTATAGCTGAAAGAATGAAAATATGAATTCATAAACAATTGGTGATCGAGTAAAATGACTGAATAACAGTTGATTGAAAATAACAAGATCAAATCAATTGATGAAATCAAACAAAAATAACGAATTAGCAAACGAGAAAACAAACAAACGTATGCACAGATTACAAATGTTCAGAGAAAATATTAAGAAAATCTTATACATAAAAGAGTTTTTCATCAACCTTCATTCTAATAGTATTCAAAAATATCCAACGAATTGTGATTGAGTATCGTGAGTTCGCAGTCATGCAAATGTTAGATTGTCAATATCTGATGTTGCTAAGACCTGCTAACTTGTTTCCACCTGACATTAAGGGAGAAGAGCAGTGGTGAAGATGATCTATTTCATCCTTCTTTCTTCTTCCTTACCCCTTCCTAACACTGACAACTCTCATTAACAAATCAGTATGATAAAAACGATAATGAAACTGATAAAATAATAACTTTATTGGAAAACTGAAATCTATTTGTAGCATCGTAACATGAAAATACATTGTTGAAAACCAAGGTCCGAAAAGAAAGGAACACGATTGATAAGGATAACAAAACTATCAGGTTGTGCAAATCGATATATTATCGGACCAACGTCGGAAAACATCGCGTGATTACACTAATTACTGGCAGTTTGCTCATTTACACCATTTTCATGAAAGACAAAAAAAAAAGTATTAAAATAAGTCAAAACTCTCGCTTTTCCCCGATTACCAACATTTGAGGTAAGACGCAACGAACTTTGCGTGAAAACAATTAGCAAAATCTCACGCGGTGGCCCTCAAGCCAGACATCTTTCAAAACCATGTGAGGATACACATAGATATAAGAAACTCGACAAACGTTGCGACATCTAAATGCCGGGCAGACAGGCTACGTAGTAGTTTTTCCCCTCGTATAGTAAAAACTTGATATTGATCATAATTCATGTTATTCCTGTATTTTTTTCTATTACTGATAGCATGTTTGTAAATTACATATCACACATAATTTGTTCTGTATCTTTTTCTTTATATTTTTCTTTTCATTTAGTAACCATTTTTAATATTATCATTATTATTTTTTAATTAACTAACAATGATGATGATGATCAATTATTATAAAGAAGAACCATAAAATGGAATGAAATCATCAACAAATATCAAAATAGGTAAAACTAATATGCGAGACAAAGCTAATCCCTGGCAACAACAAGAAGAGAAAAAAATGATAATAATAAAACCTGATTACAAAAGAACATAGATAACAACGAAAAAGAAAACTTATCGGAAAAGATATGAGTAAAGACAATTTATAAAGCCTAGCAAACAACAAGAACAAACTTGAGTCATAAAGAAAAAAAATGTGAAAACTAATAACAAAAAAAACTAATAATAAAAACAACATTTATCTAAGCTGTGTGCACTTACTTGGCATGCCATTATATTAGTTCACGAGCTGATATTAAACAATTTGAAAAGAGATTGACAAGGTAAAACAAGCCGACATCACTCTCTTGTCTTAAAAGCCCTCGGGCAGATGCCTAACACAGCCGTACAGTACAACAAAGATCGTCAATAAACTGTCTTCTCTTGACTCTATTCTCCATAGAAACCACATTTATTAATTTTCTATTAAATTTCAGTTGCATTCTATCTTTTGTTTGTAGCCACACAGCGTTTGAGTTTTTGTGGTATGTTTGTGCAGTGCTAGGGATCTATCATGAAAAGGGGATTTGCGTGTTTTTTATGAAATAGTCTTTTGAATGGTGCAAGAAATTCATAAATGAGGTTTAAGATTTTTGGTGGAATTTTGCTGTGTGGAAATATAAGTTAGTTGTCTTTTTTCTTGCTAGTAAGTTCACTTTTCGTCTATTTCCTTTTTATCTGCCTTCTTTTCCCCCTTTATTCATTTCACTTTCTTTGCTGTCTATTTAACCTTGTAGCACCACCCAATGCCCTGTCACAGGAAGCCTTCAAGTTTATGTGACATAACTTACTATCATTTATCAGGAAACGTGGCTATAGGCTGTCCCTTCCCTAAACCACTCCTCTGAGCAGGTTACAGGAAATTCACGTTTGATTTACTTGACCAGCCATGACTGGGTGCGAAGGATATGAAGTTTTAGTTTATTTGGTATTCGAAAAGATCTTGTTGAGATTGCTTTTTTCATTCTCTTCTCTTCTCTCCTCTTTTCCCTTATATTCCCTGCTCAGTTCAGTTGTTCAAGTCTTCAATCATGGCTGTCTGTAATCTGTCAAGCTAGTTGGCATTTATATTGATAGGGAACTTAAAAGAGGAAGATGGTTTCGGGTGTTAGCTGTAGGACATGTGTTTTCGGTTCTTTTGATGGTATTCAATACGGGAAGTCTGCTGTCTTTTCTGCTGGATTAAAGCTGATTCGAGCTCTCCAACTTAATAACGCGATTTTCAATGTTTGCCCATTAATAGTAGGGCTCTAAAGAACTGCCTCCGCTTTCTAAAACAAACACATCACAGCTGAACTACTGAATGTACAAAATGGACGTCCGTGTATCAAAGAAAACCCCTCTTAGAAAATGGCTGTTTTGCATCACAGTTGGTGTTAGTAATAGCGCAGATTGGCCTCAAACTGTCAATCGCACACTTCATAAAACCCTTCAAATGATTGATAGTTAATAATGTCGGCATCGAGTGAGGGTTTACCCTCTTTCGTCGAGCATTTAGAGAAAACACAGAACATGACTCTCTAGGCTCTTCCAGACACTGCACAGTCTACTAACATGCACTTTTACCGTAGCAACAACTCCAGCATACTCTTTATGATAGGTTACACACATAAATTTGAAATAAAACAAGGCTTTGTGAAGAATAGAGGAACGAAAGTGAATATCTGAGAGTACAAAAGTCGGAGTGGTTCTGGAAATGTACTTTTATAGCATTTAAACCTTACCGATATGTTAGTAAATCTCGAGTGTTGCAAACAGCTTCAAGAAACGACAGAAACCATATAACCGATAAGAAAAAAAGTAATCATAAAAAATCAGAATTTTAATTCTTTCGAGCCTACTGGGCACGAGAACTTAGGCGCAAAACATAGCCAAGCCCGAGTACCATCTATTTCTGAGCTTTTCAATCGTTTTGAAGGGCGAAAATCCCTCTGATGCATGAAGGAAAGTAGTTAAGAGTTCCATCTCGAATAAACCGTTTGTCTTTGCCGACATGTCGATCCACTGCCTTTCATTTCGAGATAATACTTATAATAATAACAATCTTTGTGGATTTGACTAAGACCTAAATTTGACAGCTTTATCTATCAGTAAGGGACCGACATCAAATTGTATTCAATGACTACGCGACTAATTTTTAGCACACACGTCAATCAAAGTCAAAACGAGATTGTTCGTTCTCGCACTTTCTGTGTTTCCCAAGTACCACCATATACTGTTTTCAGTGAATTCAAATTAAACGTCAGAGCTAGTAGATACAAATCTATGTAGTGATTATTTGTAAGAGCTATTAGCGAATCGTAGAAATCGAGTTTTGTCACAGAGACCGGCTTTCTTTACAAGAGAGTAATTTTCATTTTTCATTTGGAAGGATCACAGTGATATGTCAACTAGTTATTGTTTGCTATTGACAAGCGGTCTTGCTTTAACTAAGGGTGATTTACAGTCTTTAATGTTATCTCATTAAGCTAGATAAACTAAAAAATATTCATTTAATTTTAGGTTAGAAATCTCACCATGACAGCTCATTTCCCCGTCATGACTAGCACTAGATTGGTTTTCGCAGCAGGCTACTGGTTAGCCGTCACTTTGATTGACAGCTCATAATCCATCCATTCTCTATCGTGCCTACTAAGATCTGTCAAAATATATAAATAAACCTTAATGGTCCGTATTCTTGAAAGTCTCCGAAAATTGCTCTCACTCAAGGTTGTTTGGTCATATTGGGGCTTGCCTTAGCAAATGATCTTTATGAATGTCGGTATCTTTTGATGCTGTCAAACTGACACTACCAAATCGATCGCAACCATCAAGCGCTAATGACATAAATCTTATACCTGTCAATCAACTTTTCTTTAGCGCTGTAAAAAAGAGTTTCGTACTAGGAAAATATATGTAGAATGATGCGTTAAGAAGCCGTCTTTCTATTTTGCATTCTGCCCCTAGGGCTTATATCTAGCTGTTGAATACATTGCTCGAATAATATACAATTCTAAACATTTATCTTATTCGTTTTTCCTCGCAGTCTATGCCGTAGTTTTAATTTGTCTGATAAGGATTTCATAAGATATCGCGAACAAAACACCAAAGGGGCATAAAAGAGATACCGACAAGATAACAAGCATTTTATTGGAGAAAGAAGAAAGAAAACCCTTTTCGTAATGTTGATTAGATGTTTTATTCGTTGTTATTATCATGAAAAATGTCATGAAACAGTCATCTGAAAGTGAAATAAAAAACGTCTAAACGCACATGTCCCCCAGAGCCGGCCGTGGGAGACCACAGTTAAATTTCCACTCGAAACATCAACTTACTTACACCATATCAATCCTAAAATACATATATTACACTCTTTCTGATTCCGTCGTTCATTTTCGTTGATAGATTTTCAATTGACATCGAATTACGATGCTCATTAAATGATTGTTTTTGTATAGGGATTGCTTATCTTAATTCAACTATTAGATTCATGAATTAGTTTAGAAAACTACAAAATTGTCGAGCTTTCTCTTGAATCATATAATTCGCTACAGTATTTAGAATTACAATAAAATAATCGTCATGATTTTCCCAATATATTTTTACTATACAATATCAATTCAAGTGTCGATTTTAAAAGCTATGTACAATTACAAACTCAATTGGACTATTAATGTTCGTCTATTTAAAGAGTCGATGTGGGTCATATGCAAGGCTATGTAGAGATGCGTATGGCGAGGCAGAATAACAGTTCATACTAGCCGCAGTCGGTCCAGGTATAAGCGATGGTTTGAAATAATACGGTCTGTAACGTGAAGTATGAAACGAAGTCTGTACAGGACTCTGCTGCAGTTTACACGGACAACCATGGATAGTACATGGAGGTGCTGCAGTCTGAGCTAGTGGTGGACTGACGGAGTTGTTACTCAATTGAGTATGTGTTCTTAGATGTTGAAATAAGTCCTCTGATGTAGCGAATGATTTTCCGCAGTGTTTGGCTCCTGAAACCCAGTTACAAACATAAGGATGACCTTCTTCTTGAGGCGCTTTAAACATAGCTAAACTATGAGGGTAATAGCAAGGGTACGAGCCAGCAGACTGCTCGGTAGGTTTACCAATACTTTCACACTGCATACAGTGAGGGCCACATTGCTGTACAGGCGGTGGTAGGCCGTAAGGATTCATCGGTGTCCTACAGTTTGTACAGTTTGCATCTCTACATATTGTTCTCTGTAAGTAATCGATGTACGGTGTAGCAGGCCCGTGCAACGGTCTTGGAAGTGCTTGTTGTGTAGCGTTTTCTCCGTGAGGTGTACAGAACACACAAGCGCATTGAGGATAGATAGAGCTAACGTTTGATGTAGGTATACCGTGCGATTTTAACGCAGCTTGTTCTGGACTTGCTAACGGTGAAGGATAAGGCACTGAACCTTTGAATGGCACAAGAGTAGAAGGATGAGGGCAGTTACCACCGCATTCCTTATGTAGCGAATGTAAAGAATGTCCTTGACTGGTCTCTACAGTCATCCCACAAATACGAGATTGTTGAGAATGTATATATCCACAATGACTGTCAGCATCGCTGTACTGGGAAGTTTTAATCCTGTCTTCTTTAGTTTCGCTTGGAGACGACAACGGCGAGTTTTCCTTACTGCTCGGTGATCTGAAACCAGATTTCTCTTTCATTTCTTCTTCTTTTTCAGAGTTTTGTTTATAAGGCTTGAATGATGATTTACTCTCGTCTGAACTTATTTTGCTTGAGATTGATGTGTTATCTCGTAAAGTCTCGGTGGCTTTGGTTGGTTCGGTTTTGCCGATGCTGCTGCATGTTGCAGCTAAGAGAGCAAGTGGTGACTTCTTCTGTTCATCGTCCTATCAAGTAAAGGAAAAACACTTATATCAACATCACGACATAATGATAGAAACAGCACACAATAGAACTAGAATATGAATGCTAAAACTACAAGACTAGTGAGGTTGTACTATTAGTCTATATACAATACTGAACTCAGTCTTGACATCAACACGAACCAAAGTGTACAATAGTGGTACGTACCTTTAAAGGAAGTGGTTGAATGTAATCTTGATTACACTTGGAGACACTTTGAGTCAGCATTTGTAAGGCCTCTAGAGGAACGCGATTTACTGATGAAATTTTGTCGACTTGTTCAACTTGGTGAAGCCCAAACGTCTTAGCAGGCATTGCGAGCGAGTGTGTGTGTGCGGTCGAGCTAGTGAAATATTAAATACTACACAATGAAAGGTGTAGATATAAGAAGAAACGAGCCGACTTCAGACAAAGATAGCGCGTACTTCACTCATAAATGAATTGGCTAGATTAGAGAAGTTTTGCCGCCTACCAATCAAATTGGTTCTTTAGCGATATTTCAAAGCTTGATTGGTCAATCATTGTGACAAGCTTGTCATACTTAGACATTGAAGTAATTGGCCATATAGGATATTGATAGACGATTAGTCCATCCACCAATCACTGTACAGAAGTTAATTAAGTAGCGGATAACCCAAAGTGTCATGCTACGGGCGCTAATCAATCACCCTGTCAATCATTGTCAATTAACATTGACAGCTATTGTCTTAAGCTATGTGTTGAAGTGAGTGTTATACGACATGTCATTTTGGATCACACTACTGCCTTTGCGTTTAAACCTCTCTTTTGTCGGCTTTCTTTATACAAAGACAATTCCATAGAATAACATAAGCTGGTGGTAGGCTATACTCGGTCAGTGCACGGCTAGAAGTATTAAATGTGTTTTGTAAGATCGGCTTTGTACTGTCGCTATGTTTGTGTATCGGCACCGTTTGATCTACTGACACTTGAATTGGTATCTTATCTCGTTATCTATCAAGACAAGAGCTACAGGCGCTTGCGGCATTAAGACCCAGTGATAAGATAATGTGTTGACAAGTGTAATACTTGTGACGGCTGTGTCAAAGAACAACACACGATTCATACAACATTTGAAAACTATTATACAAAACCCAACCAGTCGACAAGACGCCAGCACAAAATCGTGTTCTTTGTACAATGGAGTCCTACCGAGCTGTTATCAAGTCGTACACAGCTAAATGCAACACCACTATCAATGGAAACCGTGTTCTATTTGCATAAGTAATACCAAAAATATTTAAACAATTGTTAGTTGTCTTTTCGCGATGGGATGATTATAAATAATAATATAAATATTCATAGCTTCAGCGTTGGGCCCCCATAGTATGGATTCGTGTCTCTGTGCTTCAGAAGCGGTGAAGTATACATTCTTCCAAATAATCAGCAACGTCGTCCTTTAAGTACAATTTGTATTCAAGAAATTTTTCATTAATAATCAAGTATTTCAAATGTCTAATTTCATTGGTGCTTTCAAGTTCCTTTGGTAACATCCAAGTGACTGAACTAAATTTTCAAACACATCGAAATAAAACGTCAAACAAGACTATTGTAATAAAGATTTCCAAAAAAAGTTTGATCAAAGTTAGCTTAATTTTGGTCCAATTTCTTCTATCTCTTCCGTTCTTTAAAAACTACTTTCAGTTATCTTTAGGTTTATTTACTTGGCTATTCTTTATCGTCTTTAAAAAACAAACCAGCTAAACCCACAAAGAAACGAAAGGCTAGTAAACAGTCCTACAATGAAAAGATTATCTCTCAAGGTAGAAGATGGGTTTTACCGATTGAGACTAAAACTTCACTTTTATCGTTCGCTTTATCCCACAATCAATGTTAGGATTTTTGTCGATATTTTGGGCATGTTTCTCTTGTTTTACTGTTGTCGTATTTTATACAGAGTTGTACTAATTCTCCGCTGTTAAAAATCGTCATTTCATTTTAACTTTTTAATCAATCATGTTTAATAATAATAAACAGTATTCTCAACCATTCTTTTGAAATTGCTTCAGGGGAAGTTTGTATTTGGCATGAGTCACAATAGCAAAAATAACACAGTCTATTATAATCTATGTTATCATCAATAAGATGAATTGAGGTGTAGGTTCTGCAATGTAAACAAAGAAGGATCACTAATTTGTTTTTCACAAGTTCGTATTTTGTCAGGTCATCACGAACAATCAATAGTACACAATAAGCCGCTTCTGTGAGCTGTCAAGTGTGCCGTCGGTTTGTCATGAGTTATCTTGTCAAACCTTTCATTGCTCACCAATTGTCATACAATTGGTACAAGGCTAACAACATCAAAGGGAAAACTTGACAGCACCGCAACTTGAGCCACTTCAGAGCAATACCCCACAAAGACATGCCGTCAAGTGCCAGTAGCTTTTAACACGATTCATAAGTAAGCACTATTTACTGCAATGACTAAACAGTAACAGACAATATACCTGGTTCACGAATTATTGCTATTATTCATTGATGAACAAGGGAGGCACACCGACTGAAAACACCATTAGTTTTGACAAAAATAAATAGATCATTAACGTGTTGGACCTGTCAATCATATGGTGTCGGTCTTTCGTCTTTACGTGAGCACCAGAGATTATTAATCGCAAGGACTTGACATCAAATAACGCCGCTCATGTCAAAGCTGTCATCGCAAGGAAACATCGCAGTGTTTCAAGTATCTAGTCTGACACTAGTGATATGAACTGAGAGCATATTAGACGTCTCACAGGAGCCAATGCCACAGAGAAATAACACTCACAAGGGATGGATTACTTGGAAAAGAAATATCACACGGCATGAATTACTTAGAAAGGAAATAGCAAAGTGAAAGGAAGCAGCAACAAAGATGAATTTCTTGGGAAGGAAAGAAAAATATGAAATGGCACATGAAAGAGAATATGAGTTTAATTTCTTGGAGACAAAAGCGACGAATAAAATGAGATGGAAAAAAAATAAAGGAAAGAATAGAAATCAAAGAAAAAAAAAGTTAGAGACAGTGAAAACAGAAAGAGAGGAACGAATAAAAAAATAGTAATAAAAAAATAAAAAAGACAACACAGAAGGACTAAAAAAATATTAAAAACTTCAAATGAATTAAGAAAGCGGATGAAATGCTAGACTGACAGAGAAAAACGAAAGAAAATTAAAAAAACCCGGGGAAGCCGACTGGAATATAAATTGGCCAAAGAATGGCGGACAGTAAATCCGAGGACTTCCAGTGTCGTTCATAAAAGCGTTACCGTCTTGAAGCAATAAAATGGTATCTTCTATCAGAGTGTATGCTATTTTCATCACTATCACAAAAGATCAATGCTTATTTTATCTATTATTCTGTGTAAAATGTTCATATATATTTTGATGTCATTGCGTTACAATCAGTACAATCTCGAGCAATGTCGTCTGTGTTGTTTTTGTGCCTTATCTAAGAAAATCTATTTATTTGTTTAGCCGGTTCAATTTGTGTCGTTGTCAATATACTGATAGGAACAAAAAAACAGGGGGAGGGATCCAGGATTGTTTTCGGGGGGGGGAGGACAACACCATATAAACACTACATTGAACTGTAACACAGAGAAAATTTTGTAAAGATATATGATAAAGTAAGGAATTTGAAGCCTTTCGAAAAAGACAGTGTATTCCTGCATCACATAGACAGAAACACTAAAATAAACCGAAAGAACATAAACAAACGAACACTACACCTTACACATGCAGGAAAAAGTCACAAAATACCAAATTTGTTTAAATCACTAATGATAAAAACAAGCAAAAAAATACCGATAACTTCCCAAATAGGTTTTATTTTATTTGTTTTAGTTTTATTTATTTCTCTTTTATTCATCTTTTCTTCGTTGTTGTTTTATTTGGTTAATTGGTTATTAAACGCACCAAAAAACAAAAATAAACAAATACCAAAGACATCAATGAACAAACAAGCAAACAAACAAACAAACAAAAAAAAACAAAAAAAAACAAAACGGAAAACAAACACACAAACAAAAAAGCAATAACGACAACAACACAATCCATGAAACGTTACTAAACATATGACTAGTGCCATAGTGTTGATTAGCGCGCAGCCACATAATTGCTCCACCCACAACTCACTTACATTGTCCCCAATGGTAAGAAAGTTATATGAACTGTCACTATAAATCAGTATAAAAAATTGTACTGATAAACGACGTAATTATTTTGAGAGTAAATATGCATTAACAAATGACGATTTTTGTCGTTAATATTTTAGATAAAACACCAAAAAATCTGCGCGAAATAGATGAATAAGAGAAAACAAATTGACAAAATAAGTATAAAAGTGCAATAACTTACATGAAAAAAAAGCAAAAAAAAAAAAAAAAAAAAAAAACACACACACACACAGACACTAAAATCCACTTAAAACAGAAGGAATTAAGAAACTAGAATTCATTGCTAAATTTTTCACACTTCTCGCTTTCGGTGAATTACAAGCGGAATGCACAATTAATTTTAAACTTCAACATACCAACTTGTATGTTAACGAAAGAGAACTATTTACTGTTGGGGTTGAGGGTTCGTTCAAAGAATGCATCCGTAATACATGTACAAAAAACAAAAGTTTCTAAATCAAACAATAAAACAAAGCAAAGGACTGACAGTAGAATACAATTGTTTTCTGTGCCATCGTTTGGTTAATAGTACTTCGTTTGCCAAGCTAGACTCCCAGGGCGAGACACATGATATAATTCACCTACCTTTACATTCATTCAAAATTCTAACAGTCGAAATTTTGATTTATTTACATTATTCAATTTGACTTTTCAATGACGTGAAAAACGTCTTCCAAAAGAGCGATATCGAGCAGCTATATTATATTTCACAAACCCACCGGCGCACGTGGAAGGCGAACTCAAGTATTTTGCGCTTTTTTGCCTCAAGAGAACTTATCTATATAATAGACAAGCAATATTTCTTACCTTTAATTAACACAGTAGTTTTCCAAGGCAACTCAGAAGTTAAAATACCATTTTCGTGTTGCAAAAGCAAAATCTGTGTCGCGTTGATGTGAAAAGCTGCACGTTTCCCGCTCAAACTTTGAAAGCTTGCAAACTTGTTGCAAACGCGTCGCGCTTAGGCCACGTAGCGTTACTTTGATAAGTCACGCCATATGCTGTCACGCACTTTAATGAAAAAATAATAAATAAAATAACAGCTTTCACATTTATAAAATGTTTAACTCATTACAAAGATAATAAACAGCTGTTTCAAGTGTATAGGAAATGATTTTTGACTAAAAAATATTTAGTTAGTTTCACCGGGTTTCATATAGACGCAATAAAAAGTGCAGGGGACTGGGAATAAGCACCTTGAACATTCAATGTTTATAAAAAATTTGATTTGACCAAAAGGAAGAGTATACCGTTTATAAAAATTTGATAGAGTTTTAATTTCATATATTGAATGACTGAGCTTTTGAAATGTATGAAAAACACGCAAGCGAGGCTGGTAGGACCAAAATTCTAATTCTCACCCAAATCATTGTTATTTCAAACACCTGTAAATTTTGATCATTAAATAATACGATAAAATTTTGTAATTTTCCTCATTCTGATGTGCTCTTTAAATCGTAAGCAGTGATTAAAATGTTACCATAACCACACCTTTAATTAATAGCATCTATTCATTTAGAATACGAATGTGCTTCTCTAAATATCGTAAGCGTGTCAAGAAATACGTTGTTGTTAGCTTTTCTATGTTTGAAATTTTGTACTCGCCTTTGACGAGAAGTCCTGTCTAGTGTTTCGGCATATCTTTAAGAGGCTGCCTGTCTTCTAATCCACACAAAGCTAATGGCAAATAAAAGGCCAAGAGCAGCTCATTTCACTTGTATAATCATTGTGCTATGATATATGTCAAACTACTTAAAAAAATATATCCCTGCGTCGTGTCTCTTTGTTGACTAGCTGTTTGCCATTCACAGAGGCTAGTCGTTTTTAACCAGTCAAAAAACTAGGGTAATCCCAAGTGAGATTTGAAAATACTTTCTGTGAACTATCTTCCGCTGATTTGAACCCTACGACAATCATGATCCTTTGCGTTTACAAATTTGAATCGTTATGGCGAACTTTTCGAGAAAGACATGCTGTGATGGAAAACACCCTCGTGACATATCAGGATGTACAATTCAACTCTTCTTAAGTGTTCATAGGGCACTGATATGCCTTCCCTTTCTTCTAAAAGTTTAAACAATTGTCGTCTACCTAAGCTATTCTTCTCTGACAAGAGACGTCAATCTTGTCTCTTCTATTTTCAATATGACATTTAAACTGTTTGCAAACTCTTGTGCTTGTCTCCGTCCTTAATTTAAGTCTTTGTCATAATGTGTCAATAACAGAAAACAGGATGAAATGTTCAATAAAAAAATTAATATTCTGAGAAATCGAAATAAAGGGTGTAAAATAAAACAAGAATAAGATGGTTGATATACTCACAGTGCCGGAGCGATTAGATTGGTTCGGCTGAATTTAAATGATGGGGAAAACAGTTTGAAAAAGATGATTGAAATTAAGACTTCAGTCGTTTTAGTCCAGCCCCAGCCAGTCCAGCTGAAAAACTTAATTGTCATACACCAAAATTAAGAGCTGTGTTTTCAGAACATCAGCCATTAATTTTTAATGCAAGTCTGATTGAATGATTTTCTAGGAAACTGCTATTTTTTTATTTGAATCGTCTTCAAAAGACCACCATTAAATAGTTTGTTTATGGATGTATTTTTTTAAGTTCCCAATTAAACATCCAACTAAAATGTATATGTTGATGCATATGTAGGTACTATGTAAACTGATAAAGTGAAGATACTAAAGCTAGTTCTTGTTGTTATGATAGACAGCTTCTCATTCACACCGTATTTAATGCATTTGCTCAATTTCTTTTAGCTGGCATCCACTGTTTACACAGTTCGTATCTCCCCATCCGATCGCAAAGAAGGTTAATGTATTTCCAACGGAAAGATGCCCACGTTAGTAAGTAATTTGTCATCTATCAAGTTATGTTTGTGCGGGATTCCTGAGTAATATTACTTATCCCAGCATGCACCTCGCCCCCCAACAAAACACAATACAAGTTTTGAACTAAGTATTTTGAGTGGAAGATTCCTGTGCTCAAAATCGTGGATTATTGCCACCGATTACACCACCATCAACGCGGGATCCCGGTGTTGGTGTGCCTTCCATTCAAAATGGGAACTGTACCACACAAAAGGGAAAAGGACGCGCAAAATAACGAAAGACCAACACCTTGTAATAATTTTGATTTTATTTGAAGTAAAATTCTATTTATACCAACCCCAGGACAAGTTTCGTTACAATCCATAAGTGTTGTAGTTCAATAGCTCTACAATCATATTCCAGACATTCACCTGATATTGTGCAGTTATCGTGCGTTGAAAAAATACTTGGTATTCAAATTAAAATATTACATTTCTTTCAAAGTCTTACAGACAATTTCATTAGCAACATTTCATTATTCTTTTAATTCACCTGAAACCACGTGATATTTATCAGCCAATCATAATCAAGAGTCTAATTTAATCCCACTTTGTATATCGATTCCCAGTCGATTAGGTCACGTGATTTGTTAGAGCCAATTACCTAGAGTGAAGGTGTCACGTTTAGTGCACAATCGTTTTAGCCTAGGGACTGCATTCATTCGATAACGTCACATTTTTCTCTTTTATCATCAAGTTAATGTCACGATCGAATTCTAATCATGTCACGCATTCCAGTCAATGCGCGTCACATAATGAGGTGAGTCATATTGCGTCTTTGTAAGATTTCATGCATTAGGCTACGTCATGTGCAATTTTTCGTACAAAATTCAATTGATTAAGTCTTTCATGCCACACTCTTTCATATTAACGATCACACCGTGTTAGGCGTGTTCAAATAAAATAAATTAAGTGAAGGTGACTGTTTGTATAATACCACACCGACGCACGTCAAAATGCACAGTCAATTACATATAGCGTGACACCTAAAGCACCACAACCGAGTGATCAATAAGTGTCACGTAATACCAAACCAAATAATTGTCATTGAGTTATGTTACACGAAGAAACGAAATTAGATTGCGTGACACTAAAATATAGTCACGTGTTATTTACATCCAATGAAATAAGGCCACGTAAGTTATCATATGTTTTAAATGACTGTCTTTTAAATGTCGTATATTACTGTTTTAGGTGGTGCGATTGGTGGTGGTTGAGGGGGTGGCGGTGGTTGTTGTTGTGAAACATCATCTTCACTTATCATTTCATCATCAAGATCACACTCTTCTCTGATTGGCTGATTATCCTCACTATTCTGTATCGGCCCAGGCTCTTCTACTACCGGTACTGGTCGCACAGCCTTTTTATTTACCTCGGGGCTTGGTGCGAGTATGATAGGAACCGATGGACGAACGTTGTCCGAAAGTGTGCCGAGATGCGTCGGAGACCCGCTCCGATTGGCTAACGATGGTAGAGGTGGTTGTAAAACGACACAGACTTGTTGTTTGGTCTGGGGAGGAGGGGATGTGATGCTGGTCCCAGATGTAGATTTTTGTTCGGGCTTGCTCTCGCTCACTGTAGATTACAAAATATTGCTTTTAAAATACTTGATAAAATATTTTATATCTTGAGAGATAAAACGTTTGACTATTCGACATCCTCCAGGGTCTTCTCTTGAGGCATGTTAGAGGAGGAGGTCTGGCCATGTAAGATAACTATTGTTTTATTGCATAATAGAGTGGCTTTGAAAAACCTGTTGAAGTGTAACAATTGAAGTGTAACCATTGAAGTGTATTATGGTGCAGTTGGGTGTAATACACAGCAAACACAAGCAGAAAAAAAAACAATGAAAATGTAGACATCTAAGCACTATTACAGTGTAATACGCTAAAGTGTATATTATGTAGTATAGCTCTAACCTTCTTCTTTGGATACCCCTTCTTTACCAGCTTCCGTCTCGACTTTGGGTACTTGAGGCGAACTGGCGCGAGAAGAGGGCTGGGACCGAGAGAATAACTCTTGTTTCAGCTTCGGTAAAAAACAATCGATACGTTCCCACGTGACCTGCCACAATGCCGAGTACCGATGTACGTCAGAATCTGATCGGGCAAGTCGTGGTTGTGTCGGAGGCTTGTCAGATTTGGTCAAGCTTAACGTGTAGTCTTCCTGTTCGAATATTCCTGCAGTAGACATGACCAACAGCATGTTCTTGAGGGATTCTGGGATAGCTTCGTACTGAAACAAATGACATGGACATATATTTGGATTTGAAATAAAAACTAATCAACCAACAAACCCATAATTAAACTTATGAGTCTTATGACCAAGAGCTATGTATCTCAGTCTCATTTCACTGTCTTTCGCTCAGGTTGTCGAGACGTGTGTTCGACTCTCTTCCGACTGAGATAAGGTAACGCGCTAGTTGCTAGTTGCTAGTTGCCAGTTGCTAATCGTAAAATAACATAAGGATAATATAAAAATAACGGCATAATGGAAAATCATTTTTTTGGCTAAATTAACAACGCAGTTTATAATATCGCATAAAATTCAAGACTTCTTCGTTTTCAATGGACGTCATCAAAAGTTTAACAAATTCACTTTTAATCGAATAGAAACATCCCCACTATATGGTATAGCTAACCATTATAAAAGACTTAAATTATGAAGATATGGGTCCGAAAACGTTGTTCACTTGCGAGATATCTAGGTCCAAATCTTGTGTCACGTAATTCGAATCGAAGGATAAATATGGAGATAAATTCATCTCTGTTATAAGATTTTGGCTTACATAGACTCCTGGTGATTCAATTAATTACACAATCAAAAAAATAATTTAAAATACTGCATTTGCGACACCATACATTTTTACCAAATAATACGAATTTTTGATCGTCGATAGTTCAGAATCTACTCTCTTTAGAAGCTCCAAATGTGGCAGAATTACGTTGTTTTG
The DNA here is from genome assembly GCA_918843875.1 of Diadumene lineata. Lineage (NCBI taxonomy): Eukaryota > Metazoa > Cnidaria > Anthozoa > Actiniaria > Diadumenidae > Diadumene > Diadumene lineata. The sequence goes on along the minus strand of OU974076.1, from coordinate 254,490 downwards.
AATGCTCTTAAATGATATCGATGATTTTCAGTAGGATTTGACAGCTTCACAACTTGCCAGGAAATGTCAGGATGTGACGTCATCCTTTTTATCGAAGGTCCACTCAGCCTTGACCATGTTCCTCGTGTTGCGCGCGATCAAAACCTGATTTTAGGAGAAGTCAAACTGATTTTAAGTAAATGAACATAAAGTTATAGTTTTCTGCCATTTTTAAAAATCGATACCGATCTGTTTTACTTCAGTACAAACCAAGGACTTGGGATTCCTGTGTAAAAACTACATACCGTCCATAAAAGAACAAACGCATTTATTGCTTACTACTAAAAAAATTGCACTTTTTATTACTTTTTAATTACTTTTTTATTACTTTTTTGATACGATCTTTTTATATAACGTCCCCAAATATATTTTGTGGGAAACGGGATCGTTCTACTTTCTTTCGCGAGAAACTACCTTAGTGGTCAAAAATGTGAAACGTTCGGAAATGTAAATGAATAACGTAGACATAGAATTGATTTAGTACCTCAAAATATCAATGTATTCTCTCAAAAAACGTTTTCCCGTGGAATTTAGGAACAAAGTTTGAAATTTAAAAAAAAATACATCAAGATATACGGCCACTCAAGCTGAAAACTTTGCTTTTAATTTCAATTTAAATGTTCTTTTTCTTTTTCTTTTTCTTTGATGAATGCTAAGAAAATATCATTCAAGGATAGAGCAGTCTTTCGTATAGCAGGCGTACGTTCATTTATTCATTTATTCCAAAAATGGCAACTAGCAACTAGCAACTAGCAACTAGCAAGTTACCCAAGCTGCGTCCGACTCGTGAAATCGAGCAAAAGCAATTGGTATTAACATCGCACTCTAAAACATATATCTTAGTGGTATGCATTTACTCACCAATAAATCGCTTTTATCTGCATGCATGTACTTGTCCATGTAATCGAGTATAGTCAGCCATAATGCAGTGAACGTAGACAGGGATAATAATGGCGTCAGATGCTGTAAGAACACCTACAACATACACGTCACAATTTACAATACGCTTGACATTAACGCACATAAGTGAAGGAAGGACGTTTTTTTTATATGTGCCAACTGAAACACACTACAACATACACGTCACAATTTACAATACGCTTGACAATAACGCACATAAGTGAAGGAAGGACGTTTCTTTTCTATGTACCAACTGAAACACACTCAACTTCGTGCGCACGTCCGTATTCATCATTTGAAAATAACGTTGATATATACCGCACTTTTCACAATGCGTATGATAATATAAAATTGTTCATGGTAATTTTGATGTATTCACACGTACAATCATAGTAGTACAGATTAGTATTCTGTATGTTAGTCATGTATGTATAGGACCACTGAGGATGGTCGTGACCTACGAACTGCCTGTAAGGTTAAAGGCAACAAGATAACAAGGAATACCTTGCATAGTAAAGTAGCAGCTCTCATACGAGTCTCTTCTAGTCCTATTGGATCACCTGCACTATCAACCTCTAGTAACCGAGCCAACATAGGAAACAATACCTACAAGACAACACATTCATGAATTAGCACCAGTAGAAAGAACTAGCTACTTGATAAGTATGATAGTATCAATAGAACAAAAGGCCAAGACGTTTATGGTCAGTGGTCGTGTTGACAGTGATGAGGACAAAGGTCAACGGTGGAAATGCTGGTGATGTAAACCGTCCAACAAACCAACCAACAAACCAACCAATAAACAACGATAAATGATCACAGCATACCTTATTGAAACAAGATTCCCATTCTACAGCAGTGAGTGTCTGCATATCGTGCACCAGTAATGCTCTCTGTAAGTACGTCAAAGCTGACATCCTGACTTGTTTTCTATTGTCACAACACAAACGTGCAATACCCTGCAGTAAAGGACACCAACACTTGGTCCAGAGAAAACTCATCTGTACTCCTGCTTCCGGTGGTTCCTCGACCTGGAATACAATACGTAGGGTTTTTATGCTTTTGGAATAGAGTTTGAGCTCAGATATAAGCTACGTATTTTTCCAGGTGGTTATTTCAGTTATCAGGCCTTCAGTGGTACGGCCCATTTATTATCCAAAAACAGATACAAAGGTGTTGATATTTAGTGATGATAAAAAGTGATATATGATAATAAAAAGAGTTGTGTATAACCTGTACGTGATGTGCTGGTAGCGGTATTTCTGGTTTAGGAGTCACCGGTACACTAGTACCCCTATCGACAGCATCTCTTGTAACCATGGCATGTTTATCATAGAAACTAGCTGCATGGGTATGGAGAGCATAGATCAGCTCGATCAACTGCAGTGACATCGCATCGTACGCATTATTGATCGTCTCGAATATCTCAACTTCATCTTCGCTATTAGTCGGACTATTGCCTGCTGATCGCGTCGACTTGCGTTTTGTCATTCCCGTTGGGCTCTTCTTCGATTTGTTGGATTTCTTACTATTACGACTTGTTTTGGGATCAACCACGGCAGTGTCTTTCGATTGATGTTCGTTTTGTCTTAATCCTGCAGCGCTGTTTAAACTCGCTTCGGCATACACTCGCACCGCGTGGATACAATGAAGGAAATTCTCTTTCCTGACATGCGCACGATCGCGTATAAGGAAAGTGAGACTCTGACAGGATTTAATAAAGCATTTGCTATCGTGCTTATTGAGTTGCACACTAACAGTCAAGTCATATTGATTCGCTGGTAGATCATCAGATTCATCTTTATTAATCAACAACCACGTATCACCTGCCATCGACATCTCGCTACCCGACTCAGCTTCGATCGCGGTAAACGAACCGACTTCGCTCTCGCAAGTCGACAATCCATCCGAGGCGACATCAGATTCTCCGAGCGCCGAGTCGGAATCCGATTCTTTGACGACATTGGGGGCTGGTGAGCCTGGGGTTACTGTGGGTGGTGTAGCAGCTGCTCCAACACATTCTATGAGTGTGAACACGGTTATCCAGTCTCGAGTAGAGGTGATACTTGACGCGTTTGTTCGTAACAATTCGTGAAGACCGAAGCAAATTTGACGACCACATGCCATGAGCACACTGTGCTTCATCATCAGTAAAACACGAAGAGTCGTCAGGACCTGGGACGAGATCTCTTCTTTACGTAATAGACGAATGGCAAGGCGTAGAAGACCGACTACTGATCGCTCCACGAGAGAACTGAAAATACAACGAAATATATGTCACTACTTAACAAATATGAGTTGTTTGTTTTGGTCACAACTATAACCTCCATAAGGTGAGAAATGAAACTGTAAATGCGTAAGATGACATCAATACATTTCAATCCTTGTTCAGACGGACGTATCTACTAATGATAATCAAGGACAAATCACAAAGAAAATAAAGAAAAGTTATTTTTTAAATTATGTTAGTCTAACGAGTATAGATTGCAATTTTTGTACTTACTTATGGTGAGTAGCGTTGATGATGATATTTGATAGATGGTCCCTTATTGTATGCCACAACATAGAAACACGGTCCCTGGGATACAAAATACACGAATCAGTGAACTACGGATGAGTAAATACTTGGATAAAAAATTGAATGAAAAGATGGAAGAATGGATAATGAATGGATGGATGAATGAATTGATTATTGGATTGTCGAAATGAAATGAAACAACGCATGCATACATGATGTACATGCAGTCAATATGCGCATTTGATCATCTATCTAGAATGTTACACACGCACGCACGAACGAACGAACGAACGAACGAGCGCACGAACGAGCGCACGAACGAACGCACGAACGAACGCACGAACGCACGAACGAACGAACGCACGAACGAACGAGCGAACGAATGAACGAACGAATGCATGAAAGAACACACATACGCACGAACGAACGAACAAACGCACGAACGAACACACGAACGAACAACGAACGAACACACGAACGAACAACGCAAAAAGGAACTAGCAGGTGAATAACTTGTTACCTGTTTTGCAGCACAACTCTAATGAGTAATTCCAAGCAGAACACAGCTGACTCTTCATCACACTGTATACCCTGAGACTCGTAGTTATCGGGGTTAGAAGTGTACGTCAACACCTTGATCAATTCATTCAGTGATTCATAGCGAAGAAATTTACTCTCACTTATTAGATGCTCGGGATGAAGATCCTGCACATAAAAATGGTTTAAGGTAATTCCACAGGAATAGATTCTACCTGTAAAAATCGCTGTTTTTCTGATATTTTACAGTTTTTGAGTTGATAATCATCTTAAAAGAAAAATAAGTTGTGGTCACCGATTTCGTTTTCGAGATAATTGCCTCCAAACACAAGGTGTTTTTGCCTATTACGCGCGCAAATTCGCACAATTTTTTCAAAATCATATACAGGTTTGTCTAATTCTAGAAAGCATGTTTACTTTTCCATAATACTAAAAAACTTAGTAGCACTACTTGGAATAGTCTTTAATCTTATCACCTACTATTTTTTTGGTGGTCCACGAGACATTATCTTAGTTTGTGTGACATGTAAGCGAAGTGTTCCTCCTCTAAAACATTCCATTTTAGCTCTTCTGGAGGTCGTTTCTAACTCCTAAAACTGTGAATTTTTCAAAAACCTACCTGTAATTTTTTTTGATTTCTAAATATGTTGTAGAATTTATTGTGACAAAAATATTTTTGAAATAAAAACTGGGGGTCACCGAATTCGTTACGGAGTTATTTTCGTTCAAATACGCAATTTTTGGCTTTTTACTTTGGGCTACCTGTGTAAATATACCACAGGAAGCCATTATGGTAAATCATCGAGCACGAAAAAGCAGCCGTTCAGCGAAAGAAATTCAGGGAGAAAACGATTCAATTTTTACTTTCCTCCAAACAGAGTGGTTGGAACATCTTTTGCACCATCTGGTATCATTCCTAAGTTGATAACTGATGGCTTTTTTGGTTATATTTTCTCATTGCAATAGCGCGCGCGGAAAATTACTGCCATTTTAAATTTCATAGTTTGACAGTTTGTGTTGCAGTTAGCGTGCGCAGAAGACGTGCGCAGTGCAAAACTGTGGAATTACCTTAAAGCACGCTAACATTAACAATCGAGCAAACAACAAACAAAATAAACAAAATAAACAAACAAGATCTGAGTTTAAAATTCTAGTAACTTAATTCCTGCATTTTACTGTATTGTTCAACCGAATAAAGTCATTAACAATTCGTGCGTAATCGATATCTAATCGTCTCAGTATCGCTATGACATACCCTGATAACGATCTGCGCCTGTTTTTGTGCTTCTTTATCTTCTGGTGTCTGACCTCTAGTCGTCGCAGGTTCAGGGTTAACCAGATATTGATACCACGAGAATATCGATGTATCGGTTCTGTAAGAACAACGATAGAGTCAGATAAAGAAAAAACATTTTTGATCCTCATAATGGTCCCCAGGGAAGACTGCGAGAAACCACATTTATACCATCTGGCGTAGCAGAAATCGGGTTTTTTTATACCGTGGATGAGCGAAGGTAAAAAACGTGTTACAAAAATTATCCATCAAAGAGTGGCTATATATGTTATTCTACATAAGACCTTTTTCCCTGGTAAGAAAGCCACTTACTTTGTTGTAGGTAATTCCTCTTTTAGTAAACTGACCTGACCACTGACGAAATCTTCCGCCTAGAAAGAAATCAAAATGGCGAGACTCTGGTTATTTACCATTTAGTTTGAAACTCACCCGGTTTTCCTACTTATCCGGAAAGGACAAATGGTAAGCTAGTGTTTCCAGCAAAAAAAAAAAACAAACAAAAAAACAAAACAGGCTCTCCTTACCTCTACCAGTGATTTGGGCAGTAACTTGGCTTTAAATAGATGCAAGAGACAGTCCATAATATTCTTCCATCCTTCTCTTAGTATATCACCGTGACGATGAGCTAACGCAAACACTGTTCGTGCAGACTGTTGGGCTTTAAGGTTACTGCCGAATGCTACCGCTAGTGACTCCCCAGCCTGATGGGAAAGATCACATCTAAGCATTTACCAATGTTAAATAAATATCATTCCATCCACCAATCCACACATTCAATATTTTATTTTATCCCGATTGCCCAAACAAGAATGAAATATAAATACAAAGTTACTTAGTCTCACGATTATAGTCTTGTTGTCTCTCATCGTGAGACAAATGATAAGTAACTTTTTATTTGTATGTTTTATCGACGGTGAATAACAATTGCTTTTACTCTATTAATAATGAAATATTATATAGAAACAAAACAAACTACTTTGCGTGACTACAGGAGGGGATGGATGTCTTGCTCACCTCAGGTACTGTTAACAACGTGGTAAATTTACACAAAGAGATGACGAGATTATCAAACACATCTGATAGATTATAGTGAGCCGAGATCAACGAACAGCGCCTGCAAAATGAAATAATGGAAGACATCAATATACATGTATTTCTAAAACTCATGAATAATTAATGAGTGATTTTCAAAGCAAATCAACACGCGTGAAAAGTTCTAAAATACTACATAAAAACATTTAATACATCATAAAACATGATGTTCAACTGACCTGAATCCTGATATAGCTTTCTGCACTACGCTCTTCTCCAATGCATTGTCATAGACATAGGATAGTGCTGCTACTATTGGCCCCCATATGATAGAGAACAGGTCTTGGTCAAAGCTGGATCCCACACCGTGGATGTACTTGCCTTCGTGAGTAGAACTACGACGTAACAGGATCTACAAAACAAATCACAAAAATAGATATAGCAGTTCTTGGTCATAACATTAACTCATGTTTTTGATACGCATTTTATAATGATTGTCCACCGTGTTGCAATACAATGGGTCGCACACAGAAGAAACCCACTGATATAGATTGAATTAGATGTTCACCTTCCATTCGTAGTTTTCTTTTATTCTACCAGTTCTTTCTGCAGGCATAACGATCTCATCAGTCCTGAACAAACAACAACAACAACATGTGATATCACAAACAACAAGAACACGAAACCATTAGAACTGCCACTATAGGTACCTGATTGAATGGTAGATTTCTTCTAGCATGGAAGCAGGGAAATCAACACCTCCATTTGTTTTACGAAGATTGCGTTTGAAATCCTACAATAAGACAATAAGATCCATATTGAACGTGGCATTTATTTATATAGATCTTGTATGATGTTCTTTTGCGTGATTAGAAAAAGGACAATTACTGGATAAAGTGACGGGGTTATTGGAAAAATACGTACATCGACTGTCATTGGTTTTTGTTGCTTGATGTTCGTATTGTGTTGATCAACATTCAGCATGATCACAGCATAAGTTAGAGTAAAGACAGCATCTTTGTTGGCATAAACATCAGGGTTGCTTTCCTGCAAAAACAAAACACACAGCTATCTTTAGAGATTTGCACACATGTCACACTATGACAATTACACCACAAGACTGCTTAAAACTTAAAAAAAGATTATGACACCATTTAGACATAACACACTAATACCAACAGATTTTGTGAATACTACACTCTCAAGTTAACAAAGTTTTGCCAATTTTACCAGGGTTTAAACTATACAAACATCAGATGTTGACACTATCTTTATCAACACCACACTCTCTCAGATGTGGCTTAAACTAGACAGTACTTACAAAGACGTTTTCTGAAAATGATTCCATGATATGTTCTATAACAGGACTTTCACCAGGAAGACGGAATGTTTCTAGGAAAGACCGCAAAGCCTCATCCACTCTGTGGTCATGGAAACCAAATGTTCTACACAAAATAGTAAGACATACAAACAACATTAGTCATGGTGCAGTGTATGGTTGTTGGATTATTAACTTGGTCATGACATCAAGAACAACAAACAAGTTTACAAATAACATTTGGGGAGGACACAGAATTTTTCAACAGGGGGGGGGGGGGCAATTTTGCTATCAAAACTAAACACATTTAAAATGCTGCAGTAATCATATATGTAATAATATGTATTGTTTACTCATGGATTTATTCAACAATCAGTGCTTCATACCTGCAGAATTGATCCAGTACTTTAGTGTTGTGTTTATTGCCAATATATTCACCAATGGTCTTCTTGTCTAGTCTGGGGTTCTCACGTAGGAATCTAGCCATCTCAATGGGTTGGACTGGTTTGTGCAGAAGACCATGTTCTTGTAGGAATTCAATACCTTTCTTGGGTTTGTTATTGAAGTGTTCTGTTCCTGCTTGCAATAGCTGTAAAACAGAGTAAAAACAATAGTCTTACTCTCATGCACTACCTCTACAACCCTCTCCACTCACAAGCTAATTCTAAATGGTTTTCAATTATTTGATTATTTATCAAGTCATTGACTTGGTTCAATGTTTTTTTCATTTTTTATCTTTACCTTTTTCTTGTGTTTCAGTTTAGCAAGCATCTCAGGTGTCGGTATACAAGTGGAGAACAATAACCCAGTAGATAAAGCATGAAAACGTTCACTTAATATGTCATTAGGCTCCTTTCTCTCCTCCTTTACATGGTCTGATTGTTGACTATCACCCCCCACAACCACCCCCACTGGCATCTTTTGTGATAATCCTGAAGATGGATGGGAGGGGTGGGTAGTGTCACCATCATCAGTACCTGAGTCTTCTCCGTCTGTAAAGAGATAATTGAACAGAGATGTAAATATCCTTTCATTAATGTTCTTGGCCATGTACAGTATGTCCTCTACAATTTTTATTCTGTGATTTCAGCAATGGCTATACTCCCAAAAAGTAGTTTTTAAGTTTTGTCAAGAAGTGATGTACACAATCCTAAACATGATGTTAAGGTGATGATGTAACCAACCTGATGTAGTTTGCTGTCTGTGTTGTTGTTTCATACTGACTGGTATACTGTCCTCTAGTGCTTTCTCCATTGAGCTGACCAGTGCTGCATGACAATGACCTTCTACTCCTTGGACCACAGCTAGTAAAGCATCTAATGCTAATAGATGAACACTGTACAAGCTGCCAGCAGCTGGAAATGCATTCTGGGAATAGAAAACAACAAATATTTTACTAGAGCTACAATGATTGAAAACTAAGGAATCAGTAATTGTTTGTTACCTTAGAAAGCAGTTTACAGAGTTCTTCAAACACATTGGTACAATAGAGATCGCAGTCATAGTTCAAGTACAGCTCTGTCACCAGATTGGGAACACGGAACAGCTGCAAACAATACAACATCACAATCACATTCATTGCATCAAAAATACAGTGAAAGTCAGTTTAAATGTGTAGGGGGTTATTACTAATGTCAGTAATAGTGATGTTGATAACAATGTTGGTGATGATCGCAATCAAGATAATGTTGATGGTGATTATGATAATGATGACTGCTAGTATAAGAGCACAAATGCCTGGAATATTTCCATGAATGTCAAAGTAGATGAAGATGACTCAAAATGATAACAATGATTAAAATGATGGGTGATGATGGAAATGATGATGATAACAATGATAAAAATGATGGGTGATGATGGAAATGATGATGATAACAATGATTAAAATGATGGGTGATGGTGGAAATGATGATGATAACAATGATTAAAATGATGGGTGATGATGGAAATGATGACAATGTGAAATTCAATAGCAAATATACCTGATTAATAGCATCTAAAATGAGCTCTCTCTTCTCATAAGGGACGTTTTGAAAGTCCATGGCTAGAATATCCATCAACCTCTTGAAAAACATCTACAAACATGATCATTGGTTATAACTGCACTATCTGCTATCATGCAATCTGACAATGTTGTAATTAACCAGACAATGTACCATACATTATAACTGCACTATCTGCTATCACACAATCAATGTTGTAATTAACCAGACAATGTACCATACATTATAACTGCACTATCTGCTATCACACAATCAATGTTGCAATTAACCAGACAATGTACTATACATTATAACTGCACTATCTGCTATCACACAATCAATGTTGTAATTAACCAGACAATGTACCATACATTATAACTGCACTATCTGCTATCACACAATCAATGTTGCAATTAACCAGACAATGTACCATACATTATAACTGCACTATCTGCTATCACACAATCAATGTTGCAATTAACCAGACAATGTACCATACATCATAACTGCACTATCTGCTATCACACAATCAATGTTGTAATTAACCAGACAATGTACCATACATCATAACTGCACTATCTGCTATCACACAATCAATGTTGTAATTAACCAGACAATGTACCATACATTATAACTGCACTATCTGCTATCACACAATCAATGTTGCAATTAACCAGACAATGTACCATACATCATAACTGCACTATCTGCTATCACACAATCAATGTTGTAATTAACCAGACAATGTACCATACATCATAACTGCACTATCTGCTATCACACAATCAATGTTGTAATTAACCAGACAATGTACCATAGATTATAAGCAGTATTGTAACCATAGATTGTTTCATTCATGCAAAAACAATTGTACCACATCATTGTTGGGTATCAGTCATGTCTAATTACCTCAAATTGTAGTTTTAAGTGTACTCTTAGTCCTTCAAAGAGTAGAAAGCAAACTCTCATAGCCATAGCAAAGAGACCAAGAAAATCACACTGCAACAGCTGGACACAAAACAAGAATTTGAATGATTACATTACTTGTGCATACATAACAATGTATAGCAGACAAAAACAAAACAAAAACAAATGAATAACTTTTTACATTGAATAAGTTCTTGCACATATCGTCTTTAACCAGGTTCATGAGTGATGTAAAGTTCCCCAGGTTCTGAGCACCAGCTTCCAGAGCAACAGTCAACAGAGACAGGCCCATGTGGATCATGGCTTCTGAATTATGCCTACAATAAATATCAGTTATATAGTTTGAACTTTGTACCATACCATTATAGACAAACAACACACAGAAAGACAACAGACAGATAAAAAAGGACAGTCAGACAGACAAACAGATAGACAGACAGTGAGACAGACAGATAAAAAAGGACAGTCAGACAGGCAGTAAAACAGACAGACAAACAGATATACAGACAGTGAGACAGACAGATAAAAAAGGACAGTCGGACAGACAAACAGACAGATGGTAAGACAGTCAAGTAAACAAACAAATTAGTGATCAACATGTCAGTTGTACCTGTCATGAGGGTTGACGAGAGAGATCAAAAACCTGAACAACTCTCTGATACAAGGAAGACCATATGGGATTAATGGCCCTGAACCTATAGAACAAATACAAAATACACTACTAAATAAATGTATATTAGAAAGTGAATCTCACTAAAGAAACACTATTAAAAAAACATCATGACAGGTTAAATTACCATTTAAAGTTAAACATAGTTTAACCCTTTCGCTCCTGTACCGGCCAAAACCGGCCGTAGAGAACTACCTTGCTTTAAAAAATCATATCCTCCTGAATTAAGTCATTAATGCCATAAATCACCATTCAAAGCAAACACTATAAATGTGGCTAACTTTTAAGCATCATTCAGGTTGAAGAAACTAGCAATTTGGGCAAAAACATACAGTTCAAACTTTCAAAAGCAGGAAAATCACGTTTTTTCGCTATTTTCAGATGTTGAAAATCACACATTTTGCAGGTCGAGTTTTTTGGCAAAAAACCTTGTCTTCAAGCAAAAAGTTTCATATCCTAGGAAAATTCAGTCCTTCTACTAAGCGTATGCAAGTTTTTCAAGTTTTATTTCATTCTACTTACAGCGCTAAATCCCTACGAACATGCCTATTTCGAACTACACGTGTTTCGACAAAAATACCACTGCAATGCATTCTGGGAAATCAACCAAATTTTCGGCAGCCGTCATAGCCTCCCCCCATTTCAAGTTTTTTTTATAAGTCTAACGCTACCTCGGAATTCTGCCGAATTTTCAGGCTTGTTGTGTTCTTCTATCACCACAACTTGCAAAAATAGCCGCGGCAGTCCGAGATTTTGCCCCTAAAACAGTCTTGAAGTGATGATTTCTTCAACGGTCACCAAAATTCACGAGTGCGAAAAAAACACGAATTTTAACTGGAAATCATCTCACCAGCTTGATTTCTTTCAAACAGTAGACTCATCACAACTAGAAAGCTTAATGATGCTTTTCCAGAAGCGTTTAGAGGCAAAATAATAGCAAAAAACAACGACGAAATCACGAATGATGCGAATTCGTCAAAGTTCTGATTAGACTGAAAACCTGTTTCTAACGTGTTAAACCTGTTTGCCAGCTTCATGCCTCCCCGGTAACACAAAAACACAGGAATCTTGATCGAAGCCAAAAACAAACTGCTCTGGACGAGCTAAAAGTTTGTATGTGTCAAAAAACGCCTAAAAACGCCAAAAATCTCCAGGAGCGAAAGGGTTAATACATTTACACTGTAAGTGGACCTGCACCCACCGTAACTACACAGGTCGATATCACACATCTAGGGTTGAAATAGACCTGGGTTGTAAATGTATGTTTAGTTCCATACCTTCTTTAGCAGGTTCCTGGGGGGTAAACCTGACACCTCTAGGGTTGATGTACTCATCAGGTGCCCCTGACATGTCTGATGTTCTTGCATCATTGTGTACTTCCGTTGCTTCATCCCCTTCGTCAGTCTCTACTGAGATAGTGTCTTTGTGTTCTTCGATGTCCTCTTCTGTCATTATTGTACTAGCAACACTTTCATTACCATCCTGGAAACAGCCATTAATTAATATTGAATTATTGTTTAGTTGGGGAAGTAAGAGTTTTAACCCAGCAAGCAATAATGAATTGTAGTTGTTTAGTAGAGGTGGTTAAAGTTTTTACCCAGGAAACAACATTAGATAAACTATAAATTGTAATTGATTAGTACAGAGAAGGTAAAAGTTTGAACTCAGATGGATGAGATGTGATCATCTCGGTGAATGTAGTTTTGAAAACGAAAGTGTTTGATGTTAAAATACTTTGAATGAAACAGCTGTAAGTGATGTTGATGTGTTAATAAAAGTATTTTGTGTAAGAGAAAAAGACAGAAATGTGCAAGGAAGAAATTCAAATAATGCACAACCAGTGGAGTATAGTTTTTAGACATCTACCTGTTCATGTGGTTTATCTTGTGTTGCTCCTTCTCTATCTTCATCTGATATTATCATTCCTTCAACACTAATACTATCACCATCCCCCTTCTGCAAGATCTGAGATGCTACAGATGGCTCCTTACTTTCCTGGGGTTCCTCTGTACTAGTGGATGATGTCCCTGTCTCAGTTACCTCTGAGACACTCTCCAATATGTCCTCTGTTTTGCTACTAGCCCCGTGATCAGCATTAGCTTCTTCAGATGCTTCTGCAATCTTTTCTGAAGTTTGTTGAGTTGATTGTGCACTGTCCTCCACAACATCTGTGTTGTAACTGGTTGGTTCAGGCTGTTCACCTGATTGTGCAGATGTTTCAGAAGTTGTGACTTCGTCGTCATTGGTTGATGTAGGTGCAGCTTGGGTGTTGTCATGGTGAGCTCGTCGTGGTCTTGGCGATGAATGCTTTTTCTTCTTACCAGATGATATAGCACCAGCTCTCTTGAATACCTTGAAAATGGTATTGTATTATTAGAGAGACAGACAGACAAGCCAACAGACTGACAGACAGACAGATGAAAATGGTATTGTATTATTAGACAGACAGACAGACAGACAAGCCAACAGACTGGTATAACTTTATTAAAAAAAAAAACGAATGCTCTATCAATTTCTAATTTACAAAACGAAAAAACGAAAAATTGATGAAAATGGTATTGTATTATTAGAGAGACAGACAGACAGACAAGCCAACAGACTGACAGACAGACAGATGAAAACAAACAGTCAGTTGATAAAAAAGCAGACTTGTAAGTAAAATAATGAAGATAGACATAGCATATTACTGCAATACCTTTCTAATGTTCGGTATTTGACCAGGCTTGAAATCCTCCTTGAATTGTGGCATCCTGTGTTAGGAAGACAGAAGATACTCATTTCAAATACACAGTGACATTTTTTATCAAGGTAAGTAGCATCATGATGAAGTAACTAGCCCACACTCTGTTGCAAGATTCTTGTCACACCATACACAATGGCTTATCTTCACAAACTATTTTTCAGTTTTATTTATTTTTAATGGGATGAAAACCTCACTCCTCCGAAAACATGTCCCTAGTAAGACACACACCACCATGGTTTATTCATCTGATTTACCATAGCAACCAAGAGCGCTGTATTGGCCAGGCTTTAAAACTTACCTTGAGAACAGCAACTGTACCATATCCATAAGAGTCTGTTCTGCTGACCGCCGCAGCAGCTCACTTAACCTTGTCTCAAAGCAAATCCTGAAGCAGGACTGCATAATTTCACAGACAGATTCATTGGTCATGTGCGCTCCTACTGGCGAAAGTAATAGGGTACGTAGAACCTGTAGAATCTTCATCAACACTACTTCATCACTGCTAGGGTCTGTACCAACAAACCTTGCATGGGTGACAGCATCTGCAAGGTTTTCTATACCAGATGCTGCACTTTCACTTGTTGGGTCTAAAGTAAACAATATATATATGAAATGAGTGGAAGAATGGATTTAAAAAGAAAGAGTCGTTGACTAGATGGGTGGATGTATGACAGTTTGAAAGAATGAATAAATCAGCATGTGAATGGATGAATGATGTCGAGTTACCTATTAATCCATAAGATAGGAATTTATTGACAGACGCTAAGGCAATGCCTGTTATAGGTCCTGTAGTATCTTCTGATCTTATGACATCCAAGAATGGTCCCAGGAATGTATTTACATCTACTTCACTCAGGTCTGTAAAGAACATGCAATATTATTAGTATATAAATTTGGCAGCCACCAACATTCCTTTCTTTTTATCAGCAGTGAGAATGCTACAATCTTGGACATAAATAGTTGAGACTCTTCAAATTTTGCATAATTTCATGACTGTACACATCAATATCTGACCCTCCCCCTCCCTCGATCAATGTTGTTATTCATGGGAGAGAAACACCTTCAGGGAACACAACATTGCTTTTGGGGGGAGGGGGCTAATTAAAAGATCGTCAAAGTGATGTATTACAGCAAACATACTCAAGAAATGTGTAAGCGTGCTCAGAGTCTCAACATTTATGTCCAAGATTGTAGATCAGCTCCCATGGGGAAATGGATAGACCAACTACGATTTTTTCAAAATCTTATAAATCACATTTCTAGTATTTTTTTTTAATTTATGAAAACAGAAACTGAATAACTCATTGCTATGTTGAATAGAAACATAATTTTACTCTAAATTAACAATGAATTATTTGGATCAGCAATTTTTATCACTAAAGTTTACTCTAAATTAACAATGAATTATTTGGATCAGCAATTTTTATCACTAAAGTTTCAGGCATGTATATTTCTGGTTTGTTTTTAATAGGAAATATTCAATTTATGATGAGTCTAGAAGAAGAGAATGATATGGTATTTTAAAAACAAAAAACAATATAACCAACACTAACAGAGATAACAAATTAGAATAAGAATAATTCTGCAGGCAGATGGTATGAGTCTCACTTTAATGGGTTCAATTGAGTCAATACAAATGAATAAAATTCTCATTCTGAGGTTTTTGCTCTTTTGTTCATACATGTATATCAACATTTACAGATTACTGTGAAAATATTACAAAAAAATCTCATACATTTACAGAAACAAAATTGGACTTTTTGGGTTCAAATATGCAGGAAATTTTAAGATAAAATATGTTTTAAGTCTAAACCTTGCTAATTGAACTTCTCTATTGTTTACAATTGTACAGAATATACAGGCTATGGAAAAATGAAAAACAATAATCTCATCTTACTAACATTTCACCAATATTTTCCATTTATATGCACCATTATTGCAATTTGATGTTATATAACCGACCTTTAAATAACAACAGTCCACTCAAGGGTTTGGTTATGAAAATCACTTAAATTCACACGACCAAAAACAGAAAAGAATTTAAACAACATCAGCCACAGAATCTTGTTTGAATATTCAAGAATCACAAGCAAGATTTATTTTGAAAAATTGTTAAATTGAATGAAAACAGACAATTACAATTTTTATTCTTAACCAATTATTGCTCTTTTGCTATTCACAATGTTTAGGTGGATCACAAAGAAATTGAAAAAAAACAATGTGCAAATTCCATTTACTCATAAACATGTCCTACTCTTGTTTAATTAATGTCAGATAAACATTCCTCTTTGTTCTTAATACAAGCATGTCAAATCCTCTCTAAACTCAACTATCAAATCTTGAAAAATTACTGTAAGTAATAATGTCAAATTCTATAGACTGAATTGATAAATTATATGTTTATTCTGTCAGTTCCATCAAATTAAACCAAATATCGCACAAATTCCATTGAATTCTGACACAATTATTTCCTTACATGCTTGCATTATGGCTCCCAAACAAAAACCCTCAACATTTAGATTGCCTGAAACACATACTTTTTCTGCTAACATTAAATTTTTAGATAAAACAGTTTCTTGCTAACAAAATCTTTCACCACTACAAAACATTTAGAGCAAAATATTTGGAATACTCAAAAATTAAAAATTTAGGACAATAATCAAAATACTTAAAATTCAAATATATCATTCTTTTGATTCTGTTAAAAAATCAAAGCAAATATTGCACACATTTCATACAATTCTATCACAATTTTTTGTACATACTTGGCCTGACTTGAAGCACACCATTTTTAACAGTTGAAATATTTAACAAAGAACTTGTTCCCATATTTATATACAGTAAACATGTTCAATGATGAACATGGAGGTTTTTAAGGCCATGCATAAGGCACTAAGGATAAAGAATTAATAGATCTGGCTGATAATTTATTCAAACAGGATGTAGTGATGTCAAACCAGAAACAGTTTAGAATGTTGATGATATCACAACAATGAAGTTCATTACTAATCAAAACAACATTGTGCAATCCAAGAAAATGTACAAATACTTCATATATCTAATAAATTTGATCTTAAGTATAGAACGCTTAGTTATTTACTAATTTTTATTTATTTATTTATTTATTCATTCATTTATTTATTTATTTATCTATCTATTTAATTATTTATTTATTTATTTATTTATTTATCTATTTATTTATTTATTTATTAATAATTCATGTTTCATAAGATGGATAGATAGATAGATAGATAGATAGATAGATAGATAGATAGATAGATAGATAGATAGATAGATAGATAGATAGATAGATAGATAGATAGATAGTTTTAATTAACCTCCTTAGATAAAATGTCTTGCAGTTAAATATGGTTAATAAAATTAAATTAAAAAAAAGGGAAAAAATATTTACATACAGTATACATAATACATAAACATAGATTTTTACAAAAGTTACACACAACATTATATTAAATATTTACATGATTGTGTAAGTGATCATTAGCAGTTTCTTTTTCGAAGGCAGCGATGAATGTAATTTAGCTATTAAATTTTGGTTGCCTTTTGATGCATTCATAATATAATCAAATTTGTCGTTATTACCAAAAGAGTTAAATTGCTTGTTTTTGTTGATTACTATAGAGAATAAAACTAATAAAGATAATGATTTATCTGTTTCTCTAATAACTCAAAAATATACTTAATAGTTATTTGATTGTTGTTGCTGTTTTGTTGTTGTTTAAATTTGTTGTTTTTCTTTTTTGTTTTGTATTTGTTTGTGTGTTGTTGTTGTTGTTATTGTTGTTGTTCTTTTTTTTTTTTTTTTTTTTGCTTGGATAATTTATTTCAATCATATTTATTAATGTATTTAACAGAGTTTATTGTCAAATTAAACAATGATCTACAATCTTGGATAAAAATAGCTGACACTTTCTGTTAGAGCTATTTTAATCACCATTATGCTACAATCTTGGAGTGGACAATATAACTTGAGACTGTGTGTATGAAAACGTGTATTTTTTTATATGAATTTTTTATATTTTTAAAAGTGCATTTTTCAGACATGTGACCACTCTTCCCCACTCAACGTTGTGATCCAGATTGCAGCTATCCTAAACATCATTTCTAGACTAACACAATATCGTCATAGGGCAGTAGCAGCCAGAAGACCAAACAACATACAAAAAATTTTATTTTGTCTCAAGTGTTGTGTCCAAGATTGTAGATTGATACTACCTTCCCCGTCTCCATTCCTCTTCCTCCCTTGATAATTGTAAATTTCCTGGGATGAATAGTCTCTTTGGTTTATACCAACACTGATAAAAGGGATTGTTTTATGCTGATACATAGTGTCAAAAATGAATGTGTATTTACCCTTTCCCTTACTACAGTGTGGCGCAGACATGTTTTCCATTTATGTATAAGCAAAACAATTAAGGCTGATTTTCACTAGTTAAGTAAATCGAGGCAGAGACATGGGATGCAGACTGATGCAGAGAAAACAATGCAAACAAATACAAAAACCTTTAGCTTTGCATCATTCATCAACTGCATCTCCCCTTACTTTGCTAGTATCAGCCTTAAAAGTTGTGGTAATTCCATGGAAATAAAAAATATTATTGTGCAACACTCACTGGTGACAGTAGATAAAACATCTTTGAGTTGTGAAAACCCATGTAAAAGGGGATCTTGCTCTTCATCCTGAAAAATAAAAAATAATAAAATAATAACAGAATTCAAATTGGATAACTTATGCAATGATAAGAGAAGTGTCTTAGATAAAGAAATTGATAACTACTCTACTAGATCACTATGATGCAATTCAAAACTTGAGGATTTATGTTAGAGTTTCTAAAATTGTTATTTGATCACTTCTGGTCTTAATTTACCATGGAATAACGTTAACAATATTAGTATTTATTTTTATACAAGCCTCTCGACCGGTCAATCATTCATTTGTTTTAATATTATTTTTCAGAAGACAATGTTTTAAGACCGTCACGACAAAAACTTGATTTAACAAGACCAGACTATATTTAATACAGAATAGAAGTATGTAGTGTTTGTACCTGATGACTGTGAGATCCCCAGCGAGCATTTCGTCGCAAAGCAGAGACAACAAGAGACATTTCTCCTTGAATAATGTAAACGCCATTTCGGCGAGCCGCCATTTTCCTCACCGACAAGGTCAAATTTGAACATAAAATTAAATACTAAGAATATAAAAATAGACTAAAAACTGAACAAGTCTTGAAGGTCTATCCTGAATCTATCATCCACCTTATTTTGGTAGTTGTCTTCTGGTTGGATGGGTTAAAAATTGAATCCATTTTGTGAGGAATTCCATTTTCCTGAGAACATTGTGAAGAAATCGCTGACGTCACGACCTAACACGAAGACTAAAATGACTGGGCACGAGATAAGCCGTTAGGAAACTGGGAGCGAGTAAAGAACGCCTGCTCAAAATTACCGAAGCCTAAAAAATAATTCTTACGTAAAAAAGTTTTTAAAAAATCACGCGATTTCTGCCGCAAGAAATACAGAAGTCTTTAGTAATGGATAATGGAGATAACGATGCCTCTTGTTATGATTGGAAACCATTTGAACATCAAGTTGCAGGTCATGTCTATGGAGATAATCATGGTGAGTTTGTAAATCATCTTCATACTTTTCGTGAGGTGTATGCTCTCTTCCCCCTCTAGATAATACAAATCGATCGGCTATTACTCTGTATACAGATTAAATTTCTGTTTTATAACTGAAATAGTGCTGCTTCTTTTAGATGTGTTATGTGTATAGACCTACGAAATTTTAAACAATTCAGATCACGAATTCAGATCGAACTCGAGATGTCGGCCCAGCAACATTTGTTTGTGACTATTTTGTCCTATTTGTCGCAGTTGTTTGAGTGAAAGTTTGTCAACATTTCGATCTGGTAAATCCCCAAACATTTTATCTCTTTTCTTAGTATTTTGCTTAATGATTTGATCGTTGTTTTTGAATGTTGAATAACTGTACAATGTAATATGAAACCCGTACATGGATTCTTGGTAAACTCATGCTTGTTTTGGTGTTGATCAATTTCAAAAGAAAAGAAATTTCCAAAAGTCAGCAATTTAACGGTTTCTTATTTTGTAATTAGATGACTTAATATTAATGACTTAGCATGAATATTTGATTCTTGATTGATTTACCACCACACAAATGTTGATAATTATATGCTCTCTCCCTGCCATTGATTTTCTGGTTTTCATTAGTGCAAGCAAAAAAACACTTGGAATTGCATGCATCAAGTATTTGCACTTAACACATATTGTATATCTGCCTCTCCGCCCTTTTAGGAAAAAAAACGCATGACTATAGGGTCACATGGCTTAATTGAGAAAAGCCTTACAAATGTGAAATCAAAACAGACACAACTCATTTCAATTGACTGTATCATATGATTTCTAGACATTTTGAAATGGCCTTAGGTGAGATGACGTTTTACCAGTCCCATCTCTATACCACAATAGGTTTCAGAATTCTTAGTGAACATAGCAAGGATTCTGGTATAGAGACAGGAGTAAACGTCATCATACTTCAGGCTTATTGAACAATCAACCCATCATCAAATTTTATTTATACATGCATTACAAAAAAATAAGATAATGGCAGATGCTGAATGCAAACTGCATTTCCAACAATTTTTTATTTTGAAATGAATGTATACTTTTCTTTTTTTCAAAAGGTATGTTAATATCTAAGCACAATACTGTATTGAAGCCAGTCCAAGTTCCACCCAAAGGACAAAGAGAAGTTGAATTTTATGAAAAAGTTTTCAAGAAAATAAAAGATCCAAATGAAGAGATTAAAACATTGAAAAGATTTCTGCCGCATTACTATGGTGTAGTCAGATTACCAGAGATGAAGCATCCTGATATTATTGGTATCCTTGATAAATGAATGAATGAATGAAGGTACATAGATAGTGTTGTCCCGGCTATGTGATAAATTCTCCTGCTGAGAGATCATACTCAATTTTGAGCATGGGTCAGCTTAGTAGCAGTAGTATTCCTTGACACTTGTATTCAGAGAGCTACCTCCATCTACATGACATCACTGCAGACTTCATGAATCCATGCGTACTAGATATTAAAGTTGGTCAAAGAACCTGGGACCACTTTGCTTCTGAAGCAAAAATAGCATCAGAAAAAAGAAAATGTCCTTTCCAGGGTGTCATTGGATTTAGGATTGCTGGGATGAAGGTAAAATTCATTAATACAAATCTGCATGTCTTCCATGCCAATATGAAAAGCTGCATTGTGCAAAAACATTTTTGTTTTGAAAAACTGTGGAAACTGTAATGGAATAAGTTACTTCACAAAAAAGATGTGATAATGATTTGAAGATGTAATTGGTGAGTACTTGAACCAATGTGGTTCTCTGGACACATTTTAGTACCACAAAGCCTGTTGTTTTCACTCGCTCTTTGCTCTGTTCCAGGTATACAATGTCAAGACACACAGCTATGATTTCTATGATCGTCACTTTTGTAGAAGGATCAATACTATAGAAGAACTACACACTGGTTAGGATTTGTCTGCTTACTTTTGACATCACAATGTTATGCTAATTTGAGCTGAAATAATGTACTTAGTACTGCAACAGTACAAGGGAGTTGAAACAAAAGATAGTGGAACATGAGCAAGACTCCTCAAATGGAGCTCTTTTTACCTAAATTATATCAGTCACCCACCAAATAATCCATTTGTTCATTCATTGACATTTCTGAATTCATCCATTCAGTCATTTATTCATGCATACATTTAAGCATCCATTAATGTGTTCACACTTTCATTCATCCATTTATCAATATATTCATTCAGTCAGTCATTCATTCAAATCTATTCAATTTCCAATCATTCATATTTTGTTTACTTTATTCAGCTATTCATTTACGTATAATTCAATTGTTCACCAACTAATTTTTTTTCTTTCTTATGTTTAGTATTACTGAGATTCTTGGATGGCATAGTAGATCAAAACAACAAAGAATCTCTTCTGTCAAATGTGCTCACCAAACTCAGGGAAATTCAAAAATGGTTTTTACATCAAAAGATCTTCTCCTTTGCCAGCAGTTCTGTCCTGATAGTATATGGTGCTGAACAGTATGACAGTGGACTCAATAATGTGAGCTCTGGTAGCAAACATTGTGAAGTTAAAATGATTGACTTTAGTCATGTGTATGATACTGAGGAATATGACACTAACTACCAACAAGGCATAGAGAGTACAATATATCATTTAGAAAGGTGTCTCTGTACTATAAAGAGAAAAAAGCAGTGCTGATCCACCTGATAGATTAGCAAGGTGATTCATAGACAATACACAATGTCAGATCCTGGGGAGGAGTGTACTCCCTTCATGAAAGGCTGTTGAGTCCCTGTGTTTGCAAGGACACGTACATGGTCATGTGTATTTTCCTGTTTACATCTTGATCCCCTCCTCACAATGGTACATCCATTTCTGAAAACAACCTTGACTCCATCCATGTCCTCTTCAGAATAATAGCGTCAGAATGACTGCTTCACAACTTTCCAGAGAGAACCTCTTGATCATTTGTAAAGACTGACATGGTCCATAAAAAACTTCAGCTTTGATTTTGACATTTTGAAATTATGGTTTTCTGCAATTGCTTCATGACTGCAGAGAAAGAATTTTGTGATCATGACAAAACTACATGACAACAGAAACTGTATAAATTTAATCATTTTGGCAGGTATTGGGGAAATCTCTTTAGAGCTTTAACATAATCATGTACTTATATTTGTAAATAGGTTGGCAAGGTAAATCAACATTTAAAGTTGAAGGGAATAAATAAATTAAAAATTAAGAAATCCTCATCAAAACTAAATTTATGTACAACTTAGAGTGGTTTTGATAAGCCATGAAAAATTATTACCATCTACAATAAATAAATAAAAATAATAAATAGATCAACTGCAATAGGAAAACAATTAAATTCACTGCTGTATTAAAGTGATTATTTCACAGGTTTATGAAAACCATGGAAACCACTATTGTAGAAATTATTAGTTTTACATTTTGTTTTAACAGTAAAAAACATTTAGCATTGGGACAGAATGTGGTATTGTTTAAAATGATAAAAACGTTTGTCAGACTGTATTTGATATCGTAGATTGACCATTTTATTTGGACATAGTCAGCACAGAAAATCCAACAAGCCGAAAGAATTATACTGATTATTGTCATGGATACAGCAAATAAGACTATGCTTATATTTATTTCTATTTACTTTTTATTGAAAATTGTCAACACTCAATATTATTTTTCCCCATTCAATGCACCAATTTCATGTTGCTCTGTGGGGAGGCAATACTTAAACATATATAGCTCATACTGAATTCACATTTTTACTTGATGTACATCATGTTATTGAAGTCATGCTTACAAATTTCTGAAGAAGAAATCCCTCAATCCATACATGCTAAAAATGCCTTGAAGTTTCTATAATCTGTCACAGTTCAGTTCACTTCGCCACAGTCCTCAATAATAACTTTTTTTGATGTGGTTCCTTGTCGGCTGCCAACATTTTCAATTGAATCGACAACATCCATTCCTTCAATAACCTTTCCAAAAACTACATGTTTGCCATCCAGCCATGGTGTCTGTGTGGTACAGATGAAGAACTGAGAGCCATTGGTGTTAGGCCCAGCATTTGCCATGGAGAGGATCCCTAGAAAACAATAAAGAATAGAACATTGAGTGATAGAATAGATAAATATCTAAATGGTTGTAATTGGATGTAAAAATGAATGGTTGGATGGATGAATAAATAAATAATTGGACAGATGGATGAATAAACAGAATGGTTCTAAGAATGGATAAATGAACAAGAGGTGAATGTATGGATGGATGGATAAAAGCACAAAATGTTTAAGATATAGTCGTTTTCACATGAAAGGGTGGCTAAGTCTATGATAGAAATATGATATGATAGAAATTTTGAATGTTTTCTTAAAAACAACGGCTTTGATACGGAGCTGTTTCCCACTCATACAAAATTGACTCTTAAAAAAAAGATGACATACTGACAATGTTAAAGGAGCTGTCTCGACCACAATGTTTTGTGCGCTTCGGTTATCAGAGTAAAATAAACAAATTTACAAAATATCTTAAAAAATCAATAAATAACCAACAAGGAACACTAAAGAATTCATTTGCATGGCATGAGTGAGACAATGTGCAGAATTCGAAGATATTTTATTCCTCTAGCAGCCATTTTTGGTCAGTTCAAAAATGGCTGCTCTAAGCATATGATAGACCACAGGGCCACAATTTAAGCATCCTAACTGAGATCATGGCACCTTTAACTGATCTACCTTTTCCTGTGTGCTTCAGTTGGAAGTTTTCATCAGGGAACTTGTTTCCATAGATTGATTTTCCACCTGTTCCATCACCTCTGGTAAAATCACCTCCCTGAAAACATTAACAATATCACGTCTGTCTGTTAAACTGTCTTTTGCAATTATAAGATCGTTTGGTTCAGACTTAATTTGACCATAGACCTAGAGAGAGTGCAAAGAATTAACCTGTGGAATTTTAGTAATACTAAATAGTGCTATTTTATACAAAATCTATTGTTTTCTTTTGTTTAATTAGCAATATTTTGTATTATTTACTAATTAGTGTTTCACAAATTTATTGTTTGTACTCTATAAACTTGGTTTTGGTACATTTTTTGGCTTTTTGCTCTCTATATCAGTTGATGTAACATGTTCAGCCAAGTTGAAAAGTGTGTGTGCTGTGTCTGCAATTATGAGGAAAAAGTAAATATGATAGGCTAAAAATGGGGCAAGGGAGACCATTAAATGTTATTAAGGATGAATGAAAGGGAGTGGACAGTAATTTATCTCTTGCATCTGTGGGAGAGATTAGGAATAATTTAGAACACTTGATTCCTCTCTTTAGTAGTATCCACCCCCCTCCTCTCCCTGGTTACCTGACACATGGAAGCCATGTAGATGTGCGTCCCCTCTTTAGTACTATCAACCACCACCCCCTCCCTGGTTATCTGACACATGGAAGCCATGTAGATGTGCTTCCCTCTTTAGTACTACCAACCACCTCCCCTCCATGGTTCCTGACACATGGAAGGCCATGTAGATGTGCTTCCCCTCTTTAGTAGTATCCACCCCCTCCTCTCCCTGGTTACCTGACACATGGAAGGCCATGTAGATGTGCTTCCCCTCTTTAGTAGTATCCACCCCCTCCTTTCCCTGGTTACCTGACACATGGAAGGCCATGTACATGTGCTCAGTCCCCCTCTTTAGTACTACCAACGACGACCCCTCCCCCTGTTTACCTGACACATAAAGTCGGGGATAACACGATGAAATGCTGATCCTTTAAATCCAAAACCTTTCTCTCCTGTACACAATGCTCTGAAGTTTTCTGTTAAACAATTATAGTAGTCAAGCTAAATATTAATCCATTCGGTTATGTAACTGATAAGATTAATACTGTCCATGTCCAATGCTGAACTGCACTTTTAAAATAGTGGTTTAACGAACTTACCCGCTGTTTTAGGGACAACATCTTTCCTTAGCTGTTTAAGAAGAACCGATAGTGAATTTATATCATTTAAAACAATCAGAGAATTTTTATCACATGGCTATGGTTGTTTGCAAAAAGCCGGCAAAAACATTTTCCTCAAACGAAATTCGACATTTTTACCTCCATAACTATTCTTCCAGCTTTTGCAGAACCAACAAGAATATCAAAGAAGACTTTTGGTCGACCCATTGTGTGAGAGAAAAAAAGCAATTTCGTTTCTTAGTCGAGAAAATAGACGGTCGAGTTTTATCAGCGTAGTACAGGAAGCCCACATGCTACAAGGATCAACAACAAAGGGATCCCATTAGATGCTAAATAGGTAAGTGTCAATAGTATTGCATTGATTTATTGTTTGCACTCTACTCACAGCATAAACAAACAAACATGTAAACAAATAGTGTGAAAAAGTGAACTACACCAAAGACAAAAAAAGTCTATTTCATGGGTTTTTGCACACAGTGGTTGTGGAATAGAGTTAATTACTGGTAATGTTGGTAATTGTCCAGAGAAAATACTTCTTTACAATTTGATTTTCATAGTTTAATGACTTCACGTCTGATTTACAATCTATTGAAGCTACTTAAAAATAGTCTACTTAGCTTGGTACAGAACATTACATGCTATGCCTAAGGAGATAATATACAGCTATTCTTGAAATGGTTGTCCAGTTGAAATACTGATTTAGTAAATAGCAAAGTCATTTGCATACCTCATGATTTTTATTTTTTTAAGAAATGATGAGTAAAATCTACAAAATAACTTCATCACATAATTATAATAACCTATGTAACTATGTGATATGTGCAGTTTTGTATCATTGTTTTAAGTTTCAAGAAAACTTGAGATATGTAAATGACATTGTTCAAGAAAATCTGTATATAACTAATGTTTTAAATGTGTAAAAATGGATACACATTTTATCTTAGCTTCTACATTGATTTCTTAGAATCTACGGGAGAATATTGAAATATCTTTTACACATCTAGCTTGATAATCACTATCACTATTGCAGTTATTGTGATGGTACTCTGTACTTTATTAGTAAAATGAAGAGATAAAAACTAGCAAGATACTGTTGTGGGCTGCATCTTTACTTCTATAGAAACAGTTGTAAAAGATTTGTAATTTGCTGTACACAGTACAAGCCATAACGGCAATACTCATGTTTCTGATATTAGTTCTTTGTTTGAGGGCTATTGTCAGAAATGTAAGTATCTCCATTCTTGCCTTACAGTTCCTAAACTAGTCATCTTTTACAACTGTTGATTTAAAGTTGTTTTGTACAACTAGAATACTACTGGACGCGTGGTGACAGAGACCAATACTCTTCCTACATCAAAAACAACAATCTTAATATTGACAAAGATTTTCAAACTAAGTGGTATTCAATTGACTACCTAGGTTATAACAAAGTGATATGTGAATGGACTTCCTAGAGTTGTCCACAGTCTGCAATGATAACTTTCTTTGATGTGGTCCCACTTGAACT
The DNA here is from genome assembly GCA_918843875.1 of Diadumene lineata. Taxonomy (NCBI): domain Eukaryota; kingdom Metazoa; phylum Cnidaria; class Anthozoa; order Actiniaria; family Diadumenidae; genus Diadumene; species Diadumene lineata. Next base: position 227,422 of record OU974076.1, on the reverse strand, counting down.
GCCAACTTTCTCAATACTCGTCACAACATTTATCCCCTCAACAACTTTTCCAAAGACAACATGTTTGCCATCCAGCCATGAAGTCTTCTTTAGACAAATAAAGAACTGAGAGCCATTGGTATTTGGTCCAGCATTTGCCATGGACAGATCACCTGGAAAATTAAGACAAATTAATGAATGAAAAGAAGAACATTAAATAAATAAATGAATGAATGGATGAGGAATGAGTGAATGGATGAACAAGTTGGTTTCTGTACAAGTACATAAATGAATGTATGACTAAAGAAGTGCTAATGAGTGAATATATAAATAAATGGATTAGAAGAATTATTGATTTATAAATGAATTATTGACATAACATAACATAACATAACATATATTTTATTTTGCTTAGAATTCACATGTTAAGTAATTAGCTCGATTGATTTACAAAAAATTAAAATATGAATCAGAAATTAATCGTTACACTAATATTTTTGTAAAATATATTAGATAAGCCTAGTGGCTAAAGTAACTGTGAGGTTTTCGAGTTAGCCACTAGCCATTTAAGATTAATATTGTAGGTGAGCTTCAGAGTTATGTATTATTACATCATCACATAAATATTGTATATAATAAATATTACTAAATTACATATAACACACAAGATAAATAAATAATAAATATTAATATAGGTGTAAATCAAAAGAAACGCTACAAGTTGCTACTTGCAACATACTTATAATATAAATATTATGTAAATTCAATGTTGAAATTGTAAATATTATTGTAACTATACTTTTTGGTTCAAAACAGCAAAATAATCAATGTTCCCCAAGAAAATAATCATCACTGGTGTTAGGAACATACTAGCTAGTGCAGTACAGTTTGAGTAAATGATGATTGCCTATTTCTATTGCTTGGAGTACCTGCTCCAGTGTGCTTCAAGGTGAAGTTCTCATCAGCAAATTTGTTGCCATAGATGGATTTTCCTCCTGTTCCATTATGGTTGGTAAAATCACCTCCCTGAGAACAAACAAACACTAATCCATCTGCATATTTATATTAATGAATGAAAGAACAGTTTCACAGTGACAAAGGAGTGGAAGGAAACTACATCGATCATTCACCAACATGTTTCAATGACAACATTTTCAAATGTTATATTCATCTGTAGGACTGAATACAGGATTGTTTTCAGGAGGGTGACAGTCCCTATTTTGAAAAGGTGTGACAACCCCTCAATTTCTCTCCTAGATCTCCCCATCCATGAAAGTACAACACAACAGATCTGGTAAAAATTACCATCACCAATCATAACATGTACCTGGCACATGAATCCCTGGATTACACGATGAAAAGAACTGCCCTTATAGCCAAAACCTTTCTCTCCAGTGCATAAGGCTCTGAAATTCTCTATAAAGAACAGAACAAAATTAATTACTGTACATCACTCAAAAGAACAACCAGTTAAAAAATTAATTTTATATCTTTAAATATGCAATTAAATATTATTAATATCAGCAAAAACAGGCTGGGACTCTACTTGGTGATTACATAGCAACTTAGGGGTCATTTCCCAAAATTTCGACGAGCACCCCCACCCTCGGGAGGCAAGTTGCTAAAAAAAAGTCCAGCTTTAGAAAAATTAAATTGTTTTCGTCTTTTCGTTTTGTAAAAAAACAAACACACTATTAAATGTTTCCTTCAGACATGTCAAGTTTTACCAAATGTCAAAGAATTGTTGAGCCGTGCTCCCAATTAGCTTATAATTTAGATAAATACCATGCCACGGCCTCTGACGGCTAATTTTTTCTACTGCGGATTTCTTGTTAAATTTGCATTCCTACCTGCAGTTTTAGGGACTACATCAGACCTCAACTAAAACAAGAAAATGTGTTAGAAAACAAGGAAAAACACAGTGTGACTAACGGTGACATATATTCAATTCACAAAAATAAAAACACTCGCTTGCTGCAGAGTATCAAAATGTGTTTTACGGGCAACAAAAGATAACCTCACCTCCATCACAATGCGACCAGCGTTTTGTCCGCCGATAGTGATATCGAAGAAAACCCTTGGGAGATCCATTTTACCAGAAAAGTGAGGATTTTGGCGAGAATGTAAACGGTCCACTCCTTTTAGACTGCACGAAACAGAAGAGAATGTAACAAGCACGTGGTTTTTGACAAGAGCCCTGTAACGCACAGAACTCCCCAGAGATATATTTGACATTCCATAGGAAGCCCAATCAATAAGCGAAGTTTCACACGCACAACACTAATCTTTGCAAATTTTCCACACATTGAACTAGAGTGCACGCAATCTTATGGCGTTCAATTTCCGCCAAAATTCGACTTGCTCAATTCAACATTGTACTTCTTCTATTCGACCTTTTTTTATAATCGGACATTCAACTTTGTTGTTTCAAGAATCCAACATCCTATGCTTCATAGTCCGACTTGCAAGTTTTCTAAATATTGTCGATGTTTCTGCAATCGAACTTTGTACTTTAACGAATTCAACATTCGACTTTCTCGCAATCGAACATCCTTCCGCATGCCACTTTCGTCCAGTCAACGCGGGCTCAGAAAATACCAATTCCAACACTGTTGGGTAGGGGGACAGGAGAAAAAGGTAACTTTCCGTACCCCCGATGGATAGCTGTTGAACTCAAAGTCACATAAACCCTCCCCCAATGCAACATTTTTTTGTCTTGTTCCACGTGATCTAGAAAAACAAGATGGCTGCACGGTGATTTCTTAATTCCCGTCAAAATTGTAGCTGGTAAGTATTTTTTTCTTTCTTTTTCTAAATAATCATTTCTATGATAAGCACGTGCTTTTCATGGTCAACTTTTGCTGTACATTCAGTACATTTTACGATCGCAATTAACAGCTACATTCACTATTTCACTAGAAAAACTCACCTTCAGTCTTTGGTTTTTCTCGCTGTAAAGTCGAAAGGCGATCTGCCACTTTCAGAAGGGCAGATCTGACCTCGTTTAAGTCATCATCGGCCATGTTTCAATCCTCCGTAAGTGCAGCTTCCGACCCGAGGGAATGATCACGTGTTTTTGGATAAGACAAAAAAAATGTTGCTTTGGGGGAGGGTTTATGTGACTTTGAGTTCCACAGCTATCCATCGGGGGTACGGAAAGTTACCTTTTTCTCCTGTCCCCCTACCCAACAGTGTTGGAATTGGTATTTTTTGAGCCCGCGTTGACTGGACGAAAGTGGCATGCGGAAGGATGTTCGATTGCGAGAAAGTTGAATGTTGAATTCGTTAAAGTACAAAGTTCGATTGCAGAAACTTCGAAAATATTTAGAAAACTTGCAAGTCGGACTATGAAGCATAGGATGTTGGATTCTTGAAACAACAAAGTTGAATGTCCGATTATAAAAAAAGGTCGAATAGAAGAAGTACAATGTTGAATTGAGCAAGTCGAATTTTGGCGGAAATTGAACGCCACACAATCTCGTACCCCGAGTCCTCGTTACTTCGGCCAGCGGCTCGAAACAAGGACTCTGGCATAATCCACTGAAAAGTCCAAGGTTTCTTAGACTTCCGGCTGCGCATGCGCCTTTACGGCCAATGTACAAACCGACCAATGGCAATCTCGTACCCTGAGTCCTCGTTACTTCGGCCAGCGGCTCGAAACAAGGACTCTGGCATAATCCACTGAAAAGTCCAAGGTTTCTTGGACTTCCGGCTGCGCATGCGCATTTACGGCCAATGTACAAACCGACCAATAGGGAATTGAGATTATGTCAGAGCTGATATTTAAAACTAAAATCCGTTGTAATTCTGATGTAATCGATATCCAGCATCGATCGGCGCATCGATCAACATATCGGCGATATCGTCAATGAAAATGGATTTTTAAAGTGATATTGTGGAAGTTTTGGAACAAAATTCATAGATTGTAATGATTATTTATTGAGTAAACATAATCTGAAGGGATTTTAGGTTAATTTGTGATTTTCGACGAGCTAGAAGAGAAATTCTGTCGGCCGTTGGCACGGCCGTGTGTGACGAAGGGCGAAACATTAAATAATTTCCTAACTATTTCTTCAAATTGGCTGAAATTCTCTAGCAAGGTAAAGAAAATAGCGATTCACAAGTACAGACTTAATTTTTTATCATATTTTATATATTTTCCACTGCTAAAAACGGTTACAAACATCTAGCTTGAGTTGTTTGCGCTTGCGTGGTTGTCAAAATTGAATGACCAATCAAATTTTAACAAAAATCGGATTATGTCAGAGCCCTTGTTATTCGCTGCTGGCGAGGAAAAACGCGGGCTCTGAGTATGAAATTGGACCAATGGGGAATCGAGATTATGTCAGAGCTGATATTTAAAAGTAAAATCCGTTGTAATTCTGATAGAATCGATATCCAGCATCGATCGGCGCATCGATCAACATACGGCGATATCGTCAATGAAAATGGATTTTTCCTAGTGATATTGTAGAAGTTTTGGAACAAAATTCATAGATTGTAATTATTATTTATTGAGTAAACATAATCCGAAGGGATTTTAGGTTAATTTGTGATTTTCGACGAGCTAGAAGAGAAAGTTCTGTCAGCCGTTGGCAGCCGTGTGTGACGAAGGGCGAAACATTAAATAATTTCCTAACTATTGCTTCAAATTGGCTGAAATTCTCTAGGAATGTAAAGAAAATAGCGATTCACAAGTACAGACTTAATTTTTTATCATATTTTATATATTTTCTACTGCTAAAAACGGTCACAAACCCCGGGGGGGCTACTCCCTTCAGATCTGGGTAGGGGTGTTCCGCTGGGATCTTGTAGGGGTTACCCTGTTTATGACAAAAAATACGTAACTTCCATACCCTGTTTATGACAAACTAGACGCATATCTGCGTGAACTCGGACTTCTCTTTGGCCTATGTGATTTATCTGTTTGTTTTGCTGAGCGTTTAATTTGTAAGCGCTAAAACTAGAAAATAAAAACAAAAATGATAAAATCATGCTTGCTATTGCGCTTTTTTATAAAAGATTCTTCTGTTTTGATGTTGAACATTCAAAACAGTTTAATATTTCGAATATCACATTTTCTATTTAAATAATCAAATAAATTCTTGAAAATGTGTTCATGTATGAAGTGACTCTAGTTAACAAAATGCATGGATTATAGATTTACGTATGCAATTCCGCACTCGCCCATCATTATAATTACTTAATGTCTTTTCCTTGGCGGGCATATCTTTGTCACTACATGTTACACAATCTACTGCTTTTTCTGCTCTCGGGGTTCCTGTACAATGACAAAACTTGACTAAGGGGGAGTCGGACAATTTGAAACACCATTAATATTTTTGTAATGTCAGTTGAGGTTAATGTGATTTAGTTTCAACCAATAGCAATGACATCACAAATCCAGTATTTTCAAGATTGTTTATAGTAAGTTCTTTGAGAATGATCTTGCCATTACTTGTATTGTTACACAAAGTTAAAGCAAATTATTGCACACATTAACAGTTTTTGGTAATTGATCTGCTGTTCTGTACTTATTTAAATTTATATTATTACAAGAATGGGTGCCATTATTGGTTATTCACTATAGTGGACAAGGTTTTTCAATTCCAATAGCCACACGGTTTCATTAGAATAGTGAATACCGGGCAACAGTATAACTTCAGTGGAAAGTTGAATATATATAATAATCATTTACTTGTACTCCCTTTAATTGAAACAATGCATTGTAATGTATACTTTGAAAGAAGTGAACTAAGTAACTTAGAGAAGATAATTCAAGAAGTACACAGGTACTCTGTGAATAGCCTCTACGACATAAATCTCTTGCATGAGAATCAAAAACTTTGAATGTATTGTTACTATGACAGTATATAGTGGAGTAAGCGTATCCTTCAATTTGCAGTTTCTTTATGTAAATTACCTCTACTGAAACTCTCAATGTAGTCTAACTGATAGTCACTCTCAAACACATTCAACACTGTTGGTAGTTCTGTTTGCATTCAAATCTGTCTCGCAGATTGCGACAACCTTGAATACAACTGGTTTCCAGTATTTATTATAGACATGTAATCATTAGATGAATTGATACCATGTTTATTATTATAAATCAGAGAATGTAAACTCACTGCAACACATTGTTGTCCTGCATTTTGTCCAAATATAGCCACATTGAATTGACTATATGGTTCTGTTATTGGCTTGCTTTGATATTGGCTAGATGTGTTTGGGTTTTATACAAAGAAGTCACTTAAGAAGAAAACAATTATGATTATGTAACGACTAGTCTTATAGAGTGCTAACAATATGTCTGTGAAAGACATGAAATAAAATCTAAATAGTTACTACATATTAGTTCATATTTAGTGACTTTTTTAGACAAGAATGTTGTAATGAGGTATTTGTTTCCTTTGTATTTTCCTTTTCTTTTACTGTTCTGGTTGAATGATAGCATGAAAATAGTCCCTAAACAGACTATTAGTTAGTAACTAATTAGGTTTTATTTCATGACATAGTGTTAGCACTCTATTTAAAGGTTTGTTTACATAACTTGTAAACCTTCTTTTAGTCACAGTAATGGACGTCCTGCAACTGTGCTAATGATATAATTTTATGCAACTTCGACGACTTAGGTACACTGGGTACTATTTTTGCAAAAACAAATCGTCTAAACTTTCTACTTTTAGTGGCAAGGCGTTTTAGAGCTCGTGTTGGTAATCTGCTAGTCTCACGATTACGTCTTTGGCGAGCAACCGTAATAACATGCCTATCATTGTAATAAACATACGGAGAATAACGAGATCTAGTATTTTTGGATTATTTATTGTTACTAGTGCATCATTATATACATGTACAGTCAAGTTATCAGTTTTATCTAGTACATCACAATAATTTAACAATGAAGTAATGTACATTTCAACAAGGATGTCCAAGATTCTATAAGCCATGAAAATGCAAACTCCACATTAAACTATAAAACCAGCGAAACAAATGTTATTGAACTCAATAATTGGTTCAAAACCAAGGAATAAAAGAACTTATAAACTTACGATCGTTGTCATAGAGATTTCCCCTGGAAAAGTGGCTGTACAGAGCTGTACAATAACATGCAGTATGTGACTTGTTGACGGGCAACTGATTTCGACATTCTTCGCTTCTTTGATTGTAGTCGGAAAATTCAGCAGTCAAATCCTTACAGATTCGTGGTTTGAATAGTTATATTATAGTTCATTAGATAGCGTATAGTTCTCGATAAAGTTCTCGTTAAGTATCTCGATAAATCCACTCGTAAAGTGCAGAGCGACTCTCGATAAATTCACTCATAAAGTGAGTGACTCTCTAGATAAATTCACAGACTGATCCGTTTTGAAAAAGCTCATCATCTTTTAATGTGGTTCTACCGCGAAGAAGTGTGCTTTTGTTCATGATTTGAGCGTAACAGAGACAGAATTTACAGCCATTTATAACGTTGAAATACCAGAAAGTAGCTTGAATTGAAACGAAGCTCGGCAAACCATCGGTAAGGCCATGACGTTTCACATGGCACGTGATCAATTTAACCAATCATAAGGTTTAAACTGAAGAAATGCAACCAATCACGCAAGAGCCGGGAAATTTAATTTTGTGACAGACAGGAAAAAAAAAAAAAACCCTGCGAATTTATACCTCGGACCTTCCTTTGGAAGTCCGAGTAATTACAATTGCTTAAGAACGTTATATGATTTGTACAAATATATCAATTCAGACACACGTGCTGCTCTTATCTTTTTTAAAAGTCAACGATCTTATTCCTGCCGATTTCCTGAATTCAAACTAATTTCTATCATTTTTTTGGACCCTGATTATGACAGAAAATTTGGATTAAATCGGAAATAGAGTAGAATTAGATACCCTGTTCATGACACCAAGGTCGAAAAACCATACCCTGTTCAGCGGATCATCCCCGTATAGTCGATATAGGGTAGTACCCCCCCGGGTCACAAACATCCAGCTTGAGTTTATTTGTGTTTCCGGTTATTTGCGCTTGCGTGGTTGTCAAAATTGAATGACCAATCAAATTTTAACAAAAATCGGATTATGTCAGAGCCCTTGTTATCCGCTGCTGGCGAGGAAAAACGCGGGCTCTGAGTATGAGATTGGAGTGCACGCACTAAAAATGTGCAATAGTTGTCACTATTTTGTGTTAAATAGCGCTAATTAAACAAAAGAAAACAATAGAATTAGCATAAAATAGCACTGTTTAGTGGTATTTATGTTGCACACTTTGAGTGTACTCTAATTCTATTGTTTCTTTTGTTTAATTAGTGCTATTTAATACTAAATAGTGGCAACTGTTTCACAGAATATGGAGTGCAAACACTAAATGTGTGCAACAGTTGTCACTATTTAGTAGTAAATAGCACTAATTAAAAGAAAACAATAGAATTAGAGTGCAAATAATTAATCCGTGAAACTTTAGTAATACTAAATAGTACAATTTTATGCTAATTCTATTGTTTCCTTTTGTTTAATTAGCACTATTTAGTGCTATTTAGTAATTAGTGTTTCACATATTTATCATTTGCACTCTAGCATAAAATAGCACTATTTAGTGGTATTTATGATGCAGTTTTAATGTGTGCACTCTAACTCCACATATCAGACTATTTACATGCATTACATCATATTCGCATTTGTGTCCAATCTTGTTTAGCCCACGTTTTCTTGTGGCCTGACTAACAAAACCAGAGGGTCTGAAATAATCAGATACCCGAAGCCATGTTCTAGCAACAAATCAAATATTTCCGAATTATTTCTACATATCAAACACAAAGTCTTGCAAATACCTTTCAAGTAGTGCTCAACAAATTATTAGTCCATTAATCATGACACAAAAAAATCGTACAAAATTGCCTTTTGAAAACATCTCACAGATTGTGACCTCACTTTTATAACATATTACTCAGAAAAACACAAAGTTAATAGTGAGAAATGCCTTGTAAATCTTTTCCTATAGGTTATTAGACACTTTTTCAAGCATGGCCATAAATTATCTTCTGTTTCACTGTTGTTTCACCCATGTTGGATAAGTCTGAGTGAACAGACAAAAATTGTTCTTTAAAACAATTTTTAGGTTTCCTAACCATTCTTTCAATTAACTATAACCTGCTCTGATGATGACTTTTACCTACACTCATTGATTTTTGTTGTTTGGGTAAACAAATAAAGCAAATCCAATATTTATCACTAATTATTCTAAAGATGTTTTATTTAGTTTTTGATTCAAGTACAAGGACTCTGTTTACAAACAAAAACATATTTTTGAGAAATACAGTCATATTAGGGGACAGTGATCTGAACACGGTGGATACATAGCACAAAAACAGTCTGTAGGTATTCAAAGTTGACCACAGTTTTCGATGACAACTTTTTTAGAAGTTTTGCCATCAGTTGCATTGCCAACAGCTTCCATTTTCCGGACAACATCCATTCCCTCAACAACTTGTCCAAATACAACATGTTTGCCATCCAACCATGATGTTTTTGCTGTGCAGATGAAGAATTGTGAGCCATTGGTGTTTGCACCAGCATTTGCCATTGACAAAATACCTTGAAAGGAGACAAAAATAAACAATATGAATACATACGATAAAATGTACAACAAATGTATAAACAAATGTAGTAGAAACTGAATAAATAAATGCATAAATAATGTGCAACAATTATTGTAAGAATAAATCTATAAACAAAAAAATGAATAAATTAGAGTACAAGAAACAAAGTAAGTTCTATAAAAATCCCACCATACAAATCAGCTTTAGATCCGACTATATAATTGCTGGAATTAAGTCTTTGAAATAGGAAAATAACAGAGGGCATATTGTTTATTTATGATCCAAGCAGCATCATTTGAGCCCAAGCACACCAGAGAAAAATAGTGATTCAATCAGCGCCGGGCTGAAGCAGTGCAATTATCGACTGCTGCATAGGTCTTTTTCTTTGTCTTTTTTTGCCATTTCGCTTTGTATATTGACAATAATTGCAGTTACATTAGCCAAGGAAAATCTTTTGTTATAAAGATCATTCAAGGGAAACGTTTTGGTCAATTCAATAGCCTCACTTGAAACAAAACAGTTTTACATCACATATTCCTTTGGAATTCTATGGAATTCTTAAGAAGATGTGCTCATTTGAAAGTGGAACCTTCCTCAAGGTTAAACTGTACCTGCTCCAGTGTGCTTCAGAGTGAAGTTCTCATCAGCAAACTTTTCACCATAAATTGATTTTCCTCCTGTTCCGTTATGTCTTGTGAAGTCTCCTCCCTAAAATAGACAAATTAACATTTGTGACAAGGAGTTATTAAATGTGTGTATAAAGCATATGAATTATTTTAAGGCATCTCAATGTGACTTGTTAACTAAAAGTGCAACCCTCATTTTTTTTGTATTATTTTGTTTACCTAGCACTAATATTATATACATTCTACTAGCATTGTAATAACCAATTAATTTAGTTTATCAATTAATTTTGTCATGTACATATACCGTATATACCGGTGTATAAGTCGACTTGGTGTATAAGTCGACCCCCTAAAAAAATGGTTAAAATTCCCGATTTTGCTCATATCCTTTGTATAAGTCGACCTCATTTATATTAGTGTTCAACACTTCGATTTTTCTTCAAAACTTTCAAATTTGAGGTAAAATACAGCAAAAATTGACAGATTTCTAACAAAAAACATCGAGCGGCCGCCATTTTGAACATTTCGAGAAGAGAGAGCCTGGTGAAGACAAACAACATGTGCTTCAACAAGATGGCGTCCTGTCAAACACATCGAGTGTTTGCAGTTTTTTGAGTAAGGGTTTGTGTCTCTATTCGGTTTCTTTATAAAATAAAGTAATGTAATTGAACTAAGAAGTATTAATTGTTTGTTTTGATGCAAGTTTTTCTTCATTTATACGCATTTCTATCGATTTTAAAGTTCAATAGCTATTTAGCATTCTGTTTGTGATTGCCTTTGCTTGCATGGTTACTTGGTTCTACTGCGAAATTAGTCGAAAATGTTCAACAAGACCTCTTCAGAGATTACTTAAAAGTAAGAAAAATGGTTCAATACATTATTTTCTTCAGTTTTGAGTGATTTCTAGAAAGTTAAATTTCTTGACTCGGTGTATAAGTCGAGGTCGAATTTTTGAGGTAAAATTTGGATGACAAAATGTCGACTTATACACCGGTATATACGGTATGCAAATATATAGATTTGTAGAACGAGACCTCATACCAATAAGCTTCTACAGGCCCCCTTTGCTTGGGTAGTTTCGTATTGTAACATGAATTGTAATTTTTTCATTTTTATGGTGAATAAATAAATAAATAAATAAATATGTCTTATCCTATTTCAGTTTAAGTTTAATTCACCTGACACATAAAGCTTTGGATGATACGATGAAACGTTGACCCCTTGTATCCAAAGCCCTTCTCTCCAGTGCACAAGGCTCTAAAATTTTCTATGGATTCACATAAACAAATAAGGAAATCAGTATTGCAAAAAAATTATGTATATAATATATAACACATAAAGTTCATCAATAGAAGACTTTGATAATAACCATTCAGAATGCAAAAAAATGCTGAATAAAGGACTTAATTCATAGCTCAATCAGTATTTTCAAGATAATATAGAGTTCTTTAAAAGAAAACTTGCTGTCTGATTGGTTAACATGTAAAAAACGTTGTCTTGGTGGCCATGCTAGATGTGAGTCACTATAATACCAGACAAATAAGTGGTATGAATGTATACTCACCTGCAGTTTTTGGTACAACATCAGCTCTCAACTACAACAAAGCAACATCCAATATATGTCACATGTTAGGAAAAGTAATATGTTATCAATATTTTGTGACTGGGGTGAGGGTGTTGGGGCATGGGGCTAGGGTTAGGGTACATGATTATCCTTGAATAGAACATTTACCACATTACAACAACTCCCACTCTACGAGACTTATATGGTCAGATTGGTCAGAAGTGTTACTGATTATTACCAAAGCATCACAGAATTCTACTGACCATGCCAACTATTAAGCACAAGTTTATGAGCGGGTTTCCTGTGGCGGAGGGAAATTTAAGATTCACAGCAATGGCGCCACAGATCGCGACGATAGCCTTGCTTGTTTCAGCTTTTTTAAATGTCAGTTTCTTCTAAATTTTGTTTCTTGTGTCGTTTGCGAGTTCGAAGCATAATTCAACTATAGAAATGTGTAAAGCTATAAAAATGATTTACCGGCATGTTTCGGGGTAAGACCTCGACGAGTGGCATGAGTTATTTGTACAATAGGGATACTTCATGTTTATAAACAAACAAATTGTTATGCTAATGTGCCAACCAGAACAACAATAAGCTCTATTGAAATAACGTCCAATCACTGTCTGCTTGGCACATGAATAACGAAGGCTTATGTCAGCTGAAGTATCGCTTTACATTCATCAAACCAAAAACCTCCTTAGCGTATTTGTTTTTCTAATATAATTCAAATGACAAATGAATATAATGTCCAAAGGTTAAGGACAATGATTTTGGTATTAGTTTCAGGTCCAGATTTAATATAAAATAGAATTCAATATTCATAGAATTTACTGTTATAAAAATGAAATATATAGAGTGTTGTTATGATCAAACTCTTGGACAAGAGAGTGTCAAATACAGTGTATATTAGTTAGGATGATAGGCAAGACATATGACAACATGAAATTACCCACTGTATGGGATAGAAAAGGTTATGAGAAAAAAATACAATGTGAAAAAGACATGATCGTAAATATGCTAATTCCACGCCAGTTGATATTGAACATGAATTTTAGAGTGAAAGCGTATTTTTTATCAAAACAAAAGTACTTCAGAACAGTAAAATAAGCACTAAAGAGAGAGTGAAATACATTCTCCTCAATGCAAGTTCAAAATCATTTTTTTTAAAAGCTGAAGTTTGTGTCTTTGTCATTTTGAATTTACATTATCATGTGCTTAACTGGCACAGATATTTTATTTTAGAGCCAAGCCTACTTGTATGACATTAGTTAATAAAATACAATTGTTCAAATTACACTTGAGCAATTCGATTGTTAAAATCTGTGGTGATAAGTTGTCTCAAATCGTGAGTGGGCTCCATTATATCCTTGGTCTAGTTTAACCATGCAAGAGGTGAATCGATAGGTTATTGGATGCTCTTTTCAGCGCAATCATGTTCTAAATATACAACATTTGCAAGACTAAAACAAATGAAACAACCATAACCGCTTTGGAAGGTAGATTCGCGTAAAAAATGATCTTGATATCTTGACAACACAGGAGTAAAAAGGAACAGGTTCACGAAGACACACGCCAGGAAAACATACAAATCATGGAATATACGATACGTCAAATTCCACAATTTAAGCTCGAGGCTTTTATCGATATACCCAACGGTATCGTAAATTTACTATCTTAGCCGAAAAAGCTTGAAAAGCAAGGATCTAAAGTTTGCATTGATAAACGCTTCGTTGTGACAAATCAAAAAGAATTCCAGAATTCCGTGATGCTTATTACCAATACATCAACACTCAATCAGCCAGTTTGTTAATGAAAGCGAAAAGGAAGCAAGAAGTTTGGTACAAAATCACATGCACTAGTTGAAACTAAATTCTTAAATTAAGAATTGTCTTGTACATAGAAATCAAGGTTTAAACAAATATGATATACAAATTAGTTTAGGGTGGTATTTCTCTGATAATAATTGCACTAAATATGAATACACTTAGGGCCTGTTTATATGAGGTGAGCCCGGTTTAACGGGCTGGTTTCCTTTGTTTTTACGCTCTGATAGCTTCAACACAAAAGAAACCAATGGTACCATAAACAGCCCCTTATGGCTTGTTTATATGAGGCGAGCCAGCCCGGTTTAGCAGGCTGGTTTCTTTTGTGTTCAATCTATCAGAGCATAAAAACAAAAGAAACCAGCCCTCTAAACTGGGCTCACCACATATAAACAGGGGGAGGTGGGGGGATCAGTTCATTTTCATAAAAGCAAAAGGGGGGATCAGATGGAAAAGACAGCTTTGAAAGGGGGGATCATTTACAAAATGGAAAAGCTAAATTTCGGAACTAAGTCGCCTAAAATTGTTCAAAATTTCTTCAAATCGTGCAAAATTGTTTACAATTGTGCAAAACTGCTCAAAATAGCTCAAAATTGCTTTAACCCTTTCGCTCCTATGCTGGCCTTAACCGTCCGTAAACGACTACCTTGCTTTAAAAAATCATTTCTTCCTGAATCAAGTCATTTATGCCATAAATCACCATTCAAAGCAATCACTAGGAATGTGGTTAACTTTTAAGAACCATTCAGGTTGACTAACCTAGCAATTTGGGCAAAAACATACAGTTCAAACTTTGAAAAGCAAAACAATCATGTTTTTTCGCTATTTTCAAATGTTGCAAATCACACATTTCGTAGGTCGATTTTTTTGGTTAAAAACCTTGTCTTGAAGCAAAAAGTTTCATATCCTATGAAAATTCAGACCTTCTACTAAGTGTATGCAAGTTTTTCAGGTTTTATGTCATTCTACTTACAGTGCTCAAGCCCTACGGACATGCCTATTTCGAACTACACGTGTTTCGACAAAAATACCACTGCAATGCATTCTGGGAAATAAACAATATTTTCGGCAGCCGACATGGCATTTCGCCATTTGAAGTCTAATGTTACCTCTGAATTCTGCCTAAATTTCAGGCTTGTTGTGTTCTTCTATCACCAAAACTTGCAAAAAAAAAGCCGCAACAGTCCGAGAATTTGCCTCTAAAACAGTCTTGAAGCGATGATTTCTTCAACAGTCACCAAAATTCACGAGTGCAAAAAAACACAAATTTTCACTGGAAATCATCTCACCTGCTTGATTTCTTTCAAACAGTAGACTCGTCACAACTAGAAAGCTTAATGATGCTTTTCCAGAAGCGTTTAGAGGCAAAATAATAGCAAAAAACAACGACAAAATCACAGATGCGACTTCGTCAAAGTTCTGATTAGACTGAAAACCAGTTTCAAACGTGTTAAACCTGTTTACCAGCTTCATGCCTCGCAGTAACACAAAAACACAGGAATCTTAATCGAAGTAAAAAAAAAACTGCTCTGGGCGAGCTTAAAGTTTGTATGCCTCAAAAAAAACACCTAAAATTGCCAAAAATCTCCAGGAGCAAAAGGGTTAAATCGCTCAAAGTTGCCCAAAACTGCTCAAAATTGCCTACAATCGCCCAGAATTGTCTGAAATAGCCTTACATTCACAACAGATTAAAAGTAAGACAGAGTAAAATGTTTGAAAGTTTGCATACAGAGTACAAACATCAACGATCTGAAAATTAATTTTGATATAATGCAAACAAGTATAAATGTAAATCATCATAAAAAATATATATATATTTATATGAGGGGGATCGCTTAAGTTTTCCCTATCTGTGAGGGGGGGATCAACACAATGTTATGATGCTGAAGGGGGAAATCTGTTAAATTTTACGGCGTCTAGAAAAAATCCTCCGCACCCCCCAGGCGATATAAATAGTGATCGGTCCCTTAGTGTAGTTGACAATGTACGAAATTCCATTTTTCCCCACATTGACCAATAAATTATTCAAAATACTTTAACTTTTGGAAAAGTTCAAATAAACTCGAATTTTGTTTAAATGGTATTTAATAGACAAATCGTCCGATAATCAATTCGCCCAAATAAATTATTTTTATGGTCGTCGATCAGCACGATATGCAAATGCAACAATGAGTATAATTTTATCAAGGAAAACGACATTTACTAAACTCAAATGTACGCTGAATCAAATAGTTCATAAATAAAAAAATAACCCAAAGAAATGAAAATCTTTCAAGTGGATTCTCAGGGTACACCGTTCTCAATTAGAAATTCAAGGAATTTTTACAAGGAACTCAAAGTTGCATATAAATTAAACAGCTCAATATGTCATAGTTAACTATGAATATGCCAATAATTCGTATAGAAGCTACACATTACCTCCATCACAATTCGGCCTGCATTCTGTCCTCCAATGCTGATGTCGAAAAAGCATTTTGGTCGTGCCATTTTGTTATATAAATGCAAGTTTTTCGAGGTCTATCAGTTTGACAATTTATCCAGCTTCGAATAACTTGGAAGAGAAAGACAACCACTCCCCACGTGGCTTATATGGCAAGGAACCCCCCGCACATATCAGATGATCTTGATCTATCGATGTAAGTGATTGGCTTAGTAAGAGCCAATCAACGAAAGTAATAGAAATCCGTCAGTAAAAGTACTGTAATTTTGTAAAAATATAAAATCTCATGACTTTTTTTAGCGTTTATCTATTTTAGGTAAAGGGCAGGGTTCTTGCCTTCCCATCCTGTTTCTGGGTGGTAAGTGTGGAGTTAGACTGATGAATTTACATACAACACTGGCGAATCCAGGATTTTTTAAGGAGTGGGAATTTTTCAACTATTTTCGTTTTATCCCTTTTTGGATTCTCATTAGCATTTTCTAGTACGTCATTCAATGCAGTTTATTTATTTGAATAGAACACTCAAAATGTATTCGGTTGATATCATTTAATTTATTTCAGTAAATGAAATGAAAAAAATTAAAGTTGCTTTTAAATTATAAAAAAGAATCATCACATTGGGGTGGTGGGGGAGGGTAGACAAATCACCCCAGTCCCCCTCCCTTGATCCGCCCCTGCAACATGCATGAAGCAATTAATTGTACTAATTATAAATATGTAGGGTCATTTTTCTTTATTAATTCAAAATGGTGCTTTTTTTAAGTTGTTTTCTAATGGTACATTTTATCATTTTGACACATAATTTGAGTCCTATAAACTATTATTATTATTATTATTATTATTTATAACCAGTATTTAAAATAAAATAAAAACCATATTGTGCATATTTAATAATTAGACATGCACTGTCACATCAACTCTTGACTGCAAGTACTGTATGAACTTTGACATATGTATGGATTTTAAACTTGCTAATAAAAGAAAAATAAATTGGAATGACTAAAAAGTCTAATTACAACAGCTTAGTGCTGTTCACCTTTTTCTGCAAATACAAACACTACAACACATTTGTTGTTTTTTGCTACAGTCAATAAAAAATCCAAACCTCATCAAAAGGCTCTGAATTTTGTCTAAACTTATACTCATGTTTAAATTTGAATCATGATTGGTTAGTTTTTAATTGTTTCACAATCAGAGGTTTGATTGATGGGAGCAAAAACGCCTACTGGTAGTAAGCATTTATAGTTGTTTCCCTCTCTCATACCACAAGGGTTTTTCTCCAAGCTCTCTGGTTTTCCTTCCTCCACAAACATCAAAACAGTGAGCAATTTTATGAGTTGCAAAACAAATGTAGAACAAGGTAGTGAGTGCAAGAGTGCAGAAGAAGAAACACTATTATCTCTGTGTCTGAGTTTGCAGATAACGGAAACTTGCAGTAACAAGTACACTTACTGTGCTTAACTCCTCCATTCAATAATTATTTAACATTTTTAATACAAAATACATTCATACTTCAATCTAGAAAAAGAAACTATTTTACTTTATATACAATACTATTGTGCCATTAAACCTTTAAGCAAAACACTTAACATACATTTAACTAACTGCCATCAACATTCAAGCTATTTGGAGTTTAATATGATACTCTATTGGATCAAGTTCTGATATCACATAACATTGGGATTCCTTTGCTATGGCCAAGTTATTTGGGTACCATCTCTAACCACTCTCCCTCTTCTGTTCTTTCAAAACAGGAAGCCCATCAAATTTGTAAAAAATGTTGTCTGGATGGACATATTAAAATAGCATTCTTGTTTCTTGACTAAACAACAACTAAATGCATGGCGGTCAGTTCTTACAGAATTTAAACGATTTGGACTAATTTCCTTGTCTCTCAATAAAATTCACACTATATCCAGATTTTGTAAGATTTTCTATCAAATTCCCGACATACTAGAATAAAATAAATTGCTATCTTAAAATTCATGCAGAGCTAGTTTTTTTTTTTCATCTTTTATATTTATAATTTCTTCCTATGACCAACACTTTTAGATTTTGTTCCTTTGAACAGATACATGCTAATGCTTGAGCAAGACATCCATTCCTTAGCTAAACACTGACTTCATTGACAGTTGCAACATCTAACTGTGGTGGTTTCTGGCGAGTGCGGACATATACAGGTCTTAGTTTTAATGGTTTCATTGGCTGGCTTGGTCTGGCAAAGGAATCCTGACGATAAATGTATTCCCCTTTCTTGGTTGTCTGAACAGTACGAAGTAGCTGGGTATTCTGTGAGACAAAAACACCAAATATCATCACAAACATGAGTCAAACGGGTAAAATACATCATATAACATCTTAGCTGGAAGGTACCACATCCACTAGACAGTTTTAAATTCATGACATTATATTAGGTAATCCCACATTGTAGATACATTGCCACTTTGTCAAACACATGGTTGCTGGATTGCATCACAAAACTAGATTACAATTCAACCTTGCAACAATCTACCTTAGGGTCTCGCCACTCCTGTTCTTTAGCTTCTACTTTTTCATTACGCTTATCCTGAAAATAAAAATATTATTCTTTGTAGGTTTCTCTAACTTTCAAGATGAGTTTTTGTTTTCAACCTTTTTTTATTACACCCAGCTTCCAGAGGCTACTTTCAGAAAATATGGCCATTTTGTGTGAAAACAAAATACCACGGTAAGATGGAGTAGACTGTGGAAATATGTTTGTTGTAATGGCCTTTTCATGGTTGTAGTTGTGTTTTGGGGTATTATATAAATTTAGGAATGCATTGATTTGTTGTTGTCGTGTTTTTAGTAGTTTCAAATTTCATTCATGAAATTAATATTCTGATAATATCAATGATATCCAATGAAGTCTCATTTTATCATCTGGAGTTCTATTTAGATTGGTCTATCAGGCTTAATTTGTAAGTTGAAGTGCACAAGTAGATAATTGACTGTCCAATTACCTACTGTTTGATGCCAGAGAAATTCAATTTATTAACTAGGCCTCACTTATTGAATTAAACCAAATAGTTGTTGTCACTTACAATTCTATGCACAATACAACTTGCTGGAATCCAAATACACAGAGAGAAAAACAAAATAGTGCCAACGATATTAGCTCTCATGAACTCTACAAATGCATTAACATCCAGGTTGGTTAGAAATGTCCAAAACTTCTCCACTACATCTTGAGATATCTTCTCACATTTTCCCTATAAACAATGAAAGTTAAATGACACTGAAGTAGAAAATTATAATAACAATGTTAACATAGAACAGCAGCATCATTGCCACCATCATTATCATCAATAGCATTATTATTCTCACAATCATCTCCATAACCCTCATCATCAATGTCATCATCATCAACCAGTCAATTTTATGCTTACAATCATCTTCATCATCATCACCACAACCATTGTTATCAATGTCATCATCATCATCATCATCTTCACCTTTAAACAGCTGCCCGATGCACATGGTCGTCCATCTAACATGGTAATCATTGTACCGCTAGTCACATTTTTCCATGGTAGACATTCAGAGTTGATTTTCTTGCAACATACTTTGCAGGCATACTGAGAGTCCACACACAAACATGGCTGCATTCCCTCTGCTACACAGAACTCTACACATTTACCAGATCTACACTTACCCCTATAAAACAAAATATGCACTTACCAAAAAATGGAAAATTATTTAAATATTTATTGACAATGTTATCATTGCAAGAGTGAACTACTCTTGACATTCATAAAAATAATGACATTAAGTGTATTTGATTGAGTGTGATATCATTGCCATATCTCAATACATATCACCAGTATCATGATCATCATCATCATTGTTAACATTAGTACCACAGACTACAATTATCAACACCAAATTCTTTACCATAATCAGCACTACTTACCCTGACACATTACAAGATGATCAACATCACACCACCAACATAGTTACCATAATCTGCAGCATTACTTACCTGACACATTACAAGATGATCAACATCACACCACCAACATAGTTACCACAATCAGCATTACTTACCTGACACATTACAAGATGATCAACATAACACCACCAACATAGTTTCCATAATCAGCATTACTTACCTGACACATTACAAGATGATCAACATCACACCACCAACATAGTTACCATGATTACCATCATCATTGCCGTGACAACTACCATTGAATGTCATCATCATCACAACTGACAACACCAACCTTTCAATACATGTTGTGTTGTCAGGCAGAGGGTCGGCATCAGGACAGTGTGGATTATTTCCTCTACAAACTGTCTTGGCTTGACAAGAGTTTTCATCTGCTCTGCGACATACTTCTCCTGTAGCAAACTTGCAGTTCTTGCAGCAGGGAGAGTCATAGCCATCACTAAAAAACAACAAGTTTATTGGGATGACAAAGTCTATTGGGATCACCAAGTTTGTTGGGATGACCAAGTTTGATGGGATGACCAAGTTTGTTGGGATGACCAAAGTTGTTGAGATGACCAAGTTTGTTGGGGTTGTCACATGTTTATCTAGCTATCTGTTTGTCTGTTTCTTTGTCTCTGTAAAATTAATGTGTCTTTGTGTTTGCTTGATCTATTTGTCTGCCTGTCCATTCACCTACACTGTGCCCTGTTTTGTCTGTCTGCATTTGTGTCTGTCTTTCTGTAGTTGTGTCTGTCTATCTCTCTGTCTGTTCATTTACCTGCATTGCGCATTCTCTTTCAATTTACAGTCTTTAGTACAACAGGCTGAATCAATGGTTCCTAAATTTCCAGGATCACATTCCTCTCCTGATTCTTTCTTGTAGTTTCCACAGATCTTTTCTCTTGGTTCTAAGATAACAGAATTATGCATGTATATAACTGTCAGATTAAACATGAAACATAACATGAATTGAATTAACAAACACTTCCTTATGACAAACTGTTACATAAACCATAACATAAACTATATGTCTTGAACACTTCCTTATGAAAATGCTATCATTGCTATTTTAACATAAATCAAGAAGTGGAAAAGAATGATCTAATAATTATATATAGTTGATCATGTTTTAACAGTATTCAAAGGACAAATTATTATCACAATAACATTCTAATTTCATCATTGCTATCATCATCAACTGACAACATCTGGATCAACAACATACCCTGAAAGCATTGTCACCATCATAAACATAATCATTACCAATATCATCACCATCATTACCATTATTATCACCATCATTACCATTATCATCACCATCATTACCATTATCATCACCATCATTACGATCATCATCACTATCATTACCATTATCATCATCATCATTACCATTATCATCAACATCATTACCATTATCATTACCATTATTATCACCATCATTACCATTATCATCACCATCATTACGATCATCATCACTATCATTAGCATTATCATCACCATCATTACCATTATCATCACCATCATTACCATTATCATCACCATCATTACCATTATCATCACCATCATTACCATTATCATCACCATCATTACCATTATCATCACCATCATTACCATTATCATCACCATCATTACCATTATCATCACCATCATTACCATTATCATCACCATCATTACCATCATCATCACCATCATTACCATTATTATCACCATCATTACCATCATCATCACCATCATTACCATTATTATCACCATCATTACCATTATCATCATTACCATTGTTATTACCACCATCACCATCATCATCACCATTATCATCACCTTTATCATCATCATCATTATCAAAATTAATTGCCATTTATTTATCATTTATTATACCTATCTTACCTGTAAAGCAGTATTTTGATTTTGACTGTAAAACTGATGTAATCTGTCTCCTACTACAAACTGAAAACAGCTGTGAAAAATAAAGAACAAATGAATGTAAAAATGAATCAACTATAAATGATTGAAGGAGTGAGAAAATGAAAAAATTATATGAATGACTAAAACCATGATTGAGTGAATAGATGAATGTATGAATGAATAAACAAATGAATGGAAAAATAAAATGAATGAGTGAATTAATTATTGAACTAATGATCTAATTAAGGAATCAATGATGAATGAATGAATGAATGAATGAATGAATTAATGAATGAATGAATAAATGAATGTATGATTGAATGAATGAATGGAGGAATGAATGAACGAATAAATAAATAAATGCATGATTGAATGAATGAATGAATGGAGGAATGAATGAACGAGTGAATGTGACATTGATGACAAACAGTATCTACCTTGTTATTAGACCTCTGTCCACTGACTGATGCAGGATACATGATAAACTTTCCACCATCTCTTTCACTGGGAGCACACTCATCATTGTCAGGATCGTGTTCACTACCAAAGTTATGACCTAAGAAACACACAATTTAAACACAATCAAAAAAAGTCCTTTTTAGGTTTTTTAAAAGATAAAAATTAAATCCTTGCACATTGGAATATAGGCTATATATCAAGTAAAAAAATATTACTAGAATGACTGATCTACAAATGTTAAATCATTTTTGAAACTTACCAAACTCTGTAGAAAACCAAAGTATTGAGTATTCCAACATGAAATTAAAAGAGTTGACTTAGTTTAAATGTCATTAATCAGATTTTTTTCTTATGAAATAAAGAGCAAAATACATTGGCTCTTGGAGATATGGCATACATCTATTATTCTATTAGCATAACAAAAAAAAAACAAATGCATTGATATTTCATACCATGAGCAGTGACAATGTCTGCTTCCTCCGTCAAGATTCTTCTTCCCCAGTTAACACTACTACTTAAACCAGTGTTCAAATACAACGTACGACCACCCGTCTTGTAATCTGAATGATAATTCATACAAAAAATAGCTTACAAATATTTTTCAAATAAATAAATAACATTATAACTACATGATTGAATATGATCATTCATTTGATAAATATAACTTAGAAGTGTGTATCAGGGTCCTTGCTTAGTTAGTAGAGTCTAAAATACAGCAGCACCATGACAGTTTGAATCATTTGCAATGACAATACCTTCAGTGCATATTCCACCAACAGCTGACCGTCTTGGATTACCAACATATGCCAATCCAATAACTCCATCAGCAAAGTCTTGATAGGTAAACAGATGTGCCAAACAGTACTTCTTCCAGTCAGATTGATAGCTGAACACCTGTAATGTGTACAATAATAATAAGGCATCTTGTTTATATTGTATGCCTGGCAAACCTGAGGAGGACAGTGTCAGATTGATAGCTGAACACCTGTAATGTGTACAATAATAATAAGGCATCTTGTTTATATCTTAGGCCTGGCAAACCTGAGGAGGACAGTGTCAGATTGATAGCTGAACACCTGTAATGTGTACAATAATAATAATAAGGCATCTTGTTTATATCTTATGCCTGGCAAACCTGAGGAAAACAGTGTATTCAGTGTATTCCACCCTCTGTCTGTCAATCCTATTCTGTAAATGCAACAATATACAATTACAATAGTCAACAAAACAAAGAGTGAATCAACTACCTCTAGTAGTTCCTTGATATTCCAAAGGTCTTTCTTTTGGTTGTAATGTTGTGCAACACCAGATGTACGTGTGGGTGCTTGGTGTACTTTTACCTGGTGGAACAAAATAAAAGTTATCATTTGAATTTCTTCTTTTTGTTGATCAAATCTTTGCTTAGAAATAGTTGGGATATACTGTCAACGTTTATCCAATCAGAATGGACTATTCCACTGAATAACATGCTCTGTCAGATTGGATAAGCTCTGAACTAATTGCTTTACTGAAATCAATTCTTATTTAATGATTATTCCTAAAAATAATCTATAACATTATCATTCAAAGATATCAATACATTTCATGAATAATTTTGATAATACCTCCTCAATTTCAAAGCCATAATTTCCATATCCAATGCTCCAAGTTGTCGTTTTGTAGATTCTGTCCACTCGGTCAATCACACCAATCTAAAAAGTACTTACACATCAGCCAAATAACAACTGATTCATCAAGTGTGAACAACCACATTAGACTAACTATATTTTAAGAACTAAAATGGAGAACTATGATAATAGCTGTGTACATCTCCTCTCATTACAATGAACATGGCTTTGATATATACTCTCCTCCACATTGCTCACATGGCTCCTTTCTATAGCAATTGGGAATCCTGTGGGAAGCAAGGAAGAAAGTGCTCCCTAGCATATTATCCCCTACAGGATCCTCAGAGTTACAAGTGGAGGAGATAACAAGAAAATGCTTACCATATAATTGACAGTGTTGGCTTTATTTGACTGACCCATCTTCTGGAAGAATCTATAGTCAGCAACAAGCATTAGTGGACATCGCAGCTTTGTTGGTGTTGTAGCACGGCGGCTTCTGTGACTATGGTCATGACCTGTGAGTACATACAAATAAATCATGCAGTAGCAAGATTAGTTCTGGGTTACAACTGCAAAAACATTCTACATGTACATACAACATGTACATAATCATGGCAATCAAATCTCAGTAGTTTATTGAAAGACTCTTGATACATGTGTAGGGTTAGGGAATATGCACCATATAAACACTAAATTATTATTATTATATTATTATGTATAATGATGACATGCACCTTATAACAGTAAAAAAATAATAATTCACAGTAATTCTAGTTGTAGTAATTCTAATGATTTACAGTAATTTGAAATACCTTTACATACTATTCTACTTACTCTGTTGTTGAGCATATTTTTGGTTTGCAGTTGGTGGTGACGTATGTCCACAAAAACTAACTTTTCCTTTGCCATCTCTAATGATTTTGAAAAAAAAAATTAAAACATAAAAACAGATGAGCTTGCATTGCTTCAAAGACATACTGACACCATTACCAAACTATGCCTATTTTGTCAATGTGTTTGTCTGTCTGTCTGTCTGTCTGGTAGTCTTTCTGTGTGTCTGCTCACTTTTCTTGATTCCATTAATCTGTACTTACTTGGTGTGCCCATCAGTAAAGTTAAACTTGACGTCAGAGTGTCTGTAAGCAATCATCTCCTCTTGGCGAGGATGATCTAAATGTCTCCAAGATGGCTGAAAAATAATATAGCATCAAGACATCACATGACTGTAAGTGGTATAGTTATTGACAGAAAACTTTCCTTTACAGCCCAGCTTAATTGAGTCTGTAATTTTGTTTTATTACATGACCCACTTACAAAAAAGCCTCTGGACAAGTGGGATGGGGATGCATGTCTTGCCCATGATAAAATAAATTGACTAAAACAGAAAAACTGCCAGAAGTAACCGAATGAAAGTTACAATAAACCTCAATGTGAACTAGTTACCTCAATGACATATGTCTCATTGGATGTTGCTATAGATGCTGTCATCATTCCATCTTGTAG
The DNA here is from genome assembly GCA_918843875.1 of Diadumene lineata. NCBI lineage: Eukaryota > Metazoa > Cnidaria > Anthozoa > Actiniaria > Diadumenidae > Diadumene > Diadumene lineata. The sequence continues at coordinate 201,971 of OU974076.1, read as the reverse complement.
ATGAACACTGACCTGGGATTGATCTTCACCTATACAATCACATAAGTAAAATATTAGTTTCAGTTTTCTGACTATTTTGACTTTCAGGGTTATTTTTTATCTTTAATATTCAAATCAATAGAAATGAACATTAAAATAATAATAATAATAATAAATTGTGGATTTATAGAGCGCTATATCTAGGACTCTATAGCGCTTTACAATTATAAATTATTATACTATGTAAATAAAATGTAAAAGTTCTTATAAATTCCTTAAAATAAAGATATATACAAGAATAAATGAAATGAAAAATGAAATAAAATCACTGATGAATTCTAGGTGATCACACTTGAAGTCCTTGGACTGGAATTCATAGGAGGCAGCATGGCTGAGTGGTCAGGGCATTGGTCGCAATCTGGTGGTTGTAGGTTTGATTCCTGCTCTGGCCACAGAAATTGTATATGTCTGGGTTTTTTATTTGGTCAATATATAATTTCTCGGTGATGCTTTGTATATAGCCAACTTGTTTGTCTCGTAGCCAGTTGGGATTCTTAACAATGTTTCCTTTCATTTATGAACTACCTGCAAACTAACATAACTCTAAGTGTACATGTAGGTACCATGTTTATTTATTATCATAATTATTATTTTATTTATTATTATTATTTTTTGAAAACCACCTTATTTACCTTCAACATATCCCCTGTAAAAACTCAGTTTATCTATCACAATATTCTCTTCTTTATCGTCACTGACGACTACTGCGTTAAAGTTCTCAGAGAAAAGACCTTCATTAGGTGACAGATGAAGGAGAAATTTTCTGAAATGTCAATAAAAGAATTGACATGTTATTTTAACAAGGTATATAATAAGCAGGATCATTATTTTAATTGTATCCAAAGTAGACCATAGTTCGAGTCTCAGGCTTTTAGGAGTGAGAAGGATAGGAAGAGAAAAAGAGAGAGCTTGGCTCCTCTACAGGTCTCCTCCCTTACAATGTCTGATAAACTGTGATGGCAAGTCTTGTTAATGATCATTGCCCAAATAGAGAATATGAACATTTAAAAGGATTTATCATGGTGAATCTTTTTGAAACTCACAAACAATAATAACTAACAATAAATTATTTAAAAAGATCATAATTAATAAGTCATCCCGTTTGTAATTTATTTTGCAAAACTGAACAGTTTGACCAATAATCAAGTTGACAAGTGGACATGAATGTAAGTGAATTTGTTATCACTACACAATAGATTGCAGATCAGAGCAACTGGCAATAGTCACAGAGATGGAATGTTTGTTCAGCTTCCTCCAAGATGGTTGTCATGATATAACAATTGCTAACAAATACTGGATTAACAAATCAAAATATCCAAATTGAAATGAACTGTCCAACATACCTTCCAAGGGTTTTAAATGAAATAACTTTCTCAACTTGTCCTTCTGCATCTCGTCTTGTTACCAAGTGATGAATATCTGTCTTTGTTAACGTATTATAATCCTTTAAAATATCTCTGATAGTACCTGCAGATTCAGTAAAATACTAATATCATAAATGATTTTGAATAAGACATTGGGTGTAATGCACTTTATATGCACTTTATTACAAATGATGTGAACGAATTGGTGTGTAGTGTCACAGTCAAAGACTGTTTATGTTAGCATCTGATGTTGAACATTGAATGTTTTAAAGCAATGTGTTAGTTGTGCTGACGAAGAAGAATACCACATCAATCCATCATACAGGCAACTCAATACAAGCGCCAAAATTACATGTAATGATCACATCAAACCCATACAACATAAAAATGTGAGCTTCTAAATATGTCAACAAACAAATTTGATAATTTTCCAAGACTTGTACAATCAACTATGGTGTAAAATATTTATCACATTTATAGCAATCAATTACGAATTTCACAAATATGCTAACCACAACTAAAACTCATTGGGAAAAAAATTAGCTTGCAAGTCGCTTGTCTTGAAAGTTTGACACTTGATTTGGCTTTCGAAACAACTGTACATTTTCGACCATAACATTGTTTATCACAAACTATCAAGTATCGAAACAAATCAGAAATATTACAGTAGCACAATATTTCAAGCAAACACACATTTAGAAGTTTTTAGCAGAAAATCGTGAGAAGAAATGATCATGACAATTGAACTAAGTGTCGATGGCCCACACTGAGTTGAAGGAATTTTTAGTTTGTCTTCCCGGTTTAGCCTAAATGCAGTGATTTTTAACAAGAATTATAATCCTTACCATTAGAAAATCCTAGCAGGAGCATAAATAAGTAGATGATCACTTTTTTAGCTGATCTACCAGTCATTTTTACAGGGAGTTTAGAGGTACAGACCAGCCATAACAGAGAGACCCACCATAAAATAATACTGGAGTTCAGGGCACACACTGACAGGTCTTACACAGGAAGCCCGCCAGTGGTGTTCAAAAAAGGGTAAGTACTTCATGTACTACCGAATTATAGTGTCCTAAGGATATTAATGTGTCCTGAGCATAGCTTCCGATATGTTATCGACATTGATAAGCTGTCCTTGGCTATGATCAAATGTCCCCAGCAATGATCAACTGTTCCTAACACTGATCAACTGTTCCTATAAGCATCGATCAACTGTCTCTAGCATTGATCACTGTCCCCAGCAATGATCAACTGTTCCTAACACTGATCAACTGCACTGATCAACTGTCCCTTGTTTTGAACTTATCCACTCAGAAAAAAAGATTAACAATTTTTTTTGTTCGATTATACAGCATAGCACAGTCAAGACTCCGGGGGGACTCCGGGGATAAATGATCGGGGATGCTCTTCGGTTTTCTTTTTTTTTAACCTGAAAGATACAGGACGTTTTTCAAAAGGGCGTGGCTTCGCAAATTTTTCATCTCCAAAAGATATCATAATCGTTTCAATGCTATTCAACCCCTAAAAGATATCAATATGTGAGAATTTGTCAGATTTCATATTTCTAAACCTTAAAAGAGACCAAATCGCTGGTTCTTACCCCTAAAAGATATGACGAGCATCCCCGATCGCTTACCACCGGACCCCCCCTCCCCCCGTGTGAAGACTCGCGCCTACCAATAAAAATGTTGCATGCGAAACATAATCCGGCAGGTATGCATTCATGCAAAAGCGAGCTCTTTTTCCAATATATAGATTAATTAAACACTGAAGATTAACATTAATTCAAAGTGTGTATAAAGATATCATGTATATTTCTAAAATTATCTCAGCTCTCGTGGGAAATAAAGTGACAAACACAAGACTCATCGAAGAATGAAAGTTTTTCTATTGAAAAGTGCACTTTGGTAATGAAGTCGAACTCACATAACCGTGAAATGGCAGCTGGTCACTCGATATGGTGTCCTTTATCAAAGAATCGTTCGAGCGTTCAGACACTTGACTGCTATTCAAATGGACAGCTTGAGGCTTAAAAACCATTGTATATCAAGATAACATGTCTACAACAGCATACAAAAAAAATCAACATTAATAAATATATGAAAATTGTTACGAACAAATTGGACCGACTTTTTCGCTGTGTAAAACTATGAACTGAAAAAATCTGAAAGTTGACAACGAAATATGTTTTTTAATAAAATACTGCTTGGTATCCTTTTTTATTTATTTACATTATTTAAATTGTAAATCGACAAATAAACAAATAAAAAAAAAAAGAAAACAATATTAATTGTACATTCGTGACTGATAAAGTTTATTTAATAAATGACACAAATTTCTGTACAATTTTTGTACAAATTTCTTAATGAAACTTTCCATTCATAATTTGGCCACTCATTTGATTTTTTTATAGACTTTTTTAATAGAAGCCGAATGTGAATCATCCAAATCTCCCAAATAAATATTTTGAGAGTATTTAACTGAGAAATTGAAAACAAAATTCTCGACACGAACGAATTCTTTGCATTTTCATAAAAAAGAAATAAATCTTCTGGCACACTTCCAGAGTTTAGTTTAATCCCAAAGCGCTCAACTACATAGAATAGAAAAGTGGTTTATACAAAAAATCGAGAGTAAAAAATGTTGAAGGTTTTGAAAATTTCAACAGCCCAGCTTGCACAAACATGCCTTCATTTCCAAACGTCACAAATTCTGAAATTTTTGCATAACTTTATGGAACAAGTCGACAAAAATAAACTCAAGACAAAATGCACCAATCAACGCGCTCCTTGAAGATTCCATGTACAGATGCATAATTTATTAATGTTAGGAGAATTAACTATTGCTGCTTGCATAAAAATTATCTTATTTCTAAAAACTCAAATCAAATGCTCAAATGTTCTATGAAAATTCCCTTTTGTGCAATAATTTAGATTTAAGTGTAAATGTTGCACAAATGGGGGTGAATATTAAAAGACATTGATCTTAATTGGTGATGATTGAGATCCAGTTTCTCTCAACATCGATATTACATACTAACACACCTACCGTTCCGCTCAGATTGACGGACGCACGTGGTAATTTGGTGTACAAGAATTTAGTGTTGGTCCCGCTAATCCCAAACTCAACAGGTCTTGCATTCTGTTTTTGTTGAGTGCAAGTTTTACGGCACAATATGTTTTACTTGGCACTTTTAATAAGTTCATGTGTTGTTAAAACAACATTAGCGACTGAAAACAACGAGAAGTTTCGTTTTGTTTACAGTGCACAATGTGAGGCGCGATGTCTTTCAAAGGTTAGTGTAGAAGTTTTATTCCAAGAACCGGATTGTGCATTTTGATTGATCTTTCATCCACAGAAACATGCATGGCTCAACTTATGAAAATTCGACTCTGGAACCTTACTTTTAATGGCAAATATTTCCAGTTTTATTTTACTTTCAAAAAGCAACTTTGCCGGTCCATCCATAAACTAGTTAGCCCAGTCGCGCGAAACTTTGATTCTTGAAATGACAATGCAAGAAGTACAGATTTTGTTGATCTTGCTCTGTTCTAAAAAGCTTAAAGCCAACCTGTGATTTTCAAACTTTTTCTCACAATTATCAGATACACATTTTTCGTGTTAACTTAACTAACAATTTTGTCTGAAAACTCAGTCAAACATCTTTTACTCGCAAACTTGTTAGAATTCCAACTTACCAGCTTAAGCAAAGCAAAACGCAAAGTTTATTTATTTTTGATTCTGTTGTAGTTCATTACAAGCCATCTTAGTTAGATATTTGTGAATTTTTTTTTGTTGAGTGTCTGTAAATATTGTCAGACAAGGAGACTCTAACCCTAAACCCAACTATCATAATATAAACATACTTCAATATGTAGCTCAAAGTTCATTTCAAAAATGTTATCTTTCATTTGCGTTTTTGCATTGTCAGATAAGTGTTCTCAGCTTTTCATTTAATAACATTAATCTTAATTTGTTAAAACTGACAAGAAATTACCTCGATGGAGTTAAAACGCAAAAGCCCTGCAAAGACCTCTGGATTTTATGTATTCAAACACAAAATGTGCTTAATTATAGTTGTGAAAATACTCAGGTCATATGAATTCATTATCCAAATTGAGTTGAAGAATCCTCTTTGTTGTTTTAAACACAAACAGTATTTCAGCAAACACAAGTAGATTGAATGTTATTTTCAGACTGGTTATTCGCGATCTCTCGTGGGCCGGATTTAAGTCAGAATCCACTGCCTTTGTTCTTGAACAACAATTCGTACTTATTTACAGATCCCTTATTTCTCACAATAAACGCTTGTAGATCTCGCTGCAGTCAGGGCTTAAGGGACTTCAGTTAATTATAATACTTTGTAAAACTTTTTAATGTTTTTTTTTTGTTGTTGGCAATGGCTTGTTCCGCAACTTCACGCATACTTTTCGGTAACTTTATCAGTAAACTTTTTCTTGGTTTTACATCGTTTGTTTTGAATTGTTCTAAGTTTCAGTTTCACTTGTAGTCTTTATGAATTCCTAAAAATGCCGGTGATATTTTAGCTTGAGTGCAATTCCTGCACGTGTTGTAGTCTATTTATAGCAAGTTGCATCATCATTATGTCATGTGTTTGCAATGTTGGCATTCAGTCTTATGGACTTTTTCTTCTATTCCATACAATAAAGGCTATAATACCAAGTGTACCTTCACAATATTGCCGACAGGTAGAGTCAGGTAGCATGCTGTACTTCAGTGTATCATATTGCATTAATGTGCTTAGTAAGACCTGCTAGCCTACAATGGCTTGATAGCTTTATTGCCAAGATAGTCTTTGACAAGCACAAAATGCTACAGAGATTAAACATGTGGCTGTAAAGACCAACTGAAAGTTTATAAAAAGAATGGACAGTTTTATACAGGTGCTAGCTGCTCTAGTCCTCACAAACAGTGATTAAGATATGATTCAACTGGTTCACATAAACATCACATGCACCCAGATCATGACATTTTCATAGATTGACATTCACATTAGACAGTGACATTGATAGTTATTCAATAACATTCATACACAACGAATCACAGGACATTGACATCAATTCAATCACAAATCCAAACCATTCAAACATCACACAGTAGCAGTCTTTCTTTAGACTACTTTGTGTTAATACAGCATTCCTACTAGACTGACAATCTCAGTTTAAAAGTTAGAATTATTATTTTAGTGGCTGTAACAATTTTTATGGTGTTTGTATGTTTTTAGAGCCAAGCTCCAAGTAATGGTACATTTTCAAGAGCTGTAAGTATTGTACGGCCTTTTCGCACACTTTTGTTTTTCCAAAATACATAATAGTCAAAGAGCTTGCCAAATGTTAACTCAGTTCTTAGGAACTTTATATGGATTTTGAATAAAAATGAGAAATATGATCACTACTTTTATATGCAAACTGATAATGGCTGGACCACTTGGAAAATGTGCAAGATCAACATATATAGCAATCTTAAAATCTTTTGTCTCAAAACTTTGTGTAATTAGCATTACATTACTGTCCTTTTTACTCATACAGTGATTTTTATTTTTGAGGCAAGTATAAAAAAATTGACACTGTTTTATATTATTTTATAGTGTTTAAAACCCTGTGTTGATGTGGAGAATTTCCACAAAGTCAAGTCATGCACACAGTTCTGTGTAAGTATATTGCATGTTCAATCCAATTGTGACCAAGAAATACTGCATTACTTCACTTTTCTCTGTAACTAGCTTGAATACCTGCATTTAACAGTCAACCCAAGGCATGGTGATACAAACATAAAACGTTTTTTTAATATAACAATAAATAAAACAATGTATCCTATTACTTAAATTCCAGGAAGACTTTGTAAAAAGCAGTGAAGTGAAAGACTGTAAAACCTCCTGTAAATTATTGTTGAGATTGTACAACACAGGTATGTGTATGGTAATAAAGGGTGATGTTTACAGGGCCATAGCTATGGTCACGATAGAAATGCACGCTCCTCACATTGGCCTGCCTTAGTGACCATTTACGCCTCACCGTGCTATTGGTTGGCTGTTGTAATAAGTCATTTGTACAAGCCTTATTACTAGTCTCACGATCTAATTTCAGTGAGATCATAAATGGTTCATAATTTACTCCATCGTATGCAAGTATACAAATCTGAAAGGAATTTGTGTTGAATTTACCATAGGTGGTGAGAAACGACAGTCAATTGAACACAGTCTTCCCAATAGACCAACTGATGCAAATGCATCCGTGTTATCAGTAAGAAAGACATCCCAAGTATTGATAACATGGTCTTATAATAACACCAGACAGGATACACAACAACCCACATTTATCATAGAAACACGATATTACAAGGAGAAGCCATTCTTCATGAGTGAATGGACATACTGTAACAAGGTAGAGTACATGGGCTCACCCATCCTGAAGGGACCTTTACCTGGAAAATCCTTCATGCATTTGTTTGTTCAACTGTTCATTTATTCATATATTTTCACCCTCTTTTTCATTAATTCATTTTTTCATCATTCATTCAATTGTTTGATTGTTCATTCATTCATTTCCTTTTTGTCAAATCATACATGTATTTTTATTCACTCAATACTTTGTTCATCCATCCATCCACATGTTTTGATTGTTTGTTTTGTTTTCTTTCAGACGAGGGCCACCTCTATCAAGGTGACCCCACAACCAGATACTTGGTCAGAGTATAGGATAATGTCTGTCAATGAATATGGTACCAGTGACTATAGTAACCCCACCAGTCCTGTGTACACTATGCCAGCCAGGCCAACACCACCCAGAGACTTTAGAGTACTGGGGCAGATAAGAAGGAAAGACAAAGTATCCATTACATTGGCTTGGAGCAAACCACTAAACTTAGGTATTAGGCTTAATTTATGCAATGTGATTTGTGGTGTTGGACTAGTTGTAACTTGTACAAGTCGTTGTATGTTTTCCAAAACTTGTTTAAGAATGGCTTACAACTAGTTTTAGAAGGTTTTCAATGTCATACTAGGTGTTATTACTACAAAGTCACACACTACTCAAATAACAACTTACAGCACTCTCTATATATACAAGATATTGATTCATGATGGTAATGAGGATAGTTAATTGTGATCATGATGATGATTATGCAAGCCAGGATAAAGGTGTTGATTACCATCATTATTATCACCATTACCACTACCATCATCACCACCATTACCACTACCATCATCACCACCATTACCACTACCATCATCACCACCATTACCACTACCATCATCACCACCATTACCACTACCATCATCACCACCATTACCACTACCATCATCACCACCACTACCATCATCACCACCATTACCACTACCATCATCACCACCATTACCACTACCATCATCACCACCATTACCACTACCATCATCACCACCATTACCATCATCACCACCATTACCACTACCATCATCACCACCATTACCACTACCATCATCACCATCATTACCACTACCATCATCACCACCATTACCACTACCATCATCACCACCATTACCATCATCACCACCATTACCACTACCATCATCACCATCATTACCACTACCATCATCACCACCATTACCATCATCACCATCATTACCACCATCACCACCATTACCACTACCATCATTACCACCATTACCACTACCATCACCACCATTACCACTACCATCACCACCACCGTTACCACTACCATCATCACCACCATTACCACTACCATCATCACCACCATTACCACTACCATCACCACCACCATTACCACTACCATCATCACCACCATTACCACTACCATCACCACCACCATTACCACTACCATCATCACCACCATTACCACTACCATCATCACCACCATTACCACTACCATCACCACCACCATTACCACTACCATCATCACCACCATTACCACTGCCATCACCACCACCATTACCACTACCATCATCACCACCATTACCACTACCATCATCACCATCATTACCACTACCATCATCACCACCATTACCATCATCACCATCATTACCACCATCACCACCATTACCACTACCATCACCACCACCATTACCATCATTACCACCATCACCACCATTACCACCACCATCACCACCACCATTACCACTACCATCATCACCACCATTACCACTACCATCATCACTACCATTACCATCATCACCACCATTACCACTACCATCATTACCACAATTACCACTACCATCATCACCACCATTACCATCATCACCACCATTACCACTACCATCATCACCATCATTACCACTACCATCATCACCACCATTACCACCATCACCACCATTACCACTACCATCATTACCACCATTACCACTACCATCACCACCATTACCACTACCATCACCACCACCATTACCACTGCCATCATCACCACCATTACCATGACCATTTTTCCTTGTCTTTGTTTAGAGATACCAGTACATAGATATAGAATATTCTGGAGTCCCAGGCTTGATGCACATACCAAACAGCTTCACTCGCTTAGGGTACATCATGTAAAACTCAAAGGGGACATCCATGCATTAATGCTGCATGGGCTCCTGATGAACACAACCTATCAATTTGAACTACAAGCAATCTGCCATTACAAAGGAAAGCGCTTAAGGTCGAGAAGAGTCATTTTGCTAACAACAACACTAGATGAAGGTTGGTTGTTCGTTTTTAATGTTTGTGTGCTCACATTGTTGGATAAAATTGTTGACCAGAAGTAAAAGTGTAACTGTATACCAGTTCCTTTTTAGTATTTATACAACATGGCAATAACAATCAAAGTAGAGTGCAAATAATCAATCTGTAAAAGATTAGTAATCTAAATAGCATAACCTCATGCTAATTCTGTTGTTTTCTGTTGTTTGATTAGCACTATTTGGTACTAAATAGTAAATAGTGTTTGAGGATTTGTTGCATTTTACACACACCAACACTGCTGTACATTGTCCACACAACATAGTGTGCACAAATATGTTTGCAAAACGTATTTGTGTTTTGAGATTGGACCACCACTAAGTGACTACATGCACTGTCACGTGCAGTTGTTTTCTTGATATTAGTATGGAACTATGGTTATAATCATGATATTCATACAATGTAACTGGTAAATTGCAGTGGTGTGTAGACTGACTGTTACAAATGTCTCTCTTTTTTTTCAGAACAAGAAAAACATACAGTTCCATTTATGAACCTTTTCAAGAAGAAAAAAATAAAGAATAAAATGCCTAAATACCCCAAAATAAAGCAGTCAAGCAAAAGAATTGAAAAAATAAAACCAACAGATAAAACAAGTAATGTTTTTAGTTTATAAATTTCAAAATGATGTTGGTGATAATAACGGCCAAATAACTTACTGTCAATGATATAGGTGATGATGTTAGTGTTGATAATAATGGTTGTCATGGCAACACTAATAACACCATTACAAAATGATGATAATGATGATGACGACGATTGATAATAAGTGTTTATACTGCAGGTCAATATTGATGATGACAGTAACTATGATGAATGTCACAATTAGCCCACAATAAAGTTATAATTCTGTAAAATAGTTTTGTATATATTTTCATCAAACAGATACAAAGAACTCGTCACCAAAGAGTTACTCACCAAATCATGGTAAGTTGATAACACATAAATAGTAGAACTATATGTAGTACCTAACAATGCCCACAAACCTCCTGAACCTCTTTATATAAGAATTATTAATATAATACCATTTATATTTTTCTGTAAACTGATTGATATATACAACCATATGTTAATGTGCACTTTACAACAATTGTGATTATGTTGAAACCATGATAATGACTGTGCCATGTTTCTGTGTGGATCCGATAACAAACCATGCAAAGCCCTCTGAATTGGTAATCTTGCATAACCACCTCTACCAATTCATCTTGAATGTTACCTGTGATTTCCTCTACCAACTCATCTTGAATGTTACCTGTGATTTCCTCTACCAACTCATCTTGAATGTTACCTGTGATTTGATGTTGCAGGCACAGTATCCATGGAGGGACAGAAGTCTGCACAAAAAAAGAATACCTGCACAAGGTGGCTTGTGATCACAGTTGTTGCTATGGTACTTTTGGTACACTGATCACTGAAATCAAGATGCAATATTATAATTATTTACTATATTAATGCTGAATCAAAATATAGTGATTGCAAGTATGATTATTTTGAATGGGACAAGTTCTAGCTGATCATGTGTAAGCAAAACATTAATTTCTCTTTGAAATATTTCTCCTTGGTATTAGTTGAACAGAAGATAAAAAACTATATTTTTGATCCTTTCATGTGATACACATAGTCATACATTAGCACAAATGGACACTACATTTTGATTCAGATACTACTGAAAGTCAACAATCAAGAATGTACATTATAAATGTTTAGTGTACCATCCCTGCCACCACCAGGACAGTTAAAATCCTTTATTTGTTCCAGTTCAAGAGTTTCTCTGTTTCACAAAAAAAGATTGATATATTTTTGAAATGAACTATTTTGAAAACAGAAGAGTATTGTTATATTTATATTTGAAATTTTCCTGTTTGTAGATATTGTTTTATTGTAGATAGTTTGAGAAATAGTTCTGTTTATAGCAAAATTAGTATGTTTACAGTAATGAAATTTGCAGATCACAATATTGTGGATAGATGCACAATCATATGTACAATATATCCCTCTATATTAATTGAACAATATGTTAATTGTGCTTGTGCATTTGCTTTAAAACAACACAGATGAAATTGTTATATTTATTTATATAGTTTTGGTTCATAAAAAGCGTCATAGATGTCAAGGCTAGCACTAGCTACTACTAGTAGCGATTTCACATAATATTTACAAATTGTTGCTCATGCAATGCCTTTGCTCCTGCGTTTTACTCCCTCCAATTTTTTGAACTGGTACTTCATGAGTCTACCTCTGGGTACAAACTTAATATAAGTTTAGGACCAAGCTTTCTATCACAGGAGCAATTTTTTAGATGTACAGATGAGAGAACTTGATGTTGAAATATGCCCAACTGCAACAGTCTACACTATGGGTCATGTTAATTTGAATCGAGAAAAGCTCTCTTGTTGGCTAGATTATAGAATACCCGTCCACTTTTTAGAGTCTATTGTTTTGTGCATCGTTTTCAAAGCGTGCCACCACTAGAATTCTATTGTATGTGCAAAATGGACGGGTATTAGATATAATTGCTCCCGCTTGTCTGTACATCTGAAAAATTGTTCCAAGGATCATGTCAGCACAAAATATTTCCACTATATTTTGAACATTTTAATCATATATATTTTTAAGGCAGTTGTAATGAGATATTTTGAAAATTAAAATGTTGCACTTACAAATATGTTGCAAACAACAGGCAACAACAACATGCATTCAATTAATATAATATAGTTAATAAAATAGAATTGCATTCTGTTTGTGATGTTTGACCGTTTTGTCAGCTAAGTTGATTTATGGAAACTGATTTCCTCAATACAACTATCTTTAGAATAATTAGTCAACTTTCTATTGGGATAATTCCAGGTTTTCTTACCGTGATGAATCAGGACTTGATCATTCTAGTAAAGCATTTCAAATCTGTTCCGGCTTCGCTTGGAGATTGCACTCAAAATTTCCCGGGCGTTCTCACCCTAGTGCCCAGCTTTCATGAGCCACAAAGGGTGACCGAAAGGAACACTTTTTGTAACTCTGGGCCAAATTTAATATAGTTTCCCGAGTATGGGAGGAGGTGAGGAGGAAACTAAAATTGCGCTCATTTTGTTATCAGCGAAGACAACCACCTGTGTCTTGTAAGTGTTGGAAATGTCACTGCGGGATGTCATTGATTTGATTGTGACGTCACAGCACGCTAATTGAAAGACTTCAACGTGACGGTGCTTGATTACAAGCGATCGTAAGGACCTACATTCAAACGAGACAGCCTGCATGTCCTCGAAAATTTCTCGCTTAATTGAATGAAACTTACGTCGTCATGCGTTTTCGAGGTAGACTTCGTATTTTTACGGCGAACGTGCAGAATTTTAGACGGATTTTCCCTAGGGGGGGGGGGGGGGGGGGTACTACCCTATATCGACTATACAGGGATGATCCGCTGAACAGGGTATGGTTTTTCGATCTTGGTGTCATGAACAGGGTATCCAATTCTACTTTATTTCCGATTTAATCCAAATTTCCTGTCATACTCAGGGCCCAAAAAATGAGAGAAATTATTTTGCATTCAGGAAATCGGCAGGAATAAGATCGTTGACTTAAAAAAAAAGATAAAAGCAGCACGTGTGTCTGAATTGATATATTTATGCAAATCATATAATGTTTGTAAACAATTGTAATTTGTCATAAACAGGGTATGGAAGTTAGGTATTTTTTGTCATAAACAGGGTAACCACTACAGGATCCCAGCGGAACCCCCTACCCAGATCTGAAGGGAGTACCCCCCCCCCCCCGGGGCGGATTTTATTCGGAGTACAATTATTAGGAGTATTCTTTGTACATAATTGAAAGAATTGAGCTTCGAGGGAAAATAGAATTGAAAAAAAAATTCATTTCCTCTCCCCTAATCACGTGCTTTTAATGTGATATCATCCGGTTTGTAATAAATCCCGTACATATAAGAGCAAATGATGATCTCATCTTACTGAACCATTTTTACCATCAAAGAATGTGTATGTTGGCCCACCATCCTTGTCTTATGCTGACACCCTTTACCGGTGGTTAGCCAGAATGTAGCTCACAAACCGCTCACGTGTTAATGGTTCAAGCCAACATGCTAATTGACTTCCGACCGACAAACACGTAAAGGATGGAACGTATTGGTGTCGAGCCTTGTGGGAGGGTATACAGGCCTATATAGTAGACAGTGATTTATAGATATCTCTCCCCATTACGGCGAGCGTCAATGAAATATTCAGGGCAATTATGACAGCCAGTTAGGTGAGAGCATCTGAATATTGACTTCTCATCCTCCCTTCCACTTACCTTTTAGAACTTCTTTTTAGTCTGCAAAGGTAGCTGTGACAACATCATCATCACTAACAATAACGTCATCACTACCATCATCACCAGTACTATCGTTATCATCGCTATCATAACCTTCACTATCGTCAGCACCACCATCAATATCATCACCTACACCATCATCATCACCACCACCATCATCATCACCATCTCCATCACCTTCATTTTCGTCATCATCTGCATGTGAACCGTCAATCTGTCCTGATCTACAAATTGTGGGAGTACCCCTTGATAAATAATTAATGAAGCCGACTCCCCCCTCCCCACGTATTTACGCAATATCCCGTTATAAAAGTCCTCATTACGTGCTGCTAGGCCTCAGAACAACATAAGACACCATAATGACTGCAACCAAGATATGTGCGCTTGTTTTGATTGCTGTTTGGGTATCAATCGTACAGCTCTCGCCGTCTCAACGTAAGTAAAGCTTTTCGTTGATACTATGCAGTGAAATATTGGTGTTTATAAGGTACATCATTTAATATCGGCATGTAACTCGCAAACGCGTTGCTAAGAATGGCACAAGCATTCGGTACGAGAGTTACAGAATTTGGTTCGCAACTTTCAATTTTTTTCTGCTCTGCGTTGTTTGCGATAGCATTGTAGGTCGATGATGATCAAATCTTTCTCTGAAGGGGATAAAAACAAAATAATTGTCTATACTAACATTTGATTGAGTCAGTGAATAACGAAACCCCGCAAGCCCCTCCCCTTTTGAAAAGAGAACCAAGAAGATTCATGATGTAATTCAACACTATATAAAATACAATACTCAGAATTTAATTCAACACTAAATTAACTTCTCTTGAACTATACTAAAATAAGAAAAAGCTATCAATTCCTAATCTGCAAATAGAAGTTTTAAACCCATATATAATGGAGGTCAAATCATGTGAAGTATGCAACGGTTCATAGTCGCACGACCTCGGTAATAGCAGGAAATAGGTTTTTATCTGCCTGTTAGTGAGCTAATCCCGATATGTTGATCCTATCTAGTAGGTGCGGTTCACACTAATCACTTAACCGGCACCATCAAGCTATCTTCTACAGCGGCCCACACCCAGCGGGTCTAATCTATTATCAAAGTTGTATCCAAGCTTGTTTGCATAAAAGCGACTTTTAACATAGCAAGAATCTTGCTTACACATAACTCACTCATTCAAACTCCTACTTATATAGTAAGTACATAAAACAAGTATTCTTAGGTTTGTTTCTGCCTTGTTTGTCAGTCTATGATGACGATGACGACGACTCTTTTACATTGTTTCAGTACCAAATAACTGCATTTGTTCCAAACAAGGAAAATGTAAATGCTGCAATGTGATCAACTTTGATCACAAACTGAGAGAGATTCACATCAATGACACTGTCTGCACGAAAATACGCAGTTTCAAGAGAAACACGGTGAGTATTCCTATTGGTTAAAATACGCAGCCTCAAGAGAAACACGGTGAGTATTCCTATTGGTTAAAATACGCAGCCTCAAGAGAAACACGGTGAGTATTCCTATTGGTTAAAAACATCATGAACGGATTTATTAATATAAAAGTATGCTTATTACGAGTGTTTTTCAAGCCATGTTGTTGCTTTTTATTGTAGGGATTTCGTTTCGCTGTCTATTGGAACAAGCGAAGTTTGGTTAGTCATCGTCTAACAAGTACGTATCATCAAAATATACAATTATCTCATTTAAACACCTTAAAATAATATTGATATGTATTGTATTCGACTGAATATTTGATTCACATGCAAAGAGTGCAAAGAGTGCTATGCAAATGAATGAATTTTTTAAAATATAATCGAAATAGTATATTTTTTCTTTCACAGCCAACAAAATACCACCGTTTTGTTTTGCAACGCCACACCTCAACAAAGCTCATGTGTGCCTATTGTTTAAAAGACTGACAATCACGTCATCTGTAATAAGTGGCTGTTTCCAATACGAAATCGATTCACAGTCATCTGCTGCTGTGTTTCATGGAGGTTGCTTTCGAATCAGACGAAAACCATCAATAAAGACGGACAGACCACATGGTACCAGTGATGATGATGGTGATGGTAGTAATGATGGTGATATTAGTAATGATGGTGACGGTAGTAATGATGATGATCATAGTAATGTTGATGATGATGCTAATAGTGATGATGCTAATAGTGATGATGCTAATAATAATGGTGATAATGATGGTGGCAACGATGCTAATAGTTATGGTGATGGTAGCAATGATGGTGATGATAGCAATGATGGTGATGATAGTAATGATGGTGATGATAGTAATGATGGTGATGATAGTAATGATGGTGATGATAATAATGATGATGATCACGGTGATGATGTTCATAGTGATTACAATGACGGTGGTGACGAAGAAATACAATTACGGCAAATTAGTTTTTGGTGTAAGAAATCGCCCGTTCGGTTCACAGTTATTTTACATCATCATTTCGACTGTTTCCATGCCATGTGTACCCTGTAGTAAAAAAAGACCTCGGCTGGTCGAGATGTGGATACTATATGCAATACCAGCAGTTACGAGAGAAGATCCTAGTGAAAAACACTACCGACATGAAGTACGTACGTACGCAATGAGTGAGAATATACTCTTTCTTTCATATACCTAGGAAACCCACTGAGACTTCTTCACTCAAGTGAAACCAAACGTATTTCAATAACAGACAAATACCCACTGCACAATTTTAAGGGGACACTTGATGGTATCAACAAAACAAGCATAGCATTGTGGATGAAAATAGCAAAGTACAAAACTGCACAGAACACAGCAAAACCCTTACTTGGCATCAGAAATAAAACTGATCCTCCTATTTCACACTGTGGCTGTGGGAATCTAACACTTGTTGTTTGTCACTGTTGTGCACTGATTGTTGTCAAGGAAACGCGAATTACAGGTAATAAGCAATGTTTGTTTGCAGGACGGTGTAAGTGATAAGGATGCATGGTGAATTGATAATAATGAAATAGCATACTCCAATAATGATGCTAGTGATGATGATGGTATTGATTGTTGATGATGGTAGTGATGATATTGATGGCAGTCAAAGGGGATTATGCTTGTTATGGTGATGGTAGTGATGATGATGGTAGTGATAGTGATGATTGTAGTGTTGATGATGGTAGTGATGATATTGATGGCAGTCAAAGGGGATTATGCTTGTTATGGTGATGGTAGTGATGATGATGGTAGTGATAGTGATGATTGTAGTGATGATGATGGTAGTGATGATGATGGTAGTGATGATGATGGTAGTGATGATGATGGTAGTGATGATGATGGTACTCAAAGGTAATTATGCTTGTTATGGTGATGGTAGTGATAGTGATAATGATGGTAGTGATGATGATGGTACTCAAAGGTAATTATGCTTGTTATGGTGATTCTGTTAATCAATAAAGATGACTTGATGATTATGCATCTATTGTTTTATAGGTTGTGTAAATGTGACACATACTTCATATAGCCAAGTAAGTCAGTGAAGATTCCTATCTACTGCCATCTCTAATGTAGCAGTGTAGTAAGTTGATTAAATGTTTTTTTTTTCTTTTTGCAGGACCTAATGGTTATGCTCACTGTAAACCAGACAGTGAAGATTAAAGAACTTATTCCAGGTAAAATAGTGCATGTACCACCATCAATTATTGTTGACCAGTCCTTGACATGTACCGCCACCAATACATCCAACACCATCACAGCACCATCACTACCACAACACTTCTTCAACCAACACCAACACAGCTATCATCACCACCACTATCATGGGCAAGTCATTGCTGCCACCACCTCTACCACAATCAACACATACAACCTCTACCACCATAATTTGAATGCTGCTTTACATTGAATCAAGACTATTTTCATCATCAGGTCAAATTACCAAGAAAGTGTGTACCCATTACAAGACTAGTAATGGTCTAAAAGTTGGCGTGTGTATAAAGCCAGCACCACACAAAACAACCCCCAACACAAATGCTTTGTGTATCTACATTGATGCTAGAAAACCTCAATTCAGGTTTAAACATAAAGTTGGCTGTACAACTATTCCCTTGAAATAATAAGTCACTGAAACCATACAGACAAAATGTCTTTATCCCAGACTTTCACAGAGCAGAGAGAAGCTGGCGAGAGCAGCCACAATGAAAAGCTAGCTGACATAGGTCAAGTTGGAATTAAGTTTGATTTCTTTAGTCAATTACAAATTCTGAAAACTCTGAAAACAAATTCTGTCTTAACTGTCCAATGAAGTGAACATATATAAAAGGGTAACATGGAAAGACAAAATTCTTTTATTTTCAGGACTAATAATATTAGAATGAAACAATATATAACAATAATCTCTACAAAAAAGTGCTAGACAGAATAACAGATGATGATGACAACAAATTTTTGAGAAAGATATGAGAAGAGTTAACACATTCCAAAAGCTTTTGAAGTGCATATTGTTAGTCAGAATCTGGCTTGATGTAGATGCCCTCCTGGAAAATACAATAAAATGTTTGATAAATATAAATGGTGTGCTTTGTGCAAGTTCTGATCAGATCTGTTAGTAAAACACAGTAGTTAATAAAGCAATAAACACAACAGGGAATTGACAACACTCCTCAAATCAACTCCTTTCAAGTGTAAGAAATGTTAAGAGAAAAATATCATACACCCTTGGCAGGATTTCAAGTGTATGAAGTCCATACACACTAGCAGATATTCTTGTTGATGATGCTTTTGTTGTTGCTGTTGTTGTTTGAAGGGGATGGTGAGGCAAGTTTATTGCAACTTTTATTAAATACACAGCAGGGTGTGGAAAGAGATAGGGCCACATGTGACTGATGATCCAGGCTTATAGCAACAAATGTACCTGACCCTATACACTTTACTAACCACAGGGACCCCTAATCCATTAATCAATTCAAAATACTGAATAAATAAATATTTTAGCGCACATAAAATCTTCTATTCTCTCTTGGGTTGCCTGTTTCAAGCACATGAACGAATATTGGGCTTCCTGTGGAATGGACAATATGACAAATTATTTTCGCAACCTCGCGCGCAACCGTACCAAACCGAAAGTTATTTCTCTATTTCTCTAGAATCTACTATTTTGTGACAATGGAGGAAACTCTCAACGGAAACCTGCAACGTGGGAGTACCGGAAGTAAAATGCACGGAAGTGAAAATGTTTTTAAAGAACGATATAATTGCCCTTCTTTTGTACACATTTTACCTTATAAAATGTTTTTGATATGCATACGATATGGATCATGAAATGAATGTGAACAAGCTTGATTTTGACAACTAAAATTGCTTTATACGATAATATTTCAGGTTCAGCGAAAGCTTCATGATTTATGAAATGAAATAAGCCATTGCAAATGCAACAGCATAATAAAATGGTATTTAATACAACCCTTTTCAAACGTTTTTATTATTTTTTATTATTAAGAAACTTCAATAAAGTGTGTGTATTTTTTTCATTCATCAAATCTCTTGTCTTTCGGAAAAGGCTGTCAAAATTCACGCAAAAGAAGTGGAAAATGTAAACAAGACATGTACAAAAATGCCACTACGGTATCTTTTCTAGCGATTCAGGATGTGTATACACAAACTCAGAGACTGAGTCATGTGCTCAACAAATCTAAATAAAAACATTAATGGCTGATCAATGTAGTGCAAAACCATTTTTAACATGTTTTATGTCTGCTTACAGTCTATCAGTTTTTTGTTAGCACTTTCATTCAACGAAAGCCATGGAAAGTTTACACGGTCAATTTCAATCAACTTTTTACCTTCATCTTCTCTACCTTGAATTTATAATGGTCATTCAGCGGCGGAGATGGTTTCCTTGATTAGCTTTTAAATTTAGAAATCATCATTTCAGCATCAATAACATATGCTGTAATATTTCAAGGAGATGTTTTAGTTCAATAAACGTTTCCAACAACGAAGTCTTTCAACTTGTGTACATTGTACTAGCGTTAGTTGTCCTTGGCCTATTTTTTGCATCTTGTCCAAATTTATACAATACTCTTGACTGAATCTTGTATAAGTGGTCAGAAATTTGAAACCATAAATTCATTCAAAAATTCAAGTTAGATCCATTCTGTTCACTTGAAGTTTCCCGGTTTCCTCCGATACCACATTTTGATTGACATATTTGCACTAAAGATCTCACTTCCGGTTCTCCCACGTTGCAGTAGCTTATTTTTGATAATGTTTTGAAAATATGATAAATTTAAAACATGTATTAACGAAAAAGAAAATAAAGTAAATAGTTTTACTGTCAGTCTACATGTGTGCGCTGTTTAATTTGTATTTACTATGGTTTTCCACGCAAAAACTATGAAAGTGTGAGAAATTGCCGTTGGGAGTTTCCTCCCTTGTCACAAAAATATATACAAGCAAACCGAACTAACCTGGAAGGCAAATAACGAAACCATAGGAAGCCCAGACAAATCGCGCACGATGGTTTACACAGGAAACCCAAAAACGAAAACTTTTTTATGCAGGCTATATATTATTATTTTCTCTCTTTTCTTGTAGTTTTCTTGTTGATATGTGATAGATTAGGGGTCCCTGTGTACTAACCTAACCCTTTACACTTTACTTTATTACATACCATAGTTTTCCATTCATTTCCTGGTTCAGGGTAGCTATAGCCACTCACTTCTCGTTGACCATGGATAGGTCGACCAAATTGGTCTCCTGTTACATGAAGATACCTGCAACAAATTATTTATTATTAGTAACATATTACTGTCTATTTATTTATTATTCTTATATCTTTCTTTTTTTAGTTTGTGTGATCCATGAGTTGGCTTTAAAAAAATTATGCCCAAATTAATATAGTGCATAGAATCTTTTCCACATAAATGAATGCACAAGACATAATACATGTATATATTATATTATTTGCAGATTATTCCAACATTTTTCCTGGTAATTCTCCTATTTTATACTATATAGTTAACATACACTTTAGTTTCTTTGTGTCTAAATCTGACAGCATCTTCTCTCTCCCAGAATTTCTTGGGACAAACAACATTCCAGTAATCTAAATTATCACCAACGCCATCCTCACCAAACGCACTGACTTCTTGGTTATGAGATATTGGTGATTGAAAGTGATGACTATGTAGATTACGCTTTGTTGATAAGTGTTGTATTCTGATTGTAGCTCCACATTTTATTGGTGTTCTAGTTGAAAAGGAAACAATATATTTAGTATTGAGAAATACTTAACTTGACAAAATGGTTTTGAACCCACATTTGAATCATGTGGAAATAATTCCATTAATCTTACCCTCTCTTACACGGTGAATCAAACTGTCCTTTGATAGCCCAGTAACTATTGCTGTCGTCTGGTGGAACAACTCCTGTTATTGACTGAATACAGAAACAACATAACGTATCTTTAAATGCACAAATAGTTGAATGAGTAAATAGACATTATTGATCTGAATCACAAATATAGCAATTTTTTCAGAGCTTTAAAAAATAGTTATCATAAAGGAACATAATCAATGAGCGTATAATATTCAAATTGTTTCGACCAATGAGTGCAGCCCACCGCGGTTCGAAAATTCCATTCATTACAAACAACAAATCATACGCTTCCACGAGAATTGATTAGCATATTTTAGAACATTTCCTCTTGCTTCAAAATAATACTAATACCAACAACAAAATTGCAGGAAAAATCCAATAAAAATTAATTTTAATACCAACGTGCTATGGAAGATTTGTGGGCTAAAAAATGTTCAGGACAAGTTGCACAATCAAGATACGGCTAAACTTTGTTCAGAGTTGTGCAATCAGAATTTAAGATATTAGAATTTCTAGCTCATCCTGAAATATTCTTAAGAAATATGCAGATAATGAATGAATGAAACTACACAACATTAAAATAGAAGGTTTGTAGATAAGGCAAGCAAAGTTTAGATCGTCTGCGCAAAAACAAGCACAAATAACGATTTAACAACAAAATTACCTGTTGTCCGCTCCCCGATCCATATTTCACTTCATGAGAGTGTAATCTAACATTATGCTGAACGTTCAAAAGTTTTACAACACTCCCACAAGTAACATATTTAAAATCATCTAAAGAAAAAAAACAATGTCAGAATTTCAACTTATAAGCTTACTGAAAACTCGTTTTGACAAATAGCTTTTTGGTGGTTAACAAAGCAAAGAAAACTTACCTTTTATATTTCCATTTGTACATTGAGATAATAAAGTCATTAAAAATAGCAATAAATATGTTTTTAAGGTTTTAAAAGAGATGAAATAGACTTGTAAACTTGGTAAAGTGTAGTCTGCCATCTTGAAATAACTGAACGAACGAACCAACGCGGCTTCTTGACAATGCAAGCCTCGCTTCTATGACGAAAAACTGGTTTAACCGGAAGTGATTGCAACATATCGTACACAGACAACCCAAAATTCATAATATATATATTTTTTTCTCGATTCTTCTTTTGATAGAATGCTCTTTTATACTGCTTTACATAACGCAGTTTATACTGTATTATTTTATTTAATTTATTTTTTGCTCTCATTTGTTTGATCATTCAAACATTAAAATTCCCTGCCCTGCTATCAGAGTCTGGTGCACTCCTTCTGAAAACAACCCTGGCTCCATACCAGCTCCATACCCTCTTATTACTGCTGCACATACATAACTTTGCCTCATGTACTGTTCGGATGTAATGGTTGCTATGGTTATTATGCCGAGAGTAGTGTACAATGCAGTCTATTCTTGAAACACAAATTACTCAAATATTAGTGAAAAGTAGAGATGATTAGAAAGAATTTAAATCTGATCCGATGCTATTTTCGATTAGCTACTGACTATGTTTGCACTTTATTTATCTCTTCATTTCTTCATTTGGTTATTAGCCTTATTTGATGTGGGTTTGCTTGTCCATTTGATTGTCCACTTCTTTGTGTTTACTCAAGTATTTGTTTTCTCAGTAGTAATTATTTATTTAGGTTACCCTTTTCTTCTTGGGTTACAACCACATGACCAAGAATCCCTTGAGGAATAAAGAACAAAGCTGTTGCCGCCATGTTGGATGAACAAACAAGAGAAACTAATGAAAAATGCTTTGTTACCGTAATCCAACGTGGCGGCTATGACGTAACGTGCAACCCAAGAATACTTAATAATATGGCTATGTTGCGAGCATAGTTGGTTTTGTGGTGTAGTGATTAGCATCTGGCTTGAATACCAAAGACATGGCTTAGATGCCTGCCAAGAGCATATTATATTTTTTCTTCCTCTATAATAATTGTTTGCTTGCTTATTCTTACAGTTGTCCGTGGAAACCTGGACAATCACCAAGCTTAAAAAGCAAATTGACGACTACTATACAAGAATGCTCAGACTGGCTCCAAATGTTACTTGGAAAGCTCATTTAAACAACCTACCACTAAATAGTTCTATTTTATGCTAATTCTATTGTTTTCTTTTGTTTAATTAGTGCTTATATTTACTACTAAATAGTGACAACTGTTGCACACATCCAAGTGTTCTTTGATTGTTACTGAAGATGAAAAAGAAGGCAAGATTATCACTGTATACTAATATAAATCTTGATTTTTATTTTCAATCAATCTCATTGACAATCTCACTCATACATAATCTATCACAAACAAAATGACTTTGAATAGCAAACTTTCCAGCACCATATCAGATAACCTGACATAAAAAACAATTCCTGCATAGGTTATAACATTCTTAAGTGACAAAGTGAAAAAACTATCATTAACTAATAGTTTCATTAAACTTCACCCTAAAAATTGTGTGAAACTTACCCTAGTCTTCAACATGAAAATGTCACCATATGAATTATTCCTATACTTTTTTCTTTTACAACAAAGGAAAACATTTTGATGCAATAAAATCTTCTTCTGAAATGTTTTTTTTTTTCCATTCAACTTTATAATTATCAATTCTCTGGCATGAGCTGTAAACATGTTTAGCAGATATTATCGACGTCTTTCCCCTTTCTGTGTTCTTTTCTTCTCTTTTTCTTTTCGCTCTTCTGCTTTATGCTTCTGCTTTTCTTTAGCTTCTTTAATTTGTTGCTTCTTTTGTTCGCTTTCATTTTTCTGCTTGTCTCGCTTTTCCTTCTCTTTGTCAAGCACTGTTTGGGCATTGGTGTTTTTAAATAAATCTAAAAACAATGTACAGTACATCTTACTCATACAAGGTTCTTTATAATCCCTAAGAAGTCTAAAATGAAATGTGATTGTATAAACCTCCATCACAAATATCAACATTACTACCACTACAACCACTATCAATCATCAATCATCAGCCATCATCATCATCACCATTATCATCACCACCACCATTATCATCACAATCATCACCTACACCATCATCATCAACACCATTATCATCACCATCATCACGACCACCATTATCAACATCACCACCATCACCACCATTATCATCACCATCATTATCATCACCACCACCATTATCATCACCATCATCATCACCACCATTATCATCACCATCATCATCACCACCATTATCATCACCATCAAAATCACCGCCATTATCACCACCGCCATTATCATCAAAATTATCATCACCACCATTATCACCACCGCCATTATCATCAATATCAGCACCGCCACCATTATCACTGCCAGCATCATCACCATCATCACCGTCACCATTATCATCAACATCATCACCCCTACCAGTATCATCACCATCACCACCAAAGTATTACCTGATTCATTCCCTGTGAGTCTTGGTGGAAGTCGCTCAGCAACAATCTCATCTTCACTGTCACTTGTAGAAAATAGTCAAGGAATAAATGGTTCATTCATATCTGAATTATATAACTTGCAGAGAGCCTAGGAATGAATGAATGATTGAAAGAATGAATAAATGGATGATGTACTAATACATGGATGAATGAATGAAAATAAATGAATTGATAAATGAATAAATGGATAGATGAACAGATAAATGAGTATGAATGAAGGAAAGTAGAAAGATGAATACCACTCAAATAATAATAATAATGACATATCTAATCAAGGATATAAAGACTCTTCCTCTGATTGGTGTCCATATTCATTCAGTAATTTGTTCTTGATTTCTTCATCAACTGTGTTAGTAGATTTGGCTACAGCAACTGTGGCTGCCTGTTTTTCCATGATTTTAGCTAGTCTGTTCTTCTTGTCCAGGGCTTCTTGCTCTGTAATCATTAATTCATAAATCACTATCAATGTTTAAGACTCAGGTTGTTGAGCCATAAGATGAACTACATGACAACAGTGTTTTTCAAGACTGCACTCACCCAGATGATCACATCGCATCAATATCTCACACACTTGGGATAAGAAATTTGAACATCATACACCAACACCATCACCACACAAACCCAGTGATAATCAACATTTATGCATTCCAATATTTCTAGGTGATTTGTACTACTGAACCAAATCCTCTTGCTCTATGATCTCAATTGTGTGGTATATGATCCCAATCCCCTTGCTCTATGATCTCAATTGTATGGTGTGCAATCCCGTTGCTCTTGCTCTATGATCTCAATTGAATGGTGTGTGATCCCGTTGCTCTTGCTCTATGATCTCAATTGTATGGTATATGATCCCAATCCCCTTGCTCTATGATCTCAATTGTATGGTGTGTGATCCCACTGCTCTTGCTCTATGATCTCAATTGTATGGTGTGTGATCCCGTTGCTCTTGCTCTATGATCTCAATTGTATGGTGTGTGATCCCGTTGCTCTTGCTCTATGATCTCAATTGTATGGTGTGTGATATAAATCCCCTTGCTCTTGCTCTATGATCTCAATTGTATGGTATATGATCCCAATCCCATTGAATATGATCTCAATTGTATGGTATATGATCCCAATACCCTTGCTCTATGATCTCAATTGTATGGTATGATCCCAATCCGCTTGCTCTATGATCTCAATTGTATGGTATATGATCCCAATCCCATTGAATATGATCTCAATTGTATGGTATATGATCCCAATACCCTTGCTCTATGATCTCAATTGTATGGTATATGATCCCAATCCCAATGAATATGATCTCAATTGTATGGTATATGATCCCAATCCCCTTGCTCTATGATCTCAATTGTATGGTATATGATCCCAATCCCATTGAATATGATCTCAATTGTATGGTATATGATCCCAATACCCTTGCTCTATGATCTCAATTGTATGGTATATGATCCCAATCCCATTGAATATGATCTCAATTGTATGGTATATGATCCCAATACCCTTGCTCTATGATCTCAATTGTATGGTATATGATCCCAATCCCATTGAATATGATCTCAATTGTATGGTATATGATCCCAATCCCCTTGCTCTATGATCTCAATCGCATGGCAAGTGATCCATCCTCAGAAACCCACGCAGTATGCTCTTTTGCTTGAAATTCGCTCAGAGGATACCGCCTGGGTTTCCGAGGATGCGTGTGATCCCATTTCCCTTAAAGTCCTAAAACAAGAATATGCTGTCATTTGGAATTGAACTTCTTGCACAAAGTAAGTCATCCCTGCTTGTCTCTTTCTAAAGCTAATGCCACAGAGAGTACAAAGAATACTTCTAGAAATATAATCAACCTTTTTCATGCTGTCTTTTCTTGAGTTTATCTGCTCTGGATGATTTCCATCTTTGCAGGATTTCAGCTGATACTTCTTCTGCTGGACTTTCCTATATAAAGCATTCATTTAACACATGAGATCAGAACTGTTTATGGATTACTTGAAATCAATATCAATAATACTGTATATATCTAGTCACTGAGATTAGATTTTCATCATTTTTTACCTCTTTTAAATATCAACAAACCACTTTTCAATGATCATTTGTCCATTCGTGTGAAAGTATTGCTTAATTGATTTGACGAAAGGAAATGAAATAAAATGGTAGTAAACCAACGATTACTCTTTGCAAACAAGCAATAAATAGGAACAACCGATGAACTGACAACCGAGAACACGTGGTTTCAAAGCTATCGACAAAAATAATCAGATTAACAATTTTACATTAAATTGTGTCTTTCATCGTCTAACAAAAAATATATTTTCTAATTCATCTGTAAAATTTATTTTTTTGGTAGTTCTCTGTGACAAAAGTCTAAAAAAATCATTTTTTTAGTTTATATTTTCCTGTTTTTTGAAATCATTTCAATCATACCGTCATGCCATGGAGTAGCCCAGCTAAAGCTTCTTGTCGATCTTCATCACTTGTGTCTTCTTCATCCAAGACTCCTGTTACATAACTACCGAATACATCTTCATCTAGGCCGATTTCTTTCAATTTCGAGCAAAGCCAGCCTTCAAAATCATTACTACCACCACTTTCAACCTCCATCTTGCATAGGATTTGAAAGATGCACAGGAGCCCCATAGGTCAAAGAAATAACACCACAGGAAACCCAAACATATACGAGATGTTCCCAGGTCGAAATAGAATTTCAGAATATTTTTTTCGTTTGTTTAATTAATGTTGTAAAACTTTCAAATTGTTTGGTTCCTTTACTTGTTTATTGCCTTTTGACTAGTCAATAAAGTACATTTGTAATTACTGTAGTTTCAAGTGACTGAAAGGAACTGAAGTTATAGTCCTAATTTAAACTTTTTCTTCATTTACTTAGTATAATGATGACAACAATGACAAGGACAATAGAGCATCAAGGTAAGCAGAAACAAAAAAGTACAACAGACAGTTTTTAAAAATGACATAACAGGTTTGCATGGATCAACTCAGATGCTGATTTTTTCTACCCTAAAAGATATGAAATTGCTATTCTTCGTTTGCAACCACCTGAAAATTCAGGCAAAATGTTTTATTTTAACTCTTACTGAAAAACTACATTTATATCCTTTGAGAGCATTCAAAACAATGTAATTCTGCAAAATTTGAAGCTTCTAGAGCAAATAGTTACCGAACTATTGACGATCAAAGATGAGGGGGACATTGGTGAACATTACGGTGAACGAGGCTGAAAAATTGCGGTATTGCGGTGATGTAAAACCTTGCGATGTGCAATATTTAACTTAGTTTACGTCCAGTGCACGGTGAAATGAAAATTTTTTTCGGAGTTGCGATTTTAATCCAACCAAAATGTTTTTTTTTCACGTGACTCATAAAAAACATGTGTTGTGTTTAATTTTTTTGTGGTGTTGCGGTGTTCACCATCGATTTTTTGCGCTGTTGCGGTGTTCAAGACTCCCCAATGTCCCCCTCAAAGATTATTGTTATTTGGTAAAAATGTATGGTGTCGCCATGTTGGATGATGACTTATATCATCCAACATGGCGGATAGAGCTTTAGTAGTCTCAAAATAAGGCAAATTCAGTATTTTAGATCAGGCTTTTGAATTGTGTAGTTGAATTGAATCACTAGCTAGACTTGACCCAAGTCTCCCTCATTTTTATCTCTCATTTAGTTAACTCAGTAAACAAAAGAAAATCATACATCTGGATGGATCTCATCATATAAAAAATAACCAAACTGTATGATTATTTTGATTGAGTTGTCCACAACCCTAAACCTATCCTTTCGTTAGCCACCCCCTTTTGCAAAATCCTGGAACTGCCCATGTGGTCACCATGAAACCAGTATTTACTCATCCTCACTAACTGAACTATATATCATCACCTAACCGACCATAGAGTACAACAATTTACTTATGCTTGTAAACATTGTTATTCTTGGTTGTAACGAGACAATTGACGTTGGTATTCCTGAGATACTGCAGTAAATCGATGAGCAATATGAGTAGAATTGTCATGAACGACACGTTTCTAAGGAAACACAGATGCACTTTGACATTCTGGCAATCATCTTTATGTTGGTGTGAAATTCGTAATTTGTGAATCATAAACAGCTATCTAGCTGAACGAGATGTCAGCCATACCCAAGACGTCACGTCGCAACAACTCCAACAAGCAGCAACCACAGTGGAATAAAGACATAGTAATACGAGGCTGTGATCATCTTTATGGTTGTGTGAAATCCCTAATTTGTGAATCATAAACAGCTATCTAGCTGAACGAGATGTCAGCCATACCCAAGACGTCACGTCGCAAGCAATTCCAACAAGCAGCAACCACAGTGGAATAAAGACATAGTAATACGAGGCTGTGATCATACCTTCAAGCTTTGCAGCAAGAACAAACAAAAACGTTAGCTTACACGATACAAGGAATAAAAACCATAACTTTCTCTTCATACTGTAGTCATTTCTCTGTCCATAGGGCTGGTTGTTTCGTAAATGTTGAATACATCGAGCGACGATATAGCACAATAATACGAAGTCAAGCACGAAAAACGGTATAAATACGATAAACCAGAACCAATCAGTCTCTCTGTCCAAGCGAATGACAAGGAAAATCAAAAAGAGAAGAAAAACGCACCAAATTGACAGCACTCGATGAACAGTCGCCATTTTTTTTTCAGAGCGTAAGTTCTAATCGTTTCCAGTCCATACACAGAATATAGTTTGTTTACTTCCGGCTCAGCACATTTCCGCGAATTGTTTTTTAATTCAAAATCGAAATTCTGAGAATTTTCCATCATCCGATTTTCGAGGGATTGCTTCTTCTTGGGGTAGCGTGAATTTCATTGAAACATCAAATTGTTCATATTGTTTAATACATACAATTGGCAAAATGTAGTCCACAGAAGAGATCGGTAATGGCTGAGGCAGCACTTCAAGAAACAAAGGGAAATAAAAACTATCAGCGACTTGAGCTACTTCTGGTGAAGGCAGGAACGAGGATAGTTCGAGGATTGTTTGATAGCATTCATGATCCTGCAATCTTGCCACAAATACTTCAAGCTCACAGACCTACTTTACAAACGTTAAGACGTAAAAATAAGATTTTAAAGAAAGAATGGAAGAAACTTTATCCAACCAGCACAACTTATGGCGAATCGAAGGAATTTGATTTGTCATTGTTAATGAAGCTGTTAAGGAATATTTGTAATCTTGACTCATCGGCAAACTGGGATTTATGGCCGAATGATAATACTGATGTTACTAAAGAGGCTGATCTGGCACGAGTTAAGTGGCATCGCAATGAAACTTTTGCTCACACCTCAGACATGGAGCTAAGTGACTTCGACTTCAATCGTTATTGGCAGCAAATTCGAGATGCTTTATTAAGAATTCGCAATCACTACTCTCCGGGAGATGTTGATAATTTGCGAAAGCAGATTGACAAAAAGCGTAAAGAACCCCTTTCGGATGAAGACAGAAGCCAACTGGAAAATCAATACCCAGGTATGTGTAATACCTTATACCGGATTGGGTTGGGGGCTACTCTCTACGTTAACAACAGATCAAAACATCATAAACTTAGGCAAGAACTAACCGCAACAACAACCTACACACCCCGGGCGGGTACTCCAGGGATACACGATCGGGGATGCTCGTAGGAATTTTTCAAAAAAGGCCCTAAAAGATACCGGACGTTTGTCAAAAGGGCGCGGCTTCACAAATTTTTCATCCCTAAAAGATACCAAAATCATGCGTTTCAGTGGGTTTCAATCCCTAAAAGATACCAAAAAAGTGAAAATTTGGCAAATTTCATATTTTTAAACCCTAAAAGAGACCAAATCACCGATTTTTACTCCTAAAAGATAAGACGAGCATCCCTGATCGTTTACCCTTGGAGTCCCCCCCCCCCGGGCTACACACATACAAAGAGGCAGACAGTCTCCTAGTGTCCTGCGTTTTATACTTTTGTTCTTCTGTCTTGAATACATGATGTATTTAATAACATACGGAAGAGCTCTTTAATCTTAAAATTCTATATTTTTTCAAAGCCTCTAGATACAGATCCCGGCAGTTTTGATA
This sequence comes from Diadumene lineata, assembly GCA_918843875.1. Lineage (NCBI taxonomy): Eukaryota > Metazoa > Cnidaria > Anthozoa > Actiniaria > Diadumenidae > Diadumene > Diadumene lineata. The sequence continues at coordinate 170,609 of OU974076.1, read as the reverse complement.
TCTGCAAAATATTACGTCTTAATATAATACCTTTGGTTCAAAACCTCAGTCCAAACTTTGTTTACTAGGAATAGAGAAGAGCTATTAGACGCGATCATGATATTCATGGTTGCCGGGTATCTTCTACACTGATATTTTTTTCTTTGTTTTCTTTAGAAATGACCATCAAGTTTGACATAGAAGTACCAGGATTCAGTGGTAATGCAGATGATTTGGCTTTAGAAGAATTTCAAAACAAAATGCAACATTTGCGTGATGCTTTACAGAACATATTTCCTGATGGGAGTATTACTGTTCAAAACATATATCCTGGTTCCATCTACATTCTGCTGCGCGTAAAGACTGCTAAAGCTCTTGAAGAATTCTGGCGAAGGTATTAAAACGGTCTAAAACTAGTCGTAGGACATCCTAAAACAGGTTTTAGAGCGCGAACGCCTGGTTTTAGAAGTTACGACTAGTCGTATACTACAAATCGCACCGTGTAAATCGGGCTTAAGTGGGTTACTTGGACGTCATCGAAAACAACCCATCCCCAAATTAGAACTTGATTAGAATTTGAGTACCTTCATATTAAAATATACGTAAAACTATATATTTATGCAAAATTTGAAGTATAAAAAGGTTTAGTGGCAAACATATCAATTATTCAATTCCCGAAATTTTCAGTAGGAATGTATGTAGTCGCCATTTTGGTGTACAACATTGGTACGGTAACTCAAATTTAAAAATAGCTTTCAAATGCAAACAAAAGTGTTGTACAAGTTAAAATAACCACCATTTTTTTCAGTTTTCACAGCTATTTGGCATCCGATATCTCTACAACCAAAAACAAAAGCGGTGCAAATTTTCAGGAACAATGTCACCTAAGGTCCCGACAAATATGTTAAAATACCAGATCTCTGTAATTAATATTTCAAGTTTTCGTGTTTTGATGACGTCACATGCAACCCAAGAATTGCACTTCACCTGAAATACACACCTCCCACCACACACCTCCCACCACACACCACAAACCACACACCTCCCACCACACACATCCCACCACACACCACACACTACACACATCCCACCACACACCACACACCTCCCACCACACACCACACACCTCCCACCACACACCTCCCAGGTAAATAACGAATGATTCTTAACACTACGTAGCAATACAAAATATGCCTTACATTACCCATTCAATACAATGCCATGCCATACCACACCACTCCCATATTCATGGCACACCACACAAAAAACACGTGTTGGCTTTTTTCCAATCAGATACCAGAGTGGTGAGCTGGAAAGCCTACTGGAAAAAGTTCTGATCACAGATAAAATCAGAAATCTTGGTGAATACAAGATGACCATAACAATACCTGAAGAACAATACTTAGATGCACAGGCTTTCTTTGATGAACTGGCTCAACATCGAGCAAAGGGTAAGATGCAATGGAATGTTTTGTATGAAAAAATCACCAAACAAAATGCAATAATTTATATGCAATGGTAGCCTCTTGTACTAAGAACGGATGCATCGGAAGCCAATGCAATGGAGAGTGAATACGCCAAAACCACAAAAGGACCAAACGTAAATAGTCGATTAAAGTCCATTGAAGTATCATACGCTAAGGTGTTGTTGATTAAGATGATAATAATGATAATAACAAAGAGATAAAGAAAAAAGTGGAGTCAACGTTATGAAAATAAAAAGATAAAAGATGATACCGTTTGAAAGGAAAAGGCTGCATTTATTTGCACAAAAGATGTTTTGGAAAACAAAGGACACTTGTGTGAATATAATCTTGTCATCCTCGGAAACCCAGGCGGTATACTCTGTCGCTCGAACCGAGTCAGTTCGAGCGACAGAGTATACCGCCTGAGTTCCCGATGATGTAATCTTGCAGATTCTAACTACACACTTTTCTTAACAGCGGAAGTCACAGAAGTCATTGAAAAGCTACGAAACCTTTCGTTGGAAGTTGTTCATGGGAATCCCACTGTAGTCAGTGGAAATAAATTCCAGGCACATCTCGTGGAAATAACAAACAAAGAGGAGATTGACCAAGTCCTTCAGCTCATGGAGGAAGATCCTAAATATAAAGGAACAACCAACATTGTGTGGGCGTACAAGTATTACGATGATAATATTGGTGAATTTATATATGACAGTGATGATGATGGTGAGCTATTGGCTGGCAGGAGACTTCAACATCTACTGGAGAACATGGTCGTCAAAAATGTGCTGATGATAGTGACCTGCTGGCAAGGAGAAGTTTATCTCTATCTTGACGTCTTCAAAAACATCAATGAACGCGCCTTGGATCTCTTGATCTCACGTGGCTTGTGCCGTGAAGGAGTATATCAGGAAGATGTTCTTTCTATTTTGGAAAGGTTGGAAAAGAAATTTGAAATAAGGAAACAAAAAACTGCTTTAAAAGCATATAAAACCATGCAACAAGCTACCGAAGAGCAGGAAGCGACTGATTTTGAAATCATCCACAGTGAAGTGATCACAGATCGCAAGAGTACATTCCAAGCTCACCTCGCGGCTGTTACATCAGAAAACCAAGTTGCCAAAGTGCTGGCAAAATTGAAGGAGGAGAGTAAAATTGATAAAGCTACATACAACATGTACGCTTACAGAATCTACGTGAAAGAGAAGAAGACCTACCTTGAGGTTGGTCAAGATGACGGTGAAAATGAAGCGGGAAAACGCCTCTTGCATCTATTAGAAACATCCAAGGTTAAGAACGCAGTCGTCATAGTAACACGCTGGCATGGCGGTATTCACATTGGAACTGACAGATTTAAACATATCAACGCATGCGCATCAGAGGTGATTAAGATGGCCAAGGGACGCGGGCTCATTGGTGACGATGAGCAAGAAGAACCTAGAGCGGAGCCCAAGCAGAAGACGAAAGGAAAGAGCAAAGGAAAACATAGATAGAAACATGTAATAGTAGTGCTTACTGATGTTTCGGATTTTAGTAACTCACATTTTACCACAACTTCATTAGAAATACCGGCGTTACCGCAAAACCGATGTAGCTCACACTAGTTTTATCGTTTTTTCAGAGGTCGCGAAGAGGGAGGGGCTCCCCTCTTTTTCCCCGTAATTATAATTTAAAAAATCTTTTCATGATCTGGTGTTTTCATTTTTTTTCTTTTCTTGATGTTTTGATAAAATAAAAAAGTGCGGCCGATAGACGTATAAAACCATTAGCACATCGATTTCGACATCTTTTATTTTCATAACGGAGCCCACAAAATTTATGGCCATCTTGTCAACAGCCCCATCAACCAATTGTGGTAGAAATTCCAGGATTTTTTAACACTCGCGACCAAAGTTAAAAAAATCTTTGCACGCAATAGGTTGTCGATGCAATGAAGCAAAACGTTTGTGACTTCTGCATATATTACAAGGTAAGGGCTCAATGGAATAGTACTGAATATCCAAGCCAGACATCTAACCTGCAAACGTTAGAATTTAATTTGCTAAAACTGATTGAGTCCGGTTTGTATCTGAAAGTCGATTTGTTTGTTTTATTGTTCTAATAAAATTTCATTTGTTGTCATATTCTTTGCGATGCATCTTTGTGGATAGCATCGTACCAAGAGAAAAGATGGGGGGGGGGGGGGGGGGCTACCATATACAAGAGGGCCGGGCGGGATTCTTGTCGTACCTTTTAAGGATTAAAATCGGAGATCTGGTACCTTTTAGGGTCTCTTAGAGGATATTAGACTCACGAATTTAATTTGGTACCGTTTAGGTTAGTCACGGATAATCAAAAACAAGGTGATCATTTACGACCACCATATACAATTGTTCGTAGATAGACTCAATAAGTTGTTGGTTTGATTAACTTGGTACATTTGATTGTTTGCAGTTTGAGCTTGTATTTTTTAGAGGTAAATACCATGTATGGCCACGCTCTTATTGATAGAATTTTGGTACCTTTTAGGGGTATTTTTCCAAAACTCCGACGAGCACCCCTGCCTTATTCTGATTGGCAACCTCCCCCCCCCCCCCTCCCTTCCCACAATAATAAACAACTCTTCACGCCGAGAAAGAATGAGTCGACTCGTACCTAGGCCTTCTCAAACAACGATACAAAATGTCTGAAAGAAGTCTTTGTTTGGCAAAGAATCCAACAACATCGTCTTGTATGTATTCTTGGATTTCAACATAACAAAGACTATCAAATCTCAGTGAATTTATTTGCCCTAATGCTTGTGTGGATATTCTGTGTATAAAGCACAATGAATAGGGAAAATAGTGACGACAATAATACGAGACAGTCAGACGAAATACAAGCACTGTCTGCAATTTACAACCAAGACTTCGTTACAATCGACCAAGAAAATAAAATCTACGAAATAAGGATGCAAAATGAAAGCGATCCAGAGTTAACGGCTTCGTTACGATTCGTACTTCCCCCAGGGTACCCTAATGGGGATTCGCCTGTATTCGAAGTACAGAGTCAGTTGTTTACGCGAGATGACGAGACACTCTTTGTTGATGAATTCAATCGAATTGCACAGGAAAATACCAATGAATGCTTTATATTTCAATGGGTAGAGAAGCTAAGGGAGGTTTTTGATGGAAAAGCCAGTCTAGTACAAGAACAGGAACAGGAAATCAGTGAGTATTGATGGGAATCCCCCTTTTGATGATGGGTAGAAGTGTCATAGGCATCATAAATCTTTGTCAATCTTATCAATAAAACTATATTTCTAACAATCATTACCAACATTACCATAATCATCATACTATTATTTATCATTTATTTCTTCATCATGTTATCATCATCTCCAAAAACCATTATCACAATCATCAATTATGATTTATGACTTCATGACCACAATTGTTTCCTGTAGACTCCTTTACACAAGACAACACAGACAATGCTCTAGTAGATGACCTTGCATACCTTATACAAGACACAAGCATACAAGACAACACAAATGACTACAGTGTGCAAGACTACCAACCAGAATTTGAAATAGTTCATGGTGAGCCATTCACTGATCGCAAAAGCACTTTCCAAGCACATCTTGCCATGGTGACATCCAAAGATGATGTTGATCAAGTAATATTTGAACTGAAACTAAACCGTAAAATAGCTAATGCAACACATAACATTATGGCTTTTAGGATCTTCAACTCTGAGAAGAATTCCTACATTCAAGATTGTAATGATGATGGTGAAAATGCTGCTGGATCACGCCTTTTACACTTGTTACAAATTTGTGATGCGAGGGATATTGTGTTGGTTGTCACACGCTGGTATGGTGGCTTATTACTGGGACCAGATAGGTTTAAACATATCAATAACTGCGCTAGGAATTTATTAGAGTCATGTGGGTTGATTGGAGGGAAGAAAAGTAATGAGAGTAAAGAAATGAAAGGGAAAAGAACTATGAAAGCAAAGAAAAATAAATCAACATGAACAATAGTAAAAACAAATGGTTTGGTTAGATAGCTTTTTTGACATTTGAGTTACCTTCTGCCATCTTATCGTATCAATGTTGTACACCAAAATGGCAGCTCCATATATTCTTACTAAAATAATTGATGTCTTTGCAACAAAACCTTTTAGTGATGTCAAATCTTGCAGAAATATATAGTTTTACATATATTTTGATATGAAACTACCCAAATTCTAATCAAGTTTATATTTAGGGACAATATTTTTTCAATGACATCAATGCAACAAACCTATAAATTAAATGGAACTTTACATGGGGAAATGCTATAAATGCTATGACATATACCTTATAGGATGAACCCATGTATAATAGATTAAAAGAGTTCTGTATATTAGTGTCAATAGTTTAAAATCAGCTGTAAAGGTTGATGTTATTTTGATCTACTGGGTTGGTGCAGTGTTAATGTATCATGTTTGAATGGTTTGAGTGTAAGGGATGTTTATATTGTGATCATGTGGGGGCAATTAATAACTACACTTAACTAGACTGACACTGAGGTTTCATGAATTTTATTGGTAATAAATTAACTACCACTATTGATGAGAATATTCTTTGTGGAATGAAAGTATAACTGAATCACTATAATGCTTTAAATGGTTGTGATAGGAATTTTATAAATGAATGAAAAGACACTGTTACATGCAGTCTGCAACTTTCCTTGTAATTTTTGATTTTTTTGATTTAAAAAATAATAATTTGTCAAATGTAAAAGAGAAAAGCAATAGACCTTCCTGCACTCGCTTGACTGGCCACAAAACAAAAGATTTACACCAAGACTGGAGTATAAAAATACAGAGAATGTATGGATTTAAACACACCGACCTCGGTGTGAATCTAATGTTTTGTGGCCAGTCAAGCAAAAGTGGGGAAGTCTATTATAACATTTTGGGTGTTCATCTTAAACAGTATAACTTGTTGTAAAGAATGCAGCCTTTACAATTTACATTTCCACTAAAAATTCAACTCATAGAATTTCTACTTTTGTAGCCAGACATGAATATCACTGTTTATTGTGATGAAGTTGAAAAGCCTAAAATCCCAGAATACATTGCAGCATGCTACAGCTCCTTGAAACTATTTTGCAGACAATAAAACATCACTGCATTTTTTTTTCTGTAAACTCAAACACTTGAATGCTCATTGCATTTGATGTTTTTTTGATCCCATCATTTAAAACTGTGAACTTGACCAAAGTGCTTTAAAACTAAACATGCGTACTCATGCCAATAGTTGTTCTTAATAACTTACCTACTTACTCTAACTTAACTGTGTAAATCACAGTTGGTAATCCAGAGTTTTGATTGACAGGACCAAACACATCAAAATGGTGTTAATGTTTTGTTAATGTGTCTGAGATTGCAGAAAATGGAATAAATACTACAGCTATATCCATTACATTAACTAATACTAACAATTCCATTAATATATTTGTGTTGGCTACATACATACAGATTTGTACATTAAATATAAATCATCAATTCAAAAAATAATGTCTTCTAACTAAATTAAATGGTATTTGTGACTTTGAAATGAATGAAAAGATATCTTAACAAGCATTTTTCAAAGGTTGGCAGTTTTAGATGAAACATAGACAGTGGTTTTAGATTTATGCTCTTATATCACGAGCCAGTACATGTATAATAAATAAATAATTCATAATATCTATGATTAAAAATTCTATTTTAAATTCTGTATGTACATAATCAAAAGAAATCCCATTTTTTTGTTTATCCCAATCCATTCCCATTTTCAGAATTTGGTTTTTAAACATATAATATATTTTCCCACTGCTCATATTTTAATTTCCATGCAATCAATAACAAAAATAGTAATCCTTTTCAAATATGAAACATCAATAAGTAAAAAAATAAATGAAAGAAAATGCAAAGAAAATTTGTAAAAAAAACAGGAAAGTAAATATAAAAAGACTAATATTTAACACTGAAGTTGAATCCTTCTGGTAGCTGTGCTTCATCTTTATCAATCAGCAATTCGATGATGCACACTTGCAGTTTTCTATTTCTACAGATATATAAAGTAACTAGAACCAACCAATGCCAAGCAATAACAAACTGAGCTGTATCAAATCATGTGGGATAACCCTTTCCAATCTGGACCTTGGTTGATGTCCTTTTACTACATAGTGATCTACTCTCAGAGGTCATGGATGTCTGTATACATGTTTCTTTGTAGTTCAGGAATCAGTTCAGACAGAAACAGCTCAAGAAGAATGTATATTAGTATTCTGGAAGAAGACAGAGAAAACTAAATTAACAAAATGAACATTATGAAATAATGAGCAAGCTCACTAAGAAATATAACATGGTTGCAGCAAGCACTTTAGGATAAATAAAGACCTTACCTGTTTATTGCAGGGTTTTGTAATGACTCTACGGCATTAGAAGCACATTCATGGTACACCTTAGTACCAACAAGTAGCTGGAAGATTTCTGAAAACAATGTAGCTTGAAGTCAACACAAACATGATGGTGAAAGTGTTCTGGCTTACATTAAAATCTTCGACTACCAGTAAGACCTATAACATTAGTATAATGACTGATAAATTGATTTTGTTTTTAAATTCCTGTAACTAGTACCTGGAAAGAATTCTTTCAGCGTTTGTATTGCTTTCTGTTTTGTTTGTTCTTTCTGTTCGTCAGTCTTGACTTGGTCAGTTTTCTCTAGTAGTTTCCCATCAGGCCAGACTACATCATTCAAGTTGTCAAGATATTCGCTCCAACACTCATCAGTTAGCACATCATCTATTTCACTACGAACAAACCTGGTGAAAATGCACCACTGGATTGTAAAATACCAGTACTCTGGTAGGCAGTTCTTGTGTTGATGCTGGTAATAATGATTGTGAAGGTGGTGATGATTCCAGTTTCATGTCATGGTAAAAATGACAATGAAGATGTTGATGACAATTAATAGTGATGATGATGATGATAACGACAGTAGTAATAATGGGGGTGTTAGTTATTATAATAATGATGATTATGGTGATGATGATAACAATGATGATGGTGGTGATCACGACAATGATGGTGGTGGTGATGGAAACAATGGTGGTAATAGCAACAATGATGGTGATGTTGATGACAATGATGGTGGTGATAACAACAATGATGATGGTGTTGATGACAATGATGGTGGTGGTAACGACAATGATGGTAATGACAATGACGATGATGGTGTTAACAATGATGATGGTGTTGATGACACCCATGATGATGGTGATGTTGATGACAATGATGATGGTGGTAATAACAACGATGGTGATGTTGATGACAATGATGGTAGTGGTAATGATGGAGGTGATAACAATGATGATGGTGTTGATGACACCCATGATGATGGTGGTGATGATGACAATGATGATTGCTGGTAATAACGACAATGATGGTGATGTTGATAGTGGTAATAAAGACAATGATGATGGTGATAATGACAACAATGATGATGGTGTTGATGATTCCGATGATAATGACATGATGGTGGTGGTGAAAACAACAATAATGGTGATGATGACAATGATGGTGGTGGTGGTGATAGTGAAGACATTGATGAAAACAATGACAATGATAATGCTCTTACCATTCAAAGAGTGCTCCAAACATTCCCTTGAAACTCTCCTGTACCCTGTCTAGACTGGCCCATGAACCATGTCCTTTCATGACTTCACATGTCAGATTCAGTATAGCATGAGAAAGAGGGAATTGTGGGTCCTCTGGGAAAATATCCTCTGCAACATCAGCAACTGGTTCACTTGGCTCATCATACACAGACATTGGAGATGGCCTTTCTGGTTTTAATGGTTTGACAAGTTGATCATCATTTTCATCATTTGCTGTAAATTGTTCTTTTTTGGAAAACTTTGGAGATTTTGACATTTTCTTCTTAAGAGATTGAACTTTTTCTTTGGCTTGTGCAAGATTTTCATTTGATTCTGGAGTTGGAATCTTCTTTTTGAACTCTTTGACCTTCTCCTTTGCTTGGTGTAAGTTCTCTTCTGCATCTGGAAGCTTTTGTTTGAAAGCTTTGACTTTTTCTTTAGCTTGATTCAAGTTTTCCATTGACTCAACATTAGGTATTTTCTTTTTTAACTTCTTAACTTTTTCTTTTGCTTGTGCCAGGTTTTCCTCTGCATCTGGGATTTTGTTTTTAAATGCTTTGACCTTGTCTTTAGCTTGTTGTAAGTTTTCCATAGATTCTACATCTGGTATTTTCTTTTTCAAAGATCTCATCTTTTCCTTTGCATGGCTGATGTTTTCCATAGACTCAACATTCTTTTTAAATGCTTTAACTTTCTCTTTAGCATGAGTGATATTTTCAAGGGATTCAGAACTAGATATATGTTGCTTTACTCTATCTTTAGCCTGGCTTAAACTCTCAAAAGACTCAGTCTTTTTCTCCTTAGCTTTTTGTGCAGCAGATTTTAATTTATCAACATGTCTTTTTGATATCTTGGGATGTCTTGTGGAATGTCGTGAGGAATTATCTAATGATTCCTCTGAGGATATTGGCTCTGAAGTAGTCTTCCTGTTGCTTTCTGGGGATACTTTATTGACTCTTCTACCATGGTTTCTACCAAAGTCAACCATATCTGTTTCAAAGGAGTTTCCATCACCAGCGCAGTAGCTGAATGAATGTGGTATACAGATACCAGGTGGCTTACTACCTAACACACCATATAGCATATCATCCTTGGAAACAGCTGATGGCTGAGAGGACTGGTTGGGAATATCACTCCTATCATTGGCCACTAAAGGGTCTATAATGGTGGAGACTGCATCATCATCACTACTACTCTCATGGAAACTACTCTCACTGTCACTGTTGTCAAAATACTGGCATGGCTTAGAAAACTGTTGAAAAGAAAAAGTAATAACCTTATGAACAAACATTTGAACTGTTTCCTGTGCTTGTTAATTTGGTCAAACAAGCAGGTTGTTCGGGACTAGTTAAGCAAATTGCTACAAGATTTACATTAGAATTCCCTTAACATCTTAAGACTAATATATATCCTTTCTTACCTCGAGATTCTCAAGGAATGCAGAGAAACAATCTCCATTATCAACTTGATTCTCATCCAACTACAAATATGAACAGCACATTAAAACAAATACACAGTAACAAGACATGAAATAATGAATAGACAAACAAATACACAATAACAAGACAAGAAAAAAATGGCTGGGCAAACAAATACACAACAACAAGACAAGAAATAATGACTGGACAAAAAAATACACAACAGCACAACAAGAAATAATGACTGGACAAACAAATACACAACAGCACCACAAGACATAATGAGTCAGACTGGACAAACAAATACACAACAACAACACAAGAAATAATGACTGGACAAACAAATACACAACATCATGACAAGACATAATGACTGGACAAACAAATACACAACAGAACAACAAGACATAATGACTGGACAAACAAATACACAACAGCACAACGAGAAATAATGACTGGACAAACAAATACACAACAACAAGACAAGAAATAATGACTGACTGAATGAATGAACATTACAACACTATTATAATAATACTATACCGTGGATAGATGTGCATCATTGTTACCATGACATTCAATACTCCAAGGACACCCAATGTCTGGTAATGGTGACACTCTACCACCATCTAGAGTCTCTTGATCATCTAATACAATAAATAAATACCAATAGACACATAGTAAATGTTTGATAATCTAAACATTAGTAAATGTTTGCCATAACATAGCATGTCATGGTTTCCAACACTGTAATAACGTTCCCTTCAAACGACAACGATGGCACAATTGATTAATGCACAGCCTTTAGTGCAAGAGCCACCTAATGTTTGATGCTTGTATTTGTTATTTTCTTTTTACTCACTGCAGCTTATAGTAGTTTGAAATACCAATAAAACAAGCATTGTACAAAGACAGTTTGTAAAATGTTTACACACAAGCTTCTGGCCCTACTGAACTGGACAACAGCTCCTCATTCTTTCAAGTAAACCTTCCCCTGACATTCTAGTATTTTGATCAGAGTTACCCATACAATGTAATCTAATTTTCACTTGATAAATGAACATACCTGAATCAAACGCTGTTTTGATGCTATCAATGACTTTAGTCATTTGTCTGCTTAACATCTAAAAACCAAAAAAAAAAAAAAAAAAAACAACAATTATGATAACCCAAGTGTGTATGACAGAGAGAGAGTATGATCATATGTGTGAACATAAAAACTAAAGCATTACCTTATCCACCCTTGGTACATGCACTGACTGACTCATCATCTTTGCAACACTTGGTTTAATAAAAGATCCTCCTCCAATCACACCTAGAAACTGCTGTAACTCGTGACTGTCACGCAACTCTGGTTTAGAAACTAGACTCTGGAATAGATCAGATAGACATAGTTAACATGGCTTTAAGAAGATGTGATGGAAAGGAACTATATTACTTACCACCAAATAATATTGCAACAAACTTCGCCTCCCTTCAACTACATCTTTGTCCAAGCGACCAAATGGCAGATTATACTTTCTGTTTGGTTTCAGGATATCTGAAGTGAAGTATTCAAAACACATTCCTAAATATCAATATCATTCCTTGTTTCTTTTATTGATTCACTCACTCAATATTCATGTATCCATCCATTCATTTTCTTATCCATCCATTCATTTTCTCATCCATCCCTTCATTTTCTCATCCACCCCTTCATTTTCTCATCCATCCATTCATTTTCTCGCCCATACATCCCCTTTCACATGTATCCATTCATTTCTCATCCATCCATTCATTTTCTCATCCATCCATTCATTTTCTCATCCATCCCTTCATTTTCTCATCCATCCATTCATTTTCTCATCCATCCATTTTCTCATCCATCCATTCATTTTCTCATCCATCCATTCATTTTCTTATCCATCCATTCATTTTCACATCCATCCATTCATTTTCTCATCCATCCATTCATTTTCTCATCCATCCATTCATTTTCTCATCCATCCATTCATTTTCTTATCCACACATTCATTTTCACTTCCATCCATTCATTTTCTCATCCATCCATTCATTTTCTTATCCATCCATTCATTTTCTCACTCATACATCCACTTTCACATGTATCCATTCATTTCTCATCCATCCATTCATTTCTCATCCATTCATTCATTTTCTCACCCATACATCCACTTTCACATGTATCCATTCATTTCTCATCCATCCATTCATTTTCTCATCAATCCATTTATTTTCTTATCCATCCATTCATTTTCTCATTCATCCATTCATTTTCTCATCAATCCATTTATTTTCTTATCCATCCATTCATTTTCTCATACATCCATTCATTTTCACATCCATCCATTCATTTTCACATCCATTTATTCATTTTCACATCCATTTATTCATTTTCACATCCATCTGTGTATTTATTCCCTTGACTATCTACTTGTTGATTCAATTAATAACTACATTCATTCATACACTGTACATCAAACCATGTTACCTTTCATAAAAATGCCTAAAGGACCATTGGTCAATCTACTGTGTAGCTCCATGAACTCCCGGTATCTTCTCTTGATGGCTCGTTTGTGGTGGAAGAGTTTCTTTTTGTGCTCTTTAGTTTCATTGTCATCACCTTGTTTGCTACACTCCTCTAGTAATGTTTTATATACATTTGGCCATATTCTAATGTCATACTGTAACCAAAAAAATGCTTTCTAAATCTTTGTTTGATTGTTTTTAGATTATTTGTCTGTCTGTGTGAAGCAAAAGTGTTTTGGTTGTAGATGGTGTTCACTGGCTATTTGTGTTGTATCAAACATTCAATTGTTATATTGTAATTGGTTACTTTTTTAAATGTTCATGATAAATGTTTTATGAAAATTGTCATAACAATTAGCTTGCTTGCTACTCGATTTGTTCATAAATATATTTTATAATGGAAATAAATTTGAATTACTTAAAAAAACAAGAATATCATTCTTAGTCTATTCCATTGTATTTCAAATCATTTGCAACTAACATTGTGCCATTTAAATCTGTACTTTTGAAAATGTGTAACAAATTTTATGTTAGAGCTCAGCCAATCAGAATGCATCATTGTAATGAATGTGTGTGTTTGATTGGCTAAGCAATATATAATAGCCTGTCACACAATTATTTTTTTTTTAAAGTACAGAAGGTACAATATTAAAGTAATTCCTGCTTTTCTTCATTTTTAAAAAAATATTTATATCCAGAAATCAAACACTTGTGATGATAGAAATGAAGGGAAAATATCATTCACAGTCTGGCTGGACTGTACTTTTTGATTAACTGAGAAATCTGGCTCATCGGACAGCAATTTCCACACTTTGATCAACCACAGAGTTCTGTTTGCTCAAAAGATAACACTTTCATAACCACAACTGCTACAATAATGAAAACCATACTGTGTTTGATTGGGTGACATACTGAGATTACAACCACCAACTGCTTTGCTATTGTATATGAATATATACCCAGATAACATGATTCTTAACAAATACAAAATATATAGACTTGAAAAATACAAATCTCATTTTATGGAGGACAATGAAATGAACCTATTTTCAGGTGAATTTTAGATGATTTTAAATGAAATTATCTTAAAAATGAAATAATTAGGCAAATTTTCTGTTCTAGAAAAAAATTAAATTATTAGTAAGAAAATTATTTTTTAGTTTTCTCTTATATTATGTTCTATATACCTATGAGGATGAATAGATCAAAGAATGAGGAAATAGATAAGTAAGGGATCAAATTGATAATTTAATGATAATCAATCGTTCAATCAATGAAACTATCAATCATTCTATCAATCAATCATTCTATCAATCAATCAATCAATCAATAAATCCACCAGGTATCAATGAAATAACCAATTCTAATATACGTACCTCTATTCTGTATAGTGTAAACTTATTTCTACCAGGTTCCCAATCTGACTCAAATGCTGTCTCAGAACTTGGAATAGATATCATCTGACTAGGATGAATCCGTACCACATCTCCACCATTATTACCACTAGCAGCACTTAATGCTGATGTGCCATATACAATCTCTTGTCTTATACTTGCAGGTGTTCCATAGAATGTCTCTGTATCACTCTCTGATGAAATATCCATGACTGCATTACTACGTGACAGTTTACGACTAGTACTTGGAGAGTCAGCTTGTGGGGGTCTGTACAGTGGTAAATCAGAATCAAATGATGCAGTATCAACACTAGATGGCACGTTAACTTCCATGGAATCTGCTCCTGATGACATACTGGTTGACTTTGAACTACTGCTACTAAAACCAAACTTCTTTACAGGTGAACGAATTGAAGAGATAAACTTACGACCTGCCATAATCACAGTATCGCCAAATGATGTATCTGACTCCAACTTTGGACCACATGATGACTCAGTGGGTGACCTACGGTCAGAGGAATCACTGTCTTTGGAGCTTTGAGGGCTGTTTTTATTTGTATGAAATCCATTTTCTGTGATTCTGCTTTGACCATGAGACATGTTATACTCTGGCAATGAAGTTAGCTTTTCATTAGCCCCAAAACAACCATCCTCTATGACTTCAGCTTGTCGAGATATGGATTTCCTTCTGGGCGGTCGCATTATTGGCAATGGTGCAATGTTTTCAAGAGTCTCATTATCATCACTGTCACTTTGTTCGTCCATTTCCTGGGCTTCTTCAAGGTCAGAGTCCTCATCACTAAATGACTTAAATGATCCTTCACTACTACAGAAACTGAGGTTTTGATATGGTGAGCCATAAGAATGTGATGGATGTCTAACAGTTGTTGATCTTACTGGTCGACTTACAGTTGACCGACTTGATTCCTCATCAAGTTCAATGACTGAACTTATGCTTGCTGGAAAACTAACAGAACGAGTGACACTTCTCTTATGATAAACAGGCATATGTTGTTCATGTCTATCAGGAATAATTTGTAGTTCATCAGGTAATGAAACACTTCTACATCTTAACCTTGAGCTGTTTTGATCAACATCTACACTTACATCAAATTTCGTACAGCATGAACCAAGCTTTTTCACTTCAGTCCCAAACCCTTTGACTTTCTGTGAAGAATTAAGTTTCCTCTCTCTTTCTAAAGCCTTTGCTTTCATTGCTTCGAAGCTTTCTGTGTGAAAAGTATTGTCTTGGGCAGAGGGGCAAAAACCCCATGAATTCTCAAAACTTGATTGACTTTCTTGATCTTTTACTTGCAGATCTGATAGGGGGATTTCCACGAAAGCGTTAAAAAGCGAATTGTTTACATTTGATCCATTTGCACTTTCCAATTGGGTTAAATTTTCTTTTCTCTGTGGTAAATTGCTGTCATTGCTTGACGACTCGATTGTTTTATTATCAAGTTCATCAGGGTCCGTTCGTCCTTCTGCAAGTTCCACCTGTTTGGTTTCCGATTTAATCAAATTCGCTGATCGAGTTGCAAAACCTTGTACTTTTTGTGTCGGACAAAAGCTAACATTACTCTTATGGCTACTGTTATCAGTAAGTTCTTTAAGTGAGTTAAAATTGTCGAGCTGTTCAGCTGTAATTTTTCTCTGTTTAGGGACAGGGGGGCTTAGAAGATCGATGATCGCTTCATTGATCCAATCCGAGTCGCTCAGAAGATCGACAAGCTCGACTGTTTGAACTGCTAAAATCTCCCGTAAAATAAACCTTCCCATATCACAGCTAAAAACATCTCTTGGCGCTAGAGCAGTAAGTAAAGTGTCCACTACAGTTCTTAAATAATTCAACTCAGAAACACTGTTTGATAAAGCGACGTGCTTAGGGAATACTTGGAAGTCATAAGCATTGGAAAGCACTTGGGATGAACGTACAGTCAATTTTAAGTTCGGATCGTTGTTTTTCAAAACATCTACTGACCGATTAAATCGTACTAGATGAGCATGAAAGACAAGGATCACTTGCTCAACTAGATAGTGTGAGTCTAGTTGACTCATCCGAATGTAAATCTCCGTTGCAAGTCGGTTGAGAACAGTCTTGCTTTCTGCCACAAACACATCTCCATCAGCCACTTCTTTATACCACGATTTTACAAAATCACGCAAGACATTATTAACCAAATTGTCTACACTGTCAGACACTGGCTTAGGAATCTTACAGTCAATATAATTATCTTGTGAGGCATTTTCCGAAGTAGAAGTAGTACGGCCTTCAAGAAAGCGAGGAGTACCATAGCCTATCCATTCGAAAAACTTGAAAACGACGTCAAAGTCAAGCTCGAATTTGTTGACAAGGAAGACATGAACCAGCCACAAACTCGCACCAGCGCAAGTTGAATAGTATATCAAACATTTCCATGAGTACTTAGCCAAGATTAAGGCGATGACGAGAAGAAGAATGCAAAGTAGTTGCATGATTTTCTTAACCTACTCCTTCATGCGCCATGACCGCTTGTTCCCATTTGTTGTTGAAAACTGTGATGGTAAGTACTTCATGTATGACCATATTATAATGTCCTGAGCTTGTTATACTGTCTAAGCATATAGTGTCCTGCATGAGCATGCTATGATCATATGTCCCAAGCACTGATCACCTGTCCCTAGCTGTGACCAACTGTCCCTACCTATGATCAACTGTCTCTAGCCATGATCAACTGTCCCAAGCAATGATCAACTGTCCCTAGCTGTGATCAACTGTCCCTAGCACTGATTAACTGTCCCTAGCTATGATCAACTGTCCCTAGCTATGATCAGCTGTCCCTAGCACTGATCAACTGTCCCTAGCACTGATCAACTGTCCCTAGCTATGATCAACTGTCCCTAGCTATGATCAACTGTCCCTAGCCATGATCAACTGTCCCTAGCTGTGATCAACTGTCCCTAGCACTGATCAACTGTCCCTAGCACTGATCAACTGTCCCTAGCACTGATCAACTGTCCCTAGCATTGATCAACTGTCCCTAGCTATGATCAACTGTCCCTAGCACTGATCAACTGTCCCTAGCTATGATCAACTGTCCCTAGCACTGATCAACTGTCCCTAGCTATGATCAACTGTTCCTAGCCATGATCAACAGTCCCTAGCTGTGATCAACTGTCCCTAGCACTGATCAACTGTCCCTAGCACTGATCAACTGTCCCTAGCACTGATCAACTGTCCCTAGCACTGATCAACTGTCCCTAGCTATGATCAACTGTCCCTAGCTATGATCAACTGTCCCTAGCTGTTATCAACTGTCACTAGCTGTGATCAACTGTCCCTAGCTGTGATCAACTGTCCCTAGCATTGATCAACTGTCCCTAGCTGTGATCAACTGTCCCTAGCATTGATCAACTGTCCCTAGCTATGATCAACTGTCCCTGGCTATAATCAACTGTCCCTAGCACTGATCAACTGTCCCTAGCTATGATCAACTGTCCCTAGCTGTGATCAACTGTCCCTAGCACTGATCAACTGTCCCTAGCTATGATCAACTGTCCCTAGCTGTGATCAACTGTCCCTAGCTGTGATCAACTGTCCCTAGCACTGATCAACTGTCCCTAGCACTGATCAACTGTCCCTAGCACTGATCAACTGTCCCTAGCACTGATCAACTGTCCCTAGCACTGATCAACTGTCCCTAGCACTGATCAACTGTCCCTAGCTATGATCAACTGTCCCTAGCATTGATCAACTGTCCCTAGCATTGATCAACTGTCCCTAGCACTGATCAACTGTCCCTAGCTGGGATCAACTGTCCCTAGCATTGATCAACTGTCCCTAGCATTGATCAACTGTCCCTAGCACTGATCAACTGTCCCTAGCACTGATCAACTGTCCCTAGCATTGATCAACTGTCCCTGGCACTGATCAACTGTGACCCTAGCATTGATCAACTGTCCCTGGCACTGATCAACTGTCTCTAGCACTGATCAACTGTTCCTAGCTGTGATCAACTGTCCCTATATATTTAAACTCATTAATTAATGAGTGTCTTTCAAAACAAGCCAATACCAGCTGTGACCAGAAATTCTTTAACTATTTACTATTAATGGAGATTTAACCTAATTTGCATGGCAAATTGTCAAATGCAACAATGGATTGAGTGGGCATTTGCAAAAAATAGTACTTGACTTTGCATATGGACCTGCAAAAGCTGTTTTTACAGAGTACTAATATAATTAGATAGTACTGTTATAACAAAGAGAAATAGAATTAGCATTATAAGATAGAGCATTACTACAAACATTTAATATCATTTCTTAATTTCTAGCTAATTTGAATCCCCTAGATCATAATGCTTGCATGTTCAGTTTTTTCTGGCTTATAAATACTAAATATAAATTAAAGTGCTCATACTACTAAATAGTGCAGTAGTTCAGAATCATAAGTTGCACTTAATTACTGAAATATGGAAGTTATGAAATAAAACAATTAGGATATAAATAAATTAAAGTTACTTATCATCATGTATCATTTGTCTCATAGTCTTGTAAAAAACGAGACGTTTGGACTGCATTGAACAGCTAGTCATCATCTGGTGATCGAAATGCGGTAGAAAGGGATGACGCAACATTTTATACTTGTCTATTCCCATGGGAGTACATTTTGATGGTGTGAATGTATGCTTCTGGGATTTCAAAGCCGCTTTCTCTTTTAAAGTTGGTGGGATGGAGTCTGATCTGTATGGCCTCCTTGACGCGACGTATATATATTATTGCAAAAATTGTTAGTTACAATTTTTGTTATGAAATAAATGATATTGTATTTGACAGGTCATTGTATGATTTGATCAAAAATTTCATTTATTTATTTATCTGCACATATTTTCTATTCAATGCTGATTTATTCACTTCATATCCAAAAATCTTCTATTTGTGACTCAGTGTATCAAAAACAGAAAGAACTATTATTCATGATCAAGCACTGTATATAAGAACATAACATTGAACATAATCAACTAGTTGTGATTTTGAAGGCGTAAACAGTTTTTACTTAAAATACCTATATATGGCGCTTGATTTTTCAGTTGACAGTTGATCAGTTCTAGGGACGGTTTATCAGTGCTAGGGACAGTTGATCAAAGCTAGGGACAGTTGATCACAGCTAGGGACAGTTGATCACAGCTAGGGACAGTTCATCATAGCTAGGGACAGTTGATCAGTGCTAGGGACAGTTGATCAGTGCTAGGGACAGTTGATCAGTGCTAGGGACAGTTGATCAGTGCTAGGGACAGCTGATCAGTGCTAGGGACAGTTGATCAGTGCTAGGGACAGTTGATCACAGCTAGGGACAGTTGATCACAGCTAGGGACAGTTGATCATGGCTAGGGACAGTTGATCATAGGTAGGGACAGTTGATCACAGCTAGGGACAGGTGATCAGTGCTTGGGACATATGATCATAGCATGCTCATGCAGGACACTATATGCTTGGACAGTATAACAAGCTCAGGACATTATAATACGGTCATACATGAAGTACTTACCTCTGTGATCGACCGGATCAACTATGTAACCTGGCATAAAATAATCACGTCGGGGGGACCGTCGGGGGACTATCGGAAATCACGTAAATCCTCCGACTGAAATTTTGGACTTCAATAAAGAAATGTGAAAATTAAATTAATTAGATTAATTAATTAATTGAATAGATAGATAGATAAAAATATTTGTCAGTAGACCATCAAAATGATATGCAAATAAAATAAGAGCAAACAGAAAGAAGAAGATAAATGAAGGAAAGTAATATGTAAAAACTGGAAAAAAAAAATAGATTGTTAAAAGAAAGGAAGGTGTTAAAATCATGAGTGACTAAAACGACTAAGACAGTAAGTGAATTTGCCTTGTCTGCAGTTTCGTTAATATATACAATGTAGAAGATGACGTATGTCGGTCCAAGTACTTTTCATTCACCGTGTTGACAAAGGCTTCCCAATGAACGTGAGTCCTGGGGCGAATTTCCCTCACAATCAATGATGCATCAAAAGAGTCAATCAGTATTTTGAATGATCACATCAAGTCTCATATGATAACAAAGTTTGGTGTTGATAGATTAAGATTGGAATGAAATACAAGTCATCCAAAAGTTTAAAATTTAGGGCCTGTTTACATGGAGATAGGGTCACCCTCCTAGTAGGGTCACCCTCCTACAAGGGACAAAACATAGCCCTCCTTTACATGCAAAGAGTAACAGCTAGGGTCAAGAGATAATGCCGTTAATCAGTAGAGTGGAAACTTGCACGCGGCCGCTTCAAAATTGATTCTGGTGAATTTGCTCTTTGTTTTATTCTTCTCCATGTATTTTAGTAGCAGTTAAACAGCTTAAATGCTACGATTATCAAGAGAAGATAAATTTCTTGTTAAAGCTCTCATTTGGATGGCTTTTGTTGAGCCCTTGAATATTTTATAATTCGAAGGCGATATCTTATACTGAAGTTGTTTTTATTCTTAATGTTCAATTTTTTTAGTTGGAATCTTTTAAAATGGCCTAATATCTTTCGATTTTGACTTGCGAAACATAGCCCTACCACTAGGGTCACACTACCTTGAGCGTTTACATGGCTTATGTAAACAAAAAGCTGGCTCGCCTAGTAGGGTCACCCTACCTAGCTGATAGGGTAACCCTACCCCTAGGGTCACCCTACCTTACATGTAAACACAACCACGTTAAACAATAGAGGAGGGTCACCCTTCTGGTAGGGTGACCCTGCTAGGAGGGTTACCCTATCTCCATGTAAACAGGCCCTTAGAAAGAAATGTATGGGAAAAGGACAAAACGTCCGAGTTTCATACATTTTTTTCTAAATTTGCCGAACTGTTGTATCTCACTCTGATTTCGTTCAATCAGTACTAAACTTTGTGATTTTGTAAGGTTTGAGGTAGTCATTTATAATAGAGAACCTTTTGTTGATTAATTGACTGACATAATATAAGTGAAACTTGCCCCAGCCACTCACGGTATGGATAATCATTCTACACCGATGATCTATACCATTCTGTAGTGCAACTTTTTTATTATTTCTTGGCTTTTACATGCAATTGAGGCCAATACAGCCTAATTCAGAACATGAAACATTTAAACAAGGATATTTAGTTAACGATACAGCTGCGCACAAACTGACAAACATAGTTGCTTTTACCATTTATCAGTTGCGCAGTATGCATGCGCCTTTCTTAACGAATACAATGCTAAATGCCGGTTAGTTAAATTCTCCTGGATGTTTTTTGTTCAAGATCAAACACGCTTCGACTGGCCCAACGTGGCCGAATCCATCGCTTCAGTAATCCCCGATGTTTACTAGATTCTGATCTAAACACAAAAGAACTGAAACACAGGGTGTCTTCTTTTTCTTTGTTCCATTCAAAAATATTTAATTAAGTTGTAAACAAACAAACACAAATCACACGTAACAAAAATCTAGAAAATGACATACTTGTAACTGATGCACATCATTCCATTTATGAACCGTTTACGCACGATCGACTAGTATACACAATAGTATACACTACACAGTCGATCACTGGCCGTGAGACAGCACTGTCTCATACTCTGTCTCTGAATGTAGTCGTTTAATCTATTGATTTCGGTGTTTTTATACCTTGCCACAATACTCATAGAGTAATACAAACGCACATTCCGATGTCTTTAAACCATGTAATGTTCCCTATAAGACTGCTTCAGAGTAAATCATGTTGCCAAACGAAACGTTTCATATGACATTCTCGAAAACTAACCAGCAGTGCTAATAACCCACATGTGGCTGTAAGAACACCAAGGTTTTCCGAGAATATAAATAGTAGGTCATAGTTTATGAAAATGGAAAAATATATATATTTTCTTCTTATGGTACCCTATTAAAGTTGATTTCCTCACTTCAGTCATTTTCACCAGGTACATTAGCTGATACATAAAATTGCATGTGCATTTATTTTATATTTTTCAAAGAATGTTGCATCTAAGGTACCAATAAACCAATTTCAAGTTCTTCATTGCTCAGGCTAAGCCTCAATTGCAGGTAAATCAACAAAAGAGGCGTGACAAAACGACTTGTATTTATATTGTTTTTGGATTGGTGCATTCCCACGGGATGTACCTCGCACAAAATAATATATCACATACCATCGAGGCTTAGCCTGAGCAACGGAGAATACGAAACTGGACTATTCCATCACTGTCTAGGATCTTTCATCTGTTGTGTGTTATGATAAGGTACTAACTATCGATACTCTACATGGACGTGTACTATCGCACGCGTCTAAACCAGCTCTACCGCCCAAGGGCGTATGCTCCCTATTGTTAAAAGACCTTATAACGGTGACTTCATTGCATCAAAGATGATTTAGGTTGCACTTCATCGATTATGTATAAACATTATGTATAAATGCAATGTGATGTCTGTAATATGACAACTGGGAAAACTCGTAATCATGTCATCATATCAGTTTCCGCTTCTAATGATTTTTATAAAAAAAATGGAAAAAAAGTGAATGAGATATAATATAAGCCTTAGTTTAGGTTAACTAAGTTACGATTTAATTTGTCAGCTCAGCAAAGTGACTTGCGAATTTTACTTTATTTATGATCAGCTGACAAGTCCTTGAGTGGGTCAAGACAGGAGTAAGTACATATTATGTAATATTTCAAAGTTCCATAATTCAAACGTGCAAATATGACGACAATGTGGTGTACAATGGACAACAGCCATGTGCCAGGCTCTGTCAATAAACCACCATTATAACCTTTGACTTTAGCCGCACTGTCCAGTGTTTGCAAAAAAGCTTAAAAGAACATTAAATTACAATAAACCGTGTTGTTTTGTCATCATAAACATATTATACTATGCCTGGTGTTTTACTAAAACGTTTAAAACTTTTATTTAATCTACTTACGCGTTTCACTTGGTGACCTTGTTCATAATGATTGACAGATTAGTTGCCATGGTTACTGGGGCGGTGAAATGATTTCTTCTAGTTACATTGTTCTCATACTTGATGAAACAAAATATTTACAACACAAGTTATGTTATTGTGTAGAAAGGACGATCAAGTGACTTAAGCATTATCAGGTTAGGCGTGTCTCTGTTGGGGTGTTGCAGTATCAATCAAACAATGCAACGCAATCTTGATTTGTATAAATGTTAACAACCTTCATATCATTACATCAAACGTTTGAAAAAATCATGCTTAATTTCAAAGAGGGACTGCAGACCACGGTTTTGTCATACACTTGTTCGTTTGACACAAAACTCACCGCCGACGACCATTAAAAGCACAGTGGGGTTCTTAATAAGTCACAGTAATATAGCTCGTTTATCTGCATTATTGGCTGGTGAATTCTTTTCACCACTACCAGACAACTGTACACTCAGATATTCACTACAGTAGACACACGACAAGAGATGGCAAGAGAACACAAACATTTTCAAGTTCGTTTTTCTGGCTGACTTCTATGTCAAAAAAAAAAAAACACTGACAAACGCTTAATGAATTGACGGGCATTCCTGTATAAGATCAAGATCCTCTGCGTCATCACATTTTTCAGTCACTACAAGACAAATCGAAGTTCAAGTTAGGGGTTGCAGAGTGGAATGATAAACCATTGTTTTCAGTCACCTCATTCCTATCAAGTTATAGTTGTATAAAAGCTTATCATTTGCATCACCGTAAAGATTTGTAGAAAACTGACGGTTCGTACCTGCGTAGGACTAACATTTCTTTGGGAACACTGATAACCTTGTGACGACGCGTTGACTAAGAGACTTTTTTCCCGCCAAAAATTCGCGCGCGTCATTGTTGTATCAATTTCGTCACTTATGCAGTTTTATATTTGAAGATTTTCCCGCCAAAACAAGCACGCGCGCGCCTGAATCAAGTGGTTTGCATGTTCTTTGCCTATAGAGACTAGATGTCAGGTTTCCATTTATGCGGCACGTCTCAGTTTTGCATAGTCCGAGTTTGTTAACTAATACAACATGTTTTACATGCATATGCTTTTTTTTATTTGTTTAATAAATGAAAGCTAATTTCTTAGCTTGTAGAGGCGGTTATGTTTGGGACAGACGATATTAACAAACAAAAGTCAAACAAACATGAAACACAACAAAACAACAAGCAAATAAACAAAATACAAAACCACATAAAAAACAAATGCAAGAATAAAACATGTGAAATGAAACAGTGACAAATTTAAGACCAAAGTTAAAGATTGTTACTAACAAGTAGTTCAAGTACGTAAATGAAGCAATCATAGCCCACACGTATTTTCTAATATATAATGTTGCTTTATTAAGTGCTATTTACATTAAATAAAACGAATGCCTTGGGTAGCTAGAATTAGAGGGGCGTGATACGTTAAAGAAACAACGGCAGTAACGCGTTCACGTACGTCAAGAACACTGTCACTTTACGTTTACGTCAACTCATTCAGCAAATGTTTAGTAACCCAAACCTACCTCTAAATACAATTTAGAAACATGGAACATCAGTATCACGTATTACTTTGATGTTTGTTGCTTACTTGACGTAACAAGAACGGACTAGTTCTGACTTGACGTTTTTTAACGTACGCTGATAGACTCTACGTACGCCGATAAACGCTACGTACGGTGATAGACGCTACGTACACTGTTAGACGTTATATACACAGATAGACGTTACGTTTGCTATTATTGACGAGCAAACACTTCATAAATGTGTTTGAGCAGCGAAAGTCTTCAACAAAGTTTCTATAGTGTAAGGTTCGATGGTTGATTTCTCTACAAATATTCAATATATATATATATCTTTTAAAAAGTTACGTTTTATGAAAGCTAAGTTATATGATGGACTAAATTAAGCAATTAATACGAGTCTTCTTTTGTCGTGTTCTAAATATATTCTGAATCGAGTATTATATTATAAATGTTTACAGCAGAGTGCGAGCGGTTTGTAGTAAAGAGAAAAGTTGAAGCCAATTAATTTACAAATCGTGTTGAATCGTTTGTTTTGCAATGTTATGTCACACTAGTACGAGACAGCTTAAATCCCGTATATTGTTCCTAGAGATTATAGCCTCATCATTCTTAATATCTACTAGTAAAGCAGGGATTTGTGGCCCCGCTAGCTATAATAAATTAAATTATGTGTCCTTTAACAGGCTTAATTAGACATGTCACTGCCATCTCGCTGCAGCAAGACGAGTAATATAACTATTGTAGATGCTAGTGTAGTTTAATGCCATGTTTCCTTACGAATTCTAGGAATTTCTGTCTATTACAAAACGTTGTTTAGCTTTCTTTTTTTTAGTGTAAAAAGGCGCGTTCACATTAATTAAGACTCATCGAACCACGACATCCAGACGTAGACTCCCGAGTGGGCTTATGCTCTTAAACTCACTAGGATCTCTGGCAAATAAACCTTTTGATATCACAATTGGGTTGTCTTCTAAAATGACTTCGCTTACTTGGTTTGTGTGCAGCCGTAAGTTTTCACATTGCACAGTTCACAAAATGAGAACCCTTGTACTGACGTTATAAGCGTCCATAGTAATAGCATTATCTCAAGTACCATCATAAAAAATTCTCTGAACTTTAGCCAAAAATGTAAACTACTAAACCTGTGTCCAATTATTGTGTGAAACCTAAAAGCTAAAGGACTAATTACCGAAGTGCCCGAGTTATCAATTTGGGTGATATTGTTAGCTGACTTGTTTTCTACCTAATCTGAAATAGTTTGTGTGTCATATTTATTATACAGTTTCTCTAACTTTTTTGTTTTGTTCCTTGTTAATTATATTATACAAATTTGGTATGAATTCAGCACCTTGCAAGACAAAATACTAATTCTATGCTTTCAAAATACCACAGTATTTGCTGCAGTTTCTGAACTATTTGCCGATGTCTTCAACTAAGAGCGTCTTCAAGCGCAAACTTAGTCTAATTTGGTTCTAAATGAAATAAAATTCTATAAACATTATGATTTCACTGGCACTGAACTTGTCCGATAAGCTCTACGGGTGTTGTTGGAATATAAGCTTGTCCATTAATGTTGCCATTTGGTAGAGGCGGAGAAGCTGGTCCCGTTGGAAATGTAAATACCTGACTGACATTGTTATTACCAGTTGGAGATGGAACATACGTGGTTGGTGGTTGGTAGTAATATTGTGTTGGGTCATAGACGGTATTGCATATTACCATAACGCCACCTCCATAGTCCACGTAGAATGGTTGTTGGAATGAAGACATCGATTGAGATACTTGTGTAGGTGATTGAGGTGGGATGATCGATAGCGGGCTCATCGAGTTTGGCTGGGCTTGTGTAGGTGAGTAGAGCGGCGCATAGACATATTGAGGCCCAGTGCTGAAAACAAATATTGTTAACTTTGTCAACAAAAATGTTTAGGCAGACAAAGATGAGCAGGCAAAGACAAACCTCAGCAAGGAAGAAGAAGGCGACGAACATAATAGGAAGACAACGACAAAAAAAGAAGGAAGAAGAAAGCGACGAACATAACAGGAAGACAACGACAAAAAAGAAGAAAGACAACGACAAAAAAGAAGAAAGACAACGACAAAAAAGAAGAAAGACAACGACAAAAAAAGAAGGAAGCAAAAGAGGAAAAATAAAACAAAGAAAACAAAACTTTAAAACCCACTTACAACTACAAAAAAAGAAACGGCAACATTTGTACGAGTTGCTTAAACAAACTTATTACATTGTCGACAAACAACTAGCACAACAATTAATGTACAAATAAACATACGAGTGATAAATTGCAAAATAGCAAAACTAACAGTGAAAATATTTAAAAGTCCATCAGGGGCTAAGCGGATTTGACACTTTCACAAATTGTACAAACAAGTTAAACAAGACAAGACCACTTCACACCTTGGATATGCAAACATCATACCATATTAAAGCAAACGCCTTTTTACAGTTCCTCATTGGGAAAACCACCGATAAGCACTATATATTCTTTTGAAAACCTTTTTTCCCTTAGGGCAAAGCAAAGAGGAAAAAATTCAACGGATCTTTGATCAAAATGTCTGTCACATATCAAAACGGAGAGTCATGACATCACCGAACTTCTTCAACATTCCAAACTGATCAGTAACCAACATTTTAACGTCGATATAATTAAAAAGAAAAAAGTGTTATTTCATAATCAGAGACTGGCTGTTACAATACGTACACACACAACATGTAGAGTTTTTTTTATTCCAGTCTCACTGATAATATTATTAGTATTAAAAAGTGAGTAATTTTTAACACCGTAAACATGAACAGAGATAATTAATTTGTTTATATGAATATTTATAGTTTTGCCTACTTCAACAAAGGATTACCGTGTTGCATAGCTCTATTTTCACGGTTTCCGAGTTTCATGTAAGGTAGAAACAGCATTTACAACAAAGGAAGAATCGCTATTTTTTGAGATTCAAATTGAATTTTAGAGTCGGGTCAGGATTGCATAATATAAAAGAACAAAGGAGAAAAATAGGCTTTTTAATGACTAAGCATTTTGATAATTTTCATAATCCCTTTCTGTCGTAGAAACAAACAGACAAACAAAGACAGCAACCACTTTGAACTATTCGGCTACATGCTATATGACAAAATATTACAACAAAATAAAATACAAAAAACATAGAATACTCGACAATGTTTGAAGAAACAAAACAATTCTAAAAAGCGTCCGATAAAGTCTGTGAGAGATTTGAGTTAGGAGCAGTTTTTTTGTTACTTAGTATTAACGGGTCTTTATTGTAAGTTCGTCACACTCTAGTTGTAAAAGGCAAAAAGAGTAATTAAACACACCCAAAATTGAAGAACGATACTCGTAACTTATAAAACAAACATCACATAATCACACAAATACAAAACTAGTCATTAAAGTCCAATCTTTGGTTTTGCTAACGAACGAAACGAGATTACGTGGGTGAACTTTAC
This sequence comes from Diadumene lineata, assembly GCA_918843875.1. Lineage (NCBI taxonomy): Eukaryota > Metazoa > Cnidaria > Anthozoa > Actiniaria > Diadumenidae > Diadumene > Diadumene lineata. The sequence continues at coordinate 142,207 of OU974076.1, read as the reverse complement.
GCTTGGCGAGATACTCCGACAAGAAATACAAACAAGCTAACCGAATAATCATTGTTTTCAAATTAAAATGACTCCTCAACGATTTCATGTGGAGCGAGACCATCTCAAGGGCACATTTTGGTTTCTTTACATTCCTTGAATGTCAACCAAGACATTTGGTCTTGCATTCTTGTGTTAGACGAATGACGTCTTGACATCGAGTATAGCGACGCGTTCGTTAGCAACGGTCATCGTTCAACTATGTCAATGGACGTCTTTTGCGCAGCGCGCTTACTGAGAAGTATATTAAACACTTTAACTTCCAACCGTTTCATTGTCTGAAATTGTTAAATCATGAACTACTCACCTAACGCCGCAAGCTTGTGGAAAGGCATAAGTAGGGTTCATAGACAATTTCCCAGGAACTGTGAAACAATGAACAAAACGACATTAGTAGTCAAAAGTACATGATAATATTTATCTAAGTGGGTGACAGCCTGCAATTATCACGAGCCACTTCCGTTAAAAAAACCCACAAGTTTAAAATGGAAGTGTAAAAACGAAAACTTTAAGATATTGACTGATTTGTAGTTTTTGTGTGATGTAACTTGCAATTTTATCTAATCGTGCGGTCTTAAGACGTTAAAACGAAACCTGTATAGATTGATGTATTCTTAGAACTTGCGCAATTCTACTTCAAGTAAGAGTTGATAAATCGCGCTGTGCTTAATAAAAAGACTCTATATTCCGTTAATGCATTAAATGATGTAACGTAAACTAAATTTTTATCGCGCTGTTAATGGTGAATAATGTTAATGTGTTCTTACTTTTTGCGGGCTTGGGTTTCGCTCCAAGATAAGCTAGGTTGACATTCGCTTGCCTTCCTTCGATCATCGGCCGTTTATTCTTGCATGCCTGGGCTGCGGCGTCAGATGTTGCCATCGTTACCTAAAAAAGTATGATAAAATCAATTGAATTATTTAAAAAATAAGGAAAAGAAAAACATTCAACTACTGGATGACTTTCTCGGAGCTAGTTTTTAAGGCGAAGGCGTGAAATAAAATCTCCATTACTGTACTTATGAATGTCTACTTACAAATCCATATCCCTTGGATTTCTTACTGACTCGATCTTTAATCACAACTGCTTCAACAATGTCTCCATAAGGACTGAAAGCCTTCCTCAGTGCTTCATCACTCGATGAATACGGTATTCCTCCTACAAAAAGCTTGGTATATTTGGTATCCTTATCACGAAACATGGTGTTGGAGCTGCAATACATCCTGGACTTATAAACTGTGTAGTATTAAAAGGCAAACTTGAATATGTTCTTGACTTGGTAATAGACTTGAGTAGTAGGACTCAGCTTTGCTGATGTAGTACAGTGTAGTGTTGTAGTACAATTAGTATGCTAGTTCTCTGGGGGTCAGCTCAGCTTTGATTCAATACATAAATGACATCAGTGATTCACACGTGAGATGTATATAATATCGCTACGGTCAAATGCGCAACCAATGTGTATAACCAAAAGGCTCCTCCAATAGATAGATGCCACTGTAGTTATTGTGAATTCCTATGGGAGCCGATCTTGAAGTCTAGTCTGCAAAGAACAGTTAATTAACAATAGTCAATCCTTGATGACATATCTATTATGTGTTAAGTCAAACAAAGTTTTATCTACGTTCTGTATTGGCCGCCACCGTTAAAGTAACATTACGTCAATTTAACCCTCTTCGCTTGCCTAAAGTTGTCTAAACCTATTCGCGATGAGCATTCCTATGTTGAGCTTCAACTCGATCAAGTATTTCTTAAACTTCGTTACTATAGCGGCTGCGATGAAACGTCGAGTGTTATGCTAATGAATGCAACTACAAATCATTCTAGTGTTCACTTAAGGAATATTTACAGAATTTAATAAAATACCTGTGTGTGGCGGACTAGCTATAAGCTTGGCTATTGGTGCGCTCGATACCCTTTACTTTAAGTCAAGTAGTAGTTATTGAAACTGAGTTGGATACACTTATTGGCTACAAAATGTCGCTCATTTTTAAGATTTACTTTCAAGTGTTAATTGGTGTACTTAGAAAGCCCGTGCTTTTGTGTACAAATGAAATACGATCCAAGCCCAACCTACAACAGCCCTCCTAATTGAAACATCAAAAGCAAATCCAACATCGTTGTCAAAATTTTTGTGCGATTTTAATCCTAATTTGCCGGCAAGTCTTACACAAATGTGCTGTGATTTTAACCCGTCAAAAATCATCGCGAGTTTTTGTTTGAAGTTTGGATTAAGATGCTGTTGATCTTAGTTTGATTAACATTAATTACTTTACAAAGTAATTGAACCCAAGAATACGCAATGACCGTCATCATACACAACTCATATCAACAGTCCACATCGAAGAGAAAATTCCTCAACTTGAAAGCCGTAAAGTCGCAGTTTTCAAGAAAACATTTATTGCATGTCAAAAGCTGTTTATTCTTGTTAATCAATATTGACATAAAGTTTATTGAACGGTGCGGTATTCTGTTTGCCTTACACTATATTATAGAGTACTATTGTTTTAATGTTTTGGTTATATGTACCCTTAACGATCGCTTTTCATTCAAAACAGCATCTAGGAATTCATGTTTGTCTGTCATTGTTTCACTAATTCAACAGCGATCTCACATATCATAAACTTTGAATTTAAATAACCAGTCAAAAATTGAAAAGTCGTACATCGCATGGTCCAGTGGAAGATGTTGATATATTGACTTCTTCAAAAGATGACATCAATTTCAGGTCAAAACCTGATTATTAGACTACGCTCACAGGAACGATCATAACATACTGATACATGACATAAAACCTTTCAAATAACAACAGCAACAGTATTTCACCAGATTACGCTTTTTCCGATGATCACAACACATCAACATGACTTGCAACTGTAGAGGTTACAACTATTCAAACATCAGACACTAGTACTAACTCGCCCAAACGATCGCAACACATCAACATGACTTACACCTGCGTTTGCCTCAGAAAGAACCAAAAGCATCCTAGACATCATAAACAGCTAATCATAAATTATTAAACACTGCACTCAATTAACAAACACAAAAAATTATAAATACAAAACTTCTTTGAGTTTCGTTACAAGTAATTTCCTCTTCTTTCAAAATGTAGTTTATTTAAGACAGCAGGACAGCACAATCGAGACTCACGATATCTACATTACGAGACAGCCCAGATAACACTTCAAATGACTGTTTCAAATTTGACGTTTTTATTATATCTTGACAAGAAACATTCTTTTGATTGAAACTGCGACAGCGTGATTGGCTCTAGATGAGAACTCACTGCTTTGCAGCCGGTTCAGTGCAAGAGAAGGAAAAGCCCGTAGTTTTTTTGGTCAGTAGCTGTTCGCCCAGGCCGACATACATTTCCTTCTCTTTCCTTCATCATCATTTTATGGGTATCCAAATAAACTATCCGAACCACGCAGGCTTTAGTATTAGGGTTAGAAACAAGAATAACAAGTCTCTGGGATTCGGTGGAGAAGGAAACCCACTAACCAACGTTGGTATGCTGTTGGTCCACGAATATCACTGTCATTATAATTACAGACACGGTACTTCGAATTGCACTTAAAGAAATCTACTTGAATTTCATTGGCATACTAATAAGCATGACGTAAAATATCTATTCTAGGACTGGAAATATACTCAGAAAAACACTCCAATTAGATTTATATTATAATTGTGAATAATCTGTTTGGCTTGACATTTCCAACTATTCTATAATTAATATTAAAAAAAAAACAAAAAATATCAAACAAACAGAATAAGTAGAATGTGCAGTGGGATGGAAGGGTTTGTCAGTTTTTGCATTGTGAAATGGCTGGTGTCTACTGGAGCTTTATACAATGTCGTGTATTTTTGCCGACACATGCATTATTAATAATAAACCAATAACTCATCTAAAAACAGTCGTAAGTATTCTTTTTTGTTGATCATGTTTGCGCATTTAAATTGAAACTACCATATAACTACTGTGAAAAAAGAAAAAAACATTGTCAACCTATATAAATGGTATTGTTCATCAAATTTAGATAAGAAACAATTCGTTTTACTTGATTCCAACTACATACATTTTTCCCGCAAAAAGGAGCCGACATTACAATTACACTGAAGAAAGTCTTTTCTTCACTATCTTTCATCACTTTAAAATCTTATCCAGCAATGCTGCAGTGACCTAGAAGATTTTCATATTGATCAAAGTACACTCTTCTAAGTCAAGCGAATAAAAACAAACAATATACTACAGCGGAAAATTTGAGCAATTAATTGACGAAGCCAATTCTAATTGGTAATCATTTGTATTTCATCGTATATCATGCATCCATTGATAGGTGACTGATTGGTGGTCATTCTATGAACGTCACAGTCACTCGTAGTAATGTATGTAAGATGCAGATGGACCACTGTTGTTTAGCAAACTAGTCCTTGGTTGGACTAAAGTTATAATAACATTACTTTATAATCACTGCCTTGTAAAATTAACATAGCGCACTGGTGCACCTATTGTATCAATTTCCTTGAGCTTTGATAACCGAGGAAAAACTTCCCGTTTGAATTAAGTATACAAAGGAAATGAGGATGCAGTTTACGTTACGGTGGATGATTTACAAAAAATGACCGACTAACCTCAAGAAGTGGTTGGATTATAGACAGAGGCAAGCAACCGTGGTCCGACTTTGCCGCACGTTCACCGCACACTGGCTGAGCTCACATGCATGGCGTTGCCATGGTGACGCGTCTTGATTGTTTTATACGTGCAAATATGAAATGAATGTTGATTGAGAGTTGATTTTTTATTTATCTCGCTCAAAGGTCGTATCATCAGCAAGATTATATGACTACAGTAAGTTGAGTCGTAAAATGTCCTCTTTTGTCTAAGATCTTAACTACGTTGCCTTGATGTTAGATTGACGGAATCAATTAACCAACCATGTTAGGGATGTGGGACATTGCTACACACTACTCAAACAATAATCAAATGAACTAAAAGTCAAAATGAATAATTTTTCACACAATGATTCCTAATCCTAACGCAATTGCTTACTAAGAATGATAACAAAAATAACGATAATTTATTGCCCAACAATAAAAAAAAAAGAAATTCAATGGACTTTTTGTGATTCAATTCAAAGAATGCGCCATTTGTACTCACAGACCATCATTTAGTGTACTACCCGAATCTTGTTACTGCGCATCCAGCTCGCGCATGTTAAGATGAAGCAGCACGTTAGAGGAAAAATCTGGCCATTTGCGGACTTCTCGCTGGAAAAAAAAATTCACAAGGGCTTAACTATAAGATAAGTATGTGTCTATGCCCTCTTGACATTGAATTTATAAAACGTTTCGCGCGTTTTTAGCTTATAGGTCCAAACAGAACACAGAGACGCCAATGTTATTTTTTTATTTGAATATATATTATTTGGATTTAGTGCGAAAAAAGAAGTTCATTATACGATTGTTTTCGATCATTTTTACAACTCCATATGCATATAATTTTGCTTTCTAGTACTGATTTCTCATAAACCATTGGATTGATTTGTTTTATCTGGGAATGTTTTATAAACTTTACACCTATAGTTCGACAAGCAATACCGTGAAATGAAAACACCAAGGCCGTGCCTTACGAACTTGATTATTTTCCCTCTATTTCAATATAATAGATCATTTGCAATGTATTGTACATTGTATTGTATCTCGTAGTATCCCTACCCGATCTATGTCACCAGTACGCACCATGTTAAATTAATCGTTAAAAGCATCAACAAGTGTAATGTTTTGTTTTCCGATAATACACAGTCATTAAAAAGAATTGAGTTTTAATAATCCCATAATCAGCTTAACTAAAATACTGTGCAACTGCCAATGGGATTGCGAGTTATCGGAATTTGTTCATTTTCTGATATACATCTTTTCACTAACTACAAATCCACTTGTATCTTCATGCACACTTAGTTCAGTGCCTTGCCCTTTTTTTGTGGCTTTTATCATGTATTAGCTTAATTTCTTTATTGCACGTACGTGTCAGGTTTCATCAGCAATGGGGCCTTAAGAGTGTTTTGTTAGTTTGTTAATTACAACAATGTTTTATGAAGAGTAGCATTAATATTCTTTAGAATAAATTAAATCTTTAAAAAATTAAACTAATGTCGTTTACGTGATCTTGCCAGATTGTTTATTTTTGTCAACGTTATCAGGACGCAGCAAAGAATGCTTGCAGTTCCTTGGAATGCAGCTCAACCTGGAGGATAAAACAATGGATTTCAGCTCCTGGAGAGCAAAAGTATTTTGTTTTGTCCTCCAGATGAGGCTGCTTTGTTACATGCAATGGATCTATACTTTTCCTCTAAATAATAAGTCAACTGTATCATATAAATTATAAATACAATGAAAATGAGCGATTTACTAAACGGAGTATCCTACAGACGTCCTCTAACCGAATGATAGCCTGCTACACGTCAGTATATCATCCTTGTTGTCGCCAATTCGCACATTAAGCTCAGGTTTTACTATGTTAATAGGTTTGAAATGGACTGTTGTATGTCTTAATTAAGAGTAGGTTTTATTGTGAAAATACTTGAATATTTCTAGATCTATTAGATCTATTTAGTAAATAGCAGCGCCGGTATATGATATCAAACCAATGCCCAGCACCTTATGCGTCAAGCCATAGTATAAGTTAACCGCTTCCACGACCAACTGAGTTGATCTCATGCACAAGTCATGCATATAAGAGCAGTATATAGTTCAATAATCACATTTAGTGCGCATGCGATGTTATCCCGAAATCCTCTTTATTCTTTTGCTTCGGTCAAAAATGGTAAAACTAAAGATTCGCGCATTGACAGCGATTAATTGTTTTTGCACCTTAAGGGTCCTGACTACTTTAGAACAACAACGACGCTTGAAACCTGTGCCCGCGAGCAATTTACCGCTGAAAACGCCGCGCGCGCGCCAAATCCCGCCAAAAGACAACATAAGAATAACACAAGGAGCCTTCGAAAATTATACTTCAACCAGCCAAAACCCTCATTTTTTGCGCGGGACTCTATATTTTTCTTCATTTTTTCTGAAAGATTTTGTAAAAATCTTTCTTTTGACAAGATTTGAAAAAATCCTGATGACTTTTCAACATTACACGCGATGGTAAGTAGTTTAGGGTTTCACTTTTCAAAGCGATTTTAAGTCAAAGACGAAAACAAAACTGTAAATTTTGACAAAATTTTAAAACATATATAATTTATTTCCCCTATTTGTGTAAAATACCGTCTGGTTGAGATTGCCTGTAAAAACTACATCAATAGCTTTATTAGTTTTTGAATAACAATTTTTTTTTGTGAAAAATGCATTTTTCGTCATTTGTTCTTCAAAAATGTCAAAACATGGTTCTGTTCAAAAATTGTTATCTCGAAAACGGGCTCGGGACCATATAGATTTCCATCCATTTTTCGATTAATTGATAAATTCTCTATAAAATATCTTTCTAAGAAAAAATCGTGATGACTTTTTGCTTAAGTAATCAGGACCCTTAAATGAATTATTCGTGCACTCGCGAGCTTGGATAGCTAAGGTCGGGTTATCACTAATCAACAGAGTACCTGTACATGTCGACGAGATGGGTTGGAACACTTCTCACCACTCAACCTGACGACAAATACACATAAACTATTCTCACCCTCATCGTCATATAACTACATAGTGGTGTTGTAGCAGTTGGCAGGACATGCGCAAGAAAAGCGTGCATTTCAAGCCGGTTTTAATGAGTTCCACTGAAGCGTTTCGGCTTAGCAATGAGGCAGTACTGTTAAAGTACTTAGGGTAACATTAGATAAACTATCTGTATGCTACAAGAGATTTGTCATTAATTGAAAACTTTTACTGTATTTATTCACCTTTACTGTTAATCCTTAATAATAATATTTTGGTTTGTAATCAGCAGCTGTTATTCTTTGCGTCTATTATGAAATAAAACAGATGTCTGTGGAACAGAAAACTTGCCTGTAAATTGGCAATAAGGCTATGAACAACCAAATACACAGAAACCAGAGGTATGGCGAAGCAGATTCCAACGATCAATGTTATCATTATAGAAACGAAAATATAAAGATGTGAAAATACATTGAACATCGTCCACCCACTGACCATTGTCCATCCACTGAACAATGTCCACCCACTGAACATTGTCCATCAACTGAACATCGTCCACCCACTGAACATTGTCCACCCACTGAACATTGTCCATCCACTGAACATTGTCCACCCACTGAACATTGTCCACCCACTGAACATCGTCCATCCACTGAACATTGTCCACCCACTGAACAGTGTCCATCCACTGAACATCGTCCACCCACTGAACAATGTCCACCCACTGAACAATGTCCACCCACTGAACATTGTCCACCCACTGAACATTGTCCACCCACTGAACAATGTCCACCCACTGAACATTGTCCATCCACTGAACAATGTCCACCCACTGAACATTGTCCATCCACTGAACATCGTCCACCCACTGAACAATGTCCACCCACTGAACAATGTCCACCCACTGAACATTGTCCACCCACTGAACATTGTCCACCCACTGAACAATGTCCACCCACTGAACATTGTCCATCCACTGAACAATGTCCACCCACTGAACATTGTCCATCCACTGAACATCGTCCACCCACTGAACAATGTCCACCCACTGAACATTGTCCACCCACTGAACATCGTCCACCCACTGAACATTGTCCACCCACTGAACATTGTCCATCCACTGAACATTGTCCACCCACTGAACATTGTCCATCCACTGAACATTGTCCACCCACTGAACATTGTCTACCCACTGAACATTGTCCACCCACTGAACATTGTCCACCCACTGAACATTGTCCACCCACTGAACATTGTCCACCCACTGAACATTGTCCACCCACTGAACATTGTCCACCCACTGAACATTGTCCACCCACTGAACATTGTCCACCCACTGAACATTGTCCACCCACTGAACATTGTCCACCCACTGAACATTGTCCACCCACTGAACATTGTCCATCCAATGAAAACTACTGATGAACAAGGTGGCCAAACAGTCAAGTGTGCGTGATCAGTCACTGACTATTATCGTTTCACCGGTGAATCATCCTGACAGTTCCGCCCGTCTCAATCTCACTGACTTAGAATGCATCGTGGGAAAGTAGGTTCGCAAACCAATAATGTGTAGATTAACTGATTTTTGTACTCTAGCACCTGCGTCTTTGCACTGACTGCACTCCAGCAGTGGTTTCCATGCAAACCACCCGTGAATAACACTTGATTATATATCAGCACACCTAATTACACTTGATTATATATCAGTACACCTAATTACACTTGATTATATATGAGTACACCTAATTACACTTGATTATATATGAGCACACCTAATTACACTTGATTATATATCAGTACACCTAATTACACTTGATTATATATCAGTACACCTAATTACACTTGATTATATATCAGTACACCTAATTACCCTTGATTATATATCAGTACACCTAATTACACTTGATTATATATCAGTACACCTAATTACACTTGATTATATATCAGTACACCTAAATACACTTGATTATATATCAGTACACCTAATTACACTTGATTATATATCAGTACACCTAATTACACTTGATTATATATCAGTACACCTAATTACACTTGATTATATATCAGTACACCTAATTACACTTGATTATATATGAGCACACCTAATTTGCTACTCTTTATTTCACGGGTATGCCTCTATATTGCATAACATTGTTTATTGTTACAACCAAATTGCATAAACTTTGTTTAAATACTTAAAACGTTACTTACTTGCAAATTGTAAATCGTTCTTCAGTCTTGTGTTCTCTTAATAGTTTCACAGTCAGTAATTTCATTAATGCATTCTCTTTAATTCTCTTTTAGCCGGTATAATAGCGTCTCAAATTTGCACCAGGAATTCGGACTTTGTTTTAGCGAAATAACTTATGCTAAGACTGATTTCAGCGGGGTTCAAATCAACGTCTTTAATGCTTCACCTCCTATGCTAACTACAACATTCAAACATGCACCGATTCACGACCTGTTATTAGTGCATATCCGTAATATGACCCCTCACTATAAAATACCGAGAAACATTGCATGCAGAATAACTGACAAACTTGGAGTGTTATTGCATTGTTGCCGTGTTTTCTTAAACATATTTCATTGAGAGTGAAATTTATTTGTTGATAAACCCAGAAAACAAAAAGTACTTACTGGCTGGCATATTTACTGACTTACTGACTTACTGACTTACTTGCTTGCTAGCTTACTATATATCTATTTACTTGCAGTTCCATATTACACACCAAACATCATTTAATTAGAAGAAAGCTCAGTTCTGTAATGAACTAACTCACTTTCTCTAATTACATTGAACACAAATCCCGTTTCTATTCGCTTACCTATATGAATTCTCTTTTTAGTCTTTTCAGTATGTCCCGAAATTAGTTTCAATAATATGAAATTATATATGTGCATTTGGGCAAAGATAGACGACTAAACGTGACGGAGTAGCGCAACTATCAATATACTACCTGTAAGGTATTCAGGTTTCTCAATACGAACACTAGCTTTCGAGTAACTCAGTCACTTCTTCATTGTTCACTCAATTAAGTTTGTTTTGTACTCTGTGAGCTTACTCTGTGTAGTTTGTAGTATAACTGTCAGTTATTATATTTCTTTTTTCTTTTCTTTTCTTTTCTTTTCTTTTTTTCTCTTATCTCATATTCTCTTGCACTAAGAAGATAGCTCTCGAAGTACAAACTAAAGGATAGTATAGTTACCGTGGAACAGTTTAAACAGTGACAAAGCGGTTGGCTATATACCATGGTTAATCACAGTTATTCCCTTGCATTTATGGCTCTAATCTCTCAGTGACAAAGAATCTGTATCACTTTGTTTCGCCCATAGATAATAAGTCAAAAGTATAAAAACGTAGCAAACGATCAGTGGGACTGGGTATTAACACGAATATAGTTGCATACGAAAAAATAGATATTGCGCATAACGGATTTATGTAAACTCAAGCACATGTTCAATGTTTCGTGGAGTATACCACTGTCGGTGTGTCTCTTTGACGTGGGCTCAACTAGACCCATTAATCAGTCTGTCATCTGGTGGAGCAGTATGCAGTCCATATATTTTTGGCGGAATACAACGTTGATATAGAGGACGATCTCTCGAGTGGCCTTGACCGATAAAATACTTTATCAAAAATATAAATCAATTCATCTTTAAGACTAGGAAATGACGAGGGAGAAACAGCAACACAAACTATCATAAAAAGATTATTTTTACTTTTGGTACTGAGAAAGAAAGGGTTAGGAGCTAGCGTAAAGGGTTAGGGTTAGGATATTTACTTGTAGGATTGAATTATATCAAAGACAAGTCGTATTCACCACACCTAACCCGCCTTAACGCTAACCCTAGTCGTATGCACTAACCAACCCTATCCCCTAAAACTTCTCTTTGAAAGAGTCTTACGACTGGTTGTAAGAGTACAGTCTAGAGCCGATGCACAACCTTTCCAGGATTCATTCGGCTGTCCAAAGCCTGTAAATCCCGATGCCGAAGTTTCTTGCATCAGCTCTGGAGTAGAGTATCATTTGTAATAAAAAACACAGGACTGTAAGGGTCATTCATCAATCTACAACCCGCTCTACCTGAAAGGAATGAAAGCCAATTGAGCTTTATTGTGAATCGGTTGTTGCATTTTCCTTTCTAGACCGTTATAAATGCATTGATAGACTTTTGTACTGGATTCCATATCAACGCTGTTTGTTTGTGAATAAACACTTACTAATCTGATAGAAACAATGGCATTAAGATTGTTAGACATTTCTTTGTCTATGATAGATTTGATAGAGGTGAACCGCTAATTGGGTGCGGCTTGTCTTTCAAATCCTTGAACAAAAGTAAGCAGTAAACCATAATACAAAACTTATTGACATCGGACATGTAATCTCTTAACAGTACAAATGCAATTGAAATAATTTCATTTTACTTCAGTGGAACAACTCCAATATCTGATTTTATACAAGATATATAGGTAAAACACGATTATGGATTTCTTTTAATTGTTTGTAGTTGCGTATATTTGTCAAATTACCTAAATAACGTCAAATTCTAAAGAATATATACTACATTAACTATGATTACACGTTCTCGTAACGACAAAGTACAAAACAAATTCATTTTAGCGGGAAAAATAGAAAAACAGGTGAGACAAGTGTCCAAGTCATTTCGGCTTTTAAAACCGTTATGTGACAGCCTTAATCCAACCAGTAAACAAGGTATTATAACGGAATGTTTACTATTATCATTGATTGAATACAAAACTTTTTTACGTTCCGGGTGGACGATCGTTTAGCATAGCCACTGAAGACATTATTATTTTTTCTTCGAACTTAATCTCAACTGATTCTATGCAATCAATTACAGTGAGGGCACTCGAACCGTGAACACTTGTCTTTATTTAGCTTTTTATTTTCTGAGCTTTCTAGATTCACTCGAAGGATGCATGTTAAAAAAGTGTCAAAAAAGCACAAAGTGTTCACGGTTCGAGTGTCCTCGCTGTAATACTCAAATCCTAAGAACCCTCTCGAAGAACTAAAGGACGATTGAAGTGATGAGACTCAAAAACTCGAACCATATGTGTGCTAATATAAATGACCCAAACATTTATCATATCATCTACCCGGAATAATGACCCCTTCTAATTAAAAAATAACCCTTATGTGAACCTTAAACATTAGTATCAGCAGTTTTCTTGTTGCTTTTACTAGCACACCTCTCTTTCCATCGATACTTCTCAGTTTATCTACAACAACAGGTCGAAACATCGATACGAAAAATATCTCGAAATCGATTGAACTCGAGAAGGAACTCCTTCAAAAGAGACTCGTGTTGACCGGACATTATGCTCTTGTGCATCAACGGACTGACGGACCCTTGGAAACGCTAACAGTTGAGAAAATGAAGTATTATACGGAAATGACAACGGAATGCACCGTCATGGAACAACACTTATACGATGACAAGCAACATGCTCTTCCACTTTAGTAGTGCTTGTATCTATATATCGTCTCTTATTTCTTATGTTTTTTGAATTGTTTCAATAGTGTGAGCTAACTCTACATTGGAGTGATATGTCAGCCTCGTTTTACTGCCTTGTATTGCACGTGTGAACCCTTTTATCCATACCCGGCAGAGACTTATTCACATGGTGGACACAAAATGAGCTCATCAATCACATTCTTGTTATTTATCCATCTATCATTTTTAATTAACTTTGGATATCATTTAAGTTCCATTCATTATCGACAAATAGCATTGAAAGGATTGATTGGTTTATAACTGCACACAAGTAAAGTAATTCAATCATGTAAGGGCTGAAATAACATTGCAAGCAGTCTTCGCGTGTGGTGTTGCTTACTATATCAGTCACCATGGAAATAAACACATTTTTAATACTAGCTAGAAGTGTATTAAAATAAATGAAATAAAAAATCCATTCCAGAACAGGATTAGTGCAATGCAAGCGCGGCAAAAGGGAAACAGATTTGAGCATTACGGTAGAATATTAAAATTACGTCAAAATTTAGTGCTATTCTCTTTTTTATGAAATTAAATGCATAGCAGTCATTTTGACGGCAACATTCATGTTAGTGTAAATAAATCAACATGTACATTTAGTTGTCTTTGTGTGTGGGCTTAACCATACTTTGCAAAGTTTAATATCAGGTTGCTATCTTGAACGTGTAGGCTTGCCTGGCGTGAAAACAGACAGCTTGGCTGTACATATCACTTGCATTTACATTGTGCTGTAAAACTGACTAGAAGAATTCCAGCAGCATTTTCAAGACCTTGATCACAACTCTATAAAGCTACGAGAAAAGAGTTTCTATGAATAGGAATATTTATATAGCTTTTAATACCATGACTGCGTAATTGAGATCTTCTAAATGGAACTGCGGGAATTATTTATTAGCCAGTTAAAATATGATTTATCATCTTGTTTTATCAGTAGGGTTCAGTCGTTTGACTACTTATGGCTGCTTGTTGCATCTCGGTTTACGTGCTAGCTTTATAGCTACCACGTCTACCGATTAACAGGTTAGCTCAGTTGGGAGAGCATTGGCTGTTAACCGGGAGGCTGCAGGTTCGAACCCTCAGCCGAATCATAATTGAGGAGAATGTTCTTCGATTTATAATTGTTAGGCTTCGCGTCTTCTCGGATAAGAACGATAAACTGGAGGTCCCGTCTCGCCACACTTCACATTAGAGAGTTTAAGCAGCGCGACGCTGACGTCGACGTAACCAATAATTAACGGGGGAAGTAAAAGAACGACTGAGGACGCAGTTACGACCATCCTCGGTGATAGGCTTACACTAATACATACTAACTACTAATTAGCGCATTTGATTATATATGTATATAGATATTTGCGCTATATAAGCATTAAATTACAATTACAATACAATATTTGAGATAAAACCCGCGCTTTGCATATGGACTGAGAAGCGTGCACGCTCTATGAAAGTCCAATGCACACGCGCGCGCATTTCTTGCCACGAATAATCTGTCTAAAAGCGCTTCGCGATTCTCTCGTCTATTAAAGAATAAAATCCCTGTAAAACTTCGTTTTTATACCTTATGACCGTTAGTTTTACTGTGCGGGATTCGTTTTATGTATCCATTTTTTCAGTTGCTAAGGTCGTTGCTAAACAGTTCAGCATGCGGGCGAGTTTGGGCACCTCCACGCATGCGTCCAAGTTGGTATAACGGTCATTCAAACATTCATACATGTGATATTTCCTTTCACAATATCAAATGCTAAATTTGTTGTTACTCGAATAAGCACCTCGAGTTAGAGGAAGGAGAAGAACAAAAAAAACGCGAAATAAACAGAAAAGGAAGGGAGATGGAATAGTTTTAGGAAGAAATAAGAAAAAGAAAAAAACAAGCATGTAAAGACAGACAGACAGTTATCGATCTACGATAGGGATCCCTGTGTCTCACTAGAAAGACTGAGGTGGGTTCTCAAAACAAAGATGGAGGGCTGTTTGACATTTTTCGACCTTCCACAACAAGACATCATTTTTGATCGAATTTTCATCTATTTCTATCTGGACGAGATCTACAAATATCGGAGAATAAGTCATTCATTCAAGAAGCTATGTGAGAAGTACTTTGAAACCTGTTCTGTGTTTGATATTAGTCGTTTTTCGTCCAATATCACTTTGAGCTCAGAACTACTGGAGCGTCTTACTAAAAACAATTTTTCTCTTCACTCTCTAATTCTACAAAATCCTAGGTTTCTTCTTGAGGACAGCATTGTGATTGATATTTTAAAGCAAAATACTAACTTAAAGAAGCTGAATTTAACTGATTGTCGTATGTTAACAAGTGTCGTCATCTCAAAACTTGCAGAATGTTGTTCTCAGCTACGTGAAGTGATTCTCTATAACTGCATATGGGTAGCCCCTCGAGCTCTTGCTGATGTCTTCAAAAACTGTCACCATTTAGAAAAAGTAGATCTTACAAGCTGTAGCAGGATGGATGGCGATTGCGTGTCAAGTTTAGCAGAAAACTGTCCGAAACTTACGTTTTTGCGACTAAACAAAGTGATCGCGTTTGATGTGGATATTGATAAAATAGCTGCGCACTGCTCTGCCCTCACTCATGTAGGCCTTAGCGGCTGTTTCTTATTAACAGATTCATGCCTTGAAACTCTTGTTTTCAATTGTCCTAATTTAAAATTTGTTGAAGTGCATCAATGTAAAATGATGACAAAAAAGGGTTTGCAACTGTTATGGAGCCGGAATATTAAAACAGATGTTTCAAAAGAATTTGTTGAAAAGTCGAAATTTTGGTCGTAAAGGATGACTCTCTTGCAACAGAAAATGTGATGTTAAAACATTAAATGAAAAAAATACATATCAAACAAAGAGGTAAAAACTAGTAAGAAATACTAGATAGGACTGTGTCTGTGTTTTTAGAAAACCAGTTGTAAAATTTGATGATAAGTTGCGTTTATTACTCCAACGAAGGACTACTTCTTAAAAATTAGTTAGCACTATTGTCACTAAACGGTGT
The DNA here is from genome assembly GCA_918843875.1 of Diadumene lineata. Taxonomy (NCBI): domain Eukaryota; kingdom Metazoa; phylum Cnidaria; class Anthozoa; order Actiniaria; family Diadumenidae; genus Diadumene; species Diadumene lineata. Next base: position 125,997 of record OU974076.1, on the reverse strand, counting down.
ACAACTTATCATCACATTTTACAAATCAAACAATATTAATTATGAAATTACAATACAATACAAATTTGAGGTATTTAGAAACTTGAATGTTTCTTTGCCTTGAAAATTAAAATGACTTGACAATTAAGACTGGATTGTTTCTTGTTTATCAGTTTATCTCTGCAGGAAGGCTTGTACTTTGGTTCTGTAAGTCTAACTTAAGTAGCTTCATATTCTTTGAAGTTTGATATCAATTTGTTGGTCATTGTCCCCAATTTAATGCCTTAACTGGACAAGTATGCACACATAGAACTGCTTGCATTCAACCACTAGTGGTTAACTATAAAGCTAGCAGTGGCCAACTGTACTTGTTGTAATCTGTTGATAAGATAGTCGGGCATATAGATGTAACAGAGGCTATCAATCAAAAGTGCATAGTGTTTCAGTTTTTTAAGAGCAGATAAAATGACACTGATAAATGTTTGATTTAGTATCAATGTGTCATTTTATATGGTGATAATTTGAGTGCATTGCCAAGAAGATGAATATTTGTAATCTTGGATTGAAAAAAAAAAAAAAAAAAAAAAAAAATTGTAATAAAATGAGCAATTTAATTTTGATTAACTTACTTATAGCTAAAAAACAAGGAAACAATAAATCTATCTGCATTGTTGTTTATGAACTTTCACACTTGATTGTAACTATATTTACATAGCAAATTATTTAATTACCTGATGATGTTGTAAACTTAATATTGAGATGGCAACCAAACTTTGTCTGTTACAATGAGTTTCCAGTTTGCTACAATATCATTTTTTTATCAGAATTTCCTCTTCTTTCTTCTGGACCACTTATTTTTCATCTCCTTTACTATTATATGCATAGTTTTTGGGATCCCTGTGGATTAGTCACGAGACCAAATCATACCAGTTGCCCATATAAGGGAAAACCAAATGACTAAACACTCTTCCTGTACAAATCTTCCTCCTCCCATTGAAGTCATTTGCACTGCGAGCTTTGCGAAAAATCGTTCATTTTATACTCATCTTTAAGTCAAAACCCAAAATGTCGAAAGATCTAGCTTCATTGGTTTCTCGTCTCGAAGCTGTAACCACAAGACTTGAATCGTGCGCTTCAAAAAGAGATGGCGGTGCTGCTTCCAGCTCGGAAGGTAAAATTGATAAACTTTTATGAATTACTTTCTATATCGTTTTGAATATCTAACCTCTATTTTTTCCGTGAATTAACTACTGTAGATAATGGAGAGATTGTTGAAGCATACGACAAGGTATACTGAATGATTTTGTACTTGTTTTTGTGCAAATCGTCTTTGTGTCAGAAGTTTTGACTTCAATGGAATTTCTCACCCTTCGACTATCTGTTGCTTCAATCAAATTACAATTGATGAAATTCACCATTTTAACTATGATTTTATGCTATATTTAATTATATGTATTGTTGTTTGTGCTTCAGTTATTGTCAGGGGAATTAGCTAAATTAATCTCACTGTCAAACCAGATAGGAGGCGATCTAGCCGAACAGGTAAAGCCCATCAAATACATTGTCAAATGCTGCTTCAGCTTTTCATTTTTAATCAAGTTAATTTGCATATACTAAATTTCCAGTAGTTTAATAATGTACAAATTTCAATATATTCACCGATTTAAGTGCTTATATAAACTTGAAGGCTCTATATATGCCATCTGATGACTGTATCGTTCACCGCTGTCAACTTCAATTGGCTCATTCAGGCCAGGTTTGTCCACTATTCAGACTAGCTGTCAACACATTACAAAAAGGAAATATTCCTACACAGCCTTCTCAAATGAAATGAAGGAGTACACAACATGCATCCACTGTATGTATAGTATAGATATCATATCAAGCAATGACATCTATTTTATGTTCCTGAAAACTTCACAAGCACCCAGATAACATCAACTCATCAACATCACTTAAACCTGAGATCAATAATAATAATAAATAAATGCTTATATAGTGCATCCTAAAGCCTCAATGCACTTTACATGTTTATATAATATAAATCTGAAGTTTATAATTCTATTTTATAATATTTGTAAAAGTATTTTCAAAAAGATGAGTTTTAGATTTTTTTATCAATTGTTTTAGAGAGTCAGCATTTTTTAGTTCTTCAGGTAATGAGTTCCACATTTTATGCTAGCAACAGAAAAGGCAGCATGACCATAGAAAGCAGTGCTTGTAGATGGTACTGAAAGTAGATTATGACGAGCAGATCTTAGTTGTCAAGATGGCTTGTATCTATGGAGACTTGCGATACATGGATGAGACAGACCATTCAAATATCAGCTACTTACACACCAACTTTGTTGACTACATACTACTTGTTTGCCAATTATCTTCAGGAAGGAGTGGTGTTAGATAAGCGTGTTTTTGTTTGGGGAGGGGGTAAATGTTATATTTTGATAGATAAAATAATAGATGCCGTACCATATAGCAAAGAAAACTTGGTGCCTTTCTCGTGTGATAATAGTATATTGTATTGTTTGAAATTTTGTAAAGATGTGAAAATTTTGATTTTTCTTTCAGGTTAAGCTTTTGCACAATGGCTTTAAGGCACAGAGGGCGTTTCTTGTTATTGTGTCCAAGCACAAAACACCGTCTCCTGTAAGTGGAATAAAACCTTTTGACAATATGGCCAACAATTGCTGTTTTCAATAGTACCTATTTCAATACTAGAGATGGAAATAGACTGCAATTCAAAGATAGCTGTAATATTTGTGACATTGATTTTCTATTGTGCTAATCATTGTTCCTTACTACAGGACATTCTTCAAATGCTTCTGCAACCAACTTCAGCCAGTGTAAGCGCTGTGCAGGTTAGTAAGATTTGTTAGCATTACCCAGACCTTTCTGAAGATACAAGCATTTTATAAAATTGATATATCTCCAGATTTTAGTTATAATTTAATGTGGAACATAGCTCCACATAGTTGTCTAAATGATGATTTTGTTTGAGCTACATACTATACCTGAAAAAACCATTATATAATAGAATATGCTTACTTTTCAAATTAACGGATAATTAAAAACCCAAGAAACAAAAACAATTCCTTCATTTTTTAGATTATTTTTTCTGATATGCACTCACCTGCAAGTAAACAAGGCATTGTTATTTATTTGAGGCATTTTCCTTACAAAAAACCTTTTTTAGTGAGAAAGCAAGCAAAATTAAAACTAAAGTACATTTTTTAGTCATTTTTTGTCACGATAATTAGCTTGAATAAGCAGTTAGGCTATCATGGAAGTCTATTCTTTGAACACAGGATTCCAACTTTTATAATGACTTGACATAGTCTGCACAGGGAAAGCACAGGGAGCCTCATTCCAAAACCAGTCCAGTAATTGTGTTGGTTTGTTGTCATGTTAGGAATTTAGGGAGAAACACAGATCCAGTAAACTGTTCTCTCACCTGAGTGCACTGAGTGAAGCTGTACCTTCTCTTGGATGGGTTACTGTGGTAAGTTATATCTTCTAAAGATTTTGTAATTTAATGTAATTTATAGTTGAGTAAATAAACATTTTCTTTGTTGTTTGTTAATCCATTCATTCTTATTGGAACAGGTAAAAGGTTCTAACTATGTTAAGGAGGTACTAGAATCTTCTCAGTTCTACTTGAACCGTGTGATCAAGGACCATAAGCAAAGGTGAATTTGATTGTTGCTAACTTTGAACTCACTTCATTAATAAAATCAATCAGAAAATACAGTAGACACTGATAATAGTAATGATAATAATAATGATATAACAATAGCAAGTTATTTCTTGTGGAGCGCAACCCACAGAATATTTAAAAATAACATAGTTATTGGTGGTCTGCATTCACTACTTCAAAAAATCACTCCCTGACTTTAACATCATATACAGTAGTTCTTATCAAAATTAACAAAACAAATATACATTTCCACAAGATTTTAGCAAGAAAGTGTTTGTGCAATAGATATCTGTTCAATAGTTCTAATTCCATTATTTTGTGTAGACCAACTAAAGTCTATGAAAATACTGCAGGAATAAAACTATCAAGCTAAGCTTTAAAGTCTTAATTGATAATGTGTACAATAGCATCCATAGTCCAGCTTCTGTAAACCATCCTCAGTCTTCCTTCTACACAGCTTTGCAGTGTTGAGCCTCCAATGCAACCTAGGGTTAGGGTTAGGGTTAGTTTTGCAGTGTTGAGCCTCCAGTGCAACCTGGATTAGTAAAATTCTTGTCAATTTATTGCAGTTGCGATTACAAATGCAGCTTTGAATTTCTCCTCAAAATATTTTAAGACAGTTGTGGTCCAGCCAAATTCTACATAATGGTATGATGCTCTTACAACTTGAGCCAACTGGGTGGTGCTCTATTTTTTCAAGATGTGCACAAAATTAGCATGACTGGTTTATATTGCCACAATTCCAATTCAAAGCTATTATTAGCTATTTTGATACCACATCTAGAAATGGTTTATGTTACATGTTTTGTTGCAAATAGCTTGGCAGATATGGTAGGTGATGTATTGTTTATTGTAGTGATTCCAAGCACTGTGACTGGGCCAAGGCTGTCAAAGCAGTGTTTGAACAACTGATCCAGTATATCAAGGACCATCATGCATCTGGATTAAAGTGGAATCCTAGTGTAAGTCATCTTCATTATCAACTGGATCATCCTTATATAGGGCCTATCTATTTAAAAAAATTATCTGACATCATCATTACCATTATCATCACCATCATTACCATTATCATCACCATCATTACCATTATCATCACCATCATTACCATTATCATCACCATCATTACCATTATCATCATCAGCATTACCATCATCATCATTACCATTATCATCATCACCATCATCACTGTTATCATCATCACCATTATCGTTATCATCATCAACATTATCATTAGCTATTTTCTTCAAAGACAACATTGATGTAAAAAACAGTTGTTATTGCAAATAGAATATTGGTTACGAGTGAACACATCTGTTGTAATTCCCAGGGACCACCTGCTACTGCTGGAGGAGCACCACCATCAGGAGCTGGAGCACCTCCACCACCTCCCCCTCCTGCTGTAGTACCCCCTTCTGCACCAGCAGGAGATCAGGGAACACAGAGCAGTGGTGCAGCATCTGCTGTCTTCAGTCAGATCAACAAAGCTGGCACTAACATTTCATCTGGTAAGGGTATTGATGATTGATGGATGGATGGAAAACTGTCATCTTGCAAGGGTAATGGTAATGTGAATATATTGAATGATGGATGGATGGATAACTGTCATTTGGTAATTGTAATGGTAATGTGAATATATTGAATGATGGATGGATGGATAACTGTCATTTGGTAATTGTAATGGTAATGTGAATATATTGATTGATGGATGGATGGATAACTGTCATTTGGTAATTGTAATGGTAATGTGAATATATTGATTGATGGATGGATGGATAACTGTCATTTGGTAATTGTAATGTGAATATATTGAATGATTGATGGATGGATAACTGTCATTTGGTAATTGTAATGTGAATATATTGAATGATGGATGGATGGATAACTGTCATTTGGTAATTGTAATGGTAATGTGAATATATTGAGTGATGGATGGATGGATAACTGTCATTTGGTAATTGTAATGTGAATATATTGAATGATTGATGGATGGATAACTGTCATTTGGTAATTGTAATGTGAATATATTGAATGATGGATGGATGGATAACTGTCATTTGGTAATTGTAATCGTAATGTGAATATATTGATTGATGGATGGATGGATAACTGTCATTTGGTAATTGTAATCGTAATGTGAATATATTGATTGATGGATGGATGGATAACTGTCATTTGGTAATTGTAATCGTAATGTGAATATATTGAATGATTGATGGATGGATAACTGTCATTTGGTAATTGTAATGTGAATATATTGAGTGATGGATGGATGGATAACTGTCATTTGGTAATTGTAATGTGAATATATTGAATGATTGATGGATGGATAACTGTCATTTGGTAATTGTAATGTGAATATATTGAATGATGGATGGATGGATAACTGTCATCTCGCAAGGGTAATGTGAATATATTGAGTGATGGATGGATGGATAACTGTCATTTGGTAATTGTAATGTGAATATATTGAGTGATGGATGGATGGATAACTGTCATTTGGTAATTGTAATGTGAATATATTGAGTGATGGATGGATGGATAACTGTCATTTGGTAATTGTAATGTGAATATATTGATTGATTGATGGATGGATAACTGTCATTTGGTAATTGTAATGTGAATATATTGAATGATTGATGGATGGATAACTGTCATTTGGTAATTGTAATGTGAATATATTAAATGATTGATGGATGGATAACTGTCATTTGGTAATTGTAATGGTAATGTGAATATATTGAGTGATGGATGGATGGATAACTGTCATTTGGTAATTGTAATGGTAATGTGAATATATTGAGTGATGGATGGATGGATAACTGTCATTTGGTAATTGTAATCGTAATGTGAATATATTGAATGATGGATGGATGGATAACTGTCATTTGGTAATTGTAATGGTAATGTGAATATATTGATTGATGGATGGATGGATAACTGTCATTTGGTAATTGTAATCGTAATGTGAATATATTGATTGATGGATAGATGGATAACTGTCATTTGGTAATTGTAATGGTAATGTGAATATATTGAATGATGGATGGATGGATAACTGTCATTTGGTAATTGTAATCGTAATGTGAATATATTGAATGATGGATGGATGGATAACTGTCATTTGGTAATTGTAATGGTAATGTGAATATATTGATTGATGGATGGATGGATAACTGTCATTTGGTAATTGTAATCGTAATGTGAATATATTGATTGATGGATAGATGGATAACTGTCATTTGGTAATTGTAATGGTAATGTGAATATATTGAATGATGGATGGATGGATAACTGTCATCTCGCAAGGGTAATGGTAATGTCAAATTGATTGATGGATTAATGGATGGATGGATGACAGTCATCTGGTATGGGTAATGTTCAATATTGAATGATGGATGGATGGATACCAGTTATTCACTAGGGTACACTTATCTTATTGCATTGCTGTTTTGTATTTTTTTTTCCACAGGATTACGTAAAGTCACTGATGACATGAAGACACACAAGAACCCCAAACTACGTCAGACTAGTGTTGTGCCAAGCAAACCCCAACCAGCAGCTAAAGGAGGCCCAGCCCACAAACCAACAGCCCCTGTCAAGAAACCACCAGTATTTGAAAACCAAGGGGGAAAGAAATGGGTTGTGGTAAGGATCTTACTTGAGTAACTTCTTTATCATGACATCTAACATGTTGTTACAATGTTGTCCAAAATATTTAGCTTGAAAAGAACAACTTATTATTTATTCAGACAAAATAGAAAACCATGAAAGTACTGATTGGTTCAAGTGGACATTGAATATAAGTGGTTTACATTGAAGTCCATACATTTTTATAGGATCTCCTTTATTCATGTCTTTAAATAGATACTAGTGAATCCATAGTCACATAGTTGGCATTAATAAAACTGATTCAAATTGAAAAAGAAAGACCGCTCTGGCGTTTCACACATTTACTCAGTATCCAATTGTATGTGTATGTAATGTTTGTTGTTTTTCTGCAGGATTACCAAGAAAACAACCGTAACTTGGTGATCAATGGGGAGATGCACCAGACTGTTTATATGTACATGTGCAAAGGAAGTACATTGCAGGTTAAAGGCAAAGTCAACTCTATTACGCTTGGTATGATTTAGTTTTTGACATATCATATCATTACTATCTGACATAATCATATCATAATATTTTAATTGTTGTTCTGTTGTACACAACTGTTTTCACACAGTATTGTCCATATTTTACAATGTTATAAAGTGAGCCTCTTGGTAGGTAGGTCATGACAGAGAATCATTAACAGTCACATAGGAACTAGCAAGTCCTTTTCTTTTCTAAGTAGTTGAAATGTGTTTCAAGAGTGTTTAATATGTTTTTGTCATTAGATAACTGCAAGAAGTGTGCTGTTGTCTTTGATAATGTTGTGGCAACGTGTGAGTTTATCAACTGTCAGAGTGTACAGTGTCAGGTGAGATATTCTATCCATCCCTTCCTCTCTTTCTCATTTTCTATAGTTGATAACCCATTGATAGGCACTGTCCATGTATTGTAGGTTACTGGTAAAGTTCCAACTATCTCCATCGATAAGACTGATGGTTGTCAAGTATTCCTAAGCAAGGATTCCATCAATGCTGAAATAGTCTCTGCTAAGTCATCAGAGATGAATGTTCTCATCCCTAAGGCTGATGGGGATATGGTAGGCTTTATGTTTGTAATCAATATTACATCAATTGTCATCATTACAACCAATCTGCACCATCATGATCACCACTATCTGTCTGTGAAGGGATCATCTTAATTATTACAACCAATCTGCACCATCATGATCACCACTATCTGTCTGTGAAGGGATCATCTTAATTATTACAACCAATCTGCACCATCATGATCACCACTATCTGTCTGTGAAGGGATCATCTTAATCATTACAACCAATCTGCACCATCATGATCACCACTATCTGTCTGTGAAGGGATCATCTTAATCATTACAACCAATCTGCACCATCATGATCACCACTATCTGTCTGTGAAGGGATCATCTTAATTATTACAACCAATCTGCACCATCATGATCACCACTATCTGTCTGTGAAGGGATCATCTCAATTATTACAACCAATCTGCACCATCATGATCACCACTATCTGTCTGTGAAGGGATCATCTTAGTTATTACAACCAATCTGCACCATCATGATCACCACTATCTGTCTGTGAAGGGATCATCTTAATCATTACAACCAATCTGCACCATCATGATCACCACTATCTGTCTGTGAAGGGATCATCTTAGTTATTACAACCAATCTGCACCATCATGATCACCACTATCTGTCTGTGAAGGGATCATCTTAGTTATTACAACCAATCTGCACCATCATGATCACCACTATCTGTCTGTGAAGGGATCATCTTAATCATTACAACCAATCTGCACCATCATGATCACCATTATCTGTCAATTATTGTCATTCTTGCTAATATGATGTGTTTATTTTATTCCAGGCTGAATACCCATTACCAGAGCAGTATAAATCCAAGTGGGATGGCAAGGCTTTTGTTACTGTACCTGCAGATAATTAAGCTACTCTGGTAGTATCTTTTAACAATCGATAATTCCCACCATCCAATAGTAGTTGTCTTATGTCAGTCATAATTCATCCTGGTGTTGATGAGCCATTCATAAGAGACAAAGATAACAAATTTTGTTTAGTGCATGCCTTACTTAGTTTCTATTGTTTTCTACTATGGAATACACAGGGAGGAGTATTGCTAGGCAGAGTGGACCTGGGAGAACTACAATTCTCTTTAGTAGTCTCTCTTTTGTATTTGATTCCTGATTAGAAATATGAGAGAATCTGTGGACTGGATATGCTCTTCTCATCTCACATGATCTCTGGTAACTCTAGCCTTGTTAACCCTGGTTAACTCAAATATTCCACAGTATCATTATCGGTTCAACTGGTGTTTGATTGTGGATAATAGCATATTAGATTATGCACAAATGAGGGACTCTGCTAGCAGGAAAGGAGAACATTTTCTGTCAGGTAGACACTGTATTCAACATTTCAGTACATTATCTACCTGTTGAAGACGATCAGTGAATGTTAACATTTCAGTACATTATCTACCTGATGAAGATGACCAGTGAATGCTTGTTTTTTATTAATGGCTTTAGTTGGATGATGATTAACTCTGTTGTAAGGCATCATCTTAGAGAATGAATTAGGACAGACATAAATACCTTTACAATCACAATTATATTGGATAATTCATAGAAAGAAAAGACTTACAGGTATATAATGAATGATCTTTTGTAAACATACTGCACAGAACAAATTGGTTAATAAATGCAATTAGATTTTGTCTTGTATTGTCTTGAGATTAAAAGGGTTCTATCAACCTACACTACAGGGTATTATTACTCTATCAAAGGACTTATGTCCAAAATGTCACTATCGTCTCAAAAGAGGGGGGTATATTTTTCTTGAACATTGATGACTTAGGGGGGAGGGAGGCATTTTAATTTTGACTGAAAAAAAATTTCAGGACATATGACCCAAACAGTACACAATGAAAATCTTTCATCCTTTTTTGTAGGAACAACGGGGGAGGGGGCATTCATAGACTGGGGTATATTTCTGAAAAGTTTTTTGTGTGTGTGTGTATGTATGTGGGGGGGGGGGGGTACACTTCTCCAACAAGACCATTGAGAAACCCTGCCCCCCCCCCCCTGCGAAGTAATGAACAATCGGTCCCTTATCCCTAACATTCAAACGTTATCCGTAAAGAGCAGATGACTTCTTTCTGCTGAGAACACCCTAAAAAAACAAATCTTGAGGGTTTCCACAGTAATTCAATAGTTGTGCCCGTGGAAAGAGTTGGCTATTCAACACTAAAACGACCGAATATTTGCCCTCCAAGTTGAAAAAAACATGATAAAATGTGAAAAAATAAAGGATACCTTACCCCAGACTGTGTAGGGAGGTATCTATCATTTTTCCCGCGAACTTGCTATCCAAAGTGTGCGAGGTTACAAAGCAAATTTAGATCATGATGTCCTGGATTTGACACTCGGCCGAAAAAAGAAAAAAACATGTCTGTCGATATTAACTATCTTCCAGAGGCGGTTCTACTTAAGATATTTTCTATCCTTGGCTCTGAAAGGCTGTGTAATCTATTTCGACTGCGCCTTGTATGTCAAAGATGGAAAACTTTAGCATCGGATTGCAGTCTCTGGAGGAAAATCTCTCTGCACAACAACAAATATTTTGATATTGTTGTGCTAAAACGAATTGTATCATGGTGTAGCAGCATCAAAGAAGTTGACCTTAGGTCTTGTGCTAAACTTGACGATGAATGCATCCAGTTTATTGCAGAAAATTGTCCTAAACTCGAAGTTCTTCGAGTTAAAAACTGCGCCTTAAGCGATATTGGTGTGTACAAATTGTCAAAGTATTGTCCATGTTTGCAAAAATTGACCATAAGTTATCGAGACGATAACAGTTTGACATCATATGCTCTAATTGAGCTATTGAAAAAATGCCCGAATCTGGACGAAGTTATTATATTCTTTGACGATGAAGAAGCAAATAACGATGTGATTCATAGTGAAAACACATTTTTGATATCAGAAGTAATGGTCGAAAAAATAATGAGTGGGAATATTAAACGTTTTTACTGTAAAAATGCTTCATTTACGTCCGAGACAATGTTCCAAGGTAATGCATATGGTAGTGTGGTTAATGAAACCTTAGTTGAAATTGGGCTTCCAAGATGTATGGATTTGACCAATCAGACATTGTACAATATCGGTTGCAGTTGTCCAAACTTGAGATCATTAGATGTGTCTTACTGCCCAGGTATTAGTGATGTAGGAATGATAGCTCTGGCTGAGTTCTGCCCCCTTTTGAACAATGTTAACCTAATGGCCTGTCAAAGTATAACAGATATTGCCATGGAATGCTTGGCAAGGACATGTAAGAACTTACAGTCTTTGTGTGTTGCAGGCTCTGAGTTGCCCCATCCCATGGGAAACATAACAGATGTTGCCATTAAAAGTATTGCTAATGAGTGCCCAAATCTTTGTAAGCTTGATGTCAAGTGGTGTCAAGGAGTTACAGATGTGGGCATTAGCACCATAGCAACTAACTGTCCTAACCTGACTTCTCTCAATGTCAGTGGCTGCCTTGCAATAACAGACGTATGCATGCTTGTTGTTGCAGCATATTCAAAGAATCTTGAAAGTTTAAACATTACAGAGTGTTTAAGGGTTACAAGTGCAAGTGTGAATGCTGTTGCACAGAATTGCACCAAACTCCAACACTTGGACATGCAAGTGTGTTCATATATTGCAGATTTGGATTTTAGGTCTGATGCATGTAGCTATCTTCCTCTGCAACAAATAGATTTATCCTATTGCACTAAATTAACAGATGATTGTATTAAGTGCATAACATGTGTATGCAATCAGCTGACATATATAAGCCTAGCAGGCTGCCGACATGTTACTGATGCAGGGGTCAAGTATATCAGTCAAAACTGTCCCGTACTACATTACTTGGATATATCATTCCGAGGGTCACAGTCTAACACTCGTCTAAGTACAGATTCCCTGATAGCTCTAGCTAACAAATGTCAACAACTAGTATATGTTGATTTGATTGGCTGCTGGATGGTGACAGAGGAATGTATCAAGACCTTTATTGACCAGTGTGGTTATTTGAGTCAGTTGAGTGTCAGTCAACTTAGTGAACAAGGATCAACATGTGATCAAATACAGTGTCTAGTAGACTTAGTCAGTAAGTATCGTCTATTTTGTAACATTGATAGAGTCTCAAGATCCATGAGAAATGGTAAACTAGCTGAAAGTTTTATAATAAACATGTCCTCACAAGTTTTATAATTTCACAAACTGAACATTTCTCTCTGAAATGTTTGTGACAAGTACCAGTATGTTATTATTGCAGTTGTAAAATTATCAAGCAAGGTTTTTTTGGGGTTAAAATATTATACCTCTCAAGTATGTAATTCTTTATTTATATCTTTACTTATAACATAAGAGTGTCACAGGTGTATCCCACATATTAGCTAATGGTATTCAATAGAAACTAGATTCTGATTGGCTCTGCAATACAATCTTTATCTAAACTAGATTCGGGTTGGCTCTACAATACAATCTTTATCTAAACTAGATTCTGATTGGCTCTGCAATTACAATCTTTATCTAAACTAGATTCTGATTGGCTCTACAATACAAATTTATCTTTATCTAAACTAGATTCTGATTGGCTCTACAAGACAATCTTTATCTAAACTAGATTCTGATTGGCTCTGCAATACAATCTTTATCTACATAAACATTGTTTCAAAAGATGGTCACCATCATCATCTTCTTTCAGCATCCAAGACTGTGAAAGATAGTATTATAGGTTTTTGTTTGTGAACATATAGTTAATGTTAGTAGTTAAGTTTAGAGTGTAAGTGTTAAATGAACATACTGTTTTCTTCAGGGTTGGTCCAATAATTTTAGCATGAATTTCAAGCACAAAATTTGAATTTTCGACTTTGATCACTAACAACCTTGCAACAATAATTTATCTCCTGTTTGACAGTAGTTTGAAATGAAAACTGGAGCCTTCCTCAAATGCATGGGCTTTGAGGGCTTTTCAAATGCACTTAACAATGTCTTTTCATTTCCCAGAGCTTTTTACAGAGTAGCACAAACCTCAGGTTTATAACAATTTAGCTAGTAGATAAGAGCATTGGTAATTACAGACATTCATCAAACCCTGTTTATAACAATTTAGCTAGTAGATAAGAGCATTGGTAATTACAGACATTCATCAAACCTTCTCAAACTCATTAATAATTCATAGCTTTTTTAACCAGTAGCATCTGCATATTTGAGTCATGTGCAAAGTTTGGATACCGCGATCCAACATCGTCATGCAAATTAGATCCAACGTCCTAGGATTTGGATATTTGATCCAAACCTCTCGCATGCGAATCCATCTATATAACCACTGAGCTAACTATGATTTATTTGACAAACTAAGCAAACAACTTACGTTATAATCAAGCAATTCATATTTAATAAAGCAATTCAGTCATCATTTAGCAATTCCAATTCAGTTGCAATCAAACAATTCAGTTACAATCAAACAATTATATATGTTCTAATTAAACAATTCAGTTATAATGATGCAATTCAGTTAGTCAAACAATTCAATAGTCATTCACTCGATACTACTTGGTATTGTAAAACACTTTAATTTTACAATTTGTAAACATGGCTCTTGAGTTTTCGGATTGCGAAAGCGAAGAGACGAATTGTTACCTGTCATTTCAAATACTATTTCGCAAGTGAATTGATAAAACACCTTCAATCTTTTATAGCTGCTTAAGCAAATTTAACTATACCCAAGAGGCTAACAAAGTATAGCAAAGTGTTTTATACTGCATTCCAGATGGCATACCACTACAAAGGAACTCCTTTGTTCAAATCAATTTAGGTTCTAACACTGCTTTAAAGTTATGAATTTTAAATGATAGTTAGATCAAAAACTCGTGCTTCGTGTTTCATCACAGGACCCAAACACCTCAAAGGTGCTAAAATACCGAGAAGGTGATGATAGGCCTCGTGCTTTCATCACCTTCTCGGTATTTGGATCCCGTGATGAAACACTCGCACTCGTATTTGATCTATTACATAAAATACACAAACTATTGATAGATATACAATTACAAGCTTACAAACAATACATGTAGTTACTAAACAGTCATATCGGTGGAGTGTAAACACACAAGAGAATTAGCATAGCATATATTTTGCACACATTTAGTGTTTGTATACAAAATGTTATAAACTGATAGAACAGTTTCTTTTCCATAGGTTGTTTTTGAAAGATAAAAGCCTTACAATGTGACTTTGTTTGACCTGATTCTATTTGAAGATGGCATTCAAATGTGCCACCCCATGCTAGAATTGCATAGGATATTGTGTGATGAGAAATTGGTTTCAACTGTTTGATGGATAAATATTTTAGTGTGCATTGGTATTGTTAGTTGTGAACACAATAGTATTTTAAAAATACAGATTTCAAAATTTTAATTGAACAATTACAAGATAATGATGTGTGTGATGAAGACAAAGGTGCAAGTACCACATTGTGTGTTTATGAAACAACTGATTGATATTGTGAGAACTCAAACAGTTTTTTATTGGTATCATTAAAAATTAACAAAGTTTGGCTACAATAAAGCAATTCTTAGAATCCACTGCTTATTTTTGCAACCTAGGTTGAAGAATCAAATAATATTGTTTGTAAAATGTTCTTAAGAAATAATAAAATCGTTACTATCATATTCATACATTTTATAAGTAAGGATTTTAATTTTTTAATGTTATTTATAATATTGTTTAATCTAAGTGTCCAAAATGTTAATTTATCATTAGCTATATTAGCTTTCGTATAGGTATATAAAATACATTTGTTATGCATGTCATTAAAACTGAGGTTGGTCTGCAACAGAATGTGAACTACTATCTTGCCATCATTCTAAAATATGAAATACTAAATTTGTTACATGTTGTAATATTTTTGTTCGATTCCTCTGACAAGCAGAGTCTCTCCAGCAATCTTGGGTCCTTTTCTTTCAACCAACATTGATGTTCTCTGATAATTCATCTCCCCACAGTTGGCACATGTTAGTTTAGGCATCTTGGTTCCGTAGCTCACAGTCCTCTGACTGCAGTGTTTACATACAAAGAAACGTTTATGTGTGGTAGTTTTCTTGATGGGGTGATGTTCCTTGAAGCAGAGGTCAGAAGCACTTTCGGCAACATAGTTGCACTTCTTACAACTGTATACCAATACTGCTATTTCTTTGATGGCGTCGAGTTTTTCTTCTAAATTCTCTTTCTTTTCCAGTTCATTGAAGTATTTCTCTTCTCTTTCTGCTTGCATGGCTTTCACTTGTCCAACATGCAACGACTTTGCTTTGATGAGTCTTTTCCTTTCTTCAGAATCGCAATCAAACTCGTCAAACTCTGGGCCAAGAAGTCGTCGTTTCTTGGTCTGTGTAGGAGAGATTTTGTCAACTTCTTCAGGTGAATCTATATTACTTTCAACTCGTTCTATAAGAGTTTTCTCTGACATAGGAGAGCGTTTCTTTTTTATAGCATTAGGATCAAGTTTGGCAATAGGACCCTTGTTTTGGATGATAAACTTTGCATGTTTTCTAGCTAAAGATACACTGTTACATGACTTGATGGATGGTTTGTTACTGAACACTATGTCCCCTCCAGGGCGAAATCCTCTACCCAACATTGGAGTATCACTGGACTTAGGCTTGTCCAGATCTCTGCGATAATCTTTAAGCAACTGAGATGCTGATGTCTTGGTAGCACTATTGTTTTCTTTGGCTTCATTCTGTTCTTTCTCATTATAAAGATGCTTAGAAAGATTTCTTGTCCCTGCTGTTGGTATGGACAACAAATCAAGAAAGACATCAGATGGCTGATTATCTGATTTGCTGATAGTAATTGGGTCTTTCTCCTTGCTGTTACTTGCACCTGATTTATCATCATCTAGCTTAGCCTTTTCTTTACTAAGAAGCTTATTGCTGACATTATTTAGCAGCTTTGCTTTGGTAACATTCTGAATTGCAGACAGTGTTACACTTTTAGACTTTTGTGATGGAGGACTGTTGACTTGCAAAGATTTCCCTTGATACATAAAAGTAGAGTTACTCATATCTTTATGCAATTTCTTCATTAACTGACCCTTGGGAGGTCCAGATGATGACTGGAATTCCATTCTCCTAGACTTGACTTTCTTGTATGCTGAGTTAACATGGTACTCGCAGTACTCTCCATACTGCTTATTAACAAAATTGCTGCACTGTCGTCCATCTGCTCTTGTATGACCCATGCAATGACCAAAATCACGACTGGCTCCTAACAACATCAATTTCTGAGGATTATCTAGACATAAAGCTAGCTCTTCAGACTGTTTTTCTTTGGCGGGAAGAATAGTTGGGTTAAGGACTGAGATCACACTACCTTCAGTAATCTTCCAGTGTGTTTTATAAACTTCACCAAATAAAAACAATGCAACAGTGTTATTTGCAGAGGTTATCCCTAGATCAGATAACTTCCAAATACCATAGGTTTTTCCATTAGAGCTTGTTTTTGGTGGAATTTTCTTGACAATCACAGCAGTTGTAACCCAGTCGTAATCAATATCTTTCCCTCTTACTTTAGACGAGATCTGTGATACTGGAATGAACTTACGACCCTCCATTTTTGTGTTTAGTTTGTAGGAAGAAATCAATGGATTTATGATATAGAACCCAGAAAACTTATCCCATAAACTATCACCTTCGCCTTTCGATGACTTCTCTTTCGATAGCTCCTCTGCTTTTCGTTTTTGCTGTGGGTGTGATGATATGATAAGCTTCGGTGTTGTTTTCTTTGTAATGTTGTTAGAAGAAGTACTTGGAGCCGATTTCGATTCAACAGTTTTCGAGTTCGATACCTTTTCTTCGACTTGATCGGCCACTTCATTGAGAGCTTCATTAGAATCATCATCTAGTAAAGCTGTTAGCATAGAAATTTCGTCTTCGTTTTCCATTCTAAAGTGTAAAAAATTGTAGAGAAATCAAATTGATATCGAGTCGTGATTTTGCCGCCTTTTTCTGAACATATTTTAGGTTCTAGTCTCTCACATTCACAGGGTACCCGGTTCAGCGGTAGTCATTGGCATGGACATGTACATTATTAACTTGCAACATCAAAATCATTGATAAACGCAAGTGTTAAAATCAAAGAAAAATATATAGGGAAGTAAAGTTCAAGAAAAAAGAAAGAAAAAAAGTATTAAAAAAGTATTTTTCAAAAAGTATAAAAAAAGAAGAATGGAGATAGATAGGTAGATAGATTTATTGCAGTATATACCTAGCAGCCAGAAGGCTGAATTGCGTACAAATTACATAATTATTATTTGTGATAACACCATAGTTAATATTAACTATGATAACACATAGCTGGAATAAACGTGTTCTCAAAGCGATTTGTTTTACATTTTGGCAAAATAAATAATCTTTTATTTCACGTATCATAATTGTTCTGGTGTTCTTTCGGGAGCAGCCCTGCAAGTTTGTGTTTGTAATCATCAGTAATTTTTTTAAACAAACTTTGGCACTGACATATCCTTCTTGGAGGGGGGACTTTTTATGAAAATGAGATTTTTTTAAGGACCCTTGAACAGGATTACGAAAAAAAATAAATCTCTTACACTAAAAAAAACAAAAACTCTTTTTAACATTTTTCTTGAATCCAATTCCTGCTGTATTTGAACTGCATTGAAGCTATACAAAAAAACTTCCTTAGATTGCACATTGAGTTTTGAGTACGGTACGATTGACCGGATGATCGTCAGACTACTGACTCCGTATGCAAGCAACTATTTTTTTCATGGATTTTAGATTCAATAAACAACAACACTGGTAAAGCGGTAAATTATGATGAATTTTTAAAGTGACATTTTGTGAATGCGAAAGAAATCAGCTTTTCTGTAAGCTTTTCTCAGTTTATACGAGTATTCATTGGTAACTAAAGGGCTGTAGTACATCAGATTGAACAAACCATTTCGTAATATTTTCACTGCACTTAGTTTTCCATTTACCAACATCAACTATATTGCTTAGTATTTTATATTCATCGGTTTTACTAATCGTGCGTTCGTGACGTCATGAATGCAATTAGTATTGTACACCAGCTAGCACGCGCCGTTGTGACGTCACATGCTAAGTCGTTGTGATTATATTATTGCCACTGTCATTGTTCTTTTGGCAGTTCATTAAAATGCGTAACCAAAACGAGCAAAAATAGCAACCAGCGAAACTAAGTCATTAAAGGAACAAACAGTGAAAAAAGGAGCAACCGAAATACTCAACTATTTGTTTGAATGTTTAAGTTAGGGACGCGAAATGGGCTGTGGCAGCAGCAAAGATGATCTAAATCCACCGGACTACAGTAGTACAGACCGTACAGCTGGGAACTCTACAACTACTACCAATCAAAACGTGAACCACGATAAGCTAAAATTGGATGGTGCCAATTTGAAAACATCAATTGATTCTCCCAGCCCTATAGAGCTAGACCATGACGATTGTCAAACAGTTCGCATGATAACGCAAAATCACACTGCTTTTACCGGTACTAAAGATGCATTCAAGCAATCTTCGCCGAAAACGAAAATCGCCGGTCAGAATAACGAATCATCTGCTGTTGCTACCGCGTGGACGCCAACACAAAAACACGTTAAAAAAGAACAAGTACATTTTGTGAACGACATTGAGGATGAAAGTGAGTTTGGACGAGATGGAATAGATTTTTGCTCGGAATCTTTTGATAAAATTCGTAAAAAGTCGAGCGGTAAAAGCCGGACAGATACGACTGTAAGCGAAATTCCTTCAAATACAAACCCTTCATTAATCGATGTCAGCCCAAGATTAACCAAGGTAAATAATCTACTAATCAATCCATATACTCTCACATAACTCAGTTTGTTGGATTTGCTGGCTTTTAATGTCATTTCTAATTGGCTGGAGTTTATTTGTAGAGTACAGTTAACATCTGGAGCTAAATGCTCACCAGACAACGAACTGTTAAGGCTCGCAGCGCACGAACAAAAATACTTTATTTCCATGTTCAACGTTACACTGAGCTTTATATCAGGACAAAGGTTTGTTTACACATTTACATTATTATATTCTAAATGACATTTATTTTTGACAGGACAGCAATAAAAACTCGATTACACTAAGAGCTTTTCCTTGACGAAATCGCGGAACCCGGCGTTTATAGGCATATGTGCATTTTTCAAGTTGACTAAAGTAAAAACCTTTAAAAACGTTTAGTGGATTCTTCAATATTTAAAATCCTAAATGGTTTACACTAATACAAAGAGTTATATAACAAATTGTGTATCCCAATTTTCAAAAATACTCTACTGACGTTAAACTGCTCAAAATACGGTACTTCGTCTTTTTCATATTCATTCACAAACACAAAGCTAGATGGTAATATAATATAATAAGTAAACTAACAGCAACATGTTTTTCGTAGTCTTTTGATTTACCACAGTGATATCAATATACATTTTGTGGCAAAATATACCAATCAAAATACAAAAGTATATATCCTTATGTACTGCGATTCGAATCTGAGGCAAATAAGATTAAAGCTACATAAAACGTTAAAGCTCTTTTAATCAAAAGTGAATCAAAAATCATCGAAAACAATAACGTATACTATTAAAAAAAGAAAAAGAAAAAAGAAGAACTACCACCGGAAGAAAGCACTAAGCAACATGGTTGGTGGTAATTGACCAAACACTCAACAATACATTAAAAATTGATAGCAAAAAAAATAATTCAACTGGACTGTAATAACGAGGTAGTTTATCTGTCAAGCTGACTCTCTGTACCACCACCACGGGACAGTGAGGGCGAGCTAGAAGGGGTGTCAAGCTAAGCTGACTCTCTGTACCACCACCACGGGACAGTGAGGGCGAGCTAGAAGGGGTGTCAAGCTAAGTTGACTCTCTGTTCCACCAACACGGGACAGCGGAGATAAAACGGGAGGCACTCGGCCTCTTCACCGATGTTTCTGTTCTTGGGGAAGAGCCAAGTTCCTATGATGCTATGAAAAACATGCTCCCAATACTCGATTATATTCATGTTTAGTCCGTGAAAGATCGAGTTGTTATCGTAAGGCCTTTGACTCTCACCCCTAAATTGACTAGTATTCTCCACCTGTGCTCAAAACATTGTACTGTTATTATTTGAATCATTAGAAGCATTCAGAGGAGCCGTTTGATCCAAGGCCTTTAATAGACGTGGATAAATTCAAAGCCGCTAATGCTGCCGCTAAAGAGGTTAGTATCTCGACTATTCATTCGTCAATATTTATAACATAACGATTCCGATAAAGCTACCATAGCTGATGCGGACATAAAAAATTGTTTTTCTTTCTTTCGTTATAATGAAAATATGGCCTAATTTTGTTTCCTAAAACTAAAAGAAAAACATTCCCTGATTTATCCTCCTATGCACAAAGTGATTTCTTCATGCATTTTAAAATTCTTAAAAACTACTGTGTTTGGTAGTTTTCTCTTAGTCAAGATAAAATGCACAATGTATTTAGGGGGCGCGTTTCACCTGCTGCTGCAGCTAGCTAGTAAGACAAGAAGACTGGGTAAGATGTAAGGGTTTCTTATGCACCCCCCCTACCTGTCAATCAATCTCAGCACCCCCGGCTCCCCCGTCCCTGATAATAGACATCTTCCATTTTCATAGATTTCTCTGGCATCCCAAGCTTTCAATGCTACAAAATTTCTTTGTTTCTATGTTGGATTAGGAATAAACACAAATTTGACTGCTTTTTCGTATAATGGTGAAACAGGTCTGTGATTTCGCTCGTTTTTATTCAGGTTCGAATAGTCAATAACAACAATGATACAGGCACAGTTACCATAGAAACAAGAGCGAACGTTGCACAATCAGTAGGGTAAGTATTGACTCACAAATACATGATCTTATCCTCAGCATTGTTGTGATTCAAACATCACTCATGTATACACAATTTTTTTACTTCTCTTACAAATGCGTCAAGGTGCGTTCTTTTGTTCTTCAACGTGACTATGTCTCAATTTCATTTTCAATTCTTTCATAATTATATCTCATACAAGTTATTATTTGTTGTCAGGCAACCAGCATCAGTGGTGTCGCCATCTAATTATCAAGACTTCTACGATGATGATGAGATAGAACTTATGGCTAGTATAGAACATGACTTTATATCTACAGCACTACCAGGTGTGGTCACGTGACACACTTACAGCTAAAAGACTAGGACAAGAGAACTGTTCCCAGTTCCCACACTGTCACCAACTCACAGGAAGCCCAGACAACATCAGATTACCTATTGCAATAAGAACAAACAGGACAGCTAGGTGGAATCAACAACTGGCTGTGAAGAACTTTGTACCAAATATACAACAATAAATGACAATCTTTGTCAAGACTGCATATTATGTGTACCCACTCATATAGTATGATTTCATTTGATTATTGCTTACACATTTAAAAATCAAGACTATGCCATTCAGCTCATTAAACTACTAGAGTGCTTACACTATGTCCAGGAAATAAAACCTACATAGTTACTAACAAATAGGTTTTAATTAGTGACTATAAGTCACTATCATAAATTCAACTAGAAAGATCTTTATTAACATTGTCCTTCATTTTCAATTATTGTAAAGACATAAAAACATGGTTTTCCTTGTGTATTTGCTATTGTTACTAAAGCTGTTCCAGCTGAATGATAGTGACTAATAGTCACTAAATAAAAACTTTGTTTGTAACTATTTAGGTTTTATTTCATGGACATAGTGTAAGCACTCTAGCTGTACATTGTACATGCTAAGCTAATATAATGAAGACAATAATGTACCTTAGACTTATTTACATAAAGACAAACAAACCCTTCATTTCAACAAGTTAAAACAGTGATGGTTTCAGTGGCTACTGTCTGTCCAACAGTACATGGCAAGGATCTTCAAGTGGTTTTAAATTGACATAAAACATTTTCCAATATTTGTGTTTCCTGCTTTCTCAGTTCCAATGCTAGCCTCATATTTGAGGACTTAATTCCATCTTTACCAAGGCAGCAGTAATCCTCTCTTGCTGATGTCTCTAGCAAGGATGACACTATTAGCAATACCCACTGTTGAACAACAATTTCATTCTTTGCAGATGATAAATCACTATGAAACACATGTTGTGTCCATTGATCAAGGTCACCATCTTGTAAGGCAAGGATTCTGATAGATGTCAGCAAATTCCATGATAGTCCATGTTCAAGACTACAACTAAAATCTTTGTCAAAATTATTCGTTTTTATAATATCCACCTTTTTCATGAAAGCCCTAGTCCTAGGCTGGTTACAAAGTGTGTATATTTGTTGAGGATCAAATTTGTATGAAGAGTGAATGTTTTTAGGCAGAATGAAGCCATACTCAATGAGAAGTGTTGAGTTGTCATGGGGACCATAGTTAATGTAGACTTGCTGACCTTTGCTGTACTCTGTGACTGAAGTTATTGTATATGACCTTGTAATAGTGTTACGACCCGCATCAATCTGAAAAAGGAATGTTTCCCTTAGTAAAAATAGAGTTATTACAGATGGTAATAATTCAAAATACTAGTAATAATGAGGAACATTGTGATGGTGGTTCTATTGATATTAGTAGTTGATGGTAGTTAATACTAGTAATGATGAGGAACATTGTGATGGTGGTTCTATTGATATTCGTAGTTGATGATAGTTAATACTGGTAATGATGAGGAACATTGTGATGGTGGTTCTATTGATATTCGTAGTTGATGGTAGTTAATACTAGTAATGATGAGGAACATTGTGATGGTGGTTCTATTGATATTAGTAGTTGATGGTAGTTAATACTAGTAATGATGAGGAACATTGTGATGGTGGTTCTATTGATATTCATAGTTGATGATAGTTAATACTAGTAATGATGAGGAACATTGTGATGGTGGTTCTATTGATATTAGTAGTTGATGATAGTTAATACTAGTAATGATGAGGAATATTGTGATGATGGTTCTATTGATATTAGTAGTTGATGATAGTTAATACTAGTAATGATGAGGAACATTGTGATGATGGTTCTATTGATATTAGTAGTTGATGATAGTTAATACTAGTAATGATGAGGAATATTGTGATGGTGGTTCTATTGATATTAGTAGTTGATGATAGTTAATACTAGTAATGATGAGGAATATTGTGATGGTGGTTCTATTGATATTAGTAGTTGATGATAGTTAATACTAGTAATGATGAGGAACATTGTGATGGTGGTTCTATTGATATTAGTAGTTGATGATAGTTAATACTAGTAATGATGAGGAACATTGTGATGATGGTTCTATTGATATTAGTAGTTGATGATAGTTAATACTAGTAATGATGAGGAATATTGTGATGGTGGTTCTATTGATATTAGTAGTTGATGATAGTTAATACTAGTAATGATGAGGAACATTGTGATGGTGGTTCTATTGATATTAGTAGTTGATGATAGTTAATACTAGTAATGATGAGGAACATTGTGATGATGGTTCTATTGATATTAGTAGTTGATGATAGTTAATACTAGTAATGATGAGGAATATTGTGATGGTGGTTCTATTGATATTAGTAGTTGATGATAGTTAATACTAGTAATGATGAGGAATATTGTGATGGTGGTTCTATTGATATTAGTAGTTGATGATAGTTAATACTAGTAATGATGAGGAACATTGTGATGGTGGTTCTATTGATATTAGTAGTTGATGATAGTTAATACTAGTAATGATGAGGAACATTGTGATGATGGTTCTATTGATATTAGTAGTTGATGATAGTTAATACTAGTAATGATGAGGAATATTGTGATGGTGGTTCTATTGATATTAGTAGTTGATGATAGTTAATACTAGTAATGATGAGGAATATTGTGATGGTGGTTCTATTGATATTAGTAGTTGATGATAGTTAATACTAGTAATGATGAGGAATATTGTGATGGTGGTTCTATTGATATTAGTAGTTGATGATAGTTAATACTAGTAATGATGAGGAATATTGTGATGGTGGTTCTATTGATATTAGTAGTTGATGATAGTTAATGTTCTCACCCACCTCCACCACATCACTGTGATTAAGAAGATCTAACACAGGTGCCAATGCATAGTTATTGTCATGACAACCATCATCATGGTAACCAGTGTGTTGCTCTTTGTTGTTCTTTAAATATACAGACCTGGTATTGATCACAAACCATGCCCACCTAAAGTTCTCATATGTAAGTTCTTGACTAAAATCCACATTAAATTCTCTCAATGCTCTGCCAAAAACACCCTTCACTTTTTCAAATGAATGTTTCAATTCATCTATTTGATTAATGGATTTCTTGTAGCACGAAGAGGGCAATAAGCTCAGTTCTTGTTCATCAAAATATGAAGGAGTGTTGAATGTGGTTGGTAGAGTTTTAATATAAACAAACCAGAAAGAGTCCTTGCCAAGAAACTTCAAATAAATCAAATACAAACAAACTAGACACTTTTCAGAGATTTTCACGTTTCTTTGTGAGGTTACCTTGTGATAAATGGTCCCTATAACACTGTTCAGTGCTGTTTGTGAAGTGATCAGTAATTTTTCAGGCACTGATATAATTTCATGATTGCTTCTGATCTTTCTTGTTGCAATCATTCCTCGACCTGTGTCATGAAAAGCTGCAGGTCTTATGTCATCAAAAACTGTCCCGTTTTGCTTAGCCCACTTCAGCAAGTCAATATAGTCAGGATCTAGTAAAATACGTGGTCGATATTGACAGCTTTTGATAGCTCTTCTTTTTCTCCATGTTCTTCCTCTCCGAACTTGAACAATGTCCATTGCCACCTGAAAAACAAATGTACAAAAACTGCTTACAAAAAAACCTTTAGTTAGTGGTTATGACTGTTGTTTGGAACAGCAGAGAAATCCGTAAACAATGTGTAAAATTCTTGAAAAATGCACAAAAATATATTACGTAGACAGACCATAAAAAAATCAGGACCACACGTCAATAAAATCACATGCAGCAATGCTGTCTATTAAGTCTATTACCTATAGAGCTATCAGAGTTATCACCTCAATAAGTTAGCCTCAAATTTTCCTAAAACGTTGTGCTTTGTCCGCCATTTTGGATAATAAATGGACCAAAAGCCCTGTCGCGCGACAGCACAGGGCTCCCGTTTTTTTCTTTGACTTTATAGAAATGCAAATAAACAAGTAAATAGCTGCGCTATTGAAAAAAAATTACCCTAAACCCAATCCTTTCCAAGAGCAGTTTAGACAATGCAAAGATGAAAAAATAAATAGATAAATAAAAAATAAATAAAAATTTAAAAATCGAGATAGGTGCGAAAATTAAGGGGTTGAAAAGGACTGGTAATAATTATATAAGTATTTGTGATTCAGTATTTGTAGTATAGCGACCGATGAGTCCGATCAAAATTCATTTTTACGGCACAAGCAATTTGTATAATCTCTAGGAGACCAAATTCAACTCTATTATGAGTTAATTGGTCAAGATTTTTTTTGTTTTGATTGAAAGTTTTCAGCAAGGGCTGAACCATGGAGGCTTCACATCATCACCGTTTACATGGCTTTCATCATGTAGGAGACATACACCACAAATTCAAAGGATTATTCTACATTGAGAATAGAACTGTGAGATTTAAAGCATTTTATTTCTTATATTATCTTGGCTGTGGGGCACTGAGGAACTACCTACCAGTGTATTTCAAACATATTGGTTTGAGTGCTTTGTTGACTGGAGTCTTGACTGGAGTTCGACCTTTCACTGGCTTTGTAAGCGCTCCATTCTTCAGTTTTATTGCAGACAAAAGAAGCTCACACAAGTTAATTCTGCTTATATCACTGATTGTTAGTGTGATAGCGTATTTTTCGTTATCGTTTGTGGCGATTGTAAGGCAGATCGAAAGAGGGAGAGCTAATGGCTGTGCTCACAATCAAACAATCATCAATAGTCAACACCAATTCGAAACTGTACATTCTTTCACTTCAGACAGTTCATTTGTTATGAAACGTAATCAATACAAATCAAATATCGTAGAAATATCACCAACTCAAAGCAGTGGAATCAAATCAACTGATCACAATTTTGGCGGGAAAATTAAAACAATAGCACCTCTCAAGGACATTGGATATCATAACAACACACCTAATACAACTCTACCAAGTTGCAATACAGCTGTTTTCAGTGAGACAACGATATTTTTTGGCAGTTTTGGCCTGATTATATTGGGTGATTTCTTCAATGCCCCAGTTGGTTCAATCATGTGCTCTACCGTTATATACTGGGAAGGAAGCAGCCAATTTGGCAAACAGCGTGTATTTGGGGCACTGGGATTTGGTCTTGGAAGTTTATTAACTGGTATTGCTATTGACAAAACATTTCACATCAACTACTTTGATAGTGATTCACAACGTGGGAGGATGCCAAACTATCTGACTGCATTCTTCATCTACTTGAGTGCTAATGGACTACTCTTCTTTCTAATCAGCTGTGGTTTGGATGTTGTCAGGGAAGAAAAGTCTAAAATTAAGTGGTCAAGAGTCAGAGAGATTCTTAGTGATACTTTGGTCATTTGTTTTCTATTCTTTGTATTTATAATGGGTGTTGTTGGGGGAGTGATCATGTTATTTTTATTCTGGTTTCTAGAGAGTCTTGGTGCTTCCCAGTCTCTGCTCGGCCTCTCAAGTGCAGTGATGAGTTTGTCTGAAATCCCTGTCTTTGTGATGTGTTCTAGATTAATCAACTATCTTGGTCATGTTGGTGTACTCTGCCTTTCACTAACTGTTTCAGTTGTTCGAGTGACTTGCTACTCATTTCTTACCAACCCATGGTATGTCCTTCTTATAGAACCACTTCATGGTATCACACTTGCTGCAATGTGGAGCTGTGCTATCTCATTTGCCAGTCTCCTAGCAACACCTGACCTGTATACAACAATAGAAGGTGTGGTCACAGGTGTTCATTTTGGGCTAGGATGGGGACTGGGGGCTATATTTGGTGGTCTGTTCTATCATGCATATGGTGCTAGAAATCTATTCCGTGGGTGTATAATTTTGTGTGTCATAGGTTATGTAGTCCTTGGAGTGGTTTATAAATTAAAACAGCGTAAGAACTGCATCATCACAAAATTAGATGATAGTTTTGCTAAGAGAGTTAATGTGAATGTTGGTGATTATGACATAATTCCTGGAGAGAATGTATCATAAATTATTGTGTTATTTAATCTCAAGTTTTTATTTTCGAGCCTTATTCCCAATAATTTTGTTAAGGGCTTTATTGATCAAGAATCAAATGACAATGACAACTTATATAATATATGTATATATATATATATGCTGGAAAATGAATGAATAAGTGATAGTGAGCTAAAATTCTACTGTCACAACTGATTCAGAAGCTGTTATAATATACAATTTTACAGTGCAAATACAATAACCATGGCCAGACAGAAATATTTTAGGAATGTTTTTTTACCCAATCAGAATTACTTTTCAGTCAGGGTTCATTAGTGTGCTGCTGTCTGTGATTGGCCAAGGAACAATAACAACATTCCTGAAATGATTCTGTCTGTCTGTAATCTCCAGTTTGGCATTTTGGAAATTAAAATTGTTGTTTGTATATACAATGCTGATCTGTGTGCTTTGCAAATAAAAATATATCTAATAAAAGTGAGTAAAGTATTCACAATATATGCTTCTCAATGGTACCAATCAAAGTATTGCATTAAAAAACGTACATTGTT
The DNA here is from genome assembly GCA_918843875.1 of Diadumene lineata. Classification (NCBI taxonomy): domain Eukaryota; kingdom Metazoa; phylum Cnidaria; class Anthozoa; order Actiniaria; family Diadumenidae; genus Diadumene; species Diadumene lineata. The sequence goes on along the minus strand of OU974076.1, from coordinate 97,867 downwards.
GATTCTCAAGGAAGACCGAAGGGAGTGCAGACAGAAAAACAATGATGGCCATAGGTTGTCATGTTGTAGTGTTAGTGATTAAAACTATTTTCCTTTTCTTATTATTTTTTTCTTATAATTTGATTCTCATTTTCAAGAAATTTTAGATAAAGAGTTCAAGTGAATATTTCGTCTGCATATGTCGGGCTTCCTTTGTTTAGTGCACAACTGTTTTTTTCCCAGCATGCACTGGGTAACGTTCTCAAAATGGCGTACTGGGAGTGAGTTTAGCGAATAGTCTGACGTTTTCGCCATGTAACTTGGACATAAACAAGCTAACACTTAACACAATTGTAAAAAAACAAGTGTTAAATCATTGCTTGAGCTTACCATGTCCATTGATATTCAGAAAGCGAAGACGGAAGCGCACGAGAATGCAGCAAAACATGTCGCTACAATGCTTCAAGTAAGTTTAAAGAGGTTTTGTTTACGTACTGTGACAGTCAATTCCCTTGAGAAATAATATCTGTCAAGTAAAACGGTTTTATTAGTTAAATTTATTAAGTTAATGTAAACCAAATACCATTAGGTTTGTTTTCTAAGTATCAATTTCCTTTTCATCAGTATATATCAGTTTACACAGACGAACCTATTTGGACCCATGATTTGAGGTTAATGCGGGAGTAACTGCACTTAAAAAGACGTTTATCTTTGCGCCAAATTGTCGTTACATTGTGATAGTGATACCAAACCCATTGCTGCATGAACCATGCAACATTCAAATTTACCCATAATTATGAAATTTTCCTATGCACTTACCATCTTTTGTAAATTTGGGATTCAAATTTTCACCATTATAAAGTTATCTTTGTTTTATTCCAACTAATATCAGAGTATTACTAAAATCATGAAATAATTTTGTTTTGAAAAAATTGATTAATGTAAAATATTTTTAGAACAAAGGCGATAAGTAGTGATGTTTTTATGTTTTAATTTCGGTAATTTTAGCTAGACATAATTTTATTATTATTTTGCTGCATTATTGATGCATGGTGACAATTTTGTTCAAGAATCCTGATAGTCTGGATAAAGTTGAGCAGTGGAGAAGAAGGGTTATGAGAAATAAGGTAAATCATCAAATAGATGCATTTTACTCACTTGTAGTGTAGCACGGCATCAACTATAAAATGTTTTTCTATAAGGCATCTGTGGAAGCCAGACTAAAAAGTGCAGTGCAGTCCCAGCTAGAGGGCGTAAGGACTGGCCTAGGACACTTACAAAGGTATGAGCATTCAATGCCATTTATCAAGGTAATTGTAAGTGACAGTTTACATGTCTGTACAAGATCACTGAGATCTTTTAATGCTAAAACGTAAGGTTAGCATGTCAGTAAGACATAGGCCTTGATTTTTGGGGAAGAAAATACAAAATAGAAACTGTCTCCATTTATTGAGAAAAGTGACCAACCCTAACACAATTAAAACTCATTTTTCAGTGCTTTAGAAGATATAAAAAATATTAAACAAAGGTATGGACATTTGTTATTTTCTTGCAATGACTATAGCAAACATTTTTCCAAGTGGTCTTGGGCATTACTCTTATTATTGATTGTGTGTGTTTCTGTAGCATGGATCAAGTGGACGATATGTTGAAAGGAGTCTCTACTTTGAGTGAAAACTTGGAGAAAGTCAGAGATAAACAGTTCAAACACACCCAGGTATCCAATCTACAATCATTCTGCTATTAACAATACAATCTACAATCATTCTGCTATTAACAATACAATCTACAATCATTCTGCTTGTAACAATACAATCTACAATCATTCTGCTATTAACAATACAATCTACAATCATTCTGCTATTAACAAATAATACAATCATTCTGCTAGTAACATCAATACAATTTTATCTTTCAAGATCACTACCATTATGATTATTACATGTTAGTCTTATTATGATAATCAGAGGAATCACCCTCCGTGTACAATAAACATAAACAAACACAGATGCATTCCCCATAACATGCCAATAAGCAGCCCCCTACAAACTCTTTGTCTTTACAGCTTTCCAAAGCTTGTGAGCATTTGAACCATATCTTCAATGTACCAGAGAATGTGGACAAAACAAACACATTGATAAGTGAAGGAAAATTACTGCTAGCACATAAAAGGTTGGAAGCTTTCTTTTAACAACTAGAAACAAATTTCCCCGGCATATTCATATGAGTCGGCAAGTTATCACTGTTATTTTCTAATCATCACCATCACTGCCAATGGGTTTATAACACGACTCATCTTATTTGCCCTTTGTCATAGTTAACATCCATTCCTATAACTTATTGCCTTGACGGGTCCAGGCTCAATCGACCCACAATTTATTTAATAACAGTTTTCAATGCCACCTTGACAGTAAGTAAAATTAAATTAAATTTTAAATCTTCTTCAGTACAGAGTTTCCACAACAACACTTTAAAAGAGCTCGGACCACACTGAGTCTTATGATGTTCTGACAACTCCATATAACAGGGATGGTGGTATAACGCGATTATGCGATTTCGCATAATCGGTCTAAAATCGCATAATCCGCGTAATCGCTAAAAACTCGCATAATAAGCCAAACTTTTCACAAGTTTGAGTAAAAAACAAGCAAAATATTGTTACTTCTTGAAAAAAAATAAGAAAAGAAAGGTTTTATTTTGTAAACAAATCTCGAGAAGAGCCTTAAAAACTCCACAAAAACAAGCCAGACTCGCGCGATTTTTCGCTTTTCCAAAATGCTTTCATTTGCCAAAAATTACACACTTTGAATTGCAGGACAAGTTAAATATCAATAATATATAAAAAAAATATAAGAATACATACGTTTTCTGTGTAAAAAACTTAAAAAAAAACATGAAAAACCCCATAACACAATCGAGATTTGCGCGATTTAACGTTTATCAACGAGGCGTCACTCGCAATGGCAGAGCGTAGACTAGAACTAGTTTTGTTTTAGCGCCAATTTTAATTGGTTGAAATGATCCAATGAGCTTTGCTGTTATATATCTGAACAATTACAATAAATTATTCCAGATTTATGCTTGATTATTCTATTGTAAGATGGATAAATTTTTATTTATGGGCCATGCAGTATTATGGGATTCAGCCATTCACATTTCCTGACTTACCAGAAGAAGAGCAAGTATACCAAAGAAAAGTAGAAGATAGGGTGTTATGTAATAGTTATGTACTAAATATGACTGACTGGCTAAAAACTAGACTACACAAAATAAATTTAGCATGATTGAGAACTATTTGAACTTTTTGAACTAGTATTGAGTAAGGCTATTTTTTATAAATCAGTATGAAACAGTTACGGTAATGTTATTTTACAGTTCATGTTATTTTTCAAAATTGAATACTTGAACACAGCTTTGTAAGTATGTGCATGTTTCTTTTGGAGTCGTTATCATAAACTGAGAAATATTGTTTGTGTTTTGTTTGCCTAAATATTTATATTTAGAAAGCCTTTCAGTTAATCAAGGTACTAATGAAAACCTCTCTCAGGACAATGTCTATAGATGGTACAAAGCTTATTGTTATTAAAGAGGTTATGGTGTCAGATCTGTATATTAATAAATCATTAATATGTTTTTCATGTTTTTTTTTTGACTTAAAAAATATTCTAAACTTCAAATGCTCACAAAATGGTTTTATACAATTTTCTGTAATATTGCATAACGTTTTGCAATATTGCGCAATTTTTCCGCATAATCAACACTTTTCCCCGCATAATCAATTATTTTTTCCGCATAATTTTATCAGAAATTCCGCATAATTTTGATTTTTTTTCCGCATCATACCACCATCCCTGATATAAACAACTCATTAGCATACTGGCTCCCAGTCCTCTTGCTCACATAGGAATACATTTCTCTCTCCATTCCAACTCACAAGCTCGTTGTTCATTACAAGAGCAATGGACTATTACTAATAACTGTCTCCAGCCTGGCAGTTCTTATACTCACTATGACCATGATAGTCAATGTCATGTTTACATTTTCCAGCCTGGCAGATCTTGAGGCAACCAGAGATGAGCTGCTTTATGAAGTACATAAGATGTCAACGTCAGAAGGAGGAACACGCACTGATAAAACAGTATGTTAATAAGTATTAGACATTTTCTGAATGTATATTTTATACTAAGCTCTTTTATTTTTTTCTCTGTAGCCATTGAACAATTATTTTGCTGATGTGAACAAACTTTCTGTAAGTATGAAAAAGTATTTCCATCTATAAAGTATTCATGTATTCTCAAGACAATGATGAAAGCTTAAAAAGTATTATTTGTAACCTAGTAAAATTCTATAAAAGCTTATAATATTATTTGTAACCTAGGAAAATCTTGTAAAAGCTTCTCTTATTATTTGTAACACAGGAACATCTTGGTAAGCAGCTTTGGATTATAATGCAGAGGTTTTTGAGTACTGTCAGGAGTGATCCAGCACAGCTGGTCACAGCTTTAAGAATCATTGAAAGAGAGGAGAGGTATGCATGTCAACAATATGTGCACTCATGATTTTGATTGTAAAGCAGGGATCATTTATATCAATTAATTGATTGATTATATTTAGTTAATCCGTCCAATCTTTCATTCATTCATTCATTTGTCTGATCTTTCATTCATTTATTCATCTGAACCTTCATTCATTCATTCTTTTGTCTGATCCTTCAGTCATTCATTCATTCAGTCATGTAACTTTCAATCTACACAGAGCTGATAAGAGAGCCAAGGAGAAACTGAACAGTACAGGTTTTTCTGTACCTGGACGACCAAAGGAATGGAAGAAAAGATGCATAAGAGAACTACAGTCAGCCATCAACTATCGGTAATTAAACAATTAAGTGACATTTACCTATCTGTTGTCTCATCCAATAGTTAAGTTCATTCATTTGTTTGCTTGTTCAATCATCCATTTTTACATTCATCTATATGCATTAAATATTGTGTTCATTCATTTAATATTATTTTGATTGTTTATTCATTTGATTTTTGGTTTGTTTATGTATATATATTCATTGTTATTTTCTAGTACATTGACATTTTGTATACATGTATAACATGTAGGTTTGAGAGTCTAGAAATGAATTTAGAGAATCGCCATAGCGAGAAAATGTGGTTGGTGAAACATCTTGAGAGAACAAGACAGAAAATACTGGATGATCTCATTATCATCAAGGTTAGTTACTAGAAAATACTGGATGATCTCATTATCATCAAGGTTAGTTACTAGAAAATACTGGATGATCTCATTATCATCAAGGTTAGTTACTAGAAATATGACAAGTAACAGTTGCACTGATAGTATTGGTTGTATTTATTGATGTCTTATTGGTTTCAGAGTCTCTGTGAGCCATGTTTTCCTCCCAGTTACAACATTTTTGACAAATCAGTGGAGCTGTATCACAGTGAGCTGTCGTCCATGGTAGGTCTTTTAGTGATGATGATGATCATGGTAGTGGTGGTGATGGTAGTGGTGGTGATGGTAATGGTGGTGATGGTAGTGGTGGTGATGGTAGTGGTGGTGATGGTAGTGGTGGTGATGGTAGTGGTAGTGATGGTAGTGATGGTGACTGTAATGGTGGTGATGGTAGTGGTGGTAATGGTAGTGATGGTGATGGTAGTGATGGTGATGATGGTGGTGATGGTAATGGTGGTGATAGTAGTGGTGGTGATGATGGTAATGATGGTGGTGATGGTAATGGTGGTGATGGTAGTGGTGGTGATGGTAATGGTGGTGATGGTAGTGGTGCTGATGATGGTAGTGGTGGTGCTGATGGTAATGGTGGTGATGGTAATGGTGATGATGGTAATGGTGGTGATGGTAGTGATGGTAATGGTGGTGATGGTAGTGGTGCTGATGATGGTAGTGGTGGTGCTGATGGTAATGGTAGTGATGGTAATGGTGGTGATGGTAGTGGTGCTGCTGATGGTAGTGGTGGTGATGGTAATGGTGGTAATGGTAGTGGTGCTGATGATGGTAGTGGTGGTGCTGATGGTAATGGTGGTGATGGTGGTGGTGGTGATAGTAGTGGTGCTGATGATGGTAGTGGTGGTGCTGATGGTAGTGGTGGTGGTGATGGTAATGGTTATGGTGATGGTAATGGTAATGGTGGTAATGGTGGTGATAATGATGGTAGTGGTGGTGGTGATGGTAGTGGTGGTGGTAATGGTAGTGGTGGTGGTGATGGTAATGGTTATTGTGATGGTAATGGTAATGGTGGTAATGGTGGTGATAATGATGGTAGTAGTGGTGGTGATGGTAGTGGTGGTGGTAATGGTAGTGGTGGTGGTGATGGTAATGGTAATGGTGGTAATGGTGGTGATAATGATGGTAGTAGTGGTGGTGATGGTAGTGGTGGTGGTAATGGTAGTGGTGGTGGTGATGGTAATGGTAATGGTGGTAATGGTGGTGATAATGATGGTAGTAGTGGTGGTAATGGTAGTGGTGGTGGTGATGGTAATGGTTATGGTGATGGTAATGGTAATGGTGGTAATGGTGGTGATAATGATGGTAGTGGTGGTGGTGATGGTAGTGGTGATGGTGGTGGTGATGGTAATGGTAATGGTGGTGATAATGATGGTAGTAGTGGTGGTAATGGTAGTGGTGGTGGTGATGGTAATGGTTATGGTGATGGTAATGGTAATGGTGGTAATGGTGGTGATAATGATGGTAGTGGTGGTGGTGATGGTAGTGGTGGTGCTGATGGTAATGGTAGTGGTGGGGGTGATGGTAATGGTGGTAATGGTGGTGATAATGATGGTAGTAATTATGTTGGCAGTGATGATGTTGACAATGAATATGGCAGTAGTGATGGTCATGGTAGTGGTGGTGGTGATGGTTATGGTGATGGTTATGGTGATGGTAATGGTAATGGTAGTAATGGTGGTGATAATGATGGTAGTGGTGGTGGTGATGGTAGTGGTGGTGGTAATGGTAGTAGTGGTGGTGATGGTAGTGGTGGTGGTAATGGTAGTGGTAATGGTAATGGTGGTAATGGTAATGGTAGTAATTGTGGTAATGGTAGTGGTGGTGGTGATGGTAGTGGTGGTGGTAATGGTAGTAGTGGTGGTGATGGTAGTGGTGGTGGTAATGGTAGTGGTAATGGCAATGGTGGTAATGGTAATGGTAGTAATTGTGGTAATGGTAGTAGTGGTGGTAATGGTAGTGGTGGTAGTAATGGTTATGGTAATGGTAATGGTAATGGTAGTGGTGGTGGTGATGGTAATGGTAATGGTAGTGGTGGTGGTGATGGTGGTGGTGATGGTAGTGGTGGTGGTGATGGTAATGGTAGTGGTGGTAATGGTGGTGATAATGATGGTAGTGGTGGTGGTGATGGTAGTGGTGGTGGTGATGGTAATGGTAATGGTGGTAATGGTGGTGATAATGATGGTAGTAGTGGTGGTAATGGTAGTGGTGGTGGTGATGGTAATGGTTATGGTGATGGTAATGGTAATGGTGGTAATGGTGGTGATAATGATGGTAGTGGTGGTGGTGATGGTAGTGGTGGTGCTGATGGTAATGGTAGTGGTGGGGGTGATGGTAATGGTGGTAATGGTGGTGATAATGATGGTAGTAATTATGTTGGCAGTGATGATGTTGACAATGAATATGGCAGTAGTGATGGTCATGGTAGTGGTGGTGGTGATGGTTATGGTGATGGTTATGGTGATGGTAATGGTAATGGTAGTAATGGTGGTGATAATGATGGTAGTGGTGGTGGTGATGGTAGTGGTGGTGGTAATGGTAGTAGTGGTGGTGATGGTAGTGGTGGTGGTAATGGTAGTGGTAATGGTAATGGTGGTAATGGTAATGGTAATGGTAGTAATGGTGGTAATGGTAGTAGTGGTGGTAATGGTAGTGGTGGTAGTAATGGTTATGGTAATGGTAATGGTGGTGGTGATGGTGATGGTAATGGTAGTGGTGGTGGTGATGGTGGTGGTGATGGTAGTGGTGGTGGTGATGGTAATGGTAGTGGTGGTGGTAATGGTAATGGTGGTAATGGTGGTGATAATGATGGTAGTAATTATGTTGGCAGTGATGATGTTCACAATGAATATGGCAGTAGTGATGGTCATGGTAGTTATAATGAAGGTTGATTTTGACAGTGGTGATGATGGTGATGGGTGATGCACATGTTGATATTTTTTATATTTTCAGCAGTGATTGAGCAGCATCTTGAGTATATGGTGGTGGAGATGATGGTGGTGATGATGATGGTGGTGGTGGTGGCAATGATGGTGGTGGCCATATGTAAGGTTACTATTGTTCAAAAAGTTTACTACGTCAAGTAGTAGATTTTTTGAAATTGTTCAAAAAGTTTACTATAAAATAGTAAACTTTTCCAAAAGTTCAAAAAACTTACTATTTTTTTAGTAAAGTTTTTGAACATAGTAAAAAATTTTGTCCAGTTCAAAATTTATACTATTTCTTGTTTTTGATATATTTAAAAAAATTAAAGATGGTGATTGTTGCAAGTAAGAAAAAAATGATTTTCATAAAAATATCAATTGTTTGTGAATATTTTTAACATGAAACACATTGTATTGACCTATTTTCAGGGCTTTTTGTCATTTTCCCCTGTCATCACCCCAAGGCAAAATCAGCAGTTTGATGTGATTGGTTTATTAAGATATTTATGTACATGAAATAGAATATAAACAAGTTATTTGTAAATATACAACTTAACAGTGAATCATTTGAGCAAATTATGATACATAGATAGGTGATTTTTTTGACATGCAAATTATTTCAGTTTTTTCATGATGATGTAATAGTTGCAAACGTAACTCCAATGAACTGAAGTAAAAACCCACATAAAAAAACGTAGCCTTCAGGCTATACAAGCAATTATTATACAAAAATATCTATATAAAATTAGTTTTAAGTTGCTTTTTAAGGATTATTGAAAGATTCTCCTGAAACCTCAAAACCAAACTGCTGGGTTTGAATGTGTCAATTGTTATTTTGTGTTTCTGAAGATGTTGATGAATCCTGGTTTTGTAGTCTGAACATTCACAGCAGCAACGTCTTTTGTAGTGACCTCTTATTTTTTAGTACATCCTCTTCATGCTGAAAAAGATTAAACGTTTAGAATTTTGCCATCTGATGCGAAGAAACTCGCACGTGTTGGACATTGATGTAAATACCGTTTCTAGGTCTCTCTTGTTGTAGGAAATAAAAGATTTTGTATTCAAATACAAACGATTGGTTTCAAAGCAATATTGTCACAGAATGAATTTAATACACTAATCAAAGTAAATATAATAAAAAAAGAAAATTATCTCACCTTTGAAATCAGTGCTTGAAATCACTGACTTGGAGTGAAGAGGTGCGCATGTCACATGTGCAACACAGGAAACCCACACTAGATATATCGACATCTCGTCTTTTCGGATAAATTAAGCCAAGAAGTTTATCCAGCTTTATTCTTTGAACAAATAGTTGTGAAGTAGGTTTCAAACATTAAATTCTAAAGCAGAGCCTCATTCTTCGTTGCATGTGAATAAATGTATGATAAATATAGTTGGTTTCTATATACACTATTTTGTGTTGTCTGTGCTGTGTTTTGAGGCTACTTTGCTATTTATTTGTACGTCAATGATAGTTTGGTTACGAAGACCACACATTATAATAATATTTTTTTGCGTGTTTCATTATGATATGAATTTCACTATTAAGCAGAATTTATACCAAAACTGTTCTTGAGAAGGGTGGATGGTAGAGGGGGTCTATCCAAAAGGGGATAGGGGTGCTTGGTTTTGAAATTGAACTAAAACGGTGCTCGTAAATGAACTGAGATGCTGATTTTACACCCTAAAGGTGCAACCAGAAAAAACAATGTATTGCCAGTCATAAAACTAGACATCTAACCCTTTTAGGTGCGCAATTCGCCGCGCGTTGAGCCTAACAGTTGCACGATGATCTTATTTCCGACCATAAGACGTCCCTACTCACTTTTCAAGTGGGTCCACTGTGCGAGCTGGCTACAACATATGTGTCAAGAAAAACGGAACGATAAAAAATTTTTTGAACATGTTCAAAAAAATTACTATGTCATAACTTTTTGTTTTTAATTGTAAAACCGGTTTCAAAGAACGTTCCAGAAAATATACAAGAAGGTTTTTGATATTTGCTAAAAAGCGACACATTTAAAACGTTTTTAATGCTCCTTTTCTATCTCCTGAATATTTTACTAATGCCCTTATAAATAATTCAGATTTGGTTTTTTGAAAGTAAAAATTAAATAGTCTAGAGGCAGGCAGTGATAATTATCCACTGTAGGAAATGGACTCAAACGTTTTGTCATTTTCATAAAAAAAATTCCAAAAGTAATTTTTTGAACATGTTCAAAAAGTTTACTATGCGTCGTATTTTCGTCAAAATTATTAAATTGACTAAGGTTCCTTTGCGTATCACTTTCTTAGAGTTGATTAACAATGTTGATAAAGTTTCAGAATTTTCCATCTTGTTTTAAGTGTTTTTTTATTGCACTGAAAATTTTGAGATGCTTTGAAACTTTCAGATCTTAGGTGCAACTTAGACTTTAACTTGATTTGAAGATTCGTAAATTTTACAAAAAATCAAATTAAGGTGGAGTGCCTATGGTGAGGCAGCATAAGCAGAACTTAAAGGATCTCCAAGTTTTATGGCGAAAAAACGGAATAAAACAATTTTTTTCATATTTTCCCCAAAAAGTTTACTATTTTGAACAAAATGTTGAAAAAAAGAAAAATAATTAGATGGTGAGCCACCAATCTTAAGCAGCCAATATATTAGATCAAAATTGATAAAAATAAAAGAAAAAAATGTCAAAATTCATAAAAATGTTCTTTTAATTAAGCTCAAAACACGTCGGTGGAGAGGGTTCAAAAAGTTTACGTCTATGCATATCATGGTGGTGATGGTGATGATGATGGTGGTGGCAATGATGCTGGTGGTGATGGTGGCGGTGATGATGATGGTGATGATAATGGTGGTAGCGATGATGGTGGTAGTGAGGATGGTGGTAGTGATGATAATGATGGTGTTGCCAATAGTGATGATGGTGATAGGTGATATAAGTACTTTTTGTATATTTTCAGCTTGAGAGAACAGTGATTGAGCAGAATCTGGAGTCTAATGAATGTGTCAGTCTGTTAAGTTGGATCAGTGAATATGGGTAAGAACATAATACATTATATCTCTCATTCCTGTTCAATCTCTATTGAAGAATACACAGCTGCACTTGTTTTCCTATTGTTATAAAAGATGTGTAAATTAACTGTGTTTTTTGTAATATAGTGGCTTAGATCTAATGATGCATCCAGAGATACTAGTGGATGTTGGGTGTCTCAAACCTTTACTTTCAGCCTCTGTCTACAAAAACCTAGTTGAAACGTGAGTTTTATGTTATATCTAATCTTACCCATGATGACTTTTGTCCCAGAACATAATCAATCCAGACATGATATTCAAGTAATGAATTCTGGCTGACTATGTGTTTTCCCAATCATAAGTGTCTGCTTCAAAATATAGAATAATTGCAGTGACTATACGTACATGTGATGTGAATGATACACAATGATTGTGACATGAATGTGCAGTGACTATACGTACATGTGATGTGAATGATACACAATGATTGTGACATGAATGTGCAGTGACTATACCTACATGTCATGTGAATGATACACAATGATTGTGACATGAATGTGCAGTGACTATACCTACATGTCATGTGAATGATACACAATGATTGTGACATGAATGTGCAGTGACTATACCTACATGTCATGTGAATGATACACAATGATTGTGACATGAATGTGCAGTGACTATACCTACATGTCATGTGAATGATACACAATGATTGTGACATGAATGTGCAGTGACTATACCTACATGTCATGTGAATGATACACAATGATTGTGACATGAATGTGCATTGACTATACCTACATGTCATGTGAATGATACACAATGATTGTGACATGAATGTGCAGTGACTATACCTACATGTCATGTGAATGATACACAATGATTGTGACATGAATGTGCTGTGACTATACCTACATGTCATGTGAATGATACACAATGATTGTGACATGAATGTGCAGTGACTATACCTACATGTCATGTGAATGATACACAATGATTGTGACATGAATGTGCATTGGAATGAGCACTGCTGTCCATACTTGATGAGCCTCTCTATTATTCCCTGTCCTAGATACATCACAACAACAGCTAAAAATATCAAGGAATGGATGGGCAAAATGGTTCAAACTGATTTGAAGGCAAGATTTAGTTTGTTAAAATATCTATCTCAGTATAAATTATGTGTTTTATTTAATAGTCTATGCACTTTGTACCTGTCAGTTATTTCTGTATTTTTGTGTGTGTATTCATCCAGGATTGGAACAATGAATCAGTACCTGATGCTGATGGAGAAGGGTTTTTTAATACCCCTCTGCCTGTTTTTATCTTCCAAATGGTTGATCAAAATGTAAGTTACTATCAATATCCATTACATAACTTTCACCAGATATATACAGTTGAAATCGTAGAATTTGATTTATTGAATAACAGGGTAACTTATTTTGAAAGAAATCAAAGAATTGCCAATTCATTAAGCCAAACTCACTTTTGATTGTTGACTTGATTCAGACATGAATATATTGAATACCCACTCAAGAAGTTTGAAGTTTGGATAGTGTTGCAAGGAGTTCAAACTAGATTGATAGTTCTTGACTGGTAAAACTTAAGTTTAAAAATAATTTAGGTAGCTATTTGGCTTGTCTTACTGTGATTTTTACCATTACAATTTGATGTTAATTGATTTGATTTGATTTGTTAATTCCAGCTTCAAGTGGCTGCTCAAACAGGAGAGGACCTCAGACTGAAGGTGATGATTATACAGTCTGATAACAATGCTTGAGATGTTCACTAAAATTCAGTGTTAGTAAGGGGGTTTGTAAAATTCAGTGTTGGTAAGGGGGGTTGTAGAATTCAGTGTTAGTAAGGTTTTGTTCAAACTAATAATAAAATCCTTTTTTTACCAAGTATGAGTTTAATATCTATTTTGAGGGATCCTGTTTCTTTGTTTAGATCTTTGATATCTGCATTGAAGGGATTCAAGAATTCCAGCGAGAATATAGAAGTAAGTGATTAATGTGTGACTGTCAGACCTTACAATCTTATATACTTAGACAACTAATTTACAATGTGAATATAGAAGTAAGTGGTTAATGTGTGACTGTCACACCTTACAATATATATACTTACTAGACAACTAATTTACAATGTGAATATAGAAGTAAGTGGTTAATGTGTGACTGTCAGACCTTACAATATATATACTTACTAGACAACTAATTTACAATGTGAATATAGAAGTAAGTGGTTAATGTGTGACTGTCAGACCTTACAATATATATACTTACTAGACAACTAATTTACAATGTGAATATAGAAGTAAGTGGTTAATGTGTGACTGTCAGACCTTACAATATATATACTTAGACAACTAATTTACAATGTGAATATAGAAGTAAGTGGTTAATGTGTGACTGTCAGACCTTACAATATATATACTTAGACAACTAATTTACAATGTGAATATAGAAGTAAGTGATTAATGTGTGACTGTCACACTTACAATATATATACTTAGACAACTAATTTACAATGTGAATATAGAAGTAAGTGATTAATGTGTGACTGTCAGACCTTACAATATATATACTTACTAGACAACTAATTTACAATGTGAATATAGAAGTAAGTGATTAATGTGTGACTGTCAGACCTTACAATATATATACTTAGACAACTAATTTACAATGTGAATATAGAAGTAAGTGATTAATGTGTGACTGTCAGACCTTACAATATATATACTTAGACAACTAATTTACAATGTGAATATAGAAGTAAGTGATTAATGTGTGACTGTCACACCTTACAATATATATACTTAGACAACTAATTTACAATGTGAATATAGAAGTAAGTGATTAATGTGTGACTGTCAGACCTTACAATATATATTCTTATAAAATTCATCAATAATTAATGAACCCAGAACAATAGAAAATCACTTCGGTGAAGGCATCTGTATATTTTATACAGAAATCGTCCTGATTTGCAAAAGGTTTAGCTTGAAATATCTCGGCCAAATTAAATCTAATTTCAAAAACATTACTCTAGAATAGCAGCATTAATCTAGACATTTTATAAGTAATATACAATATTTGCATCCGATCTGTATGGAATATAAAATGTCTCGCCTTCGGCTCGACATTGTATATTCCATACAGATTGGCCGCTCATATTGTATATATTACTTAATAGACAACTAATTTACAATGTGAATATAGAAGTAAGTGATTGTGTGACTGTCACACCTTACAATATATATACTTAGACAACTAATTTACAATGTGACAATTACAAACAATTTTATACAAATTAATGCACATTGTGTAAGACAGTATGAGTTTAATACATGCGTCAATGTTGTTTTTCAGCATCAGTAAGAGAATACAAGAGCAAGCATTTTGAAGACAGAAGTCAGCCACCAAGATTTGTAGAATACATGGTAACAGTTTGTTCTTTCATTCATTCATTTATCCAGTCATTTATTTGTTTGTCAGTGAATACATAATATCATCCTGTTTGGTTGTTCACTTATCTCTTTGAAAACTTAATTTAATTATCTTTACCATTATTATTAAATATTTTAGTGAATAGATCATTTATTATAATTTTCTAAATTAACATTTGATAAATTGTAAAGCGCATCGAGAAATATTGGGATGCACTTAACAATAAATAAATTATTATTATTATTATTATTATTATTATTATTATTATTATTATTATTATTATTATTATTATTATTACTTATGATAGTGGCCTTTTTTCATAGATTGCTATTGTTAATAACTGCAAGTCATCAATGGAGTTTGCTGAACAACTCAAAGTATGTAACTAGCCTGTTTTATCGGGCTCTTGGTATGCCAAAATTTCTTTTTTTACATTGACAAACGACTCATCTAATTCAGGTGGTTGCACAGGCAAATACTGGTTATTTCAGAAGGAATTTTAAGTGAGATAATGAGCATTCAAAGAAAAATAAAGCTCATTGATGAAAAGTTTAATAATTATAGATTTCAAATTTGTACAATTTGTGGTGTCATGAATAGACAGGGGGGTTACTTGGATAAAACAAAATATAAAAATTTGACTTTAAACTTGTTTTATTCATAAAGTATATAAAATATGCTTCCAATTTTTTTCAAAAAGTTAATCCTTGGAAGGAACAGAAGAAAACTGTGCTTGGGGAACATAATCAGTAAAATATTCGTGTAGTTATTAATTACCTATATTCCGTAAGACTGGAGTTCTAAGTGATTGATATGTCAGAGTTCCCCAAGCACAGATTTCTTTGTTAACATCTTAATATCTTTAATTTGTGAAAGGTTCATAACAAAATTCTCGGTCAGCGAAAAGAAAAATGAATATTTTTGTTGCAAAATATGCCATTTTTTCCTTCGAAATTGCCTTGATTATCAGCACAAAAAATTTTTTTATCAATTTAAATCAATAACTGCTGCTCAGGATGCTTGTAGCAGCAAGATATTCAAAGATATTGTTTTCTCAGCCCAGTCTCCCAACTCGGTAGAAGACTTAATCCATTGTGTTTTCTGAAAAATGGCTGAAGTTTCGGCGCTAAAAATGATATTTTATTTATTAAAACTTTTGCCAAAAACCAAAGAAAACATTAAATAGGCATGAAGATCAATCTTCAGACTAAAATGGTCATTTTTAGCCAGTGCAACTACCTTCAATTCTATCAACTTAAACACATATTTTGTTGATTAAATAGCTTGCTGATTTTAGTTGTATATTTGCTGGATTTATTATATATTTGTTTGTTTGTGCTTGTAGGATCGTGTTCTCTCTGAAGTTGGGAAATCAAATTTTGGTGAAGACAGACTACAGATATTCAAAAGTATAAATGACTCTTACAAGAAGATTGCTAAAGAGGGGTATGTTATATCTCACCACCAACTGACCGTACAGTAGCTGTTATCATGAACATTATTATCAAGACCATTGGTATTGAAGTGGTTACGGTCACATCCCATTGTCATCATTTTATTTCAACTATGTCATCCTCTGCATTTGTCATTATCATCACAAACATTTATCATCATCATCATTATCTTATAACAGATGCAAAAATTAATATGATCATGTGAATTTCTGTGGTTATTTTAGGTGTATGTTTTTATTGGATGAGGTTTTCCTTGACTTGGGTCCTTTCTTCCAAGAAATTATGACCCCAGCCTGGTAAGATTTTCTCATCAGCTTATTGATGTGTGCTTTGTGTGCAAGGCCAGTCCTCTATTTGTCTAGTGCAGTTGCTCCCTGTGACATTTTCTTTGTTGTTTTTAACCAAATCTTCCTTTGCCATTTTCTTAAATATGAATCAATTATTATTTATTCTGTTGATATTCTTGTTTGTCAGGGTGTCTACACCAACACAAGTTGATACTATCATTGCTACATTTGAAGACTATTCATCAGACTTTGCTCACCTAAAACCAAGGTATTATAGTTAATTTCCTCCCTTTCTTCACTGTGCTTTTATACAGTATTCTAATGTAAAATTATTCCAAGAATATGAAAGGTTATTATTTGTGGATCATTTTTCAGTTTCTATGATTATCTAATGCAACAAGCATTGAAGAGATTTCTATTGGAGTATGTTCGGGCAATGATGAACAAGTAAGTATTATGTTATCAACATTGTCGTCATCAACAGTATTATAATTATCACATAGCCATCCCAGGTCATCATCATCAACAGTATAATAATCATCACATAGCCATCCCAGGTCGTCATCATCATCAACAGTATTATAATCATCACATAGCCATCCCAGGTCATCATCATCAACAGTATTATAATCATCACATAGCCATCCCAGGTCATCATCATCAACAGTATTATAATCATCACATAGCCATCCCAGGTCATCATCATCAACAGTATTATAATCATCACATAGCCATCCCAGGTCATCATCATCATTATGGTCATCATTTGCTAATATATTTATCTACTTATAGAATAATTTTTATTTCAAGTTTTTGATGAACATTTTTTTGGAACTTGATTACAAAGTTGATGGTTCCATTATCACATTTCTGCTGGTAAAATTAAAAAAAGTTTTAAAATCGGTAAACATGACACAGCAGTCTCTCATTCCGTAAACTGAATATTATTTTGTTATCATGTTGTGTGTTGTTTAGAAAACTGGCCTTTAAGACATATGAAGATAGAAGAGACTCTGCCAAGAAGATCACAATAGAAGCAGAAAAGTTTCAGAGTCTGTTTGTTATGAAGATAGCTGACCGTGATAAGGAGGTGACAGAGACTACAGCACTTTGCAAATTGTTGATGGATTAATAACTTAAGACTGCCACAGCACAAGCATAGTGAAACATTTTACTACAATTAACTGTAAAATGTTGGAGTTATAATAGATGTATCAAGTATATGCATCTGTAAGAACAGCAGTCAAATATAAATATATCATAAATAAATATAAATACATTTAAAGATATAATTTCATCAACCTGTCAATCAATCAACCAAATCAGTCTATCATTTCACCAATCAGTCAATCATTTATGTTTTTTTTTTTTTTTTTTTTGTTAAGGTTGAAAATAAATGTGCAATTCTGTCTGATCTTGCTGAAATCATCAAACTAAAAGATACCTCAATGATGGCCTTGGAGATATCTGTAAGTATTATGATACCATAGTATGATATAGGGCACTATTGATATTGTTATTGCTTGGAGATATTTGTAAGTATTGTGATACCATAGTATGATATACAAGACTATTGATATTGTTATTTCTGTTAACACTGGCAAGGGGATTATTTATCATGATTCGTGAACTTTTTTTATTAATTCATTAAAAAATTGACACAACACCAAAATAAACTGTGCAGTACACACAATGTCTGCTTGTCATGTCATGATGATAG
This sequence comes from Diadumene lineata, assembly GCA_918843875.1. Taxonomy (NCBI): domain Eukaryota; kingdom Metazoa; phylum Cnidaria; class Anthozoa; order Actiniaria; family Diadumenidae; genus Diadumene; species Diadumene lineata. Next base: position 79,797 of record OU974076.1, on the reverse strand, counting down.
AGTATTACCGGTAACTGGCTTATAATGTGTTCTGTTTATTTTAAGGGTTTATGCAAGAAATACCATGACTTCAAGTCTGATCATGCCATGGCTTTGTTATTGATGAGAGGGGATGTCTGGAGGAATGAAGCTAAAGAGGTAATGAATATATACCACGCTTGTCAAAAACATGTGTCTCATATCTTATGCACCTGTATCTGATGATGTACAGATGCCCTTGACACTTGTTTCCCACTAGACATTGCATCACTTGTTACACAGTCTGACCGGGCTCAAATAATATCAGACACAAACTTGATTTACAGACTGGCTTAAAAAATATCAGACACAAACATCAACAGTCTTTTTCAGGACTAAACACAACTGGAGGATCACAATACATCAACATCACTTACACCTGGGTTCCACACCATTCAAACACCAACGACTACTAACACCAACAGTCAACTTCTGCTCATATCCTTGTTTTCAATGTGTTTTTCTTAGATAATTCTTGAGACACCATTAGCAGAAGGACATCAGCATGAAACTGTGGAGGACAGTGAAGAATCTTTCTTTAGTCAGATTATGGTTCCACCATCATTACTTGACAAGCTGGAAACTGCCGTCAAAACTAAACTAAAATCAACACCAAACCAATAATTCGATACATTGCTGTGTCCATTGCCGTGGACATGCACACCAGTGATCAAGAACAACAACTTACGGCTCACTAACCAGTGATTCACCTAGCAAAGAAACAGGATTAGGCTGGCATAATTGTGGTGAATCACAATAGACATTGGTTCAAGTTAATTTATGGCCAGGAGTACAAGGAGTGCATTGCTTTTTCAATATTATTGTGCAAATATCCTCAGACTTTGAATTTGTGTTATATGTAAAATGAAGTCATGATAATAGGTGTTGTTTACACAGGAAAACAATCCTGGTTCCTGGCCCTTTTCAACTTCTGCACTAAAAACAACAGTCAATAAAATCAATAATGATCTTGAAGCAGTTTTAATTGTGAAATTTGATTTATAGAAATGATGTTTCGATGATGATGATGAAAGAAATATTGAAATTTCTTTATATTAAATTTTGCAATAAAATGAAGCAAATTTAAAATAAACCTATAAGACAGTGAAAATGTTTGTTTACATTACACATATCGAGTAAATAAAATTCCATTATTATTGTCTGCTTTGTTTTTTCATCTTTTTGGGTATATTGTCTTTGGCATCTTGAACATATTTCTTCTCCCTTGGGGGTGGTGGTAGTTCCATGGGTAAGTAGCATGTGTTACTGGAGTCAGGTATGTATGTTTCTTGATAACTGCTCTGCCCACTTGACTGTACATGAACTGAGTTTTGGGGGACTGAAAAATGAGCAATGGCTAAGAATGCTGTTGTTGAGGTTTGTGTTCTTGCTTCAGGGACTTTTATATGAGGGTCCACTGTAAGGTCCACTATAAGGGACTTTTATATAGGGTCCACTATAGGAGGGCAATATGTACCATGTAGATTGGATGCGAATATTGTATATTACTTATGAAACTCCCAACATAGTATAATCTTTTTGTGAAAGAAAATCGAAAATATCTTTGAGAAATGAGGGTTAAACTTTATGTACATCAGGACGATACAGATGCCTTCGTGGTCGTGATTTCCACTGTTTTTACCTCATGAATTATTAATGAGTTATAATATTATAAAACTCGACTGGAAGAATTAAAGTATAAATCGAAGCCCTAAACGTAGTAAACAATGGCCTTTGTCCTGTCGCCACAGCAATCCACTATAGGAATCTAACGGTACTGCTTTGATAAAATTGAACAACCAGCTACCTCAACATATGAAAACAACATATCAACTGATTGATATCATCCTTTCATATTGTCTGAATTCAATTATTAGTATTATTATTGTATAACTGCTTTATACCTTGTAATCGTCGCTTTGATGCCTTGGCAACGTCGCATTGGGCTCTTTCTCGGGTAGATCCTTCTTTCTATCCTCAGCCCGGCATGACCTATTACAAACATACTCCTCCTCAATCATATCCAGCCGTAATTCATTAATTTGCGTCGTTTATTCAATTGCATATCGCGTTTTAGCAACCTGTTTGTTGCCAGGTTATCAGCGCATTCGAATTCGACACTAGGACGAGTTGTGAGTAAGGAAGATTGGGTACGAATGTATGCAAATTCAAGTTGGCGTCGATGGCGGACGAGTAACGCGGGAATTTATAAAAGTTGACCCATGTTTTAGATGGGTTATCATGGAAAGTTTTGAACTTCTGCAGCAGTTAACAAAGGCTATCGAAAAAGACTTTAAAGGTTTGCGAAATGTTGCACTTTTGTGGAAGATGACTGGTAAAATACTAGTTTGGATTCCGTCACCTTTTCTAAAGATTTAACAGTTGAATAAAAATAAAGATCATGAATAATTTGAATCACCTGTGTGCTTCACCTTAGTGCTTCGTCGAAGCAAGTGGCTTACTCTAACGAAAGACTATTGTCCGAAACGTCAGTTCTCTACTTTTGTGAAGATTGAAGTCAAAGTTTGTGCAAATATTTTGAACAAGTATTTTTTCGAGATTGTTTGGTTCAAAGATGAATTCCTTGATATTATTTATGATTCAGATCTAAAGGACGAACTCATCCAAGAGAAAGACAATTCAAAGCTTTTAAAAGACACAACTGAAACACTACAGTCAACTATCAAAGAACTGAAGCACGACAATGCAGGGTAATGTTTCTTGTATTTTCATTTCTCAATCCAGCCGGATTGTTTTGCATCTCTGTATTGGAAAACCATCACTGCCCTTTCATTGCATCCATTTGTTCATCCTTCTGTTGATCAATCAATCAATCAATCAATCATTTGACATGTTGTTAGAAGGGCACACGCTGTCATTTTGGAGGCTGTGGGCTCCAACACCAGCTGGACTACCACCTAGGGTTTTGCATTAATTGAGGAGAAAGTTCTAGCTTTATATATATATTTTTTTGATTTGTGTTTTCTTTGGTGAACACGAGGTCTTGCCTCGCCACTCACACTAACCAGCTAATAGGGTGGGGAGGGGACATCAAAGGACTACTTAAGGCACAGATTAGAACTGTCCTCTGTGATAGGCCTATACTTAGTGGGGTGGGGAGGGGACATCAAAGGACTACTTAAGGCACAGATTAGAACTGTCCTCTGTGATAGGCCTATACTTAGTGGAGTGGGGACATCAAAGGACTACTTAAGGCACAGATTAGAACTGTCCTCTGTGATAGGCCTATACTTAGTGGGGTGGGGAGGGGACATCAAAGGACTACTTAAGGCACAGATTAGAACTGTCCTCTGTGATAGGCCTATACTTAGTGGGGTGGGGAGGGGGCATCAAAGGACTACTTAAGGCACAGATTAGAACTGTCCTCTGTGATAGGCCTATACTTAGTGGGGTGGGGAGGGGGCATCAAAGGACTACTTAAGGCACAGATTAGAACTGTCCTCTGTGATAGGCCTATACTTAGTGGGGTGGGGAGGGGCATAAAAGGACTACTTAAGGACGTTCCTGGGTATTGGTCGCGCGCATCGTTACTGCGCAAGATTGAGCGCGCGCGCTCATTACCGTTGGTCAAATTAATGATAATTTTTCCTTCATTTTTTTCATCGAAGTCCCAACTGTCTTCGATTGAAAAGCAATTGAGTTTATTTTTCTGTAGTTTAAAGTCAATTTGCTACAAAAATAGCAAATATTAAGCGTTTTATGCGGTAAACGGTAAATTATTAGAACCCAGTCTCCGCGCGGTATTCAAGATGGCCAGATTTTTTTTCAACTTTGCAGCAAGATATCTCGAAAACCAAGCCGGTGACCCCTATTTTTTTCTTTCGTGAAATGAAGCTTTTTATCAAGACTACAACATATGTGAAACACAAAAAAATGACATTACATGAAACGAAGAACAGTACACTTTTGTAAAATAAATCGACCCCTACCTTGGAACGAATCCAGCGACATCGCTTAACTTAAAAGCATCTTTATTTGTAAAGAAAGGCATAGACAACCCTATTATTTCTTGAAAATGGAAGACAACAGTTTATTAATTTTCTTTCCAAATTTTAAAGAGCGTTGATTTCTGTTTTACAACATTTTTATGACTTTATTCTTTGAAAATGGTAGTGTTTAAATACGCGCGTTTTTTCATCAAAATACCCCATTTTCTACGTCTTGTACCTCAAAAACAAACTCGGTGACCCCCGATTTTTATTGCATTTCTGAAATCCTCATATAATGAAATAGCTTTGTACAAAGTTTCATAAAAATGACATTAGAACTTCATTTACCCAGGAACGTCCTTAAGGCACAGATTAGTACTGCCCTCTGTGATAGGCCTATACTTAGTGGGGTGGGGAGGGGGCATCAAAGGACTACTTAAGGCACAGATTAGAACTGTCCTCTGTGATAGGCCTATACTTAGTGGGGTGGGGAGGGGACATCAAAGGACTACTTAAGGCACAGATTAGAACTGTCCTCTGTGATAGGCCTATACTTAGTGGGGTGGGGAGGGGACATCAAAGGACTACTTAAGGCACAGATTAGAACTGTCCTCTGTGATAGGCCTATACTTAGTGGGGTGGGGAGGGGGCATCAAAGGACTACTTAAGGCACAGATTAGAACTGTCCTCTGTGATAGGCCTATACTTAGTGGGGTGGGGAGGGGCATAAAAGGACTACTTAAGGCACAGATTAGTACTGCCCTCTGTGATAGGCCTATACTTAGTGGGGTGGGGAGGGGCATAAAAGGACTACTTAAGGACGTTCCTGGGTATTGGTCGCGCGCATCGTTACTGCGCAAGATTGAGCGCGCGCGCTCATTACCGTTGGTCAAATTAATGATAATTTTTCCTTCATTTTTTTCATCGAAGTCCCAACTGTCTTCGATTGAAAAGCAATTGAGTTTATTTTTCTGTAGTTTAAAGTCAATTTGCTACAAAAATAGCAAATATTAAGCGTTTTATGCGGTAAACGGTAAATTATTAGAACCCAGTCTCCGCGCGGTATTCAAGATGGCCAGATTTTTTTTCAACTTTGCAGCAAGATATCTCGAAAACCAAGCCGGTGACCCCTATTTTTTTCTTTCGTGAAATGAAGCTTTTTATCAAGACTACAACATATGTGAAACACAAAAAAATGACATTACATGAAACGAAGAACAGTACACTTTTGTAAAATAAATCGACCCCTACCTTGGAACGAATCCAGCGACATCGCTTAACTTAAAAGCATCTTTATTTGTAAAGAAAGGCATAGACAACCCTATTATTTCTTGAAAATGGAAGACAACAGTTTATTAATTTTCTTTCCAAATTTTAAAGAGCGTTGATTTCTGTTTTACAACATTTTTATGACTTTATTCTTTGAAAATGGTAGTGTTTAAATACGCGCGTTTTTTCATCAAAATACCCCATTTTCTACGTCTTGTACCTCAAAAACAAACTCGGTGACCCCCGATTTTTATTGCATTTCTGAAATCCTCATATAATGAAATAGCTTTGTACAAAGTTTCATAAAAATGACATTAGAACTTCATTTACCCAGGAACGTCCTTAAGGCACAGATTAGTACTGCCCTCTGTGATAGGCCTATACTTAGTGGGGTGGGGAGGGGGCATCAAAGGACTACTTAAGGCACAGATTAGAACTGTCCTCTGTGATAGGCCTATACTTAGTGGGGTGGGGAGGGGACATCAAAGGACTACTTAAGGCACAGATTAGAACTGTCCTCTGTGATAGGCCTATACTTAGTGGGGTGGGGAGGGGACATCAAAGGACTACTTAAGGCACAGATTAGAACTGTCCTCTGTGATAGGCCTATACTTAGTGGGGTGGGGAGGGGGCATCAAAGGACTACTTAAGGCACAGATTAGAACTGTCCTCTGTGATAGGCCTATACTTAGTGGGGTGGGGAGGGGACATCAAAGGACTACTTAAGGCACAGATTAGAACTGTCCTCTGTGATAGGCCTATACTTAGTGGGGTGGGGAGGGGGCATCAAAGGACTACTTAAGGCACAGATTAGAACTGTCCTCTGTGATAGGCCTATACTTAGTGGGGTGGGGAGGGGCATAAAAGGACTACTTAAGGCACAGATTAGTACTGCCCTCTGTGATAGGCCTATACTTAGTGGGGTGGGGAGGGGGCATCAAAGGACTACTTAAGGCACAGATTAGAACTGTCCTCTGTGATAGGCCTATACTTAGTGGGGTGGGGAGGGGCATAAAAGGACTACTTAAGGCACAGATTAGTACTGCCCTCTGTGATAGGCCTATACTTAGTGGGGTGGGGAGGGGGCATCAAAGGACTACTTAAGGCACAGATTAGAACTGTCCTCTGTGATAGGCCTATACTTAGTGGGGTGGGGCATAAGAGGACTACTTAAGGCACAGATTAGAACTGCCCTCTGTGATAGGCCTATACTTAGTGGGGTGGGGAGGGGGCATCAACTGTCCTCTGTGATAGGCCTATACTTATCCATATGAATTGCTATCTACTACTAAACCTGATGCTTGTAATCCAGATTAGATACTACTTTATTTGTTATCAAATCTCTCCATCCTAGCCTGTCATGTCGACTTAAACAATGTTTTGTTTATTACTCTTTAGTCTTGTTAAAGCTCTGAGAGAACTGAAGGACAAGTATGGCCGATTGCATGATAAAATGAAAAGGTTTGTTCCATGTTTTCTACGGCATAACATTGGTATTAATTCTAATGAATTATAATAATTCCTGATTTTATGTTTAGAAAACAGGAAGAAATAAATAAAAAAGAAAAGTGGTGGGACAAATATAGATACACAGCTGAGACAACTATTAAAAGTAAGTCAATGGACAACATCCCTGCTCTATGTATTTCAATATTAAAAGTAAGTCAACATCCCTGCTCTATGTATTTCAATATTAAAAGTAAGTCAACATCCCTGCTCTGTGTATTTCAATATTAAATATCCTGCTTTTGTTAATGTATCCTTCCATTTCATAGGTGAATTAAAAAAGGTCACATGACCCTATTTCTCCTAAATCATATAAAAATTAATAAAAACTACCAAAGTTCAGTTTTAATATACAGCACAAGAAAAATTTCAATAAATTGAAGTTCCTGAGATTTCTCTACATTCAATTGGAAAAACCCAATGCCATTTTCTGAACATATCTTCAAAGAATAATTATTATATCCAGTGGTCATTTGTGTTGTATTTATTCATGTTTTGTTAATATTTTGTCATCAGAGTTGAGGACACTTGGGAGTTTCTCACCTGACGTGTTGCTTGAAGTCAGCAGAGATCTTGTGGATATTATGTGAGTATCTGCTATATGTTGCTTAGATTAGTGGTCTTTGTGTAGTAAAACTACAGTATTTACTCATTCATGTACTGCATCTATTTCATTCAAACCCAATTATGTTTAAAAAAAAGAAGAAAAAAAAACAGAAAGAAAGAAAGAAAAAAATAAACAATACGCCAAGCAGTAAACTCTGAAGACAAGTTATATAGGTTTAGTTATTATTATTATTATTATTAGTAGTAGTAGATGTTTGGTGATTGAATCTATTGATATGTTGATTTTATGTGCATCACTTATTTTGGGAAAGGTGCTTAAGGGGACTTGGATTTGTTTATCACATAAGTTAATGGGCTTCCTGTGGCATTACATTGACATTATGGCATTCAAAACTGGTTATTTTATACAGGGATGATGGGTCCTCCACTGAGACAGTTAGTTCACAAGAAAAACAACACAGAAAGGAACCACTTAAGAAATTATCAACAACCAAATACAATAAGAAGAAATATCGTTATGCTGATATATCACCAGACAACATTGACTCCAAAACAACAACACTACAAGACCACACAACGCTAGAGAAACAAAATAAGCAAACAACTAAAGGAAATCCACAAAGAAGCTCAAGTTCCTATTCAGAGTCAAAGACAGGTCAAAATGAAGATAAAGATGTTCTGGAGGGTGCTGACAGGAATACCGATAACATGCTATGCCCTTCCTTAACTAGTACTCCAGTATTTACATCAACACAAACTAAATTGCCTTTAAACAATGAGGTTGACTTTCCTGATTGTAGTATGATATTGAACAATGATGGAGTTGGCTCCTACAATAAAGTTCCTAGAGAAAATATAAATAGTCAAAATAAAGATGGAAATCATGCTGATCAAGCTAAATCCTCAAGTTATGAACTTAAAAATAGTGAGAACAACTTAAAAGACAAAATACGTTTTATGAATAACAAGAGTGATAGCAATAATCTGAGACAAAACTTGAAAGTGTTGGTACATGATTTTACTAAACCTAGCAATGATCGTGGCTTGCCTGGTATTTTAAATAACTTTGATCAAGCAAGAATTGCACAACAGACAAATTTACCATCCCGTAGTAAAGCAGATACAAATCAAACAAATACTCACACCAGTGAGGATGGAACAAGCTCTCCTTCAATTCTTCCTCAAAAAGTTAGAATGGGCCATGATAAGCGAAGTAAATTTCATGAAAAGAAAAGGTCATCAACAAGTTCCAGTGTAAGCGATGTAAAGAGGCTTAAAAGAGATAGTAGTCATGTTGGAGATGATGCATGTAGTGTAGTTCTGTTGAGCTCTGATGAGGAAGACAATGGCAGAATGGAATCAAGTGTTGATATGTTTGGTGAAGGGGAAAAATCTAACAAAGATTCATCATTGGAAAAAAATTCAGATGTTGACAGCAGCAACAAAAGAACTAAACTGACAACAGAAAAGGGATCACCTTGTGGAGAAATAGTAGATAACAGTGGATTAAGCAAGCCAAATGAAAGGCAAGGTGAAATGGCTAGTCCCTGTGCATCTAATGAAGATCAGGTATTTACTGATTGTTATGGATGGAACTGAGTGTATCAACATGACTTGATATAGCCACCAACAGGCCGCTAAAATCTTATGTGTAATTCAATACATTTTAAATCATGAAAAACATCTTATTGTTGTGAATGAATTTAATAATTATTGCTGTAACATGAAACAGCATACATGAAATGAGTCAGTTGCCACATCACAACACATCAATAATTTTCCAAGTTTGTTTGCATATGTCAGATTAGCTAGTTACCAAGTCTTTTCTAGCATATTTAATGTCCGGCTTTCTGTGTGAGTAGGACAGGAGGCCCGCCACTAAAAACTGCTGCAAGAGGAGACTACTGGTTACCCTTTCTTTTAAATACTTTTTTCCAGGATAACCAGAAAGACAAAGCTGGGCATGCAAGAACACAAAAATATGATGATTTCCCAGGATTCAGGTAATCAATAGAAGAATGATTAAATAGATTGATGTATATGGTCTGTGCAGCTGGCAGTCACATGACCATGTCAATTCAAAACTCTTAGACTACTGCCAGCTCCACAGAGTCTATTGGTAAATTGGATGAATAAAATGAATGGTAAAATAAAAGGTTCAATTAATAGTTTAGATTAACATGGCAATGGAGTATAATTATGGAATATGTATTTCAGGAAACCTGATGAGCCTACTTTCAAGAATGTAGAGGTTTTTAGAAAGAAGGATGACAGAGCTAAATTAAAAGGGTTTTCCTGTCGCGAGTGTGCTGAGGTAAATATGGCTTAATGACACCCCATTGATAATTGATAGGAAATGGAATGTGTGCAATAATTAGAATTTCTCCTCAAGTTAAGAATATACCTCTAATGTGGATTTGATGTGGGAAATAATTCTTTTTTGGGTTAGGGTTAAGTTAGATGCATCATTGATAATGCTAGTGCCATTGTTGAGTCCTGCTGATATTTTTATTATTCCCAGTATTATGGCTCTTTGAACCTCAATGAAGAAGAACTCAAGAAACGTTTAAAACACTGTTCACGTCATCGAGCCAAGTACTCTCCCCCACCATCAACACCACCAGGATTCTGGAATCTCAGCTTTCCAGAAACTCAAGAATACATGGCTAAAGGAATGTTACAAGTAGAAGATGAGAATGCACCACAGCTGTCAAAGAGAAAACAGAGGAGGAGACGATTGTTGGGGAGAAATAGGGATCAAACCAATAAATAAAGTACAATAAAGTTGTTCCAGTTCAAAAATGAATATTATAATATAAAGAAAATAAGTCAGCCATGTTACAATGTATTTTATCAATATTGGCGATGAAATATTGCACAGAAAAGGACAGTCAAATTATCCAGTTGTCATGAGTAATGAATTATTTGGACAAGCAATTCTAGTAGAATAATGAAATGATGACCTTTACTCTATGAATGACCAAGAGCCAGTATTTGAAATTGTAACTATAAACTAATAAACAATGAATACTATCATACCACCCTGTGAAAACAATGAATACTATCATACCACCCTGTGAAAACAATGAATACTATCATACCACCCTGTGAAAACAATGAATACTATCATACCACCCTGTGAAAACAATGAATACTATCATACCACCCTGTGAAAACAATGAATACTATCATACCACCCTGTGAAAACAATGAATACTATCATACCACCCTGTGAAAACAATGAATACTATCATACCACCCTGTGAAAACAATGAATACTATCATACCACCCTGTGAAAACAATGAATACTATCATACCACCCTGTGAAAACAATGAATACTATCATACCACCCTGTGAAAACAATGAATACTATCATACCACCCTGTGAATGCAATGAATACTATCATACCACCCTGTGAAAACAATGAATACTATCATACCACCCTGTGAATGCAATGAATACTATCATACCACCCTGTGAAAACAATGAATACTATCATACCACCCTGTGAATACAATGAATACTATCATACCACCCTGTGAAAACAATGAATACTATCATACCACCCTGTGAATGCAATGAATACTATCATACCACCCTGTGAAAACAATGAATACTATCATACCACCCTGTGAAAACAATGAATACTATCATACCACCCTGTGAAAACAATGAATACTATCATACCACCCTGTGAAAACAATGAATACTATCATACCACCCTGTGAAAACAATGAATACTATCATACCAACCTGTGAATGCAATGAATACGATCATACCACCCTGTGAAAACAGTGACATGCTTTACCAGGCTGCGTGGCAGGTGCCAAGGGGAGCAGAAAGAGGAAGGTTGAAGAGCCCTTAATCCCTTCTATAGATGGTTTTCAACATTCCCAGGAGACAATTTAAAGGGGTACTTGGATGTAATGTATGTGTTTATTCATGCATGACATTTTGATGACGTCATACACACAAATCACACATGGTCCATACATCTTTACCATTTTGCTTTGTAAATTATTCTGTATTCTGATTGCACTAAAAATTTTATAAACACAGTGTTTTGTGAAGTGTTTTCAAAAGATTCATATTCTGATCAATTTTCCTTAGAACTTAGGATTCATTATGTTGACAAATTTTTACTTCATAGTTATGTATGTGATCACGGCCTATGTTGTGCTTATGACATCATCAATATTTGTAAAAAAGCTGAAATATGAAATAGTCAGGGACCATATGTCATCCCGTGGGAATTTTGTGATTAAAGCTGGCAACTAGGCTAGTTGTTTAGAGGATCACTCAAGTCTCAAGAAAACGTTTGTTGCCAATCTTGTAACTCGCTCCTTGGTTCTGTGACCGTTATTTTAAAAAACTGATATAATTGGCATTGCATGGAAACGAGGCTGGGTATCAAAAAAAGCTGATCTATTCTTTCTTTATGTAGAAGACATGTCTGAACTAGCACACAATACTTCTCATAACAACAATTATACATCAAAATTGTTTTGGTGATGTTACAAATTTAACCACGTGACTGAAGGACATGAAAGCGAGGCAAATGTATAAATTTCTACAATAAATGCCTACATACAATCGTAAAATTTGATGAAATATTCAAATAATTTTGAGTGTGTGTGTCTAGATAGATCATGTGTGATATCACACACTGTTTCATATCACATTTAACATATCCTGTGGCTTTGTGCATGAAATCGAGGCTTGAATGTAAATACCAATACACCAATAAGTCACTGGGAATCCAACTTATGGCCTCTGTTCGATCAATGGTCCTTGAAAAAAGATCAATTCCATAAAACTCTAGAAAGGTTTAGGCTCAAACTTTCAAATGTCAGCCGCATTTTTTCAATTACGTTGATAATTCTTATAAATGAGGTAACTATATCACTTACTTCTGATGTTATAGCCATTGGTTCAGGCTGGGCAAAGGGGGCTACCGTTCACGAATCACGGACGATTTTTTGCTAATTTCACGGATCACGGCATTAAAAAAAAAGTCATTTCACGAATCACGAACTTCTGCATTTGCTTTTTTTTGCTATGTCTATTCATTCGTCTTTTAGACTTGTTTCAAGGCCGAATTTACAGACCTGCTTATTTCTACAAATACAAATGCAATGTTTGAACTGAAATATGCATTGTATATATGTGTAAATTAATTATAAGTTGTGTACCCTGGTCCCAGAGATTCGATTTCACTCACCCTGTCCCTCCCCATTCCTCTGTTGAGGCGCTTTACGCCTAAACAAAAACGAAGAGAGAGACGCAGCAAGCAAAATCGAACCTCTGGGACCAGGGTAAAACCTAAGTCAGCGCAAGTTTTTTTTGTTTGTCTTACGATAGTCTGAATAGCCAGAGAGGAGGACGGGGTTTACAAGATGTTTTGATTTTTTCACGACATATAATTGCTAAAATCACGAATCACGGCAACAAAAATATGCCAATCACGGGTCACGACCGACTTCAATTTCACGAATCACGGCATGTTTTTTCTGCTTTTCACGGATCACGGCATAAATATACGTCAAATCACGGATCACGGAAAACCCCTTCCTCAGCCTGTTGGTTTGGCAGATGAATAGTGTACAGTTTTAACTGAATTATAATTCCAATAAAAACATTTACCAATAAAGACATTGATAGTAAGGCTTGTGCCAAAGAGGACAGCAATTTGCCTTCAAATTCAAAGCTTGTGTGTGGTTGGTTGCGTAAAGCTTGTATTTACTATTCCACCGGCTGATAAACCCCTCTTTTGCGGTTAAATTATTTAAAAAAATGTCATGCATTAAAAGCTGCATCCCCCAAATCATAAAGCACCCAGAGTAAGCAGGGATTGAACCTTGTGCATGGTCCATGCACGTTCGAATGTAGATTTTACAGAAACCTCTTTTGAAAGGCATGAAACAAGAAATTTCATTTTTAGCATACTTTTCTTCTTTCGTCCTGATATCTATTGCAAATACAGGCACGTCTTAGCATTTAAATTTAAAAGTTGATAATTTTTTTTTTTTATTGGGGAAGAACAAACTATTCAGATTTCAAGTTTTATGACAAACAGTGGCAGAAAGTGTTTATGAATTAAGGAAATAATGAATTTCGAAAACGTTGATTTGAAAACGTTCTTAAGCCTCGATTCCATGCACCAGGTCACATGACCTTGTTTATTATATGATATGACTTGTATATTATCTAGAAGAACAGGTTTCTACTGTGTTTGAATGATTCTTCTTGAAATATAAATAAATGATTTTCAAAAAATAACTTTTGCATATTAGCCTCGCTTTCATGCTTTTCAGTCACGTGGTCAATTTGTAACATCACCAATACAATTTTGACGTATTATTTATAGTATGAAAAGTATTACGTGTTAGTTAAGAAATGTTGTGTTTATAAAGAATGGAGAAATAAGCTTTTTTGACACCCAGCCTCGTTTCCATGCAATACCAATTATTTTAGTTTTTTTAAATAACGGTCACAGGACCAAGGAGCGAGTTGCAAGATTGGCAACAAACGTTTTCTTGAGGCTTGAGGGATCCTCTAAACAACTAGCCTAGTTGCCAGCTTTAATCACAAAATTCCCATGGGAGCGAAAATTCCTACATATGGTCCCCGACTAAAATACTTCTCATTCACATTTTTGAAAATTAGTCTTCAAAATGATTAGTATGACTCTTGGGCATTCTTTTGGTAATGTTACATTGCTGATTTATTGAAATTTAACTTCATCCAAGTACCCCTTTAAACAAAAGACATGGCAGCCATGCTGGTGGACTTTTCAAACGAAAACCACCACTGTGGCTTGTGGACTCTTTTGTTCCAATCACTCTCTTGGGAATGGTTGAAAACCATCAATAGCAGGCCATGCAAGAAGACAAGTTTCTTTTTGTAGTACAGCTTTCAACTTACTTACTTCTTATCTACATCTTAGAGCAAGGAGATTGCAGTTTCACCACTCTTAGATTTGTAAAACTGAACATTCTAGATTAATTTGAAAAAAGAAAGTAACATGCTGGTAAAATAATGATTACATCTCATGCCTCACATTTTATTCACATTTACTCAACTTACATTCCCCTCTCCCTGATTGTTTGTATCTATTCTATAATGACAATCCATTTTATCCAATATAATCCACTGGTAATTTAACTAGTCTTCTTCTCATCCATTACTACATGCACACTCCAGTGTAATAATCATAATCACTATAATAAAGTCACTTCAATTTTGCAAGCCTCTGGTTATGCCTGGCTATGAGGTCTTTCAGTTGATCATCATCACCCTCGTCTTTGGTTGATGATGGTGTGAAACAAGAACGTCTCTTCTGCTTGACACCTACTTTATCCATTGTTGTAGTTTTACTTGTGTTTGGTGCAGCAACACATGACCTTCGCTTAGTGTTCTTTGCATTTGAATGGTTAAGTGATTTGCTTTCTGTGGTTAAAGTCACAGCACATGATCTACGCTTGTTTCTTCGTGTTGTCATATCTGATTTGATAAGAGACTGTTGTTCCTGGGGTTCTCCACTGACTGACAAGGTGGTAGTGCTTGATCTACGCTTGTTTCTTTGTGTTGTCATATCTGATTTGATAAGAGACTGTTGTTCCTGGGGTTCTCCACTGACTGACAAGGTGGTAGTGCTTGATCTACGCTTGTTTCTTTGTGTTGTCATAACTGATTTGATAAGAGACTGTTGTTCCTGGGGTTCTCTACTGACTGACAAGGTGGTAGTGCTTGATTTACGCTTGTTTTTCTTTGATGTATTAACATCAGTACTAATTGGTCGCTTCAAACTGGAGCCAGGTCTATCATATTTATTCTGAGAGCTCTCAGCATTTACAGATGACATGGTCCTTGACATGGACCTTTGATTCTTTAATGTTTTTGAGCTGCTGTCATTTTTTACTGTTTTATCATTATAGTTTCTGTCTGATGTCATGTTATTTCTAACAGTTTCTGAGGCTATTGTGTGACCAGTGACTAATGACCTCCTAAGATGTTTAGGTTTGTTGTGGGTTGAGTGCTCTGTTGTTACAGTTTTCCCAAGGATCTTCTGACTTGTTGTTCTTTTAAGTGTTGTTTTATTGGATGTTTCAGACTAAAACAAAATTACAAGAAACAGATAATTTGTTGGTGTCAGGTATGGACTATGGTGCATTTGGTCAGCATCCAATACCATTTATTAAACAGCAATCATTGTAGCTGTAATTTTACATTTCATTCAGTGCAATTCTGTACACAACATTCTCTTGTTTGTGCATGATTGCTGACAACAAATGAGTTTCTGTCATGAGCTGGTTTTATTGACATGTTACCAATGAACTACAACTTCTAAACAGTTTGACTGGCAATAAAGAATTGCAATTACAACATAGGTAACTTGATCTTGTGACACCAAATGGGTAATGGTTGCTACAATGTAGACTACTAGGCCATCGCTAACCGTTGCCGGATAAATTTTGTAAACACAGCTTTTGTTCTGAACACAGAGACAAAACTTTTATTTGCCATGGATAAAAAAATTAAAGTTTCAAATTTGCCCAGGTTAATGTGAACTTGCCCCAGAGAGCATTATTAATCTGATATATTATTGGGAATCACAAACAAGAGCAAGTAACAAATAGTGAGTTTTACTTACTTCACTTGGAGCAGGACAAAACACTGGATTTGCAGCCTGAATACGCCGTCCATTAGAATCGTATTTGCACTTTGATGAAATAACCTTTTTGTTGTGTTTCTTCAACAGTTCTTCAATACTCAACTCTTCCTTTTCTGCCTCTCGAGTGTCCTCTTTTTTTACAATATCTTTATCTTCACATTTTAATGTAAAATATTTATTTGATAGGTTTTCTTCATTGTTGGTTGTAACAATGGTTGCAGGTGTTACTAAAGGTTCTGTTTCATTCTCTACACACACATATGTTGAATTAAGGTCTGAAATAACCTTGGTTTCTTCTTCTATAGTTGATTTATATTGATTGCCTTCATTGTCCTGTAGTTGTTGCCTCTTTTCATATTCTGTATTAGTTAATTCTTGTTCATCAACGGATCTCATCTTTTCCGCTTTTTGCCTGTTTATTGTTGCTTTGCTTTTCTGACTGGTAATTCCACTGTTATTCAACAGGCATAGATCTGAAACTGAGGGTTTAACAGTTGATGTACTCTCATGCAATCTTATCCGATGTCCATTACCATCGTACTTGCACTTTGAAGCCATTATTTTTTGGTTGTGCAATTTTAACAGCTGTTCAACACTCAAATCATCATCATGTTTGTTTTCATGTTCTGTTGTGTTTCTTGTTGAAATTAGTTTGTTTTGATGGATTAAGTTCATAGATTTCATATGCATTCTCTGAGGGCTGAATTCTAACAATTTAGTTTGCTCTGATGCTGACTGAGCTCGCTGAGGAAGCAGAGTTGTAGTGTCTTGGATGCTTTGTTTCTATAAAGTAAAACATGCCTCAATTATTAATGAAATGCAGAGAGGACATCATTGACACAAGTTATCAAAATTATATTATATATAAATATATATCAAAAACAAAGAACTGATCTATCAGTAAAACAACTTTCCAATGAATTGACCTACTATACAATTTGCATGTATAGTCAGCAATCTTAGAGTATAACATATCCCTTGAAGCCTAAATAACCTATCATAATCCCCAAGATACTATATTTACCTCTGTTGGTATAGTGGGTAAACGTCTTCTCTTTCTCTGTCCATCTCTATTGATAGCAGCCTTAGAAAGTAGTGTTTGTCTTGGTGTGTTTGTTGTTGATGGAGATATATTATAATTACAAGGTAGAGGTGAACTTATCAAGGCTGATAATGGAGAAGAACTTTTCCCGTTATAATCTGTGGGAAAAGACAACAATATGAATCATCCAAATGACACAAGAACAGAACAACCCCTACCCCTCTTCCCTTACAAAAATGCACAAATCAGGCTTACGTTAATACGTTATGTTCTCCAAAAATTCACATTGATCTCGATACAGTTGGACCTAAATTATCCAGACCTTGATCATTTGGACTACCGATATATACTGAGATCCTGATGAGTCCGAATATTTGAAGTTTGGCAGTAGTTTTATAACCTGAAGCAGGGTATTTGTAGCTCAAGTTACATCCAGCCTGCATGTCTGACGAGAACTCACTCAAAAATCAACAAGGCTAGTAATCCTGACATTCACACACAAATTTTACTTACCCATAGCTCATCGGTATCTGAAATCAATGTCTGATGGTGTCAAATAATATGGATTATTGATGTCATTAACACACAAATTTAGGTTGGGTGATAATTCCAACTTTGTTATGCTGGGATAATCATGCCATAAAATAATGAACCCTCGGGTGAGACAAACAGAAATGCACTAGTGCATGCTCAAATCCCTTCAAATTCGAAATATTTGTACATGAACTATAATACAGGCGCCTAATCTACCTGCTGAACCAGCCATACTTGGAGGGGTAAAATCTCTCGTTTGACTGAATTGATCATCTTCATAGTCACCAGTTATACTCTTTTTACTCTGGATAATGTTGTTGGTTATTTCTGGTAAAATTCGCCGCTTTTCTCTTCTTTGTAACGTAACGGACTTTTTGAAGCCAAGGGATTTCTTTGGATTTTTAGATTTCGTAGTAGTTTTTGTTGTGGTTGACTCTGATGTGTCGTTTATGTCAATCATTGGTCTTAATTCCAGTTCTTTTTTGTCTTTATCTTTAGGTTCATGCAAGGGATGTTCCTTCTCAAACCACGAACTATCCAATCTGAGGGTTGATAAAAATATTTTTTTTAATACTCGGTGAATATAGATGAACGCTGCGTAAAACTTACCCGCTACTAAAGCTTTCTGCGTCCATTTCTTGCTGCTCGTCCTTCAAGTCGATCCATTTTGGGCATTCAAACTCGAATTCTGGATCAATCTCCATATTGTAGCTTGTAAAAATGTCCATCAACTATCGAACAAACATTTTTTGCTTTTCAATATTCACATTATTACTCATGCAACAGCAACAAGAAAGAGCTTTTACAACCATATTGCATTTTATAAATACACTTTCGAAAAATGGCGCGCAATGATACACGGTTAGAGAACTGGCGCTAGCATGTAAACGAGGTCTTGTCCGCCATTTTAAAAACGTTTTTTGTGTGCTCGTGAAAGTGTTTTTTTGCTTTAAAATGTCACTGTTGAACAAGAAAAGAAAACCATTTCTTGGTGTAACAGCTCCTTTAGGATATGTTCCTGGGCTTGGTAGAGGGTATGTTCTTATCGGTGTCCTTCTAAAAAGTTCTAGCCAATACATACATACGTGAAGAATATATAGAAGTTGATAATCTTATGTATTTATCTTTCAGAGCAACTGGCTTTACAACGCGATCTGATATTGGTCCAGCTAGAGAAGCTACAGATATAAGGTTAGTCAGAGCCAATCAAACTCCAACGAAGCCAGCATTAGGAATAAAAAAGTCTCAAATGTTAAAACTTTTCTTTCTAAAACTTTAATTGTTGTGTGGCTAATTTTAATATTCTTCTAGTGACGAGAGACATGGTAAACCTGCTCATCTACAGAAAAAAGACGACGATGAGGAAGAAGAAGACTTAAATGAGTCCAATTATGACGAGGTTGGTTTGGATACACAGGAATCCCAAATATATAAGATTCTATTTATAGTATTATTAGTTCTAACATGTACAGTTTGCAGCTTATGTGGTAGTCTATTCTCTAGCGGTCCATTTAACACAGGAACTCCAAATATATATATGTGATTTTATTAATTGTATTATGTACAGTTTGCAGCCGGGTACGGTGGTAGCCTGTTTTCTATGGCGTACCATCGGGGCCAAAATTCAACCCGCTAATTCAACATTGTACTTTTGAAATTTGTGCTGATTTCACAATTCGACTTTCAAGTTTATATTTTCTTGTGGTCACTTTACAATTCAACATTGTACTTCCAAGAATTGAACATTGTACTTTACATAATTCAACATTCAACATTTGCGATTCGACTTTGTACTTTTCACCATTGAACATTCAACTTGCTTCGTTTGAATATCCAACCGCAATCCAATCACCATCAGTCATCGTGGGCTCAAGAAATATCAAAAATTATTCCCCAGTAGGGGATAGGGGTATTCAACCAGCCCTCCCTACACCGTACCCTTGAATTTTATCGCGAAGCCTTCCCCTTACGGTTATAAATCAAAAGATAATATTTAGTAAATGAATGAATTTTGAAGTTTGAGCCATTCAGCAGCATGACTAATAACCAATGATTAATAACTAATTTATTTATTCATTATTGTGGCTCGTTGTGGGTAGTTCCGGCTTTTAGCAACTGCGCGGATTATGCAAGTGTGGAATTTCTGAAATCTTTTGTTCTATAAAAGCAATGCTTACCTGTACCTTGAGTCTGTACTTTCGGTCCACGGGTGCCGATGGTTGACAAAGAACCCAAGGAGGTAAGTCGGTCAGCCACTTTTAAAGTCTTTAAAAGGGCTGACCTGACTTCATTTAGTTTCCTTACGTTGATCCGCTATCTTTTTGCAACCGTCAGGGAAAGGCTTCGCGATAAAATTCAACGGTACGGTGTAGGGAGGGCTGGTTGAATACCCCTATCCCCTACTGGGGAATAATTTTTGATATTTCTTGAGCCCACGATGACTGATGGTGATTGGATTGCAGTTGGATATTCAAACGAAGCAAGTTGTAAAGTTGAATGTTCGATGGTGAAAAGTACAAAGTCGGGTCGCAAATGTTGCATGTTTAATTACGTAAAGTACAATGTTCAATTCTTGGAAGTACAATGTTGAATTGTAAAGTGACCACAAGAAAATATAAATTTGAAAGTCGAATTGTGAAATCAGCACAAATTTCAAACGTACAATGTCAAATTTTTAATGTTGAATTTTGGCCCCGATGGTACGCCATAGTTTCCTAGTGGCTCATTCAACACAGAAACTCATAATATATATATGTGATTTTATTAATTGTATTAACCCTTTCGCTCCTGTACCGGCCAAAACCGGCCGTAGAGAACTACCTTGCTTTAAAAAATCATATCCTCCTGAATTAAGTCATTAATGCCATAAATCACCATTCAAAGCAAACACTAGAAATGTGGCTAACTTTTAAGTATCATTCAGGTTGAAGAAACTAGCAATTTGGGCAAAAACATACAGTTCAAACTTTCAAAAGCAGGAAAATCACGTTTTTTCGCTATTTTCAGATGTGGAAAATCACACATTTTGCAGGTCGAGTTTTTTGGCAAAAAACCTTGTCTTCAAGCAAAAAGTTTCATATCCTAGGAAAATTCAGTCCTTCTACTAAGCGTATGCAAGTTTTTCAAGTTTTATTTCATTCTACTTACAGCGCTAAATCCCTACGAACATGCCTATTTCGAACTACACGTGTTTCGACAAAAATACCACTGCAATGCATTCTGGGAAATCAACCAAATTTTCGGCAGCCGTCATAGCCTCCCCCCATTTCAAGTTTTTTTTTATAAGTCTAACGCTACCTCGGAATTCTGCCGAATTTTCAGGCTTGTTGTGTTCTTCTATCACCACAACTTGCAAAAATAGCCGCGGCAGTCCGAGAATTTGCCTCTAAAACAGTCTTGAAGTGATGATTTCTTCAACGGTCACCAAAATTCACGAGTGCGAAAAAAACACGAATTTTAACTGGAAATCATCTCACCAGCTTGATTTCTTTCAAACAGTAGACTCATCACAACTAGAAAGCTTAATGATGCTTTTCCAGAAGCGTTTAGAGGCAAAATAATAGCAAAAAACAACGACGAAATCACGAATGATGCGAATTCGTCAAAGTTCTGATTAGACTGAAAACCTGTTTCTAACGTGTTAAACCTGTTTGCCAGCTTCATGCCTCCCCGGTAACACAAAAACACAGGAATCTTGATCGAAGCCAAACACAAACTGCTCTGGACGAGCTAAAAGTTTGTATGTGTCAAAAAACGCCTAAAAACGCCAAAAATCTCCAGGAGCGAAAGGGTTAAACAAAAAAATGAAGTCACGTGACTTGGGGATCTTTCCCCCCCTGGTGATACTTAGGGTTGGGGTTAACTCAAAACTAGGGTTAGGGTTAGGTTTGCCTGACTGGGTTTAGAGATTTTGCTGTTAGGGTGTTGGTTAGGGTTAAGATTTAATTTTTCCTATATTGCACTCTATTGGCTCTGCCCTGGTCACGTGACCAGCTCTTGACCCACCAAAATGTTATGTACAAACTCGATACTGCCCAATGACTATTATGAGTAACTTCAGGTTTGCTCCTTGTGCTTGATTCTCAAAATGGGTACCCCCTTTCTTTTACACCCAGCCTACCCTTAAAAAAAGCCTAAAATAGCCATTTTTCAAAGTACCCTCCCCCCCTAAATCTGCAAGGAGTGCACCTTTTGAGGTGAAACCTCACACACAAATTCACCTTGATAAAACAAACTTGTTGGTAGAGTTAAAGTTTAAAAATACTCATTTGTGGAAAATAAATAATTTTTGTTTAACCCTTTCGCTCCTGAACCGGCCAAAACCGGCCGTAGAGAACTACCTTGCTTTAAAAAATCATATCCTCCTGAATTAAGTCATTAATGCCATAAATCACCATTCAAAGCAAACACTAGAAATGTGGCTAACTTTTAAGTATCATTCAGGTTGAAGAAACTAGCAATTTGGGCAAAAACATACAGTTCAAACTCTCAAAAGCAGGAAAATCACGTTTTTTCGCTATTTTCAGATGTGGAAAATCACACATTTTGCAGGTCGAGTTTTTTGGCAAAAAACCTTGTCTTCAAGCAAAAAGTTTCATATCCTAGGAAAATTCAGTCCTTCTACTAAGCGTATGCAAGTTTTTCAAGTTTTATTTCATTCTACTTACAGCGCTAAATCCCTACGAACATGCCTATTTCGAACTACACGTGTTTCGACAAAAATACCACTGCAATGCATTCTGGGAAATCAACCAAATTTTCGGCAGCCGTCATAGCCTCCCCCCATTTCAAGTTTTTTTTTATAAGTCTAACGCTACCTCGGAATTCTGCCGAATTTTCAGGCTTGTTGTGTTCTTCTATCACCACAACTTGCAAAAATAGCCGCGGCAGTCCGAGAATTTGCCTCTAAAACAGTCTTGAAGTGATGATTTCTTCAACGGTCACCAAAATTCACGAGTGCGAAAAAAACACGAATTTTAACTGGAAATCATCTCACCAGCTTGATTTCTTTCAAACAGTAGACTCATCACAACTAGAAAGCTTAATGATGCTTTTCCAGAAGCGTTTGGAGGCAAAATAATAGCAATAAACAACGACGAAATCACGAATGATGCGAATTCGTCAAAGTTCTGATTAGACTGAAAACCTGTTTCTAACGTGTTAAACCTGTTTGCCAGCTTCATGCCTCCCCGGTAACACAAAAACACAGGAATCTTGATCGAAGCCAAACACAAACTGCTCTGGACGAGCTAAAAGTTTGTATGTGTCAAAAAACGCCTAAAAACGCCAAAAATCTCCAGGAGCGAAAGGGTTAATTGTATTATGTATAGTTTGCAGGGTATGGTGGTAGTCTGTTCTCTAGTGGTCCATATGACAAGGATGATGAAGAAGCTGATGAAGTCTATGAAGCTATTGACAAAAGAATGGATGATAGAAGAAAGGAAAGAAGGTGAACTAAGTATTACACATCTTCCTGTATATGACGTTATGTAAAATATTTAACACTATTGATATTCATGATTGTGATTTTTCAGAGAACAAAAATTAAAAGAAAAAATTGAAAAATATCGACAAGAGAGACCTAAAATACAACAGCAATTTTCAGACTTGAAGGTACAGACCTATTCATTCTTCCATTCACTTATTCATCATTTGAAACACTTATCCATTCCTACTGTAGAGAAAACTAACTGTTATCCATTCCTGCTGTAGAGAAAACCCCGGGGGGTGAACTCCGGGGATAAACGATCGGGGATGCTCGTCTGAATTTCTTTTAAATACACCTAAAAGATACCAGAGATTTTTAAAAGGTTATGGCTTCACAAACTTTTTTTATCTCTAAAAGATACCAAAAAAAACCATGAGTTTTAATGCTTTTCAACCCCTAAAAGATACCAAAAAGTGAGGATTTGGGAAATCTCCAATTTTAAACCCTAATAGAGACCTAATCACTGATTTTTACCCCTAAAAGATACGACAACCACTTACCACCAGAGTCCACTCCCTCCCGCAGGGGAAAACTAACTGTTATCCATTTGTGCTGTAGAGAAAACTAACTGAGGTGTCCGATGATGAGTGGGTCAGTATTCCTGAAGTGGGTGACTATAGAAGCAAAAAACAAAGGAACCCCAAAGGAGAGAAGTAAGTGATATCAAACTAATATCAAACTATCCAAGATAGTAAGTTAGTACTAGCATGGTACTAGTTATTTTCTACTGTATTGTTTCAGGTTCACACCAGTTCCTGATAGTGTGTTACAGGGTGCCATGATTACTGGTAGTACTGTGAATGCATTAAGTGGGACACAGCAGGTACACAATAACAACCTCACAATCACATTCTTAACCCTGGCTATTCTTAATTCTTATTAATATTGGTTACAAAATATATATTAGACAACAATAAGGCTAATGAAAATGGAGATCTGATACAAATTAGTGTGGACAATATCCATCAATTAGCTATGATATGCTTTTCTTTCTGATACAAATTAGTGTGGACAATATCCATTAATTAGCTAATGATATACTTTTCTTTCTGTAGATGTACGGTGGTTTCCAGACACCATTCCCAGGAGGTATGACACCAGGGTTCTCTACGCCATCAGCTGAACTTGATCTTAACATGATAGGTCAGGCCAGGAAATCATTAGTTGGTGTCAAACTTGATCAGGCATCTGACTCAGTGTCTGGACAAACTGTTGTTGACCCCAAAGGCTACTTGACTGACTTACAGAGTTTGACTCCCATCAGTGGTGGGGATATTGGGTAAGATACACTGATTTACAGGTCAAGTAGCACATTTGAATTGACATTGTTCCTTGACCTGTCCTTATTTTGAGCCTGTCCATCAGTAGTGTGATATTATAAATTCATTATTGAGACTGCAATACTATAAAGTATTGATGATTAGTTGATGATATAAATTATTGTTTTAGTGATATCAAGAAAGCAAGACTTCTTCTCAAATCAGTCATCACAACTAACCCTCAGCATGCTCCAGGTATGTCCTGTTTACTGTAGCTTACATTGAAAACATCCAAACAGGTATGTCCTGTTTACTGTAGCTTACATTGACAACATCCAAACAGGTATGTCCTGTTTACTGTAACTCACATTGACAACATCCAAACAGGTATGTCCTGTTTACTGTAGCTCACATTGACAACATCCAAACAGGTATGTCCTGTTTACTGTAGCTCACATTGACAACATCCAAACAGGTATGTCCTGTTTACTGTAGCTTACATTGAAAACATCCAAACAGGTATGTCCTGTTTACTGTAGCTTACATTGAAAACATCCAAACAGGTATGTCCTGTTTACTGTAGCTTACATTGAAAACATCCAAACAGGTATGTCCTGTTTACTGTAGCTCACATTGACAACATCCAAACAGGTATGTCCTGTTTACTGTAACTCACATTGACAACATCCAAACAGGTATGTCCTGTTTACTGTAGCTCACATTGACAACATCAATTTAACAGGTATGTCCTGTTTACTGTAACTCCCATTGACATGAAACCATATGTTGATGAATATCACCCTTTAGTGTGACTATAAACGAAATATGGAGACATGATAGGAACAAACAGATCAGTTCATATCCAATAGTTAATCATGTCAACATGTTTTCTCAGGTTGGATAGCTGCAGCACGTCTAGAGGAAGTCACAGGTCGTATGCAGGCTGCAAGAAATATTATCATGAAAGGCACTGATGTCTGCTCCAAGAATGAAGACATATGGTTGGAAGCTGTACGGCTGCAGGTACACCCAGTGCTTATACAAGCTTTGTTTTTACATTATTTTACATCCTGTTAAAGGTTTGGTTTTCCCTCTTACATCCTGTGAAAGGTTTGTTTTTCACACTCACATCCTGTTAAAGGTTTGTTTTTACATTATTTTACATCCTGTTAAAGGTTTGTTTTTCACACTTACATCCTGTTAAAGGTTTG
The DNA here is from genome assembly GCA_918843875.1 of Diadumene lineata. NCBI lineage: Eukaryota > Metazoa > Cnidaria > Anthozoa > Actiniaria > Diadumenidae > Diadumene > Diadumene lineata. Next base: position 54,275 of record OU974076.1, on the reverse strand, counting down.
TTTTTACATTATTTTACATCCTGTTAAAGGTTTGTTTTTCACACTTACATCCTGTTAAAGGTTTGTTTTTCACACTCACATCCTGTTAAAGGTTTGTTTTTCACACTTACATCCTGTTAAAGGTTTGTTTTTACATTATTTTACATCCTGTTAAAGGTTTGTTTTTCACTCTTACATCCTGTTAAAGGTTTGTTTTTCACACTCACATCCTGTTAAAGGTTTGTTTTTCACACTTACATCCTGTTAAAGGTTTGTTTTTCACACTCAAATCCTGTTGAAGGTTTGTTTTTCACTCTTACATCCTGTTAAAGGTTTGTTTTTCACTCTTACATCCTGTTGAAGGTTTGTTTTTCAATCTTACATCCTGTTAAAGGTTTGTTTTTCACTCTTACATCCTGTTAAAGGTTTGTTTTTTACATTATTTTACATACTGTTAAAGGTTTGTTTTTTTACATCAAAATGGAAAATTCTTATTTAGGGACAGTCCCAGGACTGTCTCGAGACTGTCTCTGTTTTCAGCCAATCAGAATAAGCCATTTGGTCAACTGTTTATTTATCTGGGACTGTATCCGAAATTGACCAATCACAACCCGTTATAAAGATACAGTCCCTTGATTCAGCCAATCACGTTAAACTGCACTGGATTACATTTGTCATCTTGTCCATAATGTTCAGATAAAAAGTTATCGATTTTTGAACTACAAAGCTCTCGATTCTTAATTTAAAAAGTTCTCAATTTTTAATTTAAAAAGTTCTCGATTCTTAATATAAAAAGTTCTGGATTTTTATCTAAAAAGTATGTTGCATAATAATTGCAGTTAAGCTATTATTTTTGGTCTGGTTTGTATGTTTATTTTGTAATAATCGATCGGACTTTACTTTGAAATTATCTATTGCTGCAGCTTCCGTAAAATTCTACTTTTAATATTCTGGCGTTGAGTAATTTTTTTATGAAATACTATGCAATATTAACTCGGAATAATATCGAACACAGCATAACTCGCCGTCTATAACACCATTCTTCCGTGGATATAAATCACTGGATCTTGCCTTAGCAATTCAAAACAATAAAAGAGCGAAGAACATGTTCATGTATAAAGTTAACTACTGTTCCCACTTTCACAGTTTCGGTATTGACTCCATAAATCGTACAATTTTTTCAGATTCTTGATATTCAATCTAAAGAACAAATGTGCGATTGCTTTGCTGTATATCGATCGCAGTAAAGAAAACAAGGTGTTTGGTGTTTGCTATTTTTAGTTGGACTAATTCTTTCACAGCAATATGAAGATCACCATACACTTGTTTTTGTGGTGGGTGACGTGTATGTCCCAAATAATTCATATTCTCGTTAGCAATTATTCTCTTGTAAGCCTTCTGGTTAACACTGTGACATGTCGTAGTATTTACATGACTATATGTGTATACTCAGTAAATTACAAAGTCTTCCATTTTAAACAATTTAAACAACATTTTGCATCTAGCGATTTCAGGGCAGTACAAGTAAAATGATGTCACAATGAATACCATAATCAGTTAGCAAAAGTGTCTCTAAACATTGTCTAAAGATGAGCTTATGGGCTAATGCTAATTACTGCCGAGACAGTCTCTTATTTTAAACCAATCACGTATGGGCACACTGGTCAGGACTATAGGCTGTTGACAAGATTGCTGCTTCATGAAATACAGCTAACTGACCCTTACTGATTACAAGAGCTAGAACACAAACTATCCAGCCCGTGAAATAGAGGTTATACTTCACCTTAGTCTCTAATTCCAATGGTTTTCATTGTGTCCATTTGACGAACATGTTAACTATTAGATATGGTTTCACGGATTTGATGTCTTCACTCTACCACAAAATTAATAATCATTAAAAAGTTTTTATATTAGAACTTGTTAAAATTTGGCATTTTGGGAATAACCCCAATGAAAATACTGACCATATTTCTCCTCAAATGAGTCTATTCATTGATATGTATACATGAATTATGTCATGACCTGGATGTATCAATGAACTTTTATCGTTACAAAAATTTATATAAAAATGAAATTTGTGGAACCGTATTTTCACTTTAAAAAAATCACTAAATTGTTTGCGTCCATAAGTCTCTCAGTGACAACGTAACAATACTCTTCTATGTTGTCCTGAAAAGTGAAAATGTTGAAATTATATTTGTGACATAAACAGTCCAACTAATGATAGGAAACACCGAACCTGTTGTTTCCTTTACTGCAAACGAGTATCTATTTTTCTTTCACATGCGTATGAAAATCACTTTTATCAGTTCAAATAGTTGTTTAATTTGAATGTGTACACTTAGTTGCAATCAATGTACAGTGAAGCAATCGCACATTTGTTCTTTAGATCGAATATCGAGAATCTGAATAAAGTTGTACGATTTATGGCGTCAAATATTGAAACTGTGAAAGGAGGAAAATAACTTATTATTATGCATACTCACTTTTTAGATAAAGAATCCAGAACTTTTTAGATTAAGAATCGAGAACTTTGTAGTTCAAGAATCGAGTACTGTTTATCTGAACATTATCGACGAGATGACAAATGTAAGCCAGAGCAGTTTAACATGATTGGCTGAATCAAGGGGATTTTTGCAACGGGTTGTGATTGGTCAATTTAATTGGATACAGTCCCAGATAAATAAACAGTTGACTAAATGGCTTATTCTGATTGGCTGAAAACAGAGACAGTTCCAAAACAGTCCTGCGACTGTCTCTATATAAGGATTTTCCATTTTGACATGCCATTTTCCATTTTGAAATGGCACACTGTTTTAAATGAATAATGCACGAGGACAAGTAAACGTGATTATAGGTGGTACCCCCTTCCAAATTAAACAGGAATTGTTTAAGGTCTGATAAAAAAAAATTATATTATGACTTTGGTTTTTCTCACGGAGTACATCTTCGCTCAAGAAAGCCAAAAAGTAACTGTCATTGTACGAAGACGTTACTGAACAGGGCACAAGTTCACCCTAATAACCAGGGTCTGGTTGCACAAAGGCTGAATAGTGCTATCTACCGGATAAATCACTATCCAGCGGATAAATTCTAATCAAATCCTTTGAAGTGAATAGCTTTATCCAGTGGATAACTTTATTCAGGCTTCGTGTATCTGGTCCCAGCCGGGTCTAGTTAATTGGTTTGTTAATATGAAACAAAGTTTATATTGCTGACATTATTTTTGTTTGTGTACAGTAATATGTGTTTGAATGTTTTCAGCCTCCTGACCAATCCAGGGCAGTAGTTGCACAAGCTGTTCGTCATTTACCACAGTCTGTACGGCTATGGATCAAAGCTGCTGAACTTGAAACTGAGATTGTAGCACAAAAACGTGTCTATAGGAAAGGTACACAAACAGCTCAGATAAGGCTTATTGTTAAAAGTTAGGAAAACCAAAAAAGGAATGGAGAGAACACCTCTCTTATTGCATTGTACCATTCATTTGTTCTATATAAGTCTGTGTTTCACATCTATTTGTTTGTTTGTTTGTTTAGCTTTGGAGAATCTTCCTAACTCAGTAAGAATCTGGAAGGCAGCTGTTGAACTAGAGGAGCCAGACGATGCTAGAATCATGTTGAGTAGAGCAGTAGAGTGCTGTCCTACTAGTGTTGAGGTACAGTAGAGGGTGATGATGATTATAGTCATGATTGTGATGATGACACTGGAGTGCTGTCCTACTAGTGTTGAGGTACAGTAAAGGGTGATGATGATTATAGTCATGATTGTGATGATGACACTGGAGTGCTGTCCTACTAGTGTTGAGGTACAGTAAAGGGTGATGATGATTATAGTCATGATTGTGATGATGACACTGGAGTGCTGTACTACTAGTGTTCAGGTACAGTAGATGATGATGATGATTATAGTCATGATTGTGATGATGACACTGGAGTGCTGTGCACTAGTGTTGAGGTACAGTAAAGGGTGATGATGATTATAGTCATGATTGTGATGATGACACTGGAGTGCTGTACTACTAGTGTTCAGGTAAAGTAGATGATGATGATTATAGTCATGATTGTGATGATGACACTGGAGTGCTGTCCTACTAGTGTTGAGGTACAGTAAAGGGTGATGATGATTATAGTCATGATTGTGATGATGACACTGGAGTGCTGTCCTACTAGTGTTCAGGTACAGTAGATGATGATGATGATTATAGTCATGATTGTGATGATGACACTGGAGTGCTGTACTACTAGTGTTCAGGTACAGTAGATGATGATGATGATTATAGTCATGATTGTGATGATGACACTGGAGTGCTGTGCTACTAGTGTTGAGGTACAGTAAAGGGTGATGATGATTATAGTCATGATTGTGATGATGACACTGGAGTGCTGTGCTACTAGTGTTGAGGTACAGTAAAGGGTGATGATGATTATAGTCATGATTGTGATGATGACACTGGAGTGCTGTCCTACTAGTGTTGAGGTACAGTAGAGGGTGATGATGATTATAGTCATGATTGTGATGATGACACTGGAGTGCTGTACTACTAGTGTTCAGGTACAGTAGATGATGATGATGATTATAGTCATGATTGTGATGATGACACTGGAGTGCTGTCCTACTAGTGTTGAGGTACAGTAAAGGGTGATGATTATTATAGCTGTAATGATTGTGATGATGACACTGGGGATGGTTTGTTTAGTATCTGCACTTTGGAGTATCAGCACTGTGGTAATGATAATGACAATGAAATGTGATTATTAATTTTATGAACATTGTTGTTCTACTTGTCCATAGCTTTGGCTTGCATTGGCCAGACTAGAAACATATGAAAGTGCTAGGAAGGTAAATTACAATCATGTTATCACTATCAGTCTTGGATATTATATTAATGGCTATCAGTCTTGGATATTATGTTAATGGCTATCAGTCTTGGATATTATATTAATGGCTATCAGTCTTGTATATTATATTAATGGCTATCAGTCTTGTATATTATATTAATGGCTATCAGTCTTGTATATTAAATTAATGGCTATCAGTCTTGTATATTATATTAATGGCTATCAGTCTTGTATATTATATTAATGGCTATTAGTCTTATATATTATATTAATGGCTATCAGTCTTGGATATTATATTAATGGCTATCAGTCTTGTATATTATATTAATGGCTATTAGTCTTGTATATTATATTAATGGCTATTAGTCTTGTATATTATATTAATGGCTATTAGTCTTGTATATTATATTAATGGCTATTAGTCTTGTATATTATATTAATGGCTATTAGTCTTGTATATTATATTAATGGCTATTAGTCTTGTATATTATATTAATGGCTATTAGTCTTGGATATTATATTAATGGCTATTAGTCTTGTATATTATATTAATGGCTATCAGTCTTGTATATTATATTAATGGCTATTAGTCTTGGATATTATATTAATGGCTATCAGTCTTGTATATTATATTAATGGCTATCAGTCTTGGATATTATATTAATGGCTATTAGTCTTGGATATTATATTAATGGCTATCAGTCTTGTATATTATATTAATGGCTATTAGTCTTGTATATTATATTAATGGCTATTAGTCTTGTATATTATATTAATGGCTATCAGTCTTGTATATTATATTAATGGCTATTAGTCTTGTATATTATATTAATGGCTATCAGTCTTGTATATTATATTAATGGCTATCAGTCTTGGATATTATATTAATGGCTATCAGTCTTGGATATTATATTAATGGCTATTAGTCTTGTATATTATATTAATGGCTATCAGTCTTGTATATTATATTAATGGCTATCAGTCTTGGATATTATATTAATGGCTATCAGTCTTGGATATTATATTAATGGCTATTAGTCTTGGATATTATATTAATGGCTATCAGTATTGGATATTATATTAATGGCTATCAGTATTGGATATTATATTAATGGCTATCAGTCTTGGATATTATATTAATGGCTATCAGTCTTGGATATTATATTAATGGCTATCAGTCTTGTATATTATATTAATGGCTATCAGTCTTGGATATTATATTAATGGCTATTAGTCTTGTATATTATATTAATGGCTATCAGTCTTGTATATTATATTAATGGCTATTAGTCTTGGATATTATATTAATGGCTATCAGTCTTGTATATTATATTAATGGCTATCAGTCTTGTATATTATATTAATGGCTATTAGTCTTGGATATTATATTAATGGCTATCAGTCTTGGATATTATATTAATGGCTATCAGTCTTGTATATTATATTAATGGCTATTAGTCTTGTATATTATATTAATGGCTATCAGTCTTGGATATTATATTAATGGCTATTAGTCTTGTATATTATATTAAAGTGGTTATAACCCTTTGAATAAAATTTATGTAGTTAATTCTACTCACTGTCAGCTTTCGAATGAGGTATATCTTAAGGGTATTCGGTAAAATACAACCAAGTTATTCGATGCGAAAGTTAGTAATTTTCTTTCGGTTTTCACATATCCGGTTTGTATATTTACAGTTTGTAGTTGATGAGCTGAAATGTTCAACACACTTCATTACTTATAGCTACTGATTATTAGTTGATAATATGCAATTTTACTGCTTTGTAGAAGAGTGTTTAAAGCTACGGAAATAGAAGTGGTCGCCAGAATGAAAATGATGATGCTGTGTATCTAGCCAAAGTAATTTTTTTCTAAACGTGTGAAAATCCATATCAGTTCTTTTGAATATGTCGCCTGATTTCTAACAAACATGCATCCGGCAAAATGGATACATTCACAGCTTTCAGGCTTTTATTTCATATTCCTAAGCACGTTAAAGAATAGCTACACAGCAAATCGTATATTCCGGCAATTTTATAATTGACGAAATGATTTGCAAATGGGAAAAACGTCGGATTCGGGCAGCGAAGAACACGCTTTGACATTCAAACGCTTTGCTTTGGTTTGCTCTGGCAAGCTTCATTTGAATGTCAATATGATTTGTGAATACCTTCGCGAGAGCTGAATTCTTCTTTTAATCCGCTAAAGTATTCCGTCATATTCTGATAAATCCATGCATTCATGGCTTTGTTAAAAATCCCAATAATCATGTGAAAGAGTACAATGAGTCTTATATAACGCATATATTGTTTAATCAGAAAATTGTACATTGCTATAAAAATATCGTATGAGGCACAATTAATGAACTCGATTATACAAACAAAATCAGGAATAATAAAAGACCTTTGTTTGAAAACCTCTGTAATCATGTAACAAGTCAGATAAATATCGCTTGTTGCCTCCGTTCTTGGCCTTAATCTTTTACATTAGAAATGAAGAGTGTTGAAAATTTCCGGTCATCAACTACAGTCATTAAATATGCAAACCGGATAATTATATGAAAACGGGAAGAAAAGAAAACCAGATATCGCTCAATGCGCGTGTTAGGTAACTGCATGTAAGTCATTTCCGTCATTCGGACAAACATGTAAAAATACAAAAAAAATTGTTAACTTTCCCATCAAATAACTTGGTCGTATTTTATTGAATACCCTTAAGATATACCTCATTCGAAAGGTGACAGTGAGTAGAATTAACTACATAAATTTTATTCAAAGTGTTATAACCACTTGAACAACTATCAGTCCATTAAAACCTGTATTTTGGATAGATCTGAACAGTACTTACACATTTCAATCACTTTATTACCTCTTAAGGTGTTGAACAAAGCACGTGAGAATATCCCCACAGACCGCCTTATTTGGATTACTGCTGCTAAATTAGAAGAAGCTAATGAAAATATACCAATGGTGGAGAAAATCATTGAGAGAGGTATCAATACTGGGGAAGATGAGTAGTGAGCATGATAAAGATAGTCTAGATTGGGGCCTGGTGGTATTTATGGTGATGATAATGGTGATGATTGTAGAGGCCACAAATGTAATAACTGGCCTCAAATGTAATAACCATTGGCCTCAAATGTAATAACTGGCCTCAAAGGTAATAACTGTTGGCCTCAAGTGTAATAATTGTAATATTCATGGTGATGATGATAGTTGTTTGTTTCAGCCGTGGCATCTCTCAAGAGTAATGGTGTCGAAATCAACCGTGACCAGTGGATAACAGATGCAGAAGAGTGTGAAAAAGCTAACAGTGTACATACCTGTCAGGCCATCATGTAAGTCAGTTAGGTATCTGGTGTTATCTCATATTGGGCTCTAGTGTTTTATTTTACCTATGGATCACATTTAACATCTCAACATATGCAAATGATTGCTCGTTTGCTTGTGGAACTTGATTGTATATGAGACATGTTTAGCAGTATTAATTCCATTGGAACAATTCTTGTTATCTTGCAGCCGCACAGTTATCGGTATTGGTGTTGAAGAAGAAGACAGAAAACATACATGGATGGAAGATGCTGAAAGTGTAAGTATTATTACATCACAAACCAACCTTACATGTATATTAACCAAGTGTTAGGCTTAGCTTATTTTACCATCAGATAATTAGCATATGGATGTAGATGCTAGTATTTACAGCAGCAGTGTAATGTCATGGTAGTGTGTTTGTTCTCTCTGTAGTGTAATGTCATGGTAGTTTGTTTGTTCTCTCTGTGGTGTAATGTCATGGTAGTTTGTTTGTTCTCTCTGTAGTGTAACGTCATGGTAGTTTGTTTGTTCTCTCTGTAGTGTAATGTCATGGTAGTTTGTTTGTTTTATCTGTAGTGTAATGTCATGGTAGTTTGTTTGTTCTCTCTGTAGTGTAATGTCATGGTAGTTTGTTTGTTTTATCTGTAGTGTAATGTCATGGTAGTTTGTTTGTTCTCTCTGTAGTGTAATGTCATGGTAGTTTGTTTGTTCTCTCTGTGGTGTAATGTCATGGTAGTTTGTTTGTTCTCTCTGTAGTGTAATGTCATGGTAGTTTGTTTGTTTTATCTGTAGTGTAATGTCATGGTAGTTTGTTTGTTCTCTCTGTAGTGTAATGTCATGGTAGTTTGTTTGTTTTATCTGTAGTGTAATGTCATGGTAGTTTGTTTGTTCTCTCTGTAGTGTAATGTCATGGTAGTTTGTTTGTTCTCTCTGTAGTGTAATGTCATGGTAGTTTGTTTGTTCTCTCTGTAGTGTAATGTCATGGTAGTTTGTTTGTTCTCTCTGTAGTGTAACGTCATGGTAGTTTGTTTGTTCTCTCTGTAGTGTAATGTCATGGTAGTTTGTTTGTTTTATCTGTAGTGTAATGTCATGGTAGTTTGTTTGTTCTCTCTGTAGTGTAATGTCATGGTAGTTTGTTTGTTTTATCTGTAGTGTAATGTCATGGTAGTTTGTTTGTTCTCTCTGTAGTGTAATGTCATGGTAGTTTGTTTGTTCTCTCTGTGGTGTAATGTCATGGTAGTTTGTTTGTTCTCTCTGTAGTGTAATGTCATGGTAGTTTGTTTGTTTTATCTGTAGTGTAATGTCATGGTAGTTTGTTTGTTCTCTCTGTAGTGTAATGTCATGGTAGTTTGTTTGTTTTATCTGTAGTGTAATGTCATGGTAGTTTGTTTGTTCTCTCTGTAGTGTAATGTCATGGTAGTTTGTTTGTTCTCTCTGTAGTGTAATGTCATGGTAGTTTGTTTGTTCTCTCTGTAGTGTAATGTCATGGTAGTTTGTTTGTTTTATCTGTAGTGTAATGTCATGGTAGTTTGTTTGTTCTCTCTGTAGTGTAATGTCATGGTAGTTTGTTTGTTCTCTCTGTAGTGTAATGTCATGGTAGTTTGTTTGTTCTCTCTGTAGTGTAATGTCATGGTAGTTTGTTTGTTCTCTCTATAGTGTAATGTCATGGTAGTTTGTTTGTTCTCTCTGTAGTGTAATGTCATGGTAGTTTGTTTGTTCTCTCTGTAGTGTAATGTCATGGTAGTTTGTTTGTTCTCTCTGTAGTGTAATGTCATGGTAGTTTGTTTGTTCTCTCTGTGGTGTAATGTCATGGTAGTTTGTTTGTTTTATCTGTAGTGTAATGTCATGGTAGTTTGTTTGTTCTCTCTGTGGTGTAATGTCATGGTAGTTTGTTTGTTCTCTCTGTAGTGTAATGTCATGGTAGTTTGTTTGTTCTCTCTGTAGTGTAATGTCATGGTAGTTTGTTTGTTCTCTCTGTAGTGTAATGTCATGGTAGTTTGTTTGTTCTCTCTGTAGTGTAATGTCATGGTAGTTTGTTTGTTCTCTCTGTAGTGTAATGTCATGGTAGTTTGTTTGTTTTATCTGTAGCGTAATGTCATGGTAGTTTGTTTGTTCTCTCTGTAGTGTAATGTCATGGTAGTTTGTTTGTTTTATCTGTAGTGTAATGTCATGGTAGTTTGTTTGTTTTATCTGTAGTGTAATGTCATGGTAGTTTGTTTTATCTGTAGTGTAATGTCATGGTAGTTTGTTTGTTTTATCTGTAGTGTAATGTCATGGTAGTTTGTTTGTTCTCTCTGTAGTGTAATGTCATGGTAGTTTGTTTGTTCTCTCTGTAGTGTAATGTCATGGTAGTTTGTTTGTTCTCTCTGTAGTGTAATGTCATGGTAGTTTGTTTGTTCTCTCTGTAGTGTAATGTCATGGTAGTTTGTTTGTTCTCTCTGTAGTGTAATGTCATGGTAGTTTGTTTGTTCTCTCTGTAGTGTAATGTCATGGTAGTTTGTTTGTTCTCTCTGTGGTGTAATGTCATGGTAGTTTGTTTGTTTTATCTGTAGTGTAATGTCATGGTAGTTTGTTTGTTCTCTCTGTGGTGTAATGTCATGGTAGTTTGTTTGTTCTCTCTGTAGTGTAATGTCATGGTAGTTTGTTTGTTCTCTCTGTAGTGTAATGTCATGGTAGTTTGTTTGTTCTCTCTGTAGTGTAATGTCATGGTAGTTTGTTTGTTCTCTCTGTAGTGTAATGTCATGGTAGTTTGTTTGTTCTCTCTGTAGTGTAATGTCATGGTAGTTTGTTTGTTCTCTCTGTGGTGTAATGTCATGGTAGTTTGTTTGTTCTCTCTGTAGTGTGATGTCATGGTAGTTTGTTGTTCTCTCTGTAGTGTAATGTCATGGTAGTTTGTTTGTTCTCTCTGTAGTGTAATGTCATGGTAGTTTGTTTGTTCTCTCTGTAGTGTAATGTCATGGTAGTTTGTTTGTTCTCTCTGTAGTGTAATGTCATGGTAGTTTGTTTGTTCTCTCTGTAGTGTGATGTCATGGTAGTTTGTTGTTCTCTCTGTAGTGTAATGTCATGGTAGTTTGTTTGTTCTCTCTGTAGTGTAATGTCATGGTAGTTTGTTTGTTCTCTCTGTGGTGTAATGTCATGGTAGTTTGTTTGTTCTCTCTGTAGTGTAATGTCATGGTAGTTTGTTTGTTCTCTCTGTAGTGTAATGTCATGGTAGTTTGTTTGTTTTATCTGTAGTGTAATGTCATGGTAGTTTGTTTGTTCTCTCTGTAGTGTAATGTCATGGTAGTTTGTTTGTTCTCTCTGTAGTGTAATGTCATGGTAGTTTGTTTGTTTTATCTGTAGTGTAATGTCATGGTAGTTTGTTTGTTCTCTCTGTAGTGTAATGTCATGGTAGTTTGTTTGTTCTCTCTGTAGTGTAATGTCATGGTAGTTTGTTTGTTTTATCTGTAGTGTAATGTCATGGTAGTTTGTTTGTTCTCTCTGTAGTGTAATGTGATGGTAGTTTGTTTGTTCTCTCTGTAGTGTAATGTCATGGTAGTTTGTTTGTTTTATCTGTAGTGTAATGTCATGGTAGTTTGTTATCTCTGTAGTGTAATGTCATGGTAGTTTGTTTGTTTTATCTGTGGTGTAATGTCATGGTAGTTTGTTTGTTCTCTCTGTAGTGTAATGTCATGGTAGTTTGTTTGTTCTCTCTGTGGTGTAATGTCATGGTAGTTTGTTTGTTCTCTCTGTAGTGTAATGTCATGGTAGTTTGTTTGTTCTCTCTGTAGTGTAATGTCATGGTAGTTTGTTTGTTCTCTCTGTAGTGTAATGTCATGGTAGTTTGTTTGTTCTCTCTGTAGTGTAATGTCATGGTAGTTTGTTTGTTTTATCTGTAGTGTAATGTCATGGTAGTTTGTTTGTTTTATCTGTAGTGTAATGTCATGGTAGTTTGTTTGTTTTATCTGTAGTGTAATGTCATGGTAGTTTGTTTGTTCTCTCTGTAGTGTAATGTCATGGTAGTTTGTTTGTTCTCTCTGCAGTGTAATGTCATGGTAGTTTGTTTGTTCTCTCTGTAGTGTAATGTCATGGTAGTTTGTTTGTTCTCTCTGTAGTGTAATGTCATGGTAGTTTGTTTGTTCTCTCTGTAGTGTAATGTCATGGTAGTTTGTTTGTTCTCTCTGTAGTGTAATGTCATGGTAGTTTGTTTGTTCTCTCTGTAGTGTAATGTCATGGTAGTTTGTTTGTTCTCTCTGTGGTGTAATGTCATGGTAGTTTGTTTGTTCTCTCTGTAGTGTAATGTCATGGTAGTTTGTTTGTTCTCTCTGTAGTGTAATGTCATGGTAGTTTGTTTGTTCTCTCTGTAGTGTAATGTCATGGTAGTTTGTTTGTTATCTCTGTAGTGTAATGTCATGGTAGTTTGTTTGTTTTATCTGTAGTGTAATGTCATGGTAGTTTGTTTGTTTTATCTGTAGTGTAATGTCATGGTAGTTTGTTCTCTCTGTAGTGTAATGTCATGGTAGTTTGTTTGTTCTCTCTGTAGTGTAATGTCATGGTAGTTTGTTTGTTATCTCTGTGGTGTAATGTCATGGTAGTTTGTTTGTTTTATCTGTAGTGTAATGTCATGGTAGTTTGTTTGTTCTCTCTGTAGTGTAATGTCATGGTAGTTTGTTTGTTCTCTCTGTAGTGTAATGTCATGGTAGTTTGTTTGTTCTCTCTGTAGTGTAATGTCATGGTAGTTTGTTTGTTCTCTCTGTAGTGTAATGTCATGGTAGTTTGTTTGTTCTCTCTGTGGTGTAATGTCATGGTAGTTTGTTTGTTCTCTCTGTAGTGTGATGTCATGGTAGTTTGTTGTTCTCTCTGTAGTGTAATGTCATGGTAGTTTGTTTGTTTTATCTGTAGTGTAATGTCATGGTAGTTTGTTTGTTCTCTCTGTAGTGTAATGTCATGGTAGTTTGTTTGTTCTCTCTGCAGTGTAATGTCATGGTAGTTTGTTTGTTCTCTCTGCAGTGTAATGTCATGGTAGTTTGTTTGTTCTCTCTGTAGTGTAATGTCATGGTAGTTTGTTTGTTTTATCTGTAGTGTAATGTCGTGGTAGTTTGTTTGTTCTCTCTGTAGTGTAATGTCATGGTAGTTTGTTTGTTCTCTCTGCAGTGTAATGTCATGGTAGTTTGTTTGTTCTCTCTGCAGTGTATATCTCACAATGCCTACGAGTGTGCTAGAGCTATTTATGCTCATGCCTTAACAGTGTTCCCTAGCAAGAAGAGTGTTTGGTTGAGAGCTGCTTACTTTGAAAAGAACTATGGCACTAGGTACATTGATTTATGGTGCTTTAACGGCTTTGTTTTGTTCTTGATTTCTATCATTAGTTAAATATTTGTATTAGAATCAAATGTGGTCCCACTCCCAAAAGTCAAGCATGTCAAAGTTCTAAAGAAAGATCTCCGCCCAATTTCTCTCACAACATCATTATCAAAGATTGCAGAGGATTTCGTAGTCAATGATTTCATCAAACCAGCAGTTCTGAAAAACGCTGACAAGAACAGTTATAGTACAGTTCCTGGCTCTTCCACGGTTATGGCACTTATCAGTATGTTTCACAAGTGGTTTGGACTAACCGACGGCACTGGCTCATCTGTAAGAATCCTACTCTTTGATTTTCGGAAAGCATTTGACTTTATTGATCATACTACACTGATAAACAAATTAAAATCCTTGTTTATTCCACATGGTGTCGTAAAGATTGCTTGTCAGAGTGGGGGGAGGTGCCCTCTGGCGTTCCGCAAGGCACCGAGTTGGGCCCATGGCTGTTTTTGATAATGATAAGTGACTTAGATGTCATCTCGGACTCCTTTTCAACTTGGAAATATGTCAACGATACCACCATCTCCGAAGTAATATCACGTGGAAAGTCAAGTGAGGCTCAGTTTCCTGTCGACTCAGTATTAGCATGGTCAAAGGAAAACCTATTTCAATTAAATACAGAGAAATGTAAAGAAGTGAGAGTCAGTTTTAGTAGAACACAAGATCCAACTGTATATACGGATGTCAACATTGACAATTCTCCTGTCACAAACACTGATAAAGTCAAGCTACTAGGAATTACCATCAACAGTAAATTAACGTGGAACGATCATATAGCAGATGTGGTTAATAAAGCAGCCAGCAGATTATATTTTCTTGTACAACTCAAACAATCTCAAGTCCCAACTCAAGACATCATTGCATACTACCGAGCATGTGTTTGCTCTGTGATGGACTATGCGTGCCCAGTTTTTCATTACTCGCTGCCAGAACGAACTCGAGCGCATCCAACGCTTTTTCCATCATTTTTCCAAATTCAAGGTATGAAGAAGCCTAACCCTAACCCTAACCCTTGAGTTCTGCTGGTCTCCTGACCGTCCATCAAAGACAACAACAATTAACCAGGAACTTGTTTGAAAGAATCATAACAGACTGTGAATGTGTGATAAATAATTTACTGCCAGATCGAAATAATTCCAGTGTAAATACACGGTAGAAAAGAATTTTTTGAATTCCCATTTGTAAGACAGACTCTTTTATAATAGCTTCATTAAAGCGCTATGATGAACAATAGTACCCTTTGGCAGTAATTTTAAATCAAAACATATTTAACAACAGTATTGCTTTTTGACCTGATTAGAGTTTTTTATAGGTTGGCTTACCATTAATGAATAATTATATTTAGAGTAATTAAGTGTATATTTGGATTATATCATATCATATAGCAAATATTAGCTTTTATATTACAGTAAATAGTTTGTAAATTTAGTATTGTTTTTAATGTAGTTATAGTTCTTTTGTAAATTTTTACGCTTTTCAGTTGAAAAACTGTGATGTAAAATCAATAAAGTCTATCTATCTATCTATCTATCTATCTATCTATCTATCTATCACGTGACCATCATGGCGGCAAGACCTACTTCGTTAGGTCTCCGAAATTTGTAAAACTAAAACTATCTTTTCAACGTGATTTGGAATGTAAAGACACATATTTCGCTTGATAACGTTCTTTTATACCTTTAAAGCCGAAATGGAAGATGATGAACAACCAGTAACAGCTTCTGCGGACTCACAACCTATAGATGTTAATTCACAAGCACATGGTCCGATGTCTCAGACCAAATGTGTTTCATTCCGCTCGCCTGATCGCTCTCTTGATCGCTACATGTATGACGAATTTAAATCAAAGGCTATTTACTCAAAGGATGTACCATACGAAGCTATTGATGTTAAATTATACAAACCGAGGGCCAAACTTGTAGCATTCAAAACATCTGAGGATCGTTTAACTGTATGGATCAAAGCAATTTTTACCCGATATATTGATATTTTAAGATCTTTAGATGACACTGTATCCTCAACATGGGAAGAATATGACAATCTATTGCAAGATGGAAAGGCAGACAAAATCGCCTTAACAATAAATCAAGGTAAAACAAAACTCTTTGTTTTATCAATTTTTGTGACTACGGGACGTCTACAAGTTCAAGGGTCACACTACAAAGAATGGTCTCTCTACGAGTTCCCATTACTGTTGAAGATGGTTAATATGTTTCACAAGCAGCAAGACGATATAATGATTAATGATTTTAAATTCAATTTATTTGAGGATAACGCAACCACTACTCGCACTGGTGTTGATAATTCTTCAATTCATGATGATTCTTCAAGTGATGATGATTTCTCAAGTGATAATGATGATGATGACGATGACGGTGATGTCTAGGAATATGATACCGCTAATGATAATAATGTCCATGAGAATACCGACAAAAGTCAGGATGATAATAAGGTGATCTATGAATCAAAGAATGCGTGCTTAGATACACTGGCACGTACATCATTGGCAAGGCTGGAGTCAGATTTTGTTGATAGTAAATTGGCTTTTGAAAATGACATTACCTCGATCAAACAATCCTTAGAGGAAATTTCAATTTTGAAAGACAAAATAGTTGGAATAGAGCATTCCTTTAAAGCACAACTTCTAAGTTTTGATTCCCAATATTTCACTGAATGTAATATACAACATCAAGATATGAGAGAGAAAAATGCTGATCTCGCTTCACAAGTAAAGAAGCTGCAAACTCAACTTAATCTATTAAATCAAAACCACTCTAAACTAAATGAAGAAATTAAAAACTTGAAAGGGGAAAACACAAACTTGAAACAAGAACTTTTCATTTTAAGAGAAATTTCCCAAAAGCATGAAAATGCTCTTGACGATAATCAATTATCACAAACTTCTAGTCTATGCAATGTAAATATTGACAATGAACACACTAATCCTCTAAAAATGCAACAGGGTCAAACGGAATCAACACAAGCTCAAAATGAAACGAATACATCACCAGTTCATATACATCCCAAAAAACAACAAGATCATAATCCTACAACGAAAGCACAGAAACAACCACAACATCAGAGTCATACAACAAAAACGGAAAACACAATACTAATCTTAACAGATTCTAATGGGAAGTTCATCAAACCTGACCTTCTACATACAGAAAAGAAAGTAATCCATCAACTAGTTTATAAGATTTCTCAGATAAACGAAGTTATTTCACAAGAAAACATACGTTCCCTTAAGCCAAACACAGTATTAATTCATTGTGGAACTAATGATCTAGAAAGCCAATCAGTTGAACAAGTTTATAAAGAAACGACAGACGTACTCAAGAAAGTAAAATCACAGTTCAATGAGTCAACAATCATGTTCTCCTCTCTATTATCTAGACGTGACGCAGTTAATGCAAAGGTCACGCAACTAAATTCTAAAATGGAATATTTTTGTAAACAACACTCTATTAACTTAATCAGCAACAATCACATTTCATACGATGAACTTTTTCGTGACAGAAAACATCTGAACCGTCGTGGTTTTATTTTGTTCATGAAAAATCTCAAGAGTGCCCTCTATGGAACTCAGAAGAAAATGCGTGAAATTAGTTCACGGTCCTTTCAGCAACAACGGCAACAACAACCACAACGAACATATGCCAATGTAATTTCAACATGTACACCACGCTTTGAAACAAGCCCAAGAACTGGTCCGCCTATGCAAATCATCAACCAGCAACAACGGCAACAACGGCAACAACAACAACCGCAACGGACATATGCCAATGTAGTCTCCACATATGCACCACGCTTTGAAACAAGCCCAAGAACTGGTCCGCCTATGCAAATCACCAACCAGCAGTCAGGTTTGACACTTCACTTAAAGAACCTAATCGAACAATTACACTCTTTAGTTACTTTTAATTAGTTTTTTTTTTTTTTTTTTTTTTTTTTTTTTTTTTTTCCTCTCTCTTATTCATTTTTCTTTAATTTCCTGTTAATTAGATTTCTCAGCTCTCCCCTTTCGTTTTCATAAATGTCTCTTTACATTCCAATTCCAATGAAAAGTTTTTTTTTTTTTTTCTCTATATATATATACTGATATATATATATATTTACTAAGTGCCACAAATCCCATATAGATCTTTTCTCTAAGTTTCTTTCTTTAATATATATTCATAGATTTTTTTTTCATTTTATTTTATTTATTAATTTTTTTTTTTTTGTGCGTGTGTGTGTATTCTTTCATTTTCAAATTTGATATTATCATGTCAAATTTTTGTAATAATCGTATATCGTTTTGTACATGGAATATCAATGGATTATACAACAAAACAGTAGGTGATAAAACAAAAAGTGATGATTTTCTAAACATAATTAGTAAACATGATTTTATTACAATTACAGAAACATGGACTGATGATGTCCCAAATGTACCGGGCTATCTTAAAACTTTTATAGCTCCTATGAAAATTAGAAAACGCAATATTTCGAAAACATATGGAAGAAAATCAGGTGGTATATGTATTTATTACAAAAATGAGTATAAAAATCATTTTGAAGTCATCAGTTCATCTAACAATTCAATTTGGTGTAAAATTTCAAAAAAGGCTTTAAAAACAAAAAAGGACTTGTATTTGTGTTCGGTCTATATTCCACCAGATAACTCATCTTACTTTAATTCACAAATTTTTGAATCACTTGAGAATGAAATAGATTTGTTCTTAAGAACAGGAAATGATATGATTTTATTAGGTGATTTCAATGCAAGAACAGGTAAAAGTAAGGATTCTGTTAGTAGTGATGGTAATAACTATATTGCAAATGACCAAAGTGATCTAGCACCTAAACTTTTGTCTCGACAGTCTTTTGATTCTGTTTGTAATTCACATGGTGATAACCTACTTAACTTATGTAAAACCTTTGATTTAACAATTCTAAATGGAAGAGTTAAAGGTGATTCCCTCGGACAAATTACTTATCATGGTGCAAAAGGCGTTAGTACTGTCGATTATATCATAACAAATCAACAATTTTTTCCAAACATTAATTACTTTATTGTTAATCAACCTACGCCTTTATCTGATCATAGTCCGATTTCTGCCTGGACTCATTTAACTAAAAGCCATCTAACTTTAAATGATTCTTCAAATGATCTGAACAAACTACAGAGCTTACCTTTTCAATTTCATTGGTCATTCGATTCTGCTGAGAACTTTAAAAATGCCATGGCTTCACCAACAGTTGTCAAGGCAATAGATAACTTTTTACAAAAACAGTATCTGCCGGTTTCAGCGTCTACTATTAATGATGCGATAAAAGATATCCAATCAATTTACATCAATGCATCAAAATTATCTTTGAAACTAAAAAAACCTAAATCGAAAAGGAAAATAAATTCTTTTTGTAATAAAAAATGGTTTGACAGTGATTGTAAACAAACTAGAAATGAATTAAGAAAATTATCAAACTTAAAATACGCAAAACCTTTAGATTTATCTACACGACAATCATATCACATAAAACTGAAACAATTCAAAAAACTTCTTAAGACAAAAAAGCGATCCTTTCATGATGAAGTACTTACACAAATTGAAAATAACAAAGATACTTCAATGTTTTGGAAACTTTTAAATTCTGCAGATGAAACTATAAAGGAAGAAGAATTACCTCCAATTCACGAAGATAAATGGATTGATCATTTCCAATCATTACATCAGAAATGTGAAGATGTACAAAAAATGACAGATAAACTAAAACAGTTAGAAGAGGATAATCGTAATGATAATAATGATAATATATTGAATGAACAAATTTCCGAAGAGGAAATTTTAACTTGTGCAAAGTTGTTAAAAAACAACAAAGCTGCTTTTAATGATAAGATTAGAAACGAAATGATTCGACACAGTATTGAATTCTTGCTACCAGTTTATTCGAAACTTTTTAATTTGATCCTTGACTCGGGGATTTATCCAGACACCTGGTGTGTAGGTTCAATAACCCCCATCTTTAAAAGCGGAGATCGCAATGATCCCAACAACTATAGAGGCATATGTGTTTCAAGTTGTTTAGGAAAATTTTTTACACTAATAATGAATAAACGTTTATTAAATTTTGCAGCAAAGAATGACTTACTTCACAAATCTCAAATAGGTTTTTTACCTAATCATAGGACAACGGATCATATTTTTACACTCAGGACAATTATTGATAAATACGTAAAAAATGCGAGGAATGGTAAAATATATGCATGTTTCATTGACTTTAAAAAAGCATTTGACTCCATATGGCATGTTGGTTTATTTGTTCAATTATTAAAAAATAATATAAATGGAAAATTCTATCAATTGATACAAAATATATACTCTAAAAGTTCTTGTTTTATTAAATTAGGTCAAAAAAGAACAAAAACGTTTGATTACAACCGCGGAGTACGACAAGGATGTATTATCAGTCCATTTTTATTTAATCTTTACTTAAATGAACTACCAAAATTGCTTGATACAACACCTCATAATGATCCAATATTTTTACCAAATGGTTCAAAATTATCTTCCTTGCTATATGCGGATGATTTGGTTTTATTATCGCATTCGCGTAAAGGTTTACAAAACAATTTAAATGTCATCTCCAAATTCTGCAAGGAATGGAAAATGATTGTAAATGAGAAAAAATCCAAAACAATGATTTTTTCTAACAAAAAAGTTACACAACAACCGTTCATTTTGAATTCAAAAACTCTTGATTCAGTAAATGAATTCACATATCTTGGTGTTAAAATGAGCTCAACAGGTAATTTTAATCCTCATTTGAAACAAATAAAAGAAAAGGCTTTACACGCTTTTTTCAAAATAACGCGAAAAATTGATTTCAAAAAACTAAGACCATCGCAAGCCAATAAGATTTTTGACTCCTTTGTTTCTCCAATTTTAACTTATTCTAGTGAAATTTGGAGTCTATATTCAAATCAAAATTTTGAAAAATGGGACAAAACTGAAGTAGAAAAATGCCATTTACGTTTTTGTAGATATTTCTTGGGGGTAAGCAATAAGGCCTCCAATGTTGCATGTAGAGGTGAACTCGGGAGATTTCCCTTGAAAATTTTCATCGATAAATTATCTATTAAGTTTTTTAATCATTTAATTTGCTTATCTGATGATACATTTGCAAAACAGTCGCTGTTGATGTCTTTTTCCTTATTCAAGAGAAAGAAAAAATGTTATTTCTCAAACTTAAAACAAATGCTAGATCGTGTTGATTCATCAATCTGGCCAGTTTCAATAGAACGTGTAATTGATAATGACACCTTAATGAATCTCGAATCATCAATGAAAAATAACTATTTTCAAGTTTGGAAAAACGTTTTAAAAAACTCTTCTAAGCTTTCTTTTTATAGCACATTCAAAGAATTTTATGAACAAGAACCTTATCTAAATGTATTAAGAAATTTTGAACAAAGGCGACTTTTTACAAAATTTAGAATAAGCAATCACCAACTAGCAATTGAGACGGGTAGATATTATAATATCCCAAGGGATGATAGACTGTGTTCACTTTGCAAAACAAACATGATTGAAACCGAACAACATCTCATCCTTCACTGTCCAACTTATTCTAACTTTCGTTCTGAATTCCAGTCCAAACTAAAAGAAAAGATTGATTTCTCTACAGACTATGTTCAGACTTTGACAAAATCTACAGATGAGTCTGTTTTAATGTATTTTTCAATTTTCATCTGGAAATGTTTTCAGTTCCGAAAACAAAAACTCACAAAGTAATATAATCCATTACATATTCCATTGCGCATTTAAAAAATTCATTAACCTTATATTATTCATAAATATTACACATATATTTTAACATATAATACATATGATTCTTTTAGATCATTGAACAAATGATTCAATTTAAATCAAGTTTATTTGATTGATAATTCTATAGTAGTTTTAAACATTTAAGTATTTTAAATCATTGAACAAGTGATTTATTTCAATGATATATATATATATATATATATATTTATACTATATAAACATTTTCATATCTTTTTATCAAAACTTTATGTCTATTTTTATCAAAACTTTATGTCCATTACTAGATAATTTGACTGTATTAATTAATTTAAATCAATGACAATGTGACAATGTGATTAGTACCAATTGTACAAAATAGTTATACATCTATACATTTATAGTTATACATTTAGTTATTCATTTAGTTATAGTTATAGTTATACATTTATACATTTATTCACTTAAACTAGCTTTGACAATGTCTGTAAAATATTGAGATCATGTCAATAAAGCCTATTCACTATCTATCTATCTATCTATCTATCTATCTATCTATCTATCTATCTATCTATCTATCTATCTATCTATCTATCTATCTATCTATCTATCTATCTATCTATCTATCTATCTATCTATCTATCTATCTATCTATCTATCTATCTATCTATCTATCTATCTATCTATCTATCTATCTATCTATCTATCTATCTATCTATCTATTATTGAAGATCGCCTTTGTACGTTGTGCAATGATCATAAGATTGAATCAGAGATCCATATGTTATATAATTGCGCATACTTTGGTGATTTACGAAAAGAATTACTTAACAAAATTGGAATCAGTATCGATGATCATGATCAATCAGATTATTCAAAACTTACATTTGATTTATTCCATTCAACTGACGAAACGACCATTCAATATCTCTCTAAATTTATTTTTAAGTGCTTTAAATATCGAGAAGAAAAATTAAATAGCCAGTAAGCCTTTATTCTTTGGAATAACATTTGCATTTTCAATCAATTTCATTATTACATATATTACATTAAATCCCTTTATATTATTAATCAAGTGACTAATCTCAACCGAGATCATATATCTAAACATTTGTAGCAACGTATATTTCAACATTTAATAAGATATTTTTCAGTGATTATTTTAAATCACTGTTGACATGATTGATAGAATCAAACCTTATCTACTTATGCTAGATAATGGACAATTGATAGTTAAAGTTTTATATATTATGTATTCGTTAGAAATAATTTTGCTTTGACAATACCTGTAAATGTTGAGGTCATGTTAATAAAGCATATCTATCTATCTATCTATCTATCTATCTATCTATCTATCTATCTATCTATCTATCTATCTATCTATCTATCTATCTATCTATCTATCTATCTATCTATCTATCTATCTATCTATCTATCTATCTATCTATCTATCTATCTATCTATCTATCTATCTATCTATCTATCTATCTATCTATCTATCTATCTATCTATCTATCTATCTATCTATCTATCTATCTATCTATCTATCTATCTATCTATCTATCTATCTATCTATCTATCTATCTATCTATCTATCTATCTATCTATCTATCTATCTATCTATCTATCTATCTATCTATCTATCTATCTATCTATCTATCTATCTATCTATCTATCTATCTATCTATCTATCTATCTATCTATCTATCTATCTATCTATCTATCTATCTATCTATCTATCTATCTATCTATCTATCTATCTATCTATCTAGAATCATTGTTGAAGAATTATGAAATTGTTGTTTATGTTATAGGGAGTCTTTAGAGTCCTTATTACAAAATGCTGTGAAACACTGTCCTAAAGCAGAGGTCTTGTGGTTGATGGGATCTAAATCAAAGTGGATGGCTGTAAGATATCCAAACCTTGTTTATTGATTTGTATTTTGTTCTTCTCACCTATTTATCAATTCCTGGCTGTCTTAATAGTGGAATGGATAAGTGAAAGTTAGAATGAATGAATGTTTGATAATTGAGATTTAAATGATATGCATATCATTAAAATGTTCATGTTTGTTATTTTAGGGGGATATACCAGCAGCACGGTCTATTCTGGCTCTTGCCTTTCAAGCTAACCCTAACAGTGAAGAAATCTGGCTGGCTGCTGTCAAGTTGGAGAGCGAAAACAATGAAGATCAGAGAGCAAGGTATTCTATTGTTCACCACTTTACTTTCTGGAGATGCCCATCGCAACATCCTCCACTTGTTATAGATTGGACAAGAATTTGAACTAAATTAATAAATTTCCTATTACTTTTTCATTCAGAAAACTCTTACAGAGAGCAAGAATGAATGCTTGTACAGCCAGGGTAAGCTGGTTCTAAAGCCCACTGCATCTTGGTATATCCCATGTAATTTTCCATTGTTGTTTGTAGGTCATGATGAAGTCCATCAAGTTAGAGTGGGTTCTAGGAAACATACCAGAGGTCAGTCACTAGAAGATTAATCTAATTACAGTGTTAGCTTGGGTTGGGTTCTTTTGTCCTCAATAAGGCTTGTTGTTACTACTATTTAATCATCTCTTTGGATGGATGCACAGTAATAAAATCCCATTTTGTCTTTGTTATTAAATATATGTCATCATATACAAGGTAGTTGATGTTATCTTAGTAGTAACATATGGTACTGGTATTATTTTATAGGCCAACAACCTCTTAGAAGATGCTGTACACAAATACCCAGACTTTGCCAAGGTAGATAGATATATAACACACATGTTCAATGATAGTCCAAAGGCAGCTGAGGAGATGATTTTTTGTGTAATCTAAAATGGTCCCATATGTTTTATCAGATTATAAACATGTGATTGAACGTTAACTTGACTGGTGGTCGTTTTTGCCATTTCTACAATCATTTCCTTCCTTCATTGCTGGGGTACCTGTCATCATGATGAACCAAGTGTGTACAGGTTTACCAGCTTTCTCTGTCTGTTTCTTTATAGTTATGGATGATGAAAGGTCAGATCCAGGAACAGATTGGGCACATAGAACAAGCTAGAGAGGCTTATAAACTTGGGGTAAGGTTTGCTGACATTATTGATAAGTATGTTTATGATGGTGGGATAACAATGATTTGTTGATGGTCTAGGTGATGCTAGATGATGGCCGTAGTGATGAAAGGAGCGATGACATTCCTGGTGATAACATCAGTAATAGTGCTACCATGTCTTTTTTCAGGGTTTTGTTCAACATTACTCAATGTTCCAATATATGTTGTCCTTTTGTAGGTCAAGAAATGTCCTCATGCCATACCTGTGTGGTTACTGTGGGCAAGACTAGAGGAAAAGAATGGTGAGACAAGCAAGCATGTATAGTAGAATTTCATCCTGCTCAATCTCATTTGATGATCATAACTCTGCTCAAAATTAATTCAAGCAACATTTGTTAGCAATAACTGATTGATAAATCATGTCAACTATGAGATCCCACCAGTATGTTTGTTATGTTTCAGGCCACACTACCAAAGCAAGATCTGTTTTAGAACAAGGAAGACAAAAGAATCCGAAGTGTCCAGAACTATGGTAAATAGTTGATAATATACAACTGTTATGATGATAAGAATAACAATACTGTGACGATGATGATGACTGTCACAACCACGATGGTCACGATAACCATACTGTGACGATCATGATGACTGTCACAACCACGATGGTCACGGTAACCATACTGTGACGATCATGATGACTGTCACAACCACGATGGTCACGATAACCATACTGTGACGATGATGATGACTGTCACAACCACGATGGTCACGATAACCATACTGTGACGATCATGATGACTGTCACAACCACGATGGTCACGATAACCATACTGTGACGATGATGATGACTGTCACAACCACGATGGTCAGGATAACCATACTGTGACGATGATGATGACTGTCACAACCACGATGGTCACGGTAACCATACTGTGACGATCATGATGACTGTAACAACACGATGGTCACGGTAACCATACTGTGACGATGATAATGACTGTAACAACACGATGGTCACGATAACCATACTGTGACGATCATGATGACTGTCACAACCACGATGGTCACGATAACCGTACTGTGACGATGATGATGACTGTCACAACCACGATGGTCACGATAACCATACTGTGACGATGATGATGACTGTAACAACACGATGGTCACGATAACCATACTGTGACGATCATGATGACTGTCACAACCACGATGGTCACGATAACCATACTGTGACGATGATGATGACTGTAACAACACGATGGTCAGGATAACCATACTGTGACGATGATGATGACTGTAACAACACGATGGTCAGGATAACCATACTGTGACGATGATGATGACTGTCACAACCACGATGGTCACGATAACCATACTGTGACGATCATGATGACTGTCACAACCACGATGGTCACGATAACCATACTGTGACGATGATGATGACTGTCACAACCACGATGGTCACGATAACCATACTGTGACGATGATGACTGTAACAACACGATGGTCACGATAACCATACTGTGACGATCATGATGACTGTCTCAACCACGATGGTCACGATAACCATACTGTGACGATGATGATGACTGTAACAACACGATGGTCAGGATAACCATACTGTGACGATGATGATGACTGTAACAACACGATGGTCAGGATAACCATACTGTGACGATGATGATGACTGTCACAACCACGATGGTCACGATAACCATACTGTGACGATCATGATGACTGTCACAACCACGATGGTCACGATAACCATACTGTGACGATCATGATGACTGTCACAACCACGATGGTCACGATAACCATACTGTGACGATGATGATGACTGTCACAACCACGATGGTCACGATAACCATACTGTGACGATCATGATGACTGTCACAACCACGATGGTCAGGATAACCATACTGTGACGATGATGATGACTGTAACAACACGATGGTCACGATAACCATACTGTGACGATGATGATGACTGTCACAACCACGATGGTCAGGATAACCATACTGTGACGATGATGATGACTGTCACAACCACGATGGTCACGGTAACCATACTGTGACGATGATGATGACTGTCACAACCACGATGGTCACGATGACCATACTGTGACGATGATGATGACTGTCACAACCACGATGGTCAGGATAACCATACTGTGACGATGATGATGACTGTCACAACCACGATGGTCACGATAACCATACTGTGACGATGATGATGACTGTAACAACACGATGGTCACGATAACCATACTGTGACGATGATGATGACTGTAACAACCACGATGGTCACGATAACCATACTGTGACGATGATGATGACTGTAACAACCACGATGGTCAGGATAACCATACTGTGACGATGATGATGACTGTCACAACCACGATGGTCACGATAACCATACTGTGACGATGATGATGACTGTAACAACACGATGGTCACGATAACCATACTGTAACGATGATGATGACTGTCACAACCACGATGGTCACGATAACCATACTGTGACGATCATGATGACTGTCACAACCACGATGGTCAGGATAACCATACTGTGACGATGATGATGACTGTCACAACCACGATGGTCAGGATAACCATACTGTGACGATGATGATGACTGTCACAACCACGATGGTCACGGTAACCATACTGTGACGATGATGATGACTGTAACAACCACGATGGTCAGGATAACCATACTGTGACGATGATGATGACTGTCACAACACGATGGTCACGATGACCATACTGTGACGATGATGATGACTGTCACAACACGATGGTCACGATAACCATACTGTGACGATGATGATGACTGTCACAACACGATGGTCACGATAACCATACTGTGACGATGATGATGACTGTCACAACCACGATGGTCACGATAACCATACTGTGACGATCATGATGACTGTCACAACCACGATGGTCAGGATAACCATACTGTGACGATCATGATGACTGTCACAACCACGATGGTCAGGATAACCATACTGTGACGATGATGATGACTGTCACAACCACGATGGTCACGATAACCATACTGTGACGATCATGATGACTGTAACAACACGATGGTCAGGATAACCATACTGTGACGATGATGATGACTGTAACAACACGATGGTCACGATAACCATACTGTGACGATGATGATGACTGTCACAACACGATGGTCACGATAACCATACTGTGACGATGATGATGACTGTCACAACCACGATGGTCACGATAACCATACTAAGACGATGATGATGACTGTCACAACCACGATGGTCAGGATAACCATACTGTGACGATGATGATGACTGTCACAACCACGATGGTCAGGATAACCATACTGTGACGATGATGATGACTGTCACAACCACGATGGTCAGGATAACCATACTGTGACGATCATGATGACTGTCACAACACGATGGTCACGATAACCACTGAGATGATAATGATGACTGTCACGACACGATGGTCACGATAACCATACTGTGACGATGATGATGACTGTCACAACCACGATGGTCACGGTAACCATACTGTGACGATGATGATGACTGTAACAACCACGATGGTCACGATAACCATACTGTGACGATGATGATGACTGTCACAACCACGATGGTCACGATAACCATACTGTGACGATGATGATGACTGTAACAACACGATGGTCACGATAACCATACTGTGACGATGATGATGACTGTAACAACACGATGGTCACGATAACCATACTGTGACGATGATGATGACTGTAACAACACGATGGTCACGATAACCATACTGTGACGATGATGATGACTGTAACAACACGATGGTCACGATAACCATACTGTGACGATCATGATGACTGTAACAACACGATGGTCACGATAACCACTGAGATGATAATGATATGTATATATCTATATATGTTGATAATGTAGATGACAATATGAAATCGCTGTCTAGGTTGGAAGCTGTCCGTATTGAGGTACGTGGAGGAACAAAGGACTTTGCCAAGACACTTATGGCTAAAGGTAAGTTGTTGATACAAACTGCAAGGGTCGGTTACAGAAAGTCTGAATAGCGCTATCCATTGGTTTAATCCCTATCCAGTCGATAAATTCTAAATAAGTTCTATAGGGTGGATAACTCTATTCATTGCTCTTTTGTTGACGTTTTTATTTTATTGGTTTGTCTGTAACTGTTCTTCTTGTCAACAGCTTTGCAAGAATGTCCAACATCAGGCATTATTTGGTCAGAAGCTATCTTCATGGAAGCCAGACCACAGCGTAAAACTCGTAGTGTTGATGCATTGAAACGATGTGAACACGACCCTCATGTCTTGCTGGCTGTAGCCAAGTAAGAACCGTCCAGTCACTCACCCATCCATCCGTTAATTCTGCATTTATTTATCAATGAATTTATCTATTCAATCATCTACTCATTCGTCTGTCCATCCGTTAACTCATCTCATTCATTTTTCAATCTTTTCCCCAATGTGTTATTTCTTTGAGGATAGTTGGACCGTGACTGTTGCATCCTTTCAGTGAATTGATTAGAAATTATTTTCATTTTGATAACTCAGTGCATTTGAATTCAGTCCTACTCTTTTAGAGCATTTAAAGCACTAGAAAGCTTGTAAAGTAAAAGAGCTAAATAAAGACAAGTGTTCATAGTTTGAGCATCCTCACTGTAACATCAATTTACTGTTCATTTACTCATTCATTCATTGTTTCCAAGTTTGTTAGTTACTGGATTAACACTGTTCTTATGCAATCTTTTGTCCAGGTTATTTTGGAGCGAGAGAAAGGTTTCCAAGGCGAGAGATTGGTTCAACAGGTACAAGCTCGCATTGTTTCTTAAGGAGGCTCCATATAGTTATGGGACGTCTAAGATCTTAGAGGTTTATTAAAAATCAACTGCCCACAAAGCTCATGGGCGGACTATATTTCAAAGACTTTGAGTCAAAGATTCAGATTTTGCACAAATGATCACGTGACCGGTCACCATACCAACGCTATGGCTGTCATAATAAAGCTCATTTTTAACGTAGAAAAAATAAAAACTCTAGTTTTAAGCGGTACATCTTTTTGAAAACATTGTATATGGATTTCAGTACGATGACCTAGCATATATTACCGTGACAAAAAAATCCCAACTGTAGAACCTTAGAAATAACGGAATAATGGTTTTTCCTAAATTAAAAAAATTCTGCAGTTGGAAAATCGTTGAAAATTTGCAAAATACGTTATTATACCACTAAAATGATATTCTGAAAATTTCAGAAACAAAAAATTACCGCTCATTTTTTTTTAAGCGCGCGTTGTATATTTCCATGACGTCATCACAATAAAAATTCTTCAAGTTTGAGGTGTGCGCATGTGCGTGGTCATGCACGAGCGCGCGCGCTGAAATTATATGGAGCCACCTTAAATCAAAGTCAAGTTATCTAATTACATGTAATGTTGATTTCAGGGCTGTTAAACTTGATCCTGACTTGGGTGATGCCTGGGCGTATTTTTATCGCTTTGAGCTGCAACATGGTACAGAGGTAGGATATTGACATCACAATCATCATCTATGTAGTATTTGTAACATGAAAATGAGTGTTTTATCAGAAGAGACCAAGCCATGGAACTAGACAAAACACGAATTCAAATTTTATCAATTCTAAAACTCCAAATGCAAGTTTATATTTTCCCCATCAAAAGCTAAAAAAGAACAATGTTATTGTGAGAAAATAGCGGTTTAAGTTAATGTAAATGAAGATATATTTGTATCGGTAGTTCTAGCTGTTAGAGGGGTTAGGGTAACCATAATACATTAACAGGAGTTCTAGCTGTTAGAGGGGTTAGGGTAATCGTAATGCATTAACAGGAGTTCTAGATGTTAGAGGGGTTAGGGTAACCGTAATACATTAACAGGAGTTCTAGATGTTAGAGGGGTTAGGGTAACCGTAATACATTAACAGGAGTTCTAGATGTTAGAGGGGTTACGGTAACCGTAATACATTCTGTTTTCACAGGCTCAGCAAGAGAGCGTATTACAGAAGTGTATGCAAGTCGAACCACGTCACGGTGAACTATGGTGTAGTGTATCTAAGGCTATTCCTAACTGGAGACTAAAACCCAGAGACATTCTGCCATTAGTTGCTAAATCACTTCCACCTATCGACAAGGAATAGAGATACTAACCAATTGTACATACAAAACTGAATTAAACATGTATAACAGCTAACGAGTCTGTTCACTTTCTTAACTTAAAAAACTATGATATATGGTATGTAGAAATAGTTTGGGTTTTTTAGGCTGTGGGTTTCGCTTGACTCATGCATCATACTTGTTTACGCCCGAAATCGTCATTAAACTTGAAATTGCATCCAGGCAAGGCGCCTGGTCCTCTAAAGCCCCGCTGCGAAAACGAGACATTCGATTCCCGACCCCCAGTACAATCATGGTGTTAGTGACGTTCCTGGGTAAATGAATTTCTGATGTCAATTTCATGAAACTTCGTACAAAGCTATTTCATTATGTGAGGATTTCAGAAATGATATCAAAGTCGGGGATCACCGTGCTTGTTTTTGAAGTACAAGGCGTGAAAAAAACCCGCCCATTTAAACACTGTAGTTTCCAAAGAATAAAGTCAGAAAAATGCTGCAAAAAAGAAATCAGCTCTTTAAAATTTGCAAAGAACATTAATAAACTGTTGTCTTCAATTTCCAAGAGATAACAGGATTGTTTATGCCTTTCTTTACTAATGAAAATGCATTAAGCGATTAAGCTCTTTTTTTACAATAGTGTACTGTTCTTCGTTCCATGTAATGTCATTTTTTGTGTTTCGCATATGTCGTAGCGTTAAGGACGTAAAGGAATTTCTAATGTCATTTTTCATAAAACTTTGTACAAAGATATTTCATTATATGAGGATTTCAGAAATGCAATAAACATCGGAGGTCACCATGTTTGAGGTATAAGGCGTAGAAAATGGGGCATTTTGATAAACAAACGTGCGTATTTAAACACTGCCATTTTCAAAGAATCAAGTCATAAAAATGTTGTAAAATACAAATCAACTCTCTTTAAAATTTTCAAAAAATAAAAAATAAACAGTTCTCTTCAATTTTCAAGAAATAATAGCATTATTTATGTCTTTCTTCACAAACAAAAATGCTTTTAAGTTAAGCGATGTCGCGGGAGTTGTTCCAAGGTAGGGATCGATTTTTTTTACAACAGTGTACTGTTCTTCGTTCTACATAATTTAATTTTTTTGTGTTTCACATGTTGTAGTCTTAATAGAAAGCTTCATTTCACGAAAGAAAAAAAAATAGGGGTCACCGACTTGTTTTCGAGATACCTAGTACTTACGGCAAAGATGAAGAAAAATCTGGTCATATTGAATACCGCGCGTGGACTGGGCTATAATTATTTATCGTTTGCAGAGTAAAACCTTAACTATTGTTTCTTTTTGTAGCAAATTGACTTTCTAATACAGCAAAGTAACAGTAGCGTAAGTGAAATATAGGGTCATTTTCAAGGGGGTGGATGGGAAAATTTTTGTTTTTTGTAGATTTAATCTTCTTTGAACTGCTATAACTTAGCATATACTGATCCATTGTTCCTGAAACTTGATATACTTATGCTGTCAAACGTTTGCTGCGGATATTGACATGTAAAACTATTTTTATTGTTGCCACGGTTACCGTTGCTACTAAATCAACAAGTTTCATATAAAATATAT
Source organism: Diadumene lineata (assembly GCA_918843875.1). Classification (NCBI taxonomy): domain Eukaryota; kingdom Metazoa; phylum Cnidaria; class Anthozoa; order Actiniaria; family Diadumenidae; genus Diadumene; species Diadumene lineata. The sequence continues at coordinate 22,223 of OU974076.1, read as the reverse complement.
AAATTTCGTTACTTGATTGAGTTATATAACCGAAAACATAGTAAATGAAACGCAATAAAAAACTTCCGTTTATTTTTTATACGTACGTATGCGTAAATAACGGGTAATTATTGATGGGTAAATGCTCATTATGTATCATTTACCAACAAATGTATTATACCACACAATTACAATCAACAAAACACATATCACTAGTTTTATTGTGAAAATTATATGATGCATTGGCGATTTCATTTATTCTGACAAAATTCACTCGATGCTTCCTAAACTTTGAGATTTGTTTCACTGCACAAATGAGAATATTTAATTTCTCTTTCTGAATGGCACTCATACAGAGAAACGAAAACACGTAGTCGTGGAGCTATCCATGTTTGCCAGCAAACAAGCAAGTAGAGCCACGAGGGTGAAATTTGATATCAACTGAAACAAACAGTATCTCAGGCTTCAAGTCAGCGCAATGTCAAGGTTCTTTCGTTTGTCTTATGGTAGTCTGAATAGCCAGAGAGAAGGACGAGGTTTGCAAGATTTTTTAATTTTTTTCACGACATATAATCGCTATAATCTTTTCAGTAATTGCTCCGACTCGACAAAAGACTTACTGGCCGCCGCACTCAGGCACAGCAGAAAGCATGCTCAACAGACCTATGACAAACGGACTGCCAATGAACGTAAGTGTGTTGCTCTTTCGCTAGCTGCCCAATTTGTACAGCAGCAAGAAGAGAATGTGGATTCCATCAGTGTGAATAATAGATCGGGCCATCTCAGCGTGGGAGATTATGTTGGACTACTCGAACAATCTAGCACCATGGAAGACCCGCAGGTGCTCATTGGACGGATTCAGTCATTCTTACCTGACCGCCAAGCCAGCCTGCTGTGGTTCGATCAGACAGGTAAATCTGGTGACCAGTACATATTCAAATTTGAAGCTAGTCCCTGGATTGAAAGCATTGACGTTTACACTTAGTGCGTATGACGCAGATGAGAAAGCATCCAGGGATTTTTAAGCTGAACACATCTCCTAAATCTATTCACAAAGCCCTCTGTGGTAACACAACCTAATGGGGTTAGCAGTGTCAGCTTCAGTCTGCTAAGCTTGAGGGGGGGGGGGGGGGGGGGTGGCGATGGTGTTTGTAAGCTGTATTTGTGTAAACGGGAATAGACGACCATTCTAGAAAGGCTATCATTATATCTCTTCTACTTCGGAAAGCCAAAGAGTTGAGTCAAACCAGGATACTCTTTCTAAAATGGAAAATGTCTACCACTATGCCAACTAAGTTTGTAAGCTGAATTTGTGTAAACGGGAATAGACGACCATTCTAGCAAGCCTATCATTATATCTCTTCTACTTTGGAAAGCCAAAGAGTTGGGTCAACCAGCATACTCGATCGTTCTAGAATGGAAATCGTCTGTCAACTACACCGTATTGTATATATTTTGACTTTTAAGATAACGACGAAACTGCTCATTTTTGAAACAAATTATCAATGTTTTCATTAGAACAAGAAGCGAGATGCCGAGAGGCTCGTTCTTAACCTTAGAAAAAGGGTTTTACATTTACTATGTCACATGTTACCGGGAGGCGGGGGATATAGGGGATTGAAGCATCTTGGGATTTTTTAAGCTGAACACATCTCCTAAGTCTATTCACAAAGCCCACTGTGGGGTTAGCAGTGTCAGCATAAGAGTTGGGTCAACCAGCATACTCTTTCTAGAATGGAAAATGTCTATGTCAACTACACCGTATTGTAATATTTTTACTTTTAAGATAACGACGAAACTGCTCATATTTGAAATAAATTATCAATGTTTTTTAAACTAAAACGGAAAAGAATTCACACTTGTACATGTCTCTTACCGGTGACGAGTGACTAAAGCGTATTGTGCTTATATATATACAGACAGGTCAGGGTTCTTAGATTTTGATTTTTTTTGTTACTAGCTTGTTTAAAGTATGAGCAGGAACAAGAAGCGAGATGCCGAGAGGCTCGTACTTAACCTTAGAAAAAGGTGCTACATTTGCTATGTCACACGTTACCGGGGGACGGGGATTTAGGTGTGGTTGCTGATGATCAAATAGAATATTCTGTTCCCACTCCATGTTGCCAAAGATACATGCACGAGTATTGCTTGGTGAGATGGTTTGAAAGATCTCAGACTTGCCCTTGGTGTGCCCTCGGTTGACTGGGAATGCAACGGTAATTCACTTGCAATCAGTTTGTTCCTGCCCCTACGCCTGCTTCTGCGCCCGCATACATTAACATTTCTATTGAGGACAATTGTGGGTAGCGCAGTAACGCGTCCTCAGGTCTGCCCGGGACATTTTCTCTTTTTTGTAAGCATTCGTTCGCTCGTTCTCTCATTTATCCATTCATCCATTGATTCAATCATTCCATCATTCTTTTGGCCTGCCCTGGAAAGAAAACTGACCGGCGAAGCTAGTATCTGTAGGATTATGGCTGAACGGGTCTAGGTCAGAATCCGTGCTAGAACGCATCAATAATTGCACTCCAGACAATCTCAGCCGAACAGGGATAAATCCCGGGCTCGGCTGGCCTTTTGCGTGTCAACGTGACAAGGCGGGCAAAAGCCGGCAAGTCACTAAACTTTATCAAAGTTTAAAATTTCTGGAGAGTGAATCCTTTGCAGACGACTTAAATAAGGAACAGGCTACTGTAAGTTACCTTGTTCTACCATTTGTTCCAAACTTTTTCTATTCAGCAGCTAACGCGTTGTCCGACTGGAGTTCCTACCATCACCTACGTACAATACGTGGAGTCGAGTAGGAGCTCTGCGCAGACATCGAGATTTGCGTGCCTTTTACAAAATAACTCAGCATAATAAAATTGTTTGTACAGCTGTATTAACGAGTAGAAAAATTATATAATCATATAATTATTATGACAATGGGACAGACTGAAAAGTAATACAGCTCCCCCCACGAATGCAAGGGGTGTCGACTGGCAAGGGGTCAGTCTGTTCGTTGTTTGCTGCTGGTACAGCTCCCCCACGAATGCAAGGGGTGTGGACTGCCACGGGGTCAGTCTGTTCGTTGTTTGCTGCTGGTACAGCTCCCCCACGAATGCAAGGGGTGTCGACTGGCACGGCGTCAGTCTGTTCGCTGTTTGCTGCTAGTACAGCTCCCCCACGAATGCAAGGGGTGTCGACTGGCACGGCGTCAGTCTGTTCGTTGTTTGCTGCTGGTACAGCTCCCCCACGAATGCAAGGGGTGTCGACTGGCACGGGGTCAGTCTGTTCGTTGTTTGCTGCTGGTACAGCTCCCCCACGAATGCAAGGGGTGTCGACTGGCACGGTGTCAGTCTGTTCGTTGTTTGCTGCTGGTACAGCTCCCCCACGAATGCAAGGGGTGTCGACTGGCACGGGGTCAGTCTGTTCGTTGTTTGCTGCTGGTACAGCTCACCCACGAATGCAAGGGGTCTCGACTGCCACGGGGTCAGTCTGTTCGTTGTTTGCTGCTGGTACAGCTCCCCCACGAATGCAAGGGGTGTCGACTGGCACGGCGTCAGTCTGTTCGCTGTTTGCTGCTAGTACAGCTCCCCCACGAATGCAAGGGGTGTCGACTGGCACGGCGTCAGTCTGTTCGTTGTTTGCTGCTGGTACAGCTCCCCCACGAATGCAAGGGGTGTCGACTGGCACGGGGTCAGTCTGTTCGTTGTTTGCTGCTGGTACAGCTCCCCCACGAATGCAAGGGGTGTCGACTGGCACGGGGTCAGTCTGTTCGTTGTTTGCTGCTGGTACAGCTCACCCACGAATGCAAGGGGTCTCGACTGGCACGGGTTCAGTCTGTTCGCTGCTGGTACAGCTCCCCCACGAATGCAAGGGGTGTCGACTGGCACGGGGCAGTCTGTTCGTTGTTTGCTGCTGGTACAGCTCCCCCACGAATGCAAGGGGTGTCGACTGGCACGGTGTCAGTCTGTTCGTTGTTTGCTGCTGGTACAGCTCCCCCACGAATGCAAGGGGTGTCGACTGGCACGGGGTCAGTCTGTTCGTTGTTTGCTGCTGGTACAGCTCCCCCACAAATGCAAGGGGTGTCGACTGGCACGGCGTCAGTCTGTTCGTTGTTTGCTGCTGGTACAGCTCCCCCACGAATGCAAGGGGTGTCGACTGGCACGGCGTCAGTCTGTTCGTTGTTTGCTGCTGGTACAGCTCCCCCACGAATGCAAGGGGTGTCGACTGGCACGGCGTCAGTCTGTTCGTTGTTTGCTGCTGGTACAGCTCCCCCACGAATGCAAGGGGTGTCGACTGGCACGGCGTCAGTCTGTTCGTTGTTTGCTGCTGGTACAGCTCCCCCACGAATGCAAGGGGTGTCGACTGGCACGGGGTCAGTCTGTTTGTTGTTTGCTGCTGGTACAGCTCACCCACGAATGCAAGGGGTCTCGACTGGCACGGGGTCAGTCTGTTCGCTGTTTGCTGCTGGTACAGCTCCCCCACGAATGCAAGGGGTGTCGACTGGCACGGTGTCAGTCTGTTCGTTGTTTGCTGCTGGTACAGCTCCCCCACGAATGCAAGGGGTGTCGACTGGCACGGGGTCAGTCTGTTCGTTGTTTGCTGCTGGTACAGCTCCCCCACGAATCCAAGGGGTGTCGAGTGGCACGACTAAGAATCACCCTTTGTGATATTTAAGGTAATTCCATAGTTTTGGACTGCGCACAGCTCTGCACATATTTAGAATTTAGAGTTTTACATTTCTTATCATCAATAGATACAGAATTATGATTGAGAAACACTTTGACGTAAAAATATGAACAGTTTTCACATTTTCAAGCGAAAAAATTATGAATTTCTTTAAACTCGCCCCAGTCCATATACTAGGAAAAGCATTGATATTATTGAATTTTGAGAATATTTCTCAAAATATCTTGCAAACCAATACGGGCACCTTTCTTTTTTATTTCATAATGTCATTTGAAATCATGTTTTTTAAAACATATATGATTGATATGAAAATTCTATGGTTAGATTTTTGGATATTTTGAAAAGTGTTTCATTCAAAGCATCGATGAGGCCCGTAAAATTTCGAACATTTTGTTAATTTTTGCTTTATTGCTCTTTGCTGTTGAATTTAAGTGTAAATCTTTTGCTTTACATTGATAGCCCAATGTATAAGAAGCACATTTAAGCACATTCAAAATATTTGGCATTGACCAAGCTCAGTAAAGAGATACTTTGATGAATGATGCCCATTTTCGATTGTTAGACATTAAATTGACGAAAGTGGGTATACTTTAAAAATTTGTCTCTCAAAATCCAATACAGTGACCCCATTTTTTATTTTATATTTTTGATAAAAAACTCAAAATGTTTTAATGTAGAAAGTTTTATCAAAACTAACCTTAAGGCAAAAACCGGGAGAAACATGCAATCTTGGGTTTGGACCCACAGCTATAGGATTACGATCCTCAAATGACTCCCCTTGATGGTTGGGAACGAATTTACCACTCTGTGTGAACCACGTCCCATGGCAACTGAACAGGATCTCTCGTTTATTGTAAAATCGTCAATGAAACGCCCATAGAACAAGATCCTGTATTGTGCCTCCACATTTCATCAAAGCCAGTGCCTCAGATGGGTGTTACTTAGTATAAATGGCAACAAACATCTGAAATGCCGAGGTCTATCCCTCTATCGAATGAATTTGTTTTGGTTTAACTGTGGGTTGCAAGGTTAAGGCGGCTAAGCCAGAGGTATTGCCTTAGTTGGATACATTTATGTGATACCTATTGTTTGACTCGGAATAGTTACGATGAGGGAGCCAAAATCAACATATTGAATTGATATGATCTTTGCTTCAATTTTATCTGGTACTCCCAAATCGATTGGCATATCAGCCCATTTGAAAATACTTTCTGGCTCAGGTCCCTTATCACCCAACTCACCCGTTAGAATAGTCAGAACAGCACCCACCAACCCATGTATGACAGTTGCTGTTCCACCTTGTCCTAGCTATGTATTCCTGGCAGTCTCAAGTTTCAACAAAAGCTTTTGAGCAACCTTCCCAACAACTGTCTCCAGTTGGCTGTCAGGCAATGTAACTTTGCCAGACTTCTTGGCTGTCATTGCTCCATCTTAAACTGGCACATCCTAACCAACTCCATTGTTAACCCTGTTTACTGGAGGAGGAAGATGTCTTTTATGAGTACAATGAGGCATTCTGAAAAGTATAAAAAAGCCTCACCCAGACTAGAGACAAAATTTGTGAACAAGCTAAACAATTGTAGAAAAAAAAAACAATAAAATAAATAAATGAATAAATAAAAAAAAAACAGTAAACAAAAGGCTAACAATTTCTAAACAAAACACTCAACAGCTAATAAAACAATAACAGTAAATGAAAGATGAATGTAACCAATAGACCAACATATAGTTAACTAGTAAAGAACTGACGTCAAAATACACTTTTTATTTATTTTTGACAGTTAAAGTGACAGCCTACTGTTTACAAGTGCTGGAGAAATTCAGTGAAACAACAACCATTATAACTTATGGATTGAATCCAGAATATCTTCCCTCATTTAGTAATCAATATTTATTACACATGAAAAAATTTGTGATTCCCAGAATGTTTTTTACTTGTTTTTGTTGCACTTTCCCAACAATAACCCAAAATAAACTCATTTTGGTAATCCCAAATTTGAACCCAATGTTGGATTTTGTAGCACTTTCCCAACCGTAATCCAAAATAAACCCATTTTGGGAATCACAATTTTTTTCCTGTGTTACTTATTACTACTACATCATTTACTACCTCGTGAATCACATTAATCTGGCATTACTTATGGATTGATTCCAGTACCTTGGTTGGTTACAATAGTCAATATTAGACATTTGTTATTCAAATTTAAGTCCTAAAATTACATCAAAATTAACCACCAGGACTTTGCAGCTTGTCATTTTCTAATTTAAACTTGGATTTTTTTTCAAATAACAGATCTATTTTTTTTAATCAAGAAATAAATTCCCTGCAAATGTTTAGGTTTTTATCCATCCACAGTCAATTATATACATATGGAAGTTTCAAAGATTTAAATTGTGTTGTTGAGTTATTCAGTGGCTGGCAGTATCAGCTTCATGCAGTGATTGTAGTTAATGAATTAATAATATAGCTTTTCATATCTAGGTTATAAATCAAAATCACCACTGATAAATGCAGGGTTTGCGCTACATTATCAATCCAAAATTTAAGCACTTTTTAAGCACTTTTCAAGCACAAAAATATCCATTTTCAAAGACTATTTTTTGTACAGATCTGTCAGTTTGGTTCTAATCCTACTTTTGCTCAAAACAGCCGAATTGAGCACGGAAGGTCAAAAGTTAATAGAGGTCCTTGAGTCAAAAATTGCTTCACAAATCGGTAGCCAAACGTCGAACATACGAATGAACCAGAACCATAACTTTGGGCTGAAACCTTCCGACGAATACTAGAAGGATAATTCCTTGTTGATGATTAAAGAAAAAGCTCAAATCCCTTTAACGATTGCTTCAAAACGGTTGAAGAAATTTTCCGAAAACTATAAAACCTCGGTTGCTTCTCAAGAAAAAACGAGTTGAGCCTTAACAACTCGAGAAAACCGATTTCTCTGCAAATGGCAAAGAATTCAATCAGTATTACAGCGAAAATACAAACATTTTTGTCAACTCACACGAAGGAACATCAAGCTCGCGAGACATCTATTTGAAGTGACCAAATAACCACAGAAGATCGGAAAAATAAGTGTAATTCCACTACAGCTACAATATGTACATCTTAGTCAATTTGAAATCATGAGAGCATTAAACTACAGCAGAAAATAATGACAGACTGCTCATTTTAGACTCACCTATAAAACGTTCCTTTTGCAGCAAACTTGCAAACGGCAACGGCGGGAATTGTTCACTAGAGGGGGTTACTCTACCCTGGGTACCAGAGGCCGCGAGGGGCTGAGAAAGAGACGAAGAAGAGAGGCAGCCTCTGGTCAAACGAGTAACGAATCTCACTTCCATGAGTTCAGATATTGAACTCGGATTGTGATTGGCTCTTGAAATAATCTCAGTCAAAATGTGTTTTCATTGGTTCCTTACACTAACTGGTTTTGACCTCTGAGGGCATCAACGTATTCATGTTTACCATCAACAATGGTCTCGAATTACTTACAAAATTGTTCCTTTATTTTATCAGAGAAATTCAAGCCGTATCGTGAAATATTTTATATGTCAAACGTTACAGCACTTTCTTTTATATTAGACTTTTTTCCCACTCTTCAAAGCTCAATATATCTTCCAAATACTCGACTTGATGTGCGAACGTTTCAGGACATGAACATGACACCACTGAACAACACGGTATCTCAGATAACATCGGCCAGACATGGAAGTGAGATTCGTTACTCGTTTGACCAGAGGCTGCCTCTCTTTTTCGTCTCTTTCTCAGCCCCTCGCGGCCTCTGGTACCCAGGGTAGGGTTACTCACATTGCCAACTGGAAGCTGAGGTGCATCTCCCAACAGTACAAACATGACGTCACCGGAAGTTGACTCTGAAATAGTATTAGTATACTAATATTTATTTTTGCCAACTAAATGAACACAAGACGTCACTACATTAAAGACAATAATATTCGGAGCCACACAAACTAGAATTCTTCGGAAAATGTTATCAAGTTATGTTGTACGGTTTATCCAATAAAATATCTAGACCTGTTGTGTTTAAGTGTCTTGTGTTTAGTAACGTTTTTGCTATGGCTAAAAAGTCTTTTATCGATTTGTACGTTCTGTAAGACATATGTAGGATGGTCTATGAAGATCCGCGATAAATACTCGTTATTTAGAAATTAGCTGCCACAGGGAGTTTTTTCCTTTTTATTTCACTAAAATAAAATGAGCAAAACTGGCCTCCATAAAGTCAAATGATGCAAATGAAACTTTACGTATGTGTATTATTTTACTCCCTGCCTCTCCCTATAAATATTATAGCCCTAACCCTTAGTCACACATATTGCTGATCAACTTCAACAGTTGGACGTTTCTTTTCTTTGCGACTAATAATGTTAAGTCACTTTAATTTCGTAAAAAGAATGCGCACAAATTGGTATTTAGATATTATAAACCATAAATAACATCAGTTACAACAATGAGAAAAATGTCTAACCAATCATGAACGGACTTGAAATAGAGAACAGGATGAGTTGGAATAAAACTGGAGTTTAAGTTCTCAGGAGCGGACGTAAAACCAAAACTGACTTGAAATATATAGTAAAACTTACAAAAAAAAAATTAATAAATAAATAGATAGATGGATCAATATATAAAAAATGATAAATAAATAAATAATAAATAATTAAATAAATAAATTTCAAAACCTAGCCATATAACAGAAACTCGAACCGCAACCGCAATCTCAAGCCTAACCCAAACTCTTTTTTCTCCCCTGTCCCTAACCTTAACCCTAACCCTCATCCTATTTCTAACCACAACCCTAACCCACATCCTTTTCCTAACCCTCATCCTATTCCTAACCCTAACCCTAACCCTAACCCCAATCTCAACCCTAACCCAAACTCTTATTCTGCTCCTGTCCCTTTCCCTAACCCTAACCCTCATCCTATTCCTAACCACAACCCTAACCGTGAGGGACTCAATCGCGCTAATTTTTCCAAATTGCAGTCGAAAGCATTCGATTTCCTTTACAAATCGTGCATTTTTCGTAACTTGAATGGACTTTATCCCTCGCTTTTCCATCGAAAAATGTACTTTTTCGTCACTTGGATGAGCTATCGCAATTATTTCGGCGAAAGTCGCGCTTTTTCCTTCAACTGGAAGGTCTATTAGAATCAATTTATTAGTTATAAATAGAATAAAGCGTTTTCACATAACGCGCTATCTTATGCTAATAAGTTCTGAAAATGCGAATAAGAATAGGCGATCTGCATTATGGCGCCATTTTACTGCAAGTACCAGCATTCTTTGCGAATTCTCTTTCATATTCAAATTCTTAATCCCTTTGGAGATTAACAGAACAATATGTGCTAATTACGCTACAAAAAAAAAAAAAAAAAAAAAAGTAAGCAAAGCATTCTGGTAGTTGTAGTATATGACGCTATAATGCAAATTGCCCATTGCACGTGTGAATGTGCGCTTTGATTCACAAAGACAAAGACAAGATTGATCAACTTGTTGTCGTAAACGTAAACGCGCTATTCAGGTTATTGAACTTTCCTTTGTGTTTGTGCATCAAAACGTACATTCTCACGTGAATTGCATGCTGATTAGCACAGCTTATTGACTCATTGGTATTTTTTTAGAATTAATTAGCATAAGATAGCTCATTATATGAAAACGCTTTAATGGAACACAACACTATAATACAATGATGACAAAAGATGACACAAGCAAAAGCTGAGTTTTCCACAAATAATGATTGTACAACAATATCTGAGTTTTTTTACGTTTTATATTTCTTCAAACTACATTGCGCAAAATACCATAGTAAAATAATTTACAGATGACACAACGAAAGCAGAGTCCAGTTTATTTTACAGTTTATTTTTGCGAACTAAATGAACACAAGACGTCACTTTATTAAAGACAACAAGGTTGCGGAGTTTTTTCCTTTCTATTTCACTAAAATAAAATGAGCAAAACTGGCCTCCATAAAGTCAATCGATGCAAATGAAACTTTACGTGTGTGTATTATTTTACTCCCTGCCTCTCCCCTAAGAGAGCCACTACGCAGGCTACAAATATCATGGCCCTAACCCTTAGTCAAACATATTGCTGGACAAATTCCAATTGCAATATAAAAAAAACTTTTTTCCAAACTTTCAAAAAACAATTAAAAACTCACCTAATTTACTCACAGCAATGAAATAACCTTTGTTAACTAGTAATAATCAGTAAAAATAACTATCTTGGTCAACCACAACATATGTATTTGATCTAATTTGGCCATGCACACCAAAATGTCCCTTCATTTCTTATATTTAACAAAATTTTAGTTAACAACCTTCTTAGTATAAATGTTATTTAGTTTAGTTTATTGTAACTTGCAATTTTTTGTGTGAATAAAATTGAATTGAATTGAATTGAACAGTTGCCTAATAGTTCAGGCTGGGAAGGGGGTTTTCCGTGATCCATGATTCGACCTATATTTATGCCGTGATGCGTGAAAAGCAGAAAAAACATGCCGTGATTCGTGAAATTGAAGTCGGCCGTGACCCGTGATTGGCATATTTTTGTTGCTGTGATTCGTGATTTTAGCGATTATATGTCGTGAAAAAAAAAATATAATAATAAAACAATCTTGCAAACCTCTTCTCCTCTCTGGCTATTCCGACTAACATAAGACAAAAAGCCTTGACCTTGCGCTGACATGAAACCTGAGATCCTTAATCATAATCAAGTTTAAGTGTACATCGAGTTAACCCTGAGTTAACACAGAGTTAACTCAAAACTCGAAAAACTAGCGAAAAGTCGGCTTAGCTTCTGTCTCGAATTTGAAAGTTGATGGGTCAACTTTTTGATGGTCAATCATTTATCATTAGAAAGAATATTTCGAAAAATTTGGACTTAAAACTTCCCCGAGTAAACCCTGAGTTAACCACGAGTTAACTCAGAGTTAAGTTAAAACTCGACAAAATAACCATTTACAATGAGTTGTACCTTTATAGCATAATTGGCAGCATAATGGTTTATTAAACGACAGGTCTGCGGTTCAAGTCACGGTTGAAGTCGAGTGTTTTTTCGCTTCTTTTCTCAGCGATTATTCAAGTCACATTAACTTCGTAAAAAAAAGAAGGCGCACAAATTGTATTTGGATATTATAAATCAAAGATAACACAGAGAAAATGTCTAAGCAATAATGAACGGACTTGTAATAGAGCAAAGGCTCGATCAAAACAAAAATCTGAGCTAAAAAAAAGATATCCAAGTTCTGAGCAGCGTACCTAAAAATAGAAAAAGTAAAAAACAAAACAAACGATAAATAACAAAAAAATTAGCAAAAAAAAAACAAAAAAAAAAACTACATAAATGATAGAAAAAAATAGACAAATAAAAAAGAAGAAAAAACTAAAATTGCCAATAATAAGTAAAATTAGAAAAAAAAACAAAAAAACAACTACATAAATGATACAAAAAAAACAGACAAATAAAAAAAAGAAAAAAATTATCAATAATAAATAAAAACATCATTTAATACAAAAACAAACAAATAAAGAAACAGATAAAATCGTACATATATAAATAAATACTTTAATGACTAAACAAAAAAAAAGAGAAAAAAAGTAAAAAGTAAAAAAACCCAAGCAAATAAACAGAAAACTAATAAACTAGTTAAACGGCAACAACCATGATATAACCTAATAATTGAATTCAGCGAAACCCTAACCCTAACCCTAACCCTAACCCTAACCCTAACCCTAACCCTAACCCTAACCCTAACCCTAACCCTAACCCTAACCCTAACCCTAACCCTAACCCTAACCCTAACCCTAACCCTAACCCTAACCCTAACCCTAACCCTAACCCTAACCCTAACCCTAACCCTAACCCTAACCCTAACCCTAACCCTAACCCTAACCCTAACCCTAACCCTAACCCTAACCCTAACCCTAAACCCTAACCCTAACCCTAACCCTAACCCTAACCCTAACCCTAACCCTAACCCTAACCCTAACCCTAACCCTAACCCTAACAATAACCCTAACCCTAACCCTAACCCTAACCCTAACCCTAACCCTAACCCTAACCTAGGGTTAGGGTTAGGGTTAGGGTTAGGGTTAGGGTTAGGGTTAGGGTTAGGGTTAGGGTTAGGGTTAGGGTTAGGGTTAGGGTTAGGGTTAGGGTTAGGGTTAGGGTTAGGGTTAGGGTTAGGGTTAGGGTTAGGGTTAGGGTTAGGGTTAGGGTTAGGGTTAGGGTTAGGGTTAGGGTTAGGGTTAGGGTTAGGGTTAGGGTTAGGGTTAGGGTTAGGGTTAGGGTTAGGGTTAGGGTTAGGGTTAGGGTTAGGGTTAGGGTTAGGGTTAGGGTTAGGGTTAGGGTTAGGGTTAGGGTTAGGGTTAGGGTTAGGGTTAGGGTTAGGGTTAGGGTTAGGGTTAGGGTTAGGGTTAGGGTTAGGGTTAGGGTTAGGGTTAGGGTTAGGGTTAGGGTTAGGGTTAGGGTTAGGTTAGGGTTAGGGTTAGGGTTAGGGTTAGGGTTAGGGTTAGGGTTAGGGTTAGGGTTAGGGTTAGGGTTAGGGTTAGGGTTAGGGTTAGGGTTAGGGTTAGGGTTAGGGTTAGGGTTAGGGTTAGGGTTAGGGTTAGGGTTAGGGTTAGGGTTAGGGTTAGGGTTAGGGTTAGGGTTAGGGTTAGGGTTAGGGTTAGGGTTAGGGTTAGGGTTAGGGTTAGGGTTAGGGTTAGGGTTAGGGTTAGGGTTAGGGTTAGGGTTAGGGTTAGGGTTAGGGTTAGGGTTAGGGTTAGGGTTAGGGTTAGGGTTAGGGTTAGGGTTAGGGTTAGGGTTAGGGTTAGGGTTAGGGTTAGGGTTAGGGTTAGGGTTAGGGTTAGGGTTAGGGTTAGGGTTAGGGTTAGGGTTAGGGTTAGGGTTAGGGTTAGGGTTAGGGTTAGGGTTAGGGTTAGGGTTAGGGTTAGGGTTAGGGTTAGGGTTAGGGTTAGGGTTAGGGTTAGGGTTAGGGTTAGGGTTAGGGTTAGGGTTAGGGTTAGGGTTAGGGTTAGGGTTAGGGTTAGGGTTAGGGTTAGGGGTTAGGGTTAGGGTTAGGGTTAGGAGGTTAGGGTTAGGGTTAGGGTTAGGGTTAGGGTTAGGGTTAGGGTTAGGGTTAGGGTTAGGGTTAGGGTTAGGGTTAGGGTTAGGGTTAGGGTTAGGAGTTAGGGTTAGGGTTAGGGTTAGGGTTAGGGTTAGGGTTAGGTTAGGGTTAGGGTTAGGGTTAGGGTTAGGGTTAGGGTTAGGGTTAGGGTTAGGGTTAGGGTTAGGGTTAGGGTTAGGGTTAGGGTTAGGGTTAGGGTTAGGGTTAGGGTTAGGGTTAGGGTTAGGGTTAGGGTTAGGGTTAGGGTTAGGGTTAGGGTTAGGGTTAGGGTTAGGGTTAGGGTTAGGGTTAGGGTTAGGGTTAGGGTTAGGGTTAGGGTTAGGGTTAGGGTTAGGGTTAGGGTTAGGGTTAGGGTTAGGGTTAGGGTTAGGGTTAGGGTTAGGGTTAGGGTTAGGGTTAGGGTTAGGGTTAGGGTTAGGGTTAGGGTTAGGGTTAGGGTTAGGGTTAGGGTTAGGGTTAGGGTTAGGGTTAGGGGCATAGTCCCTGACGTGATCGCCTGACGTAGTAGCAAAATCTGACGTTATCGCTGACTTCGTCGCATTTACTGACGTGGTCGCATTAGCCACCTGACGTAGTCGCATTTTGGCTGACGTGATCGCATTTTATGACGTGATCGCATGACGCGGTCGCATTTTGTGTAAATGTATGTAATTTCAATGTTTTTATGGCTTTTATGTTGCTAGAAACTTTCTAAATGTTTTTTGTCTTGAAGGAAGAATCTGAAATCGAGCCAGAACCCTCTTGTGGGACCAACAGGCACCTGTGTATGGGTTTGGTGCACATCGTGTTTATAAACAGTGAACAGAGTTGATGCACGCTCATGTTAGGGGATGTATTGTTAGATTCGTGAGCTCCGGGCACGTTTTCCGGTGCTGTTGATGATGAAAGCTACAGTCAAGGAGACTCCTTATAATTTAATTCGATAGTATACATGACAACTGACAGCCTTTGTAGTTTTCGAGTATTTGTATTGATAATTACTAGTAAAAAAGGTTATTATAAAGATTTCAAGGTTAGCGACAGAAAATCTGACGCAGTGATTTCGATACTAACGTCAAGCAGCCCTCAGTCAATCATTTGTGATAAATAAAACTAAATAAAACCATGGCTAATAACTTTGTGCTAATGTACGAATCCTCTAGGGACCTATTGGTTTGATGAACATTATGTTTGTAAGCAGTGACTAGAGCGGATGGAAGCTTGGCAAAGTGTATGAAACATCGTGTTAAACGATGCACTTGTAGAACTGTGGGCTCTTTACAAGGTTTCTGGTGCTGTTGATGATAAAAGCTACAGTGTAGATGATTCCTTTGAATAGAACCAGTCGCACACAACTCAAGCAGTACGTTCGAGAAATGAATTGTTTGACTTGACACTTGACATGCAGAGGTCTAGTGGTGGGTTTCAGGGACGATGCATACTTTGTTGCCGAGAGGGCTGGCCTTGACTGTGAGACCATCCATGAAATGGTGCCGACAACCATTGAAATCAACTAAAATATTCTAAAAAAAAATTTCCTCACGTCAATGTCTTTGGTCTCGTCACATCGTAGTTTGCTTCGAAATAGTGAACAAGTGGGGGGAGGGGTAGTCAAGTCACTCTTGTTTGACATAAAAAATAAAAATCTGTAACTCACTCATGTTTACAAGAAAACATATAATAATTTGTAAATAATAAACACTTTATTTGTTTGATATGATGACGTCAAAAAACCTTACAAAAAGGCCTGGTTGCTAAGTAGTTGATGTTTACAAAAAGTTTATTTATTTTTTTGTTTTATAGCAGTGCCACTGCTTATTCACTGCAAAAAATAATTTGGTTCATTTGCATATATCATTGTTAACAATCTGGGTGATTTTTGTTAGTCTTGTGGTGGGGTACTGGGACACTGTCTACTTTAATACTGTTATCAAGGGTTACCCATTCATTTCAATACTTCAGTTTAACAGAAAGTTATACAAATCCATCAGTATTTATAACATTATGTGTGTACTATGCTTACATTTTATTTTTGGTAAACAAGGCCTGGCTGCTAAGTTACAAGCCTTGTAAAAAAATATTAATTAAAAAATTGCTGCGCATGCGCAAAAATAGATTTTTCCAAAATTATACCACAGTTTATTAGACAAAATAATAGTTAATATCCCATGTGTGTTTCGTTAGATTTCATTGAGATTTACTGGTATAACTACTTTTTTAACGCAAATGGTCGAAAATTCCGAGACCCGATGTCGAAAGTTAAACGATTCACTAAACTTTTTCTAAACTTCTACTCAACCGAAACTCATGAAACTTGTTCAGCATTTAGTACAGTATGTGTTTTCAAGGCTCGACGATTTTTAATTTTTAAAAAGGCGTGATTGCTAAGCTACAAGATTTTTTAAAATAAAATTGATAAAAACGTTTGCGCATGCGCAGAATTTTTTAATAAATCAAAAATAATTTTATACGATAGCATACATGATGGGCAACAATCTCTTTAAATTTAAAGCATTTGCTTTGAATTCTATTAGTAAAAATAATTTTTATAAAAATTTCAGGGTTAGCGACGAAAATCTGACGCTGCGTCATGGAGGTTAGGGTTAACTTCTACCAACCCTCAGACCACAATTTGAGATAAATCCAAATAATTAAAACTATTGCTAATAACTTTGGACTAATGTCTACACGTGGTGAGATTTTCGTGTACATTGGATTAATAGCCTACGAGCACTTTGAAACCCTAATTCCTGACGTATCGCATTTTAACCCTGAAAATCGCAAAGTCGATTGCGCATGCGCATGCGCATTTTTTTATACCAAAATTCACAGACATGTGTCGATTGGCCACAGTAACATACTCTGAAAGTTTCATTAGAAACAACTTATCTGAACCAAAGTTATTCATGTCCGTAATTTTGTACTTTTTGAGCAAAAACTCCAAAATGCTCATGACTATAGTGTGTACCCTAAGTCAACCTCATTTTTTGCCAGGTTTGCTAACCTATGGGTACCTCCAATACCAACAAACTATATATCGTTAGAAAGGTCAGGATCTCAGCTACAAGATTCAGGTTTTAGATTTGAGAATTTCTCATCGTACGTCACGTGACAGCCGTTTAAAGTAGGGTACCTTTTGAATTTCAAGGGTCATAACTTTAGAAGGCTTGGTCGCAAAGTCATAGGTCTCCTATGGTGTACTCCCCTAGGCCTTAGGTACCTGCCACATGAGTTTCATCAAGATTGGTTAAGTTGCTGCGACACGTCAGAGGACTCTAATTAGGGTTAGGGTTAGGGTTAGGGTTAGGGTTAGGGTTAGGGTTTAGGGTTAGGGTTAGGGTTAGGGTTAGGGTTAGGGTTAGGGTTAGGGTTAGGGTTAGGGTTAGGGTTAGGGTTAGGGTTAGGAGTTAGGGTTAGGGTTAGGGTTAGGGTTAGGGTTAGGGTTAGGGTTAGGGTTAGGGTTAGGGTTTTGGTTAGGGTTAGGGTTAGGGTTAGGGTTAGGGTTAGGGTTAGGGTTAGGGTTAGGGTTAGGGTTAGGGTTAGGGTTAGGGTTAGGGTTAGGGTTAGGGTTAGGGTTAGGGTTAGGGTTAGGGTTAGGGTTAGGGTTAGGGTTAGGGTTAGGGTTAGGGTTAGGGTTAGGGTTAGGGTTAGGGTTAGGGTTAGGGTTAGGGTTAGGGTTAGGGTTAGGGTTAGGGTTAGGGTTAGGGTTAGGGTTAGGGTTAGGGTTAGGGTTAGGGTTAGGGTTAGGGTTAGGGTTAGGGTTAGGGTTAGGGTTAGGGTTAGGGTTAGGGTTAGGGTTAGGGTTAGGGTTAGGGTTAGGGTTAGGGTTAGGGTTAGGGTTAGGGTTAGGGTTAGGGTTAGGGTTAGGGTTAGGGTTAGGGTTAGGGTTAGGGTTAGGGTTAGGGTTAGGGTTAGGGTTAGGGTTAGGGTTAGGGTTAGGGTTAGGGTTAGGGTTAGGGTTAGGGTTAGGGTTAGGGTTAGGGTTAGGGTTAGGGTTAGGGTTAGGGTTAGGGTTAGGGTTAGGGTTAGGGTTAGGGTTAGGGTTAGGGTTAGGGTTAGGGTTAGGGTTAGGGTTAGGGTTCGGGTTAGGGTTAGGGTTAGGGTTAGGGTTAGGGTTAGGGTTAGGGTTAGGGTTAGGGTTAGGGTTAGGGTTAGGGTTAGGGTTAGGGTTAGGGTTAGGGTTAGGGTTAGGGTTAGGGTTAGGGTTAGGGTTAGGGTTAGGGTTAGGGTTAGGGTTAGGGTTAGGGTTAGGGTTAGGGTTAGGGTTAGGGTTAGGGTTAGGGTTAGGGTTAGGGTTAGGGTTAGGGTTAGGCTTAGGGTTAGGGTTAGGGTTAGGGTTAGGGTTAGGGTTAGGGTTAGGGTTAGGGTTAGGGTTAGGGTTAGGGTTAGGGTTAGGGTTAGGGTTAGGGTTAGGGTTAGGGTTAGGGTTAGGGTTAGGGTTAGGGTTAGGGTTAGGGTTAGGGTTAGGGTTAGGGTTAGGGTTAGGGTTAGGGTTAGGGTTAGGGTTAGGGTTAGGGTTAGGGTTAGGGTTAGGGTTAGGGTTAGGGTTAGGGTTAGGGTTAGGGTTAGGGTTAGGGTTAGGGTTAGGGTTAGGGTTAGGGTTAGGGTTAGGGTTAGGGTTAGGGTTAGGGTTAGGGTTAGGGTTAGGGTTAGGGTTAGGGTTAGGGTTAGGGTTAGGGTTAGGGTTAGGGTTAGGGTTAGGGTTAGGGTTAGGGTTAGGGTTAGGGTTAGGGTTAGGGTTAGGGTTAGGGTTAGGGTTAGGGTTAGGGTTAGGGTTAGGGTTAGGGTTAGGGTTAGGGTTAGGGTTAGGGTTAGGGTTAGGGTTAGGGTTAGGGTTAGGGTTAGGGTTAGGGTTAGGGTTAGGGTTAGGGTTAGGGTTAGGGTTAGGGTTAGGGTTAGGGTTAGGGTTAGGGTTAGGGTTAGGGTTAGGGTTAGGGTTAGGGTTAGGGTTAGGGTTAGGGTTAGGGTTAGGGTTAGGGTTAGGGTTAGGGTTAGGGTTAGGGTTAGGGTTAGGGTTAGGGTTAGGGTTAGGGTTAGGGTTAGGGTTAGGGTTAGGGTTAGGGTTAGGGTTAGGGTTAGGGTTAGGGTTAGGGTTAGGGTTAGGGTTAGGGTTAGGGTTAGGGTTAGGGTTAGGGTTAGGGTTAGGGTTAGGGTTAGGGTTAGGGTTAGGGTTAGGGTTAGGGTTAGGGTTAGGGTTAGGGTTAGGGTTAGGGTTAGGGTTAGGGTTAGGGTTAGGGTTAGGGTTAGGGTTAGGGTTAGGGTTAGGGTTAGGGTTAGGGTTAGGGTTAGGGTTAGGGTTAGGGTTAGGGTTAGGGTTAGGGTTAGGGTTAGGGTTAGGGTTAGGGTTAGGGTTAGGGTTAGGGTTAGGGTTAGGGTTAGGGTTAGGGTTAGGGTTAGGGTTAGGGTTAGGGTTAGGGTTAGGGTTAGGGTTAGGGTTAGGGTTAGGGTTAGGGTTAGGGTTAGGGTTAGGGTTAGGGTTAGGGTTAGGGTTAGGGTTAGGGTTAGGGTTAGGGTTAGGGTTAGGGTTAGGGTTAGGGTTAGGGTTAGGGTTAGGGTTAGGGTTAGGGTTAGGGTTAGGGTTAGGGTTAGGGTTAGGGTTAGGGTTAGGGTTAGGGTTAGGGTTAGGGTTAGGGTTAGGGTTAGGGTTAGGGTTAGGGTTAGGGTTAGGGTTAGGGTTAGGGTTAGGGTTAGGGTTAGGGTTAGGGTTAGGGTTAGGGTTAGGGTTAGGGTTAGGGTTAGGGTTAGGGTTAGGGTTAGGGTTAGGGTTAGGGTTAGGGTTAGGGTTAGGGTTAGGGTTAGGGTTAGGGTTAGGGTTAGGGTTAGGGTTAGGGTTAGGGTTAGGGTTAGGGTTAGGGTTAGGGTTAGGGTTAGGGTTAGGGTTAGGGTTAGGGTTAGGGTTAGGGTTAGGGTTAGGGTTAGGGTTAGGGTTAGGGTTAGGGTTAGGGTTAGGGTTAGGGTTAGGGTTAGGGTTAGGGTTAGGGTTAGGGTTAGGGTTAGGGTTAGGGTTAGGGTTAGGGTTAGGGTTAGGGTTAGGGTTAGGGTTAGGGTTAGGGTTAGGGTTAGGGTTAGGGTTAGGGTTAGGGTTAGGGTTAGGGTTAGGGTTAGGGTTAGGGTTAGGGTTAGGGTTAGGGTTAGGGTTAGGGTTAGGGTTAGGGTTAGGGTTAGGGTTAGGGTTAGGGTTAGGGTTAGGGTTAGGGTTAGGGTTAGGGTTAGGGTTAGGGTTAGGGTTAGGGTTAGGGTTAGGGTTAGGGTTAGGGTTAGGGTTAGGGTTAGGGTTAGGGTTAGGGTTAGGGTTAGGGTTAGGGTTAGGGTTAGGGTTAGGGTTAGGGTTAGGGTTAGGGTTAGGGTTAGGGTTAGGGTTAGGGTTAGGGTTAGGGTTAGGGTTAGGGTTAGGGTTAGGGTTAGGGTTAGGGTTAGGGTTAGGGTTAGGGTTAGGGTTAGGGTTAGGGTTAGGGTTAGGGTTAGGGTTAGGGTTAGGGTTAGGGTTAGGGTTAGGGTTAGGGTTAGGGTTAGGGTTAGGGTTAGGGTTAGGGTTAGGGTTAGGGTTAGGGTTAGGGTTAGGGTTAGGGTTAGGGTTAGGGTTAGGGTTAGGGTTAGGGTTAGGGTTAGGGTTAGGGTTAGGGTTAGGGTTAGGGTTAGGGTTAGGGTTAGGGTTAGGGTTAGGGTTAGGGTTAGGGTTAGGGTTAGGGTTAGGGTTAGGGTTAGGGTTAGGGTTAGGGTTAGGGTTAGGGTTAGGGTTAGGGTTAGGGTTAGGGTTAGGGTTAGGGTTAGGGTTAGGGTTAGGGTTAGGGTTAGGGTTAGGGTTAGGGTTAGGGTTAGGGTTAGGGTTAGGGTTAGGGTTAGGGTTAGGGTTAGGGTTAGGGTTAGGGTTAGGGTTAGGGTTAGGGTTAGGGTTAGGGTTAGGGTTAGGGTTAGGGTTAGGGTTAGGGTTAGGGTTAGGGTTAGGGTTAGGGTTAGGGTTAGGGTTAGGGTTAGGGTTAGGGTTAGGGTTAGGGTTAGGGTTAGGGTTAGGGTTAGGGTTAGGGTTAGGGTTAGGGTTAGGGTTAGGGTTAGGGTTAGGGTTAGGGTTAGGGTTAGGGTTAGGGTTAGGGTTAGGGTTAGGGTTAGGGTTAGGGTTAGGGTTAGGGTTAGGGTTAGGGTTAGGGTTAGGGTTAGGGTTAGGGTTAGGGTTAGGGTTAGGGTTAGGGTTAGGGTTAGGGTTAGGGTTAGGGTTAGGGTTAGGGTTAGGGTTAGGGTTAGGGTTAGGGTTAGGGTTAGGGTTAGGGTTAGGGTTAGGGTTAGGGTTAGGGTTAGGGTTAGGGTTAGGGTTAGGGTTAGGGTTAGGGTTAGGGTTAGGGTTAGGGTTAGGGTTAGGGTTAGGGTTAGGGTTAGGGTTAGGGTTAGGGTTAGGGTTAGGGTTAGGGTTAGGGTTAGGGTTAGGGTTAGGGTTAGGGTTAGGGTTAGGGTTAGGGTTAGGGTTAGGGTTAGGGTTAGGGTTAGGGTTAGGGTTAGGGTTAGGGTTAGGGTTAGGGTTAGGGTTAGGGTTAGGGTTAGGGTTAGGGTTAGGGTTAGGGTTAGGGTTAGGGTTAGGGTTAGGGTTAGGGTTAGGGTTAGGGTTAGGGTTAGGGTTAGGGTTAGGGTTAGGGTTAGGGTTAGGGTTAGGGTTAGGGTTAGGGTTAGGGTTAGGGTTAGGGTTAGGGTTAGGGTTAGGGTTAGGGTTAGGGTTAGGGTTAGGGTTAGGGTTAGGGTTAGGGTTAGGGTTAGGGTTAGGGTTAGGGTTAGGGTTAGGGTTAGGGTTAGGGTTAGGGTTAGGGTTAGGGTTAGGGTTAGGGTTAGGGTTAGGGTTAGGGTTAGGGTTAGGGTTAGGGTTAGGGTTAGGGTTAGGGTTAGGGTTAGGGTTAGGGTTAGGGTTAGGGTTAGGGTTAGGGTTAGGGTTAGGGTTAGGGTTAGGGTTAGGGTTAGGGTTAGGGTTAGGGTTAGGGTTAGGGTTAGGGTTAGGGTTAGGGTTAGGGTTAGGGTTAGGGTTAGGGTTAGGGTTAGGGTTAGGGTTAGGGTTAGGGTTAGGGTTAGGGGTTAGGGTTAGGGTTAGGGTTAGGGTTAGGGTTAGGGTAGGGTTAGGGTTAGGGTTAGGGTTAGGGTTAGGGTAGGGTTAGGGTTAGGGTTAGGGTTAGGGTTAGGGTTAGGGTTAGGGTTAGGGTTAGGGTTAGGGTTAGGGGTTAGGGTTAGGGTTAGGGTTAGGGTTAGGGTTAGGGTTAGGGTTAGGGTTAGGGTTAGGGTTAGGGTTAGGGTTAGGGTTAGGGTTAGGGTAGGGTTAGGGTTAGGGTTAGGGTAGGGTAGGGTTAGGGTTAGGGTTAGGGTTAGGGTTAGGGTTAGGGTTAGGGTTAGGGTTAGGGTAGGGTTAGGGTTAGGGTTAGGGTTAGGGTAGGGTTAGGGTTAGGGTTAGGGTTAGGGTTAGGGTTAGGGTTAGGGTTAGGGTTAGGG